>CM063725.1:5118291-5842856 GCA_032441825.1 Chaetogeoica ovagalla
GTGTTAAAGTACGACGATATCGAAACGGAGAAGAATCGCACATTTTTTTACATGTATCGTGAACGGGAGGAGGGGGAAACAATATAGAGGAGACGACGGATGTCGTCCTCGTGGTGGGACGCCGGATGACGAAGCTAAAAACAAATTAACACCGAAAACCTTAACCCGTTGAAATCTGTCGTTAAGGTAGGACATATTATTATTATTGTCGGCGGTGCTCCCCCCCCCCCCCGTATTATGACAATAGGAATCGTTGAGAACGCGCGAATAAGAGCAATGAGGCGCCGCGCGTGGTAAACAGCAGGATCAAACGAACGTTTATACGAGTCTGTATTTGTATATACGGACTGTGCATCGGACCTGAGGCCGACGATTCAAAAACGAATCGTAAATATAATATTATTATCACAAAAAAAAAAAAAAAAAACGCGTTCTGGTTATATTATATTAAATATATTTTCGTGAATAACGAGTGTACAATATGTGGCAGGTACGGCCGCAAGTCAATATAGATTTATTATGATTATTATTATTAGTTCTAGTTTTTTTTTTTTTTTTTCAATATTATCATTCACGCGCAGTATATTGTTATCATCATGGCAGTGCGGCGCAGCCTCCGTGATTATATTATTATTATTATTATTACATTCGTTCGCCTTTGACCCGTTTTAACGGAAACGGTCGAGCTATCTGATGTGAACATTATATTATTCTCCATATCTACCATACAACCTCGGCTTGCAATTAATACACATAGTATATAACGTTATGATACAGTTTAAATCGGTTCGGGGGAATGGGGCAACGTGCCAAACAAATATTTCATACAAAAATGTGTTATAAAACGTGAAAAGATTTTCCTCGTTTTTTAGTGGAAACGTTTTTTTTTTTTTTAAGAAAATTTCTGGCAAGTCTATTTTCCTGCGGGACTCGGAGTTCTCGTGTATTATCGTCGTACTCGTCGTTTTCCACCGGTGTTCGCGCTTTCCTTTGCGTCACAAACGTTTATTAATCGCGTATAAAACGGTTTAAACAGGACAAGAGAAGGAGAAAGAAAAAAATGTTAACATTTCGAAATCAACAAACGATCGTTAAACGTTGCCCGTTGTAAATGTGTTACAGAGACGAGTGTCGCAATCGCTTTTTATGACTAATGAATTTCGAACACGTTTGATTTTGTTCTTTTTATGTACAGTCATAACGAAAATGATTATTAACAATCGTCACCGACCGTGTGTGTGTGTGTTAATGATTTGTGTTATCAGTAATAACGAAATATTCAAACCTTTATCGCGCGCGCCGTATACAGTACTGTGAACTTGTTGTTCAATTTCAAATAATCGAACAATTATTTTAATATATCAATGGATAATTAATTGAGTAGTAATTTGTTTCAATAACGATAGATGCGCATAGTGTTCAAAGAGCATTTGTTGCGGTGGACTTTTTAAATCTTCAGAATTTCGGTTAGCAACCGAAATACAAAAAAGAGTAGTGATATTGACAATCATTGAGTTAGCGTTTCTCATATTTATATCATTTTTTTTTTTATTATTTAAAGCGTAAATGTTTCATAAACGTTTTACGGTTTATTTTTTTAAAGAAAGCTGCAATAATCTGTACGTCGTTTTTCTTCGTTTGAACCGTCTGTTCCCGAAAGCCACGATTTTAGCGATATTATAACCGGACTAGCGCGGTATAGTAATACGTTATGAACTGCAACGACGCGTAAAGATATCCTTGACGACATTTGTTTTTGAACCGACGTTCATTAGTTTATTAATATTTGTTCGTCATTCATGATTGGCCACACGCATGGGTCACACTTGACGTTCATAAGTCACGAAAAACTGACAGCATCCAATGATCGTGTGTATGATGGAAAAAACGAATATTATACATATATATACATACTGGATTGTCGTGTACCAATAGTGTTTCGTCCCCTTATCGACCAATACACGATACACTAATACGAAAACGCGAATAATTACATTTAATATTAAATCTTGGTACACAATCGCAATTGATTTTGAACAAGCTATATATATTCACGAAGCCGTTTCACGGCCAATAAAAATATTATATATTCAAAAACGTTCAAATTCGTAGACATTTAAATTTTTTTAATACCATTTATATAAAATTTTATATTCGATAAAAAGAAATACCTTTAATTTGATCGTTATATCGAAACGAATAATAATTATCCATGAACAATAGACTTCGTACCGAAGAATTTTTATAACTACGCTGTAATGTATAAGTATAGTTGGACAAAATCCAGTGCAGATTGAGGGCAATTCGTATAATACGTACTTACATGTTTACAATCATTAATCAATCGTCACCGAATATCGGTTTTTCTATATATATATATAAATATATATAAAAAACCGTTTTACTCGTTCGTATGTGTTTTATAAATACATTATCCAACTACAAACACGTAATGGTAAATAAGCGTTTATAAATAAATTACAATAATAAATTCGTCTAATTGTTGCAGTCTAGTCATAGTACGGGACTTTGCTCGTAACTTATACATATTATATATATATATATATATATATATATATATATATTTAATTAGCGTTAATTTCTCGTCGTTTTATTTTAAAACGACTTTAAACAAACATGCCCTATTGATAATAAACACACCTAATCGATAGTGATTTAAAAATATACTTATTATTATTATTGGAAAATCATTATTGCCGATATATAGACAATCGGTCCGTGATGTTTACGATAAAAATCGGAATTGTCGGACTAGCGGCTGAAAAAATCGATAGACACTAAAAAAACGGCACACATAGAAAATTAAAAAAAAAATCGAGTCGGTTTGGTGTACCACTGTTTAAACGTTCAAACGAAATTCATCTTCAGAAAACTCGAACACGGACGATGTCTACAAACAGAATTGTTTTATCAGTCACACACACACACACAGTCCTAATAATCTTCGTAACGTTATTCTATCGACCATTTATGCACGTTTGGTGTTTTTAACCACAGACGTTAGGGTTTTAGAAAATTGTAAAATTCTTAAAATTGTGCGTATATTCATTACACATCACCGCGCTTGTTGCCAAAGATTATGGACCCGATGTCTTTTCCTCTACACAATTTATATATCAGCACTCTTCACACTAACATGGATACTTATTACATTCGTTTCAGACGCAGTGCATCATATCGTGCGCGGGTTATTGTGAAACGTCGAAAAACGTTCGCGGAAAATATACGGCAAAACGCGTTTTCTCGTCTCGATAATATAATATAATTGTCTTTATTTACATTTCGATTACACACGAACCGCGCGTGTTCGTCATTCGTATTTTAATATTCACAGTATTCTAGGATTTTTTTGTAAAAAAAGAAAAAAAAAGGTGATTTCAAGCACCGCTGTTGTACAACAAATCGTCGTAGATTACGATTAATGTGACGTCAAATATTATAAATATTATTATTGATCAACTGGTGGTCGTCGCTGAAACTACGCGAATCTTCCGGTTCATTAAGTGTGACCCCTGTCTACGCAGGATCGGATCACGGTCCATCATCTACGAGGGCTTGTGACGCTCTTTTACACAAAACGATTTTTTTTTTAAATTCAGATTAAAAACTTGTATTTAACATTCATATATTTAACTGCATCACTCTGATCGTCCGGTCCTGCCACTGCGTATCCAACCTCATTCTACGGTTAAACGGTCAACGCGCTGGCATTGTAATTGCTGTTGGGAACAACGAACGACGGCGGGAGGAGCCTGTGAAAAATTCGGCCAGAATTCTTCTTTTTTTTCCCCGGTTCGGTTTTTATTTTTTTCCTCAAAGACTCTCATGACCGCCGGACTATCCGCACAGGTGCAACGATCTATTCGTCTACAAAAATATATACGTACACGCGTATATAACAAATTATAGCGTACGCATTACGTTACATTATTATTATTATTATTATTATTATTGTATACTATTAGTCTCTATGGGTGAATAACACGCACGGACGAGTTATTGACCATTCGACTTGAGCCCAGAAAACAAAAAAAGAAATAATATAACGCGGTGCGCAACGGCGGTGTCTGCGCGGCAACAACGTTAACCGCGGTCGTTCGTCGTCGTTATTGTTTAAAACAGTCTCGAAATAAGCGATTTTAATATTGTTACAACACTGTCGAGTATACGAACGCACCGTTATGGTGTTATTATAGTTAGTGAAATCCTACGTAAAATGTTAAGAGAAAAGAAAAAAACGTTTTCTGGAGCGTTTTTTTCTCTTTTTTTAATTCTTTTACGGTCAGCGGGAGGAATACGAACGAGAACGGTCGGAGACGTGTGAGACACGTGACGAACACGAGCCGGAAAAGAAAACGGAATAAGAGAGGTGTCCTGCAGGAAGGCGTTGAGGGAATATAAAAAAGAAAAAGAAAAATGGGAACCAAATCTACACGACGAAAAAGACGTAAATGAAATTAACCGGTGCCATATTTTGATGAGACGTAACCGATTGCATTGCCGACATTTGGGTATAGGAAGCGGATACCGGGCCGTAAGGGAAGAGTAAAACTTGGCCGAATCGTTTTCTCGATGATATCAAGCAGAACTGATGGGGACACGGCACCTAGACGCAGTCTCACCTACTCGAGATACGATAGAGTACAGAAGAAAATTGGCTACAAACGACACAGGACATTGCCTTTAGGACGTGGTTATTATTATTATTATTACTATTGACACTGCTGGTCGACTACCGTCGTACGTAAGCGAATTTTAATGTCGTTTTTTTTTACCACCAAAAAAAAAAACGGGGAAAAAAAATTCTATTCCATACCGACAACCCGTGCGTTAGACTGCGGGCCCCTTATAAGGTCACGACGGACGATCAGTGAACATTTGGTATAAATATATATCGTCTCGCACATATTGTATTTATCACAATCGCGCGTATACGAGTCCCGCGATCCGTCGCCGATACGTTAACAAACGATTTGTTGTTTATAACTCGATGATCTTCTCGTACTCATTTCTCTACCTCGATTTCGTTTCGTCAAACTGGTTTCCAAGTAAACGATTCCCCCGGCCACGACAACAATGTGTAGCGATATTTTCATTATATCGCACTGAGCTGCAAAACGTGGACGCGTACACACTATTATGTTGTGTTGACCGCGTGGAATTAAAAAAAAATTCGAAAAGTACGTTGTTATACGCGAATTCTCTTTTGTTTTTCTCGAAACGAATGGCTGCAATGGAAATACGCGTTTCCGCGGTAAAACGCCGCGTGAAAATCGGGCTAATCTTCTTCTAGATTAGTCTCGGATCAACATATTATAATAAGATCCGTTTTTGTGAAATATATATAATACACAATACATATTATGTTGAACTGCTACACGTGTGCTAACGGGTAACGATTGTCGTGCGATTTAAAAGAGAATCTAATTCAATGCAAAGAACTGTGCGCTTATATCGACAGTCCCTTCCATTGCGCACCATCTTGCGCCCCCGAAAAGAAGTCATTCGAAAAACCTGAATTATAATATCGTCGGATATATAATATATCATCAAGGAACAGTTAAGATCGACGCGCGTATTCTCCACGTAACAAAAATACGAGTTGTTCAGACAGCTCTGTCATTGAATTGAATCCTAAAACGCTTTTCCACCACAACAATATCATAATCCTATTGTAGTTTATACTCTATTCGCCTCAAGCAGTTTGAGAGCTGTATGCGTTCATAAAAATCTACATCTATCGCGTTACAAAACGATTTATTTGGGAATCGCCATTTGACCCGCTATCGCATGTCTGTCTCGCCATTTTTTTTTTTTTTTATTATATTGCGTCAGTTATATAGAGTCTTCTCTGTTTGTTCATTATTCAGACGTTGGTTGTCGTTAAAACATCCGATTTTCGACTCCTAATCGCTGTAAATGAACGTCTGTTGTGTTTGACTCCAGTCGCTTTCAAAACTACTTTCATTCGATCTAGACGTGCGTGATCGTCTCTCATTCGTAAAGCGATTTCCTCTATCTTGCTAAAATTCATTATTACAATGACTTACGACCATATTTACTCGAGTTTTATTTATTTTCATATAGGCCACTATACGAGTACATTCTTTTTTCACAATAACCTTCTTAGAATATAGAAAAAATATGATACAAGCGATTGAATTTCGTGTGATTTTCCGATTTATAATACATTTTTCTTTCGTTAAATATATAATTATAAATTAAAAAATTCTAATTTTTCTCGCCACCGGTCGTGGAAAACGGTTCGGACTGTGTAACGTCGTAGACGAATACGCGCGTGTGTGTGCATATATAAATAGGGCACGGTATAGATAATATTTTAAATAATTGAAATAGGCGTGTTCGTTCGAATCAAAATCGGTTTATTAATAAACGATAATTCTGTCTATGATTTACAATATAATAATATGTTTACGTAGCGATAGGTCGAAAAAATATTCGCAATTAATGTACTACATATATTATTTTATTGTCTAAATAAAAGACTAATAATAATAATAATAATAATATACGTGTATAAATAAATTTCGAATTTACATTGGTATACGTGATTTGATTAGAAGATGAAGGAAAAAACATTTACAATATTGATAAAAAAAAAATTTGTTTTTTTTACACCTTTGGATTATTATATACGTACGATTGATAGTATAACGTGCGATTAATTATAAAGGCCGAATTAAATGTAATTAAAAATTTGTAGCTTAGTAAAAAAAAAAATTATTACTTATGAATGATCTATAGATTAATTAATATACAATTTTTTTTTATTCTTCACATATTTATATTACAAGATGTCCTTGTTACTTGTGTATGTGTACACAAACGAAAATGTTCATGATTAATCAGGCCGAAATCTCTTTGCCGACCGAATAAGCAATTACGAATTAATATAATAAAAGGCCTCGTCGAATTAACCGCGAAGGAGGAAGAGGAGAAGGCTTTGGGTACCTTTTATACGTATATAATATATTTTTATACAAGTATGCAGCTATGTCAGAAACGATTACGAAAATCCGTATCGCGAAAATAACTATACACCAACGTAACATATTATGTCGTCATTTTCAACGCTAACCAATGTCCTATAAACTATAGTCATCCGTAGTCTTTAAGAAAAAATTGAATGTACGAAATTGGTAATGATTTCGTTAAACCCCCCCCCCCCGTATATGCAGACTCGCGTTAAATCGAAATATATAAATTTTTTGTCGCTCCTCGCATCACTACAGTTTCCAAAGCTCCGTCGGCATGAAGTCAAACAATTTGATTGAACCGTATAGTTTCGCCCGTGTAAATGTAATTTGATTTTTTTTTTTTATATATATATATATATCGTTTTCTCTTGTCCGAGAACGAGTTTTTGTGTCGAATGACAATAATAATAATAAAATTCGGAATAGGACTGCGCGATTTAAAATAAAAAAATATATAATACGACAATTCCGTTCAGCAGCATTACACACAGTCCGAATATCATCGGGAACGGGGCAGCGTTTCGACAACAGTGTTAATGGGTTATATTTAAATTTTAATTGCCGTTTCTCGTTGGATATTTTATTTGGTGTATGCGTATAACGCGCGTCACCGTTCTACACACACACACACATATATAGACGTGATTAATAAATATGTAATATCAATAATATTCTATTCTAACGATTCGATAAAACGCGCAAATTATAATATGCGTGTGGTTTGTAGTGCGAGCGCGCGTATAGAGCAGGTGAACGGCTATTAAGAAACGAGTTCATTTGAACCGAAACCGATTTTATTATTATTATCATTATTATCATTATTATTATTCGACGGAGACGAAAATGCATTTTGCTCCTCGTATATACCACGTTGTCCATGTGTATACGAAATATTATAAAATACTTCGGTTTAATGAAACATATTTAAAAACAACACTCCGTCAATAATAATAATAATAATAATAATAATAATAATAATTATCGCGTTGCGTTCGATTTTCACGTTCGACAATTAATATTATCGTCGTCGTCGTAAAGTATATTGTTGTGTGCGTACGTTTTACACGCGCCGTTCGGCGTTTTTTCGAACCGAGTGGGAAGAAGGGGTTATATAGATATACCACCGATTCGTAGGTTAGGTTAGGTTAGGCGTGTAAAACGAAATAATATTATTGCGATGAGAAGGAGAAGGCCGTGGTTAGGTTAACGTTTTTTTTTTTTTTGTGGCCGAACCGCGGCGTTACAGAATGCCTTCCCCCCTCACCTGCTTCCGTACATCCGCGTCGTTTATCGAATAAAATAATACGACAACGGCGGTTATTATTATTATTATTATTATTATTATTATTTACAACGGCGGTCGAAAAACTCGAGGTGTCGTCGTGCACCTGTACGAAACGAGTCTTCGACGCGCATTTAAATGCTTCTGACCGTGTTAACTCCGCGATACCCAACACCAAATAGTCGAGCGTCAGACGCTTTTCCGGCGCGTAATTCGTAACGATTACTACCACCTTCGCCCATCCGCTTTCTTGTAGACTATTCAAATAGTTCGATTTATCGTTTGCGTTTCGTTGTCTTGGCGCGTGTAATAAGAGCAGTAGACTCCCTAGCTGCTATTCATATTTCCACACTGCGAAACGTCTTGTTCCGTAACGATCGACTAACAGTTGTTTTCTCCCCCCTGAAAATCCTGTTCGTTAAATAGGTTTTCCATCAAACACATAGTTTAAATCATCGCGCGTTTTTCAATCGCATTTCGAAAAACAAACGATTCTCCCTCTCCCACCAATGGTGTTGTTTAAATACAGAACTGGAAACGACTTGATATCGCGCACGAATCGTCTGCCGAATCTAAGCGCTGTTTCAACTCCGTCGGATTGGGTTTATTCCTCGACGTTATTCCCGGAGGTCTCAGTCGAGAATCCATAAAAAAAAAAAATGAAAAATGAAAAATGAATAAAAAACAGGCTTTTTCCACTGTCCTTCCTGAGAACGGTGGTCTAGCGTTCTAAAGAGAAACGCCGAGAAAGCAGTTTCGGAACATCGGTTAAAACCGGCAAAACGTCGCGATAGCCGCCGGCCGAATAGACTGTGTGCGCACGCACGAAGACCAACCCGATTGTCATTGGCCGAAACACACTCACCGTTGGATTCACTGACTAAACTCGTGTCGCGCACACTCCGTATTACTCGTGCCGCGATTTTCACACGGGGTAGTTCATTACCCCCCTCGGTATACGCGACACGCAGAGAAATAAAATATTATACAAAACGCAATAACGTTTTTCGTTTTTTTTTTGCGCTTTCTTTTCACATTGACACTCACCGAAAAACGAATGGTGGAACGGTTCGTCTAGCATCGATTTAAGTCCCAGTTCGATGTCGTCGAATACGGACGATACTCCGTTATTGGTCCGCAGATCGCACATAATACAACGGTGATTGTTAATCGTGTGTGGTTGGTTTCGCGCGATTAATTATTATTATTATTATTATTAATATTCTCGTCGTCGTCGTCGTCGTTGTCTCTCCTCTTTGCGCCGCACGGGGGCCGCGACCGATTGCGGCGGACGACAACGGCGGTGGAAACGGTTTAAAAAATCGCGAGAAGCGGACGGGGTGGACGGGGGGGAGAAAAAAACGTGGATAACAAAAAAAAATCGAAAAACGGAAACGCGATTTTTTTTCTCCCGTGAAAATGTTTTCTTATACGCGACTATTCATTCCCCGCAGTCAACAGTGTGTCTGTTTCAGTCCGTTTTTTCACGCGCGCCGCGGCTCCGTGTACGGGAAAAAACAAAAAAAAAAACCAAACAAATTTATTCACTCTCGTTGTTATCGGGATTTCGTTTCGTTTTTCTCGCGCCGGGTGGAGGAAAAAAAAAGGCGAACGCACTGAAAAAAAAAAAAAATTGCGAAATAATAACGCGGTAAACTTGCGTGCGTGCGCACGTACGACCGAATACAAACACACGGAATAACACAACGTGTTTCGAGCACATGCGAACCGCACACACGAGATACCCGGCACGTATGAACGCACTGAACGGCGTGTGCGCGCGCGCGCGCGCGATAGAACGAACCGACACGACGGCTGCGGCGGAGGCGGTGGTGGCGGTGGCGGTGGCGGTGGCCGGCAACCGCGACGACGACGACGACGACGGTCGGCCGTGCGGTGTATCAGCTGCAACGTAATGACGTAGTAGTCGTTCCAATCGGACCGGTTTTGTTTTCCCCGATACGTTCTCCGCAGGCTTTTGCCGGTGGTGGTCGCCGCCGGCAGCAACGCGGGTTTCGCGCCGCCCATTAAATAAAACGCGACGACAAACAACTGTGCGGTTAGTGCGACACGGAGACAGACAACGCGCGAAAAGAAAAACGCTATACGTGAAAAAACGTCGAATTATTACGCGTATAAAAAAAAAAAAAACGGATTTCACGGAGAAAAACAACGACGACGAGTTTTTATTCTCGTACATCGTTTTTCTCCCCGGTTTGGTGAGATGGGGGGGTTGGATGGAACGTCGCCATGTAAACGAAAACCGAGAAAAGCGGCGGGGGGAATCGTTTTAGAGCGCGTCGAAACAAGTCGCGGGGAACCGCGGTGTGTCCGTCGTTTTCGAGTTTCGAACGGTGTACGGACGCGTCCCCGCGCACGTAATGTTAGAAAAAATGCTTGAAACGCCGACGCTGTGGACCTCGAATAAACACGTTTTGGATCTACTGCAACGGTGTTGAAATTTAAACGAAACACGCTTCTCGGAAAGATAAAAAAAAAATAAAAAAATAACTATTCGATATTTTGAAAAAAGAAAAAAAAAAATCAGGCGACGCGCAACGATTACGAATTGTGAGAATTTACGTTTTAAACAAAATGAACGGTGTGTCGGGTGGAATGTGCCGAGGAGGGGGAAAAAAGCGAAGCGATGGCCCCAACACCACCACCACAACCCGTACGACTACTGTTGTTTTGTATCGCGTATACGAATTTGAAATCATCGCGCGCATACGATTCTGAACATCGGTATAACGTACATTTTAGGTGTACGACACTATAACTAACACTTTTTATCGTTTAAAAAGTTATCGGTCGTCGAAAAAACTGAACGTTTTCTCCCCCATTAATATAAAGTTACACGTTTCGACGAATAAATATTCGAGGTTAACCCGTAACCGCGTTCGTTTCGAAATCACGAAGAAACAAAACGATTAACAATAATTTCGTCTCGAAATCGCGTTTTCGCGTAATTCTCCGACAGTTTTCGAGTTACATTCTCAGGCGCTTTAATCGAATAACCATCTGTCTAAAGTACCGAGCATAGATGCGATTCGCTATACCGGTAACAAACCAGTGACTGGCGCAGAGATCGGAGCTACTCCGTTTGGCAGAACTTTTGGGTTAGGCACAGACATAAAAAAGAAAAAAAACACATCGCTGTAAAACGTTGCAATCGTTTTCTCGATCCACGCGGAATCGAATTTAAATAAGCCACGGGATCTTGTGGGCGCGATGTCGTTTAAAAGAACGTTGGAATATCTTTAGTCGACAGAGACGAGGAGAATACATTGTCTGCGGTGTATCGTTTTTTCTTTTAATTTTTTCGATAGTTTTTTTACAATACAATTTTAATCTGTGAAAACTTGTTTGTTTTTCATTATTTTCATTTGCCGTTCGATTATAATAAATAATTGCGAGCGTGCAAGAGACTAGACAATATTAAAAATCGGGCCGAAGTGTTTGAATAACCTTTCTCCAAATCAAAAAAAAAAAAAAACATTCATACGAGCAACTCATCAAATCGTTGTTTTTTTTCCATTTCTCTCCATAAATCTATACGAGAAGCCTTACCGGTTCTCCTAATATTCAATACCTATATGTTATACGCACGATTTATAAATATATAATTTATAACAACGACTATGGCTTGAAAAAAAAATCTCGTATTGCGGCGACATCGGCCGTGACTCTTGTTTTTCTAAAAAAAAAAAAAAAAAAAAAAACGTTAAATTGGACGAGAATAAAAAATATATACATAAATATTAGCGTATTTATTTATTTATATTTTTTTGTGTCGCACATCTGCAACATATTTTCTATAAGGCCGATGCCCTCGTTGGCATTAGGTCAGGCGCCCGAACCCACCGTAAATTCTCCTCGTCCGAGCGTGTAACTGTTTTTTATTTTATTAAAAAATAAAAAACAAATTCGATCTCCGCAGCATCGACCGCTGGCGCACGCGATTTGCAGACGGAGCATTCCGTTCTCGTCTCGTGCACATCATACAACACGGATACGTTTAAGTCAGGTATTCAATATAATATTAATTACGTTTACATAATATTTTTTGCACAACGCACTCGACGCGCGCGTATTCATATAATAATATATTATAATATTTACAATAATATTATAAATATTCTTAGGTATACAATAATAATAATAATAATAATAATAATAATTAGCCATGACGCTCGTCGAATTAACTCTGTCTGCGCACTTACCGTCGTCGCGTATACAACGTTTTAATCCCCTGTACGATAAATAATGGGCGGAGAGAGAGAGAGAGAGAGAGAGAAAAAGATAGACGAAACGTACTCGTCGAGCGTGAAAATCTTAAATGAAAAAAAATATAAAAAAACCGCGTAAAATATCGGATTTATTTGATTCTTTTTCGCGGTCACTCGCACCGCCTACTGTAATACTCGTATAGCGAGAGATCGAATATATATATATATATATATATATCGATATAATAAGCGCGAGAGGAAAAAAAACCGTTCAAGGATGTTTCGAAAAGGAAAAAAAATGTAATTTTTTTTTTCTAATAAAAAAAACTATTTTACGTATATTATTTATATATATATATATAAAAAATGTGCGTTATATATTATATTATATACAGACGATCTCTTCCAGTACCCGCTCGCCATACACACAATACACGCGTACATACGTATATCCTGTATACGTGTACGAAAAGCGAATTTATTATCAAAAAAAATAAATAAATACATATATATATATATATACGAGTAAATCTGACATTGAAAACGTATTCGAAAATACGTTTAAATTTACAAGGTGAAAAATAATAATAATAATAATATAGTAAATATTATATTATTGTAAATAGGCGTATTTATTATAATTTCAACGAGCGCGATTCAGATTCGGATCTTGTATTGTGTATTACGCACGCGTCTCTGATTTCCCGTCCCACCGCCGAATGCGTACTGCGCAAACGTTTTTTGTTTTTGTTTCTCTCGTTTCCAGCAAAAAAAATTATTCATTTGATATCGATAGTTTTCATATCGCAACAATGCGTTAAAAACACGAATTTTTAACATTTTTTAATATTCGTGTTTCAATATCGAAAAATTACGATAATAATAACAACACAGTATTTTTAATAACACTTTGAATGTCGTTCGTACAAAACCGTAACGAGACTTTTAGACGATGTGTTTAGCAAAAAAAAGAAAAAAAAAAAAAATCTCCACACAATAATTTTAATTCGATTTTATTGTGTACGACGTCGTTCTTTTTCTTTTTTTGCGGATCATAGTGAACGAGTGATCGCCATAACGCCCATGTTATAATTTATGTACACCAACACCTTTCCCATTTTTCCGACGAAACGTGCGTTATTTTTATTGTAACCGGAAGAAACGTGAATATCATAATATAGACGATTGATATATTTATAGGAACGCGTTCAAACCGATATTATTTTACTCTTATTCGTTGACAGACTTTTTACAATGTTCGTTGTACAAAAACGCCTCCCCGCATGGGCAATCGTATATCGGTTATTAGAAAATTAACGATAGACATACCATTAGATTCATTAGAGAGAGAGAGAGAGAGAAAGAGAGAAGAAAAAAACAATTCGTAGTAGGTACGTTGCGTAAAACGTTTTGCTCGGTGCTCGAGTATTATTTTAAACTCTCAGAGTTCGTTTAAAATTGTCGTTTTTAATATTATAGAATCTCGTTCGGTCGTTGCAATACGGCAACGGTTATAGGAATAGCGTAGCGGAGAATTTTTTTTTCTGCTTCAGCTTTACCGATTGGAACAAATAGACCGAGCCAATGACTATTCTCTAAAATATTACATTGGTCGGTTGGTTATTACACGGTACCGCCCCACAGATTGTTCACGCGTACTTGGTATAAAATCGACTTTTGCGATTAACCGAATTTCGAGCTTACGCCTCCCCCCCCCCCGTTTTGTAAAAATAAATATTACTAATAATTAACAATATTTCGTTCAAGAGTATTTTATTATTATTATTATTATTATTATCTATACGTCCTGTTGAAAATCACGACATTGTCTGTCGTTTGGTACCGAAGAAACAAGGCGATATCATTACAACGAGAATATTATAATAATATACACCGGCCGTGTCCCCACTTCCCGTGTCTGTGCGCGGTGCACGGCCAATGACTTCGAAACGATTTGTAATAAGCGTACCGTCCGTGAAAAAATACACAGAAAATGTGAGTGTAATTGCAAACGATATCGTTTGTCTCTTTTGAAACGCGCTGCACCTGTGAAACTCGCTTGCAGGACTATACTAATTTTTCGTAAAAATATAGATGGTTATCGGGATTATTACGATTCTCACGCGGGAATACACGACGTCAAAGCGACTGCAATCTTATGGTCACACATCGTACGCGATTATATCTAATACACAGCCGACTCGCTTGTGTGTGAATTTTATTTATTTGTAAAAAAAAAAAACAAAAAAAAAATTACGGCGAAAACGCAAATCCTAAATACGAACGTTCGTTTTCAATTTGACGAATTCGCATATGATTATTATACCCATAGGTAATACGGTGACCATTCCCTCCACTTGGATGGTGCTTTTCTTGTGTAAAACGTTCACGTTGATTTAATAATGTTTCAGCATTATTAAATCGATAACACTTCAATTAATTTCAATAGAAGGAAAGTCGTCGCATATATAAATAAGTGGTTGAAACACCACACAGCGGGCCAACGCGGCAAAAACACCGTGTGCGTACTACGTGTGATATACACCACGCGCGGTGTGTTCGCCGCGGCGAGCAGTGGCGAACGAGATCGTTTGCGTTTGCCCGCCGTGGCAACACTGAGCGGTCCGTTAGTTGCGGACCGTTATTTATACGTCTGCGTGGCAACCCCCTCTTTTTTTCGTGTCGTACCGCTATCTGGTGACTACTTTCCGTTTTGCCGGTTTTATTGCGGTAGAACTGACGCTCTATGTCGGTGGTATACGCGGGTGTTCAGTTTATTTTTATATATTACCGAGTAATCAATCGTACGCGCGTTTGCTATATTTATTATTTTTATTAATAATAATAATATTATTATTATTTCGCGTATTTCAATGAAATAAAATTTACGCAATGATTCATCACTTTTCGTTGCACACTCGTTTGCTCGTTTTATTTAGAAGAGTTGGGGAATTTATTTAGCAGAGATGGGGGAAAGCTTAGATGGACGAGTGAAGTGACGAGAGAAGGTAGGATAAGAAATGGATATTTGAGTGGAAGCATACGAATGATAATTATAGTTTTTAAACCCAGATGATGTTAAAAATAAATTTAAAAAACGTGAAAATGGTTTGCCAAAAATGTTTCTAGTATTGTATGAATTGACTTCGAAAACTGGCTTATTTAATTCACTTTACCTCGCAGTGAAATATATTTTAATATATTATTTTTATTATATATATATACAGTGAAAAAACTATCAAAACGTCTGTCCGTTATTATTCGTTGGTCTTCGTATTATAACGAACACGATTAGTTTTCTTTTTTTCATTCGTTTTAAATATCACTCGTCGGAACAATTATCGTCGTTAAAAAAAGTATTCGTGTAAACGTATGTTTCGACATTATGCGAAGCACATTTGCACATAATTAAAACGCGTTTTTTTTCTAAAGTCGATTGGTCGCAATTATGTTTCGACGTTGCCTATCTGGACATGAACCGATCATACGAAACTGCTGCATAACCATCGAAACCGCTATTCGGTTTACGTACAGGTCGATTGTAAAGCAAAAAAAATGTTTAATTCGCGATCGGCAAAAACTATCAGTTCTTAAAAATTCGATTTTAGTTTCTGTTTGAAACAAGCGCCGGCCTTTCGTTTATTTCGATTCAGATATACAGCGAACAATATGCGCGTATGACACATTTTACACAATCAATATCGTAAATATAGATTTCACGCGAATGTCGTCTTCCTAATATAAGTATCGTCTAAACGAAGGGGGGGGGGGTACTTTTTAATTGCAATTCGCAAAATTAATAATTTTGTTTAAAAAAAAAATGCTCGTAACACTCTTTTTTTTCGCAATCGTTATACGTAGTGGTTGTACACGCGCGAACGTATTTCGTAAAATCTATCGACGAATTTGGCTATCGCTAATATTATTACAGACAATTGAATTTCGACATTATAGATAAAAACGACGTACACATTACGTTAAACCGATATTTATTCGTTGGATTTAATATTTTTGTATTATTTCATATCTCGCGTTTATCGCGGGGGGGGGGGGGGTTTGCTCTGATTTCGAGCACATGTAAATCTCCATAATTTATATTTTACTCTTTCCTCATTTCATACAATATCCAGTCTCCGTAAATGCTTTCTTTTCAGATTTACACGCGGTACGACGATTGTATTATAAACCGTGGCCGCCTCTTTGTAATACATAAATTCCAATACAATACATATTAAAATTGTATCGTTGCAAGAAAACGCGGTGGTCCATTGAAACAATAACAATATAGTTCACGCAAGAAACGATATTTAAATTTTTTAACCCACAAGTTATTATTGGTTTTTTTATTTACATAAACACGTAACTCGACGAAGTGACATTCTTTTCTCGATTTTCAAAAGTCAAAATATTATTATTGTTTTGAATCAACTCAAATATGTACACAATTTAAAATCAAAAGTAACTTATAATCGAGTCTCGCCACGATCCATCACGATCAATTCATATTGATCGTATTTTTTTTATTATTATTATTATATTTATATATATTGAATATTGCGAGATTTTAATTGACTATATATTATGTAGAAATTAATACAATATCAATAATCGTATAATGTAAACCGGCGATTAAAATTATTTATTAATTTTATTTATATTTGCTATTGCAGATTATACGTACGAATAATGGTGTAACTATAATATTTGCATTTTACTTTATACAAACGAGTTAAATATATAGAATTTAATTTCTCCTTATACATACATACATATATATATATATATATATATATATATATATATATATATATATATACACGTTTTGATAAAAACTTGCACATGATTTCTTTAGTTATTATAATTATTATTATTATAATTATTATTATTATTATTATTATTATTATTATTATTATTATTATTATTATTATTATTATTATTATTATTATTATTATTATTATAAACGCGATTTGATAAAATAACGTTTTGATCTAAGAAATGTACATAATATTATAGTATACATAATATATAGGCAATATATCTATTACGATGTTTGAAAACAATAATTGTGAACAAACATATACGTATATTAATGATTGCTATAGCAGTCTGTAAAAATACTGTAGTGGTACCGCGTTTGATATTGTATAAATAAATAAATAAATATATATATATATATATATATATATATATATACAAAATTAAACAAACATAACGGCAGTTGTATAGGTATATTATTATTAGAATAAATATTAGATTAAACGTTTTTTTTCCTTCATCAGCCGTTTCATCTTTAAAAATAAAATATTTTCTTATATACTATAATTAAACGTTTCGTACATCGTGTATATGAGGCTTTAAATTAGTTCGTATACAGGTCTGCGATATAAATAATTTTTGAAATATAAAATACAGCACGTAGGGAAAGATAAAAATCAAATAAAAACAAGTTAAAGAATTTGTGATAGAATTAAATGATAGTGGGGGGGAGGGGAAATAAAATTATATATATATATATATAAACACTAGAATAAAAAACGTAGAAAAAAATTACGAAAAATAAAGATAACAACAAAAAAAAAATTATAAAAACTGTTCGTACGAATAATATTATTATGTTTTTCCACACGAATAGTATTAAAATCGAGTCAATTTTACCGTCATAGTGTTGATCGTTTGATCTTTCTCGAATCCGCATTATTTTTTATTCAAGTATTTATAGATATACTTATTACTTTTTTTTATTCGTAAAATGTTGAGTTCATTTACTAAAATCAGTTATTAGATTCAGTGTTTTTGTGGTGTATGAAACGTTTAATATCGAACGCATTTGATCGAGATTTTCGATGAAAATGAAAATTCGAATACGTTCCGAACGAAAAAGAAAAAAAAATGAAGATTTTCGAAAAACTATATAAAATACCGAATCTTTTTCTCTCTTTTTTTTTTACATCTTTTTTATTAATTTTTTTCGGAGGCGAACGCGAACGCGCGTTCATTTTGAAATCCGTAATAATTTCGGATGGAAACGTATTATTTTTTTTCTATCGATAAACGGCAATAGCAATCTGAGTATATTTAAACTATACAGACTACAGACGTAAGATAGATCTATAAGAGTTATTCAAATAAATTTATTATAAAATTATGTGAAAAAGAAAAAAAATCAAACTCCATTAAAAAAATCAATCATTAATCAAACGCGTCGAGTGTGTAACGTATGAGTCGATATAGTATTTTTTTTTGACGCCGAAGCGTTGTTCCTCGATGTTTTGTGAATATTGTTCTCAAACACTATCTCCATGCATTGAGGTACATTTTTATTTTGTTTTTCAGAATAAACGTGCATCAATCGATTTTGAAGCGTTCGAGAATAGTGGGGGACAATTATTATTATTAATATTTATTAAACTATATTGTAATATTATGTCTGTATATTCTATATTATTGCGGTAAAATAGAAATCGTGTAATTTAAACGCGCTGGCGACGATAAGAAGTAAGTGGTAGGTATAATAATCTTATAACAAATACTATAAATTTATTGACATTTCGGTACTACTACGCATACTCGTAATATAATACGCGCACAAGCGATTATATAAAGTTCGAAAATTAAAGTAATTTTCTTTACGGATATTATTGGGAATATTTGCATTCGAATTTTATAAACGGAAATAGTGTCGGTGCTTTTTTAGGGGGGAAAAAAACGTTGTTCCACAGCTGTCGGAAATCTCGCAGACAACAACCCGTTGTCGTAAACGTGTTAAAGACGACTGCAAGTTTTCCAGCGCGAAACACTAATTATCTGACGTTATAATATACGGTATTATGACATCTTCTGAACGATGTGTGTACACACAGAGAATGTACTTGTTGAATTCTCGAAGCTTTCGCGAATATCTGCATATTATATAAGTACAGTTTTTAAAAAAAAAAAAAAAAACACGGTTGAAATTTGTCGACAATGTCCGTGTCGCCAAACGCGATCTTTTTGAACAGTTGGCGCGAATGACTAAAAACTAATGTGGTTCGAAGGTAAAAGTTGGATGGTGTGATAGACAACACTTACGATATTCAAATAATTCAAACGTATAATGTTAATACTAGCAAAGATATGAACAATATTTAATACTATTGCGTAGGCACAACGGGACCTACGTCCGTGATAATATACTTAAAATAATTAACATATACTACAAACACTAATGACAGATACCAGATACCAGAATACGACGGGCCAATTGGAATTACACAGTTAGCGCAACTGTCGTTCACCGATGATGCTTCCTTGACGATTTCGGACGGCACTTCTGCACCCACGAGGTCTACGAGTCGTACACCCGCACACGACTGACCTGGACGGCAGCTCCGAAAGAACAGTTTCTAAAAATGGCACACGTTCGTTTGCGTGACACAACGCGACCCGACCACGATACCACGCCCGGGACTGGTGATAAAGTACCGAGTACTTCTCACACTCGCAATTAAACACGGCAACGTACGCCCGACAATTGTCGTCGTCGCGGAATCGCACCACAATTACGGGTCCACCGGACCGAAGAATACGGAATTCGCAAAAGTTAATCAACGTATTATTCACGCGCACGGCGATTATTCACGCGCACGGCGCACACCACAAAAATATTATTCGACCGAATATCAATAGTCGAATGCTACGACGTGAGACCCGTGTGCAAGTGTCGCGGACACATTACACCGACGGAGCTCACGGAGCGACTAAAATACGTGACGGCTCGCAACGGCCGCGGCGGCGGTTTTTATTTTTGCACGTAATACGACAAACGGCGAAACGATATAACTTATCGGCAATAAATCCCGCGATAAAATACAATCGACAGCTATATTGAGCGAGCTCTTTATATAGTTTAAATATAATCGCGTAAGTTCCGAACATGCTCCCCCTTGGGAGATGGTACATCTCACAACAGTAGTTGTATTTAGGAGGAATACCTTGGAGAAACTGGAATCGCTGGATCTGGTCTACTGTCATCTATTCATTCGTGTAAAATACATAGCAACAGTAATGATAAAAATACATAAATATAAATAATTGAATAAATAAGTAAATAAATAAATAAATAAGTAAATAAATAAATAAGTATATAATATAAATATTAGAAAAAATAAAGGAAACAGTTTACATAGTTAATTATCCTACCTTTTCCTACAAATACGACATATCATACACTTAGTGAACAAACGCTTGGAAGACTAGGAAGCGCGGGACATAACGGAAGATTACTTCACCCATCAGTCGGTAATATTACCAGCTTAACAACTGGTCGTGTGATTGTCCCTTGGAGGGTATGCAATCGCACTACTCTGATTACCCCATCTGCACCTGGAAGTACTTCAACAACGCGTCCCAAGCGCCATGATAATACTGGAGAGTTTTGTCCTTAATTACCACCATATCATTTAATTTAATCTGCGGTTGATCGGAAACCCAGCGTCCTCGAGGTTGAAGCGTTTGCAAATATTCCGATCGCCATTGCTTCCAAAAACATTGCAGACACTGCTGCAATAACTTCCACCGATTCACCAAATTACGAATGGGAATGTCTTCGTCACCAACGTCCGGAACCGTTAACAGCGGCTGACCTATTAGGAAATGGCCAGGAGTTATACATTCGAGATCCGATGGATCCGTCGAGGCAGGCGTCAATGGACGTGAATTTAATATGGACTCTACTCGATATACTAGAGTGGTGAATTCTTCCCATGTGAACAAGTGCTCCCCCATGACGCGTTTCAGAAGATTCTTCGCAGATCGAACTGCCGCCTCCCACAATCCGCCGAAATGTGGCGCACTAGGAGGGTTGAAATGCCAGCGGCAATGTACAGATGTGATAAGTTGATCGCGGACATTTGGATCATTAAGTAAACGCCGCAACTGTGCATTGGCTCCTACAAGTTCGTCCCGCAGTCGGAGTATATGTCTACCGGAAGTCCCCTCCGAGCAACGAATCGATCAAGAGCTGCTAAAAACGCTGGAGTGGATAAATCGGACACAACCTCAATATGAACTGCTTTCACGACAAAGCAGACAAACACTGCGATATAACATTTGTATTCGCGGGCCTTGCGTAACCGCTGTTCCTTCATCCTAAACGGTCCGGCGAAATCGATTCCGCAACGAGAGAATGGTCTGCATTCGGAGATGCGGGCTCGAGGTAAGTCTGCCATCACAGGTTGAGGATTGGTGGCGGATACCTTAACACAACGGACGCACCTACTAATTACTGTACGAATTAGTGTGCGTAATGACAAAATCCAAAATGTACAGCTAATAATATTCATAATAACACGCGGACCGCCATGACAAGTGACCTTGTGCCAATGACGGACCAGCATTAACGATAAATGGGAAGTCTTGGGTAACAACATTGGAAACTTTTGCTCCAGCGGCAAATCGGAGTTACGTAGACGTCCACCTACACAAATTACATCTTGGTCGTTTAAAAAAGGACGCAATCGAGCAAATACGCGAGACGATACAGGTAAGTTATTGGCGAGCTCACGATATAACTGATTAAATGACACGCGTTGCGTTGAACGCACAATCGCAAGAGATGCTTCATCAAGATTTTTCCGAGATAAATAAAATCCGTCCGAATTTGCTTGATTACCACGACAATGAGCGATGAAACGTTGCATCCAGGCGACTATGCGTATCATACGGTTATAGGAAGAGAAGCGAGTAAACCACTCTGGGGCTTCGTGACCAATTAAAGCAACCGGAGTTACTACTTTACGTTCTGGTAATTGATTCTCAGGGATGAGCGAGATTGCATCTCCCCACTCACTCATCGACTTATATAAACAAGCTGGACCCTTCCAATACAAAGAGTTATGAAGCAGCTCTCGTGGATTTAATCCGCGTGATGCACAGTCCGCAGGGTTGTCTTCTGTACGTATATGATTCCATTTACAACCAGGTAACAACACATTGATCTGGTGGATACGGTTGGATACAAACACCTTAAAAGACTCGTGTGGTGCAGATAACCAGTTAAGGACAATTGATGAATCCGACCATGCCACAGTATCGGTAATAATTAATTTAGAATTAAGGGTATCCCTTAATCGAGCTAACCACTTTGCCAATAATAACGCCGCGCAAAGTTCTAATCGCGGGATGGTGGTTGCCTTCAGCGGAGACAATTTGGTTTTAGCTCCCAGTAATGTTATGCAAGGGCGGTCGTTGGCAGTTTCTAATCGAATATACACGACGGCAGCGTACCCTTTTACTGAAGCGTCACAGAAACCACATAAAACACCATACCCACTTGTCTTAGTTCCCAGAAAGCGGGGTATTTTTAATTTAGTAACAGCGGACAAATCAAAAACAAATTGTTGCCAGTCGTTAGCCAAGTCTGGTGTGAGTTGCTCATCCCAAGAGAGCTTAGAGAGCCAGACCCGCTGCATCAAATGTTTGGCGTAAAATATAATGGGTGCCAGCAGTCCAAGCGGATCGAAGATGCGAGCGATCAACGACAGCATCCCTCTTTTCGTCATAACGATCTCGCTAGATTGAACCGAATAATAGAAGAAATCCTCTTGATGATTCCACTGAAGACCCAGCACCTTAACACCGATACTATCATCGTCACCAAAACTCGATGAAATATCCACCCGATCCGAAGGAGGAACTTCATTTAAAACTGCCACCGAGTTGCTCGCCCACTTTTTCAACTCGAACCCAGCCTTGCTCAACACAAAGACCAATTCGCTTTTAAGCTGGAGAGCGTCCTTCTCGGTATCGGCCCCCACGCACACATCATCAACATACGTATGATGAAGTAGTACCTCGCGAACTGCTGGGAAATCGTCGCACTCGAGCTCTGCGATTGACTGTATTACTCGCATAGCTAAAAAAGGCGCGCAGTTCATGCCGTAAGTAACAGTATTCAGCTCATATTCTTTAAGTTCGGCCATCGGGGATTCACGCCATAAAATATGCTGGTAAATTCGAAATTCCGGTGCAACCAGTATCTGCCGATACATTTTGCACACATCGGCTGTAAAGGCGAATCGTGGCACTCGGAATAATAAAAGTATGTCGATAACATCTCGCTGCAGTTTTGGACCGGTTAACAAACATTGATTCAGAGATATTCCTGTAGACGACGTCGCCGACGCATCGAACACCACCCGAATCTTGGGGTTCACATCTGAAGGCTTGTAAACGGCATGATGAGGAATGACGTAAAGTCCACGTGACATCGCAGGTGACATATGTCCTAAAGCGATGTACTCAGACATAAATTGTACGTACGAATCACGTAATCGGGAGTCCTTGCTGAGCTTGCGTTCTAAATTCTCAAAGCGTCGGACCGCCATGGAGCGCGAACCCTGAAACACGTCGGGTGTAATGCATTCGCGAAATGGCAATGGAACACTGAACCGACCGTTTTCCACACGCGAATATCCATTTCGATAAATTGCCTCACACTTACCATTCTCCGTGAAATCCTCTGGAGCGCCTTCAGGCTCCTCGATTTGCCAAAACCGATTCATAAGGGCTTCTACCGAAGTGGTCAAAACAACTGGACCAGAATAACGTTCCGGGGTTCCTGAAGATGGGATCGGCCCCAGTAATACCCAACCAAACACAGACCCGAGCGCAACAGGATAAGCGTCACCGACAGTAATCCTTTTACCGTTGAGACTAGATGACACAATATCTGCGCCCAACAAAAGATCAATGGGAGCTGATTTGGCGAATGACGGATCAGCTAAGGCGATATTTTCAAACTTGGACGCGATACATGGTGATAGCGATTGACGAGGCAAATTAGTTGTAATAGATGGAAACACCCAAGCCTTGAACTGGAACACTGGATCATCGGTGTATCGGGGTTGTATCTGACAATCCACCAATCCTTCGCCGTTAACTACCGGCACTCCCGATAGCCCAGTAACGGGTGCCGTGCAGCGGATCCTCTGTAGACCAAGACGAGTCACACACGCAGAAGAAATCGCACAAATTTCTGACGCTGAATCTATCAACGCTCGTACCGTGTGCAAAACACCCGAGCTATCGCGAATGTGCACTAACGCCGTACCAAGTAACACCCCCTGCTTTTCGTAACGACCACATAAGGAAGCGGCTGCGAACCCCTTATCTTGTTCCACCTCGTGTGGTTTGGAATCTTGCTGTTCGGAGGACATGGAGTTCTGATGAATAAGTACATGATGTTTACGCGAACAATGTATGCACTTATTCCTTGACGAACATCGTTGCGACCAATGTTTATCACTTAAACATAAAAAACATAATCGTCGTTCTCGAACCCACTTGATTCGTACTTCGACCGACCACCCTTTAAATGTTCCACAATCAACCAACACATGTGCGCCATTACAACATAAGCACTTCGGAGTGGACGCGTTTGAGGTTAATAACGATGTAGCAACCGTTTTGCGGAACCGTCGTGAGCCTTCAGCTTTATTCCGACTATTGTCAGTCTGACTCGGCATTGGCACATGGTTAACCCTTTCCAAAACGGCAATCCGAGCCCTAATAAACGTGAACAAAGTAGCCACAGAAGGATACTCACGTTACAAGAAGATTCGGAATCAACGTACGACACGATACTGGAAGACATCGAGACGCTAGTGTAAACAATAAAAAGTCACCGAGATCTGGCATGTGCAACGAGTTCAACAACGAAATTCCTTCATCAAAGATCGACATAAATTGGTTGAGAGTAGCTATGGTCTCTTGTGGTGCCAATGGTGCACTAAGTAACTTCTCAATTAATGTACTCGCTACCATCCTGGGCTTATCATAGCGCGCTTCCAACGTTGACCACATGAGTCCATAAGTATCCGCTGACACTGGAATGTTACGTACTAATTCAGCTGCATCGTTTCTAAGACATCCGATTAAATAATACATTTTTTCGATGGTCGACAACTGAGGGCGTTGATCAACCATGACGTGAAATCGATCCCGAAAGGCGGGCCATTTATGAACATCACCACTAAATGACGGTAGTGGAACTTCTGGTAAACGGACTCCGGAGACAGGTACCCCAGGCATAACCACTGCGTCACTAGACGCTACATGTCGCTTAACATCGTTAACCCGTTCTACTGAAGTTGATTTCCTGCTGCCACTGGTCACTGACCCCTTGTCTTCATACTCCAGACCGGTTGACGAATTGTACTGCTTGGCGATTGATTTGGAGTAGATAATTAGTCCACGAACCTCGACGGACAACTCTCCGGAATATTCCACGGATCGGTCCAACTCGCAAAGAAATTCAAGTACTGCGTTATCCTCAGTAACGAAATCGGTCCACAAAGCATCCAAATCCTCGACAGCAACTAACAGCTGAGGTCCAAGCTCATGAACCTCACTCGCCCGTTGTGCAATGGAATGTATTGCCTTGATACGCGCGACACAAGTATTTCGTTTAATCATCGACCTATCCATCATTCGGACGAGGCGTTGCGCTTCGTTAATAGACATCGTCACGACTTCCACTTCCAAACGTGTACAAAGAAACGAAAGATATTAAGTCGGAACGACAACAAAATTAACAACAAAAAAAACAGATAACTGTCTAAAAACACCAATCAACAATTCCCTTGAACCACGCTCTGCTACCAAAAAATGTCGCCAAACGCGATCTTTTTGAACAGTTGGCGCGAATGACTAAAAACTAATGTGGTTCGAAGGTAAAAGTTGGATGGTGTGATAGACAACACTTACGATATTCAAATAATTCAAACGTATAATGTTAATACTAGCAAAGATATGAACAATATTTAATACTATTGCGTAGGCACAACGGGACCTACGTCCGTGATAATATACTTAAAATAATTAACATATACTACAAACACTAATGACAGATACCAGATACCAGAATACGACGGGCCAATTGGAATTACACAGTTAGCGCAACTGTCGTTCACCGATGATGCTTCCTTGACGATTTCGGACGGCACTTCTGCACCCACGAGGTCTACGAGTCGTACACCCGCACACGACTGACCTGGACGGCAGCTCCGAAAGAACAGTTTCTAAAAATGGCACACGTTCGTTTGCGTGACACAACGCGACCCGACCACGATACCACGCCCGGGACTGGTGATAAAGTACCGAGTACTTCTCACACTCGCAATTAAACACGGCAACGTACGCCCGACAATTGTCGTCGTCGCGGAATCGCACCACAATTACGGGTCCACCGGACCGAAGAATACGGAATTCGCAAAAGTTAATCAACGTATTATTCACGCGCACGGCGATTATTCACGCGCACGGCGCACACCACAAAAATATTATTCGACCGAATATCAATAGTCGAATGCTACGACGTGAGACCCGTGTGCAAGTGTCGCGGACACATTACACCGACGGAGCTCACGGAGCGACTAAAATACGTGACGGCTCGCAACGGCCGCGGCGGCGGTTTTTATTTTTGCACGTAATACGACAAACGGCGAAACGATATAACTTATCGGCAATAAATCCCGCGATAAAATACAATCGACAGCTATATTGAGCGAGCTCTTTATATAGTTTAAATATAATCGCGTAAGTTCCGAACAGTCCGTGTTGCGAGATTAATCATCGAACACAGTTATGACTTGGCAACAAATTCGCGACAGTAAATATCACGAGTAAGGCGTTTCGTTGCAAAATAACGTATATTAGCGTTTTTTTTTTTTTTTTAACACACCAATATCGATGAAGATTTACGACCGTACAGACCGTATTATATTATAATAATTGTTTCGCTTGTTCGTGAATTGTATAAAAACAGCTGATGTATAATTATTATCAATCGGAGAACGTTTCTCGTTCTCGGAATTTATTTACACTGTAATACTATAATAATATTAATTGTAGTCGGTAAATAAACAATCGTCGTTGTACACTCGTATTATTCAGGTATTTCGATTCGCAAATATTGTAATTCGCGATGAAAAAAACAAAACTGTTTCCACGCGAGTAATATTATTTGTATAAATGTATTAATAACGTTATTATCGATGAGTATCGCTGTCATTAGCACTTTATCGTTACATTTTTACACATTTGATAATAATCGACTTATTGCTAAATACGGTGTACACAATATACTTTCGTTTTGCACGCGTCCGTCAAATTATAATAACTCATATTCTGAATTGGAATGAAAAGAAAAGAGAACATTTGAGCGAATGAATTTCGCCCGAATCCAGTTATCCCTAAAAGTACAAAAGTTATCCCTGCAGGCCAGTGTTTACGGGGAGGTGAGAGCCAAGTTCATTAATCCCGTTGAGACATTGGTGACGGTGAATTCGTTTGTTTTTTCAGATATAGTCCAATAGTTTTATTGAGTAAAACGTATTGCTTTTCTTCGTATATTCCACTAATGTTTCCGCTATATCTAAACGGTGTTTTACTGTCGACAAAGTCCCCCACATTCTGTGGGAAATCTATTTTTATGAGAACGTGGAATTTTTTAATAACAGTAATTACGGCATTGCGCAGACGGCGTAACGTCGTCAATCGTACACACGTACGTTTATTTCGTTCGATTGCACAATTACGAATGACGCGGTGTTCGTGTAATATTAGGAATATTATTTAATAGTTTTATAGCGCGTATTGAATTAGTTTATATTATGTTTTAGTGTAATCTATATTATAAAACACAATAGTTATGTTGCTGTACATGTGCAAAACCAACGGAACGCTAGTCACATTTCACAAGAGCGTAAATAACTGAAAATTGGGAACGCGTCGCTCACGCTGGTGTCGCGGACGCTTACGCTCGTTTAGCACTATAGTGGAATGATATAGAACGAGAACTTTTAACGGACTTCCATCGACTGGTACGGCTCGACGAAAAACCGGATTATACGTGACGCCAAAAACGTAATAATCTGTGAATCGTTACTTTTGGACTTGCGCAAACGGACACGATTAAAAAAAAAAAAAATGAACAAGGGTTTTTGAGAAGAAAACACCGTTATAACCGTCATAAACATTCAACAGCGTTCCGTTTCACGTGCAAAACTGTTATTTGCCAAATAAAACACGTATATTTTTTTTTGATAATTAAACTAAATACCTTAGAATCGAATATTCTCGGGGGGGGGGGGAAATGTCGAACGAAATATCGTTTTACAGATTTTTGAATTCTACGAGAAACACTTTATTCCATATAAATCGGTATGGAACACGTAATCGATACATAATAAAATCGTCTGTATTTTACGACCGTATTCGAAATCTGTCGACGTTAAAGCGTATTACAAACGGGAAAGCTCACAACGGTGTTTTGTATCGGGACGCAACGAAAAAAATATTGTTTCGAAATTCGTAGTAAAATAACCGGGAAAAAAAATCTTTATTCTACGAGCGAATTCCACGTTAACCGCCGTCGTCCACAACGCTCTTATTTATTTTTCGTTCTCTCCTACCCGGTACAAATAAATATTTTAAAATTATTTTTTCGTTATGCGTTTAAAACGGCGGCGCGCCCGTATCGTTTTTATTTTTTATTAAAATAATCTATTTTCATAGCTAATATTATATACGTTTTCTCTCTCTCTCTCTCCTATCACTGTGCTGCGTGCGGTGGTGTACGCGACGTTCTATAATTATTGACGACGACGACGATGACGACGACCATGAAACGTTGTTTTTACGAATAAAAACTCCGCGGCGGCAGAGCGTTGCGTCAACAATAATCGCGCCGCGTAGGTTACCTCTCCTCTACCGAACGCGTATTTGACGCACTCGGCGGGCGTTTGGCGTATAGAGCGGCGCACACGACGCGTATTTGACGCGATAAACGCGCGCGACACACGCGTTTTAACGTTCGGCTTTCAGCGTACGCAGTGTTTATTACACGAGCGCGCGCACGATTTTTTTTCCCTCTCCTCCGTCTAACGAATACACAACGGACGATAAAACGAACCGTCGCCCGTATAACGTTTTTTTTCGCTTCGTCCGTCCAGTCGATTCCACCGCCTGACCTAACCGCGGCCGTCTCTATAAATATTATAATGCCTACCGCGTTTCGCCTTGAGAGGCGGAATATATATATATAAACGCTTTCGAAATAACATTTCTGGGCGAAACGCCGAAAACCGCGTTATAAGTGTAATAATGGGCCGTCGTTCCATTATACGTATACATGAGCTACGCCTGCGTTATAATATTTAATAGACGAAAACCGGATAATTTCTAAACTGGAACGCGGCTCCGCGAGCCGTACAAATTATTATATTTTAGTACGAACGAACGCGCGCGCGCGCGCTATACGGTACACGACGACGACGAGCAACAAAATGGCCAACTCGTCGTCGTCGTCGTCGGCGGCGGCGCAGATTACCCGCAACCGTCCGACGGTCGAGAAATAATTGAATTTTTTTTTTACTCGCTTTTTATACGACGGAATTCCGCGCGGCCGGACGACGCGCTAGAAATGCATACCGGACGAGCGCGGCGGTTGTTACTCCGCAATTTCGCAGCCGAACCCGTCGGGATAAACGCCATATAATATAAGACAAAATGTGTACGAAAAACGAAATAAATCTATAAGACGGATCACGGTTCCCGGCCACAGTTATTATGCGCGCTATAAAGGCAGAACGGAACGGCGAACGTCACGTCGAAATCCAGAAACGCCACGGAAACATTACCACCGACGCGACGTCGCGATGCACGTCTTGCTCGCTGCTCTGAGTTTCGACTGTCGTTCGTACTAATCCTGAATTAAAAAATCGAGCCTGTGTAACATTATAATTCTATCGTGCCGAAATTTCGACAAGAAATAATTGACAATCGTATATTAGGGGACCGGGGAAAAAGCGAACAGAAACCGACGTAGACGGACGCGGGGACACGAGAGAGAGACGTTGAAAGCGATTCGGAGAGCATCCGTACGTTGTTATTCGATGATTTGAAACAAGAAGAAACGTTACTTCTACAAGTACTTCAGAATGTGTCAAGATCAATTGTATAGTCTGTTGTCTAAAATCTAGCTATAAAAATCACGAAGCGAAAGTCCATGAGTCCTAATTAAAATCTCATCGTCCGCGACGATTGTATTAGGAAATATTACGATTCACATTAATATTGATATCGCGATTTGTAATAATAAATATTGAAAATACGATATGATTTTTGACGCGGACGTTTCGTTCATGCATTCACACTGTTCGAACAGACAAAGTCCGACAGGCACCGCAAACAAAAGTTTTTGATTTGCGTCGACGACGGTCCATGCCGTTGACGCGATCAACGTAAACACTATCGTACAAATGGATGAAAACGTATTTTGACGTAACGTTGCCGGTCTGTGACGTATAGTGTGAATCGGCCCTAAGATTTCGTGTGAAATGTTAATTATCGTGTGTCAACTATATACAACTCTATTGTTTTCACTAAATACAATTGTATGTATATTTTTTTTATTATCTATTTTTTAATAGAAAATAAAACATCGTTATTGAAGAAAAAATATATAATTCTCGAAAAAAATAACGCAATTAAAATTGTTAATATTTTATCGAGCCACCTTTAGTCCGCTATGAGAGCTTTGATTCTGCGCGGCAATGCGAGACTGCACTGTTTCGTGCGTTCGTGGATGATTCCTCACCCGTGAATGATCTTTTCTAAGAGCTGCGTTCCGTCTGTGATCACATCTTTAGCCACTTCTCTTTTCATCAGTTCCCACACGTTTTCAATCGAGTTCGTGTCGGGGTTATTACCTGGCCAATCCAACACTGGGATATTTTGCTCTTCCAAAAACAGCTTTAAAAACAGCCCGTGCTGTGTGACAGGGAGCTTCGTATTACATAAAAATGAACGGAGAAACCATTCTCTGAGCTGCGGAATCAACCGATTTTGTAAGACTCCTTTGCACTGATCATCTTGCCGCTGATGACTGACTAGACCATCACTTTTATAGGGCGTTTAACAGTCTGAACGAGACACAGTCAGCATAAAACTTTTCTCTCCGGGATAGGTCAACCAAACCTTTGTTCACGTTCGCGTATCAATCGGTTAACATTGTATTGCCATACGTTAAAAATAAATACAAATAGGAAATATATACCGAATCTCCTGAATGAAAATCCATTACGTCTTAGTTTAAATATAAAAGTACTGCATATAAACTCGTACAAAACATTTAATTATTAATAAGCTACAGTGCGTCTAGTAATATGGCCGGGAACTGTATATATATATAATCGATGTACTCATTCCGTCACACGCTTCGTCTCCACTCAATGTCGGCACGACAACGCGGTATTTTCCATTTTTTTTCCTCCGTCTAAATAATTTTCGCGTTTACCAAAGTATAACGTGATATTTATGAGAACTCGATTTTTTTTTCGTCCGATCCTGAGATCGTTTGATTCAATGTTTTTTCTAGAAAGGGGGAAAAAAACTCTTCGATTTCGTTACGACGACATAACGGATATCAATGCATAATCCATCGCATTCGTCATGGTAATAATTGTATGCGCGTGTGTTTGAAACGGATAATTCGCATGTACAATGTTCGATGAAATAACGCGATCAAAAAAAAAAAAATCACGACTACGACCGGATCGCATATTATTCCGTATATTCCACAATACAAGAATCCACGACGAACGAATTCCCCTTGCCCCCCCGGCGAACGACTTTTATAAAACTTCATATTCGTAATGCTAATATGAAATTCGATATTTTTGGCGCTTTTATATTATTATTATTATTAATAAATATTTACGTCGAAATAGTTGAAAAATCAATCGATATCAATGAAAATATCGAGGAAAAAATTATGTACTACAACTGTTTTCAATGAAGAAATTATAACACGTACGTCAAGTATGCGGGGATCGCTCCCGTTCGATGACAAAAAGTAAAAAAAAAGAAAAAAACCATTTGACGTCTGTTTGCATCTGATGGAATCCGTGTAGAAAATTTATCGGTCGTGTAATATTCTTATCGAGTTACGGTTGGAAAATAACCGTTCGCTTTAGCGCATTTTAAATTACTGCATTCCCCTCCCGATAAACGTCGAAAGAATAAAAACGATAAGAAATGTCTTACCACCTTCAATTTATTCTTTCTCGTACGACCACGGTCTTGTCCCGTTGTCTTACCGTCACTTTAGTTAACCTAGACAACATTCGAATCAAACGAAATCGTCGACTTTCCTACAGTCATATTCAGGATTTCGCGCCGAAATTCAAAAAGCAAGTACAAGTCCGTTTCGTTGTGATTTTCGTAGCCAACAAACGGACGTGCTCGTCCGTTGCACGTACAGCCGTGTTTTCCCTATTTTCAAAGCCGCAACAAAACGATTTTTCGAAATTTTTTTCACTCGCCGGATCGTTGCGCCGGACCCATTTTTATATATAAACGGATTTCTAATCGATTGAAAATGACAAATTATTGAATTCTCGTTACGAAAAATCTAACGGCCGACTGTTATATAACAACGCGATATGGTCGTATTATATTATTTGTCGAGCGAGTTATTTGACGGCAAAATGTAATGCGTAAATCAGAATATGTGAATATATATATGCGGATGTGTGTATTACACGACAAGTACGGTTGTTGTTTTGTATTGTTAAATTGTGCAATTCGTCGTCTTCTCGTCTTAAAACGCGTAAGAAGAGTTAGCAAGAAAAAAAAAACAGCAGTCGTTCGCAGCGGATTTCTTCTGGTCGTCGAATTCCAGAAACGTTGTATTTTTTTTTTTTTGTTTTCACACAATACATAAATATACTCGTTACCGCGATTTAAAATATTCTCGCGGATTTATACGCGCGGCTTAACAATATTTTATACACTGCGACGATGGACGTAACAATGACTGTGTCATAATATTATATATACAGCTATAATATATGCTCATGATTCTTACTGCACGTTTTTCACGTTTATAAACCAAAAAGTAAAATATTTTATTGCGTGTAGCATGCAATATGTATTCAAACAACGAATAACTCTCGGGGTTCGTATCGTAATAGTAGTGTTAACGTATACCAATCGGTTTGAAAATCTTTGCGAACATATTTGAAATGATCCCTGGAGTTGTCTGAAAAGTAAAATTACGACGCGGCGCGTGCTCAGACCCCGCCGAGTATTTAATTCGTAGCAATCGTTAATGTTAGATTTTCAAAACGTTTCATTCGATGGCCTATATACACGTTTAAAAGCTGGGCTGATTATTATTTTTATACGATTTCGCGCGTTATCGGGTATATTTTTTTGCTTGACGTTAACAGTCTACTCATTGTGTCTTTGGTTGTCGAAATGTTTTCAGAATGTGCTTTGAACCGTCTTCGAAGCGTGTACAGTTTGCGAGAATTGGTGAAAAGAACGGAATTTCGTTATTATACGGTACTTTTTGTACACGTACGCGAAGAATTTACTGAATTGGATTTCAATCGTAAATATGCGGTTCTTTTCGGATATTTCTCTCGCACGTGTTTTCAAAACATTCCGTATATATTATATAAATTAAAAAAATAATAACAATAACGCGTTTTATGCGTTATGGATAATTCTAGAGAGAAAATAATAATAATAACCAAAACATTGTGAGCTCGTCATTTGACTTTGTCCCCCGAGTAAGACTGCATTGAACCAGAGCTCGCAGGACTCGGCATTTGTACGAGTATCTCATCTTATCTAAATGACTCCTGTAACGCGTAGTGAACAAATATAAAATATTCTTACGACTGAACCCAATAAAACGGAGGAGAGTTCAACAAAATAAACCGCCGCTTTACATTTTATTCGTGTTTTAATAGTAATAATAATTATAACGTGTTTTAATTCCGATTATTTGTTTGTAATTATTTTTGGTTTCACGTCATAATACACGTATAATGGATATTGGACCCAATGAGAAAACCCGTGTGCCCGCCCAGGAGTTCAAAACGTAACGTTTTACTTAATATATATTTTACATTTAATAATACACTTTTATTGAACAGACTACGAAACACGATGAAATTATAATGAAATGGACGTATAAAAATAATTAACGAAATTTACATCGTGGATGATACCAATAATATTATATACGTATAACAAGACACGTCTTAATATTCGTGAGATGATTCTATGATAATATATAACCGTTGAAAAAAAAATATATATATTTATTTGTTTGAAATAATACAATTGGAATATCTGAAATAAAAAGAAAAAAAACATTCTGTTACATAATTTGGTATTAATTATTTCAAAATGTCTACCGGATATTTTTCCTTTTATTTTTCTTGGACGGTTTTATCAACAAAAAAAAAAAAAATTATTATTAACATATTTAGTGTATAAATCGTATATTCGTTAGTTTCCATTGGTTATATTTAATTTTTTTCATTTCAATTCTCGAATATTTAAACCCATTAAAAATGTATTTAGAATGTTGAGTTTCGATTGGTGATGTATTTTAATCATAATGGACCACGCAAGATCCATACAAATTTCGGAATAAATTATTTGTAATTAATCAATTGTTTTATTGTAAAATTTAATTTCTATTTTATAATTTCAAATATTTCCTACCGAGAATTTCACCTGAACATTACACAACAGCTATAATATGAAACAAGCGAATGGTGATATTTATTATTTTCTAGGAATGCAATCAGTTCATCCGTAGTAATTTTTTTTCAAATATTTTCACCATATTCGAAGCAATAAAGTTCAGTCGATGCTTATATTGGTTATATGATTTCTTTTTACACATATACAAATAACCGTTACAATGTTAAATATTTCTCCAATATGTCTGATATGGCAATTCCAGTTGGTGAAGAAATAAAAACGCCCCATCGTTTATGCAATCGTAAAACCACAAGACATCAAAAACAACTAATCCTATATAGAATAATAACTTTTTATATTTTATACCTTTTATTGGTTATTATTTAGCTTAACGCAATACGATTCAATGAAAAACTTTACCGAAATTTTTTTTTTTTTACATGTACGATGAAACGTTGACAAATATAATATGGCATTGAAGCAGTGTACTACGGTGTAAGTATGTGTAAGTAGGTCTGAACAGAAAACGCGTTTGAAATCATAAATAGCGTAAGTGTTTGGGAAAATAAATGGAACGAAATTCAAATTATTAAACGACACGTAGTTATTATATTCAAACGTTGAAGCGTTGTGATGAATTTGTTTCGTATTGTTACAAACGATTTACTACCATACGCTCTATATATATATATATATATATATATAACCGTGCAGTAACTACAACTGGTGCTGAAAGAATATTTTCCTCATTAAGTCGGCCGAACAATAATTACACGTTGACCGTGGCCCAAGACTGTTTAAACGGATTAACAGTTTTAAATATTCATAAATTTACTTAAATTGATATTCAAGGTTGTCAGGACGAACGAAATCGGAAGATCGGTCAGACGAATTAAAACGTATTCTCATTATTATTATTATTATTATTATTACATATACGTACGTTTATAAAATACCTATATATATATATGTGTATATCCACGTGCGTTTAAATTGTTATAAAGATATTCATTCCACTCAATATATATTTTATACTCGATAAAAGTGTATTGTATTTGTATCTATTTTCATTTTTCCTAGATCCGTCTTACCACCGCCGTGTCGAACGTTTTGAATATCGCGTTCAAATTCGTTCGATTTAATATCAAATTTAAAAGGAAATCATTTATCGGCCGTTTGCTATTTTTTTTTTCTGTTCTGAAAATATTGCCGACTCCGGGGGGGCTGATTTTACCGGAATCACACTAGTTCGTTAATTATTATTATATTAAAATAATTTCAATAATATTGTCAGTGTATCTCGCACATTTCAAATAATAATAAAGATTAACCATATATAATCTTTCGAGAAATCCAAGGATGCGAATTATTAACATCGTTCTATGATAAATTATAATAATGAATATTAACAATTTCGAAGGTCGGAAATAATATACTTATCGAAAAATATTTTTATTTATTTTTTTTTGCGCGTTTGAAGAGAAACAATTGTTTACGCAGTGTGATTTTCACACCTGTTTTCTGTCTAGTTTTGCGTATACGAACATTCAACGTTTATTATATATATAAAAAAAAAACGTATTATAATTTTTTTTTCTAAACACGAAGTTAAAAAAAAAAATCAATACAAATTTAAACAGTCGTTATCGTGAAAAACGTGGTTAACCGGCGGCAAATATTTTTTTAAATGTTCCTAAAATGCGTGAACCGGCCGCTTATCACATTACTCTTAGGAAATAAATCAGTATGTTCAAACTTTTTGCTCAATAGTAACAACATAAAACGATAATATTTGAGAAGGAAACATCGCAGGACACAATATTTTGCTTTCATCTCACACGCGTTTCATACCGTTTCACCGTACGTGTCGTTTACAACAGGCGCGAAACGTTTTAAAACGCGTTAACAACGATTAAAACGTATTTATTATTATTATTATTATTGTTATTATTATATAATATTATGTAATTACACTAATAAAATCACACTCGCGCACTAGTCCGACTGTCGTTAATAAATCGAGTACATTTTTCTCATATTATTGTGGATTGCGTACGATAAACGTGTAATGTGCTTGTAGTTTATTCGCATAATGTGTTCGAAACATTAACACGGCAATGCAGAATTTGTCGTGTACACAAGTACCGGCTCGCGGTAATTGAAATTTAATAAACCGGATTCTTTTTAAATCAATTAATAAAATCGTTTTCCCTATCGTATTTCAATACACCATTACGCGTGTATTTTCTAATTTAACATGCATAACGACTTCTGCCGAACACAAACGTTAATTCGCGCGTTTTTAAATGTCTTGCGGTAGTTGCGAATATATTTTCGTCGTATTTTCTTTTTTTTTTGCCGTTCATCGATAACCCGCCTACAATCAACAACCTGACAAATCCGTTTTAAACAGGCTTCGTTGGCACGACGCATATTACATTTCGTTTCAATCGATTAAATTTTTCGACGAAAATCTTTCGTCGACGGACGCAATTATTCACGCGATTGAATAAACGAGTTTATTGAAAATCGGGCGAAACGATATTGGTAAACAAAACGATTGAAAATCAGAAATTATTAAAAGTTTCTACGATAATCGCCAGTTGCCGAAAAAGTTTTAATGATAGATGTTCTCGCGTATAAATTGTAAAATTATTATTATTTTTTTTTTCTAATTATTTTTCCTAGGCGCGGGGAATTTAACAACAACGCGACAATAATTTTTCTCGCGTATAAATTGTACGGTTTTTCGAGCGAATTCGGCGCGACACCGGTATAGTCGTTTGATCGTATTTCCATTTATTCTCGGTTATTATAATCCGCCGTATAGAGACTTTCGATATAAGTTCGGAGTTAATTTCCGATTTTTTCCACATTTTCACTATCATTCGAAACCGCTGATAATTCCGAGCTCATCCAATTGCCTGCTAAAAAACAAAAATTTCAAATCAATTGTTAAACACAACGTTACCGAATTTGATCGTAATAAGAAACATTTGGAGCGAATAATAGGATTTCATAGGATTCCTTAAATATGTCTTTCGAACGTGCGTACAGGAGTTGAAGATTGCAAACGTCCCTACAAACAATGTTAATGTTTTCCAATAGGAATATTGTTGTTTCATTAACTGCTGGTCAAGTAATAAAACACAACGACCGTATTGTATACGTATGAATTATATGTTAAAAAAAAAAGCTAATTGGAAGACGTGTCTCCTCAGCTCCTCTATCCCCGTAAATTTACGTCGCCGCCATTGGCGGTACTATACCGAATAAATTTTGTATATATTTATACTCAGCCTAAGTACACGCGAGTAGTAGTATTATTGTACACGCATAATATAATATATAATACGAAACGTATTTTTATTTTTTATTTTTACATTCGTCCGCGCAGAGGTCCGCCTATATAATTTAACGTGGCCGACAAATTGTCGAGATTGGTGCGTATACCGCGACGGTCGCACACATAACATTTCAAATATAGTACAGCAGCAATAACAGCAGCACGCGCGTTCAATAATAATTATTAAGTGATAGAGTAAAAAAAAAAAAATCCTAGTCATTGAGAACATTCCGTATAAGTATTTATGGTCTATTATAATAATAATAATAATAATAATAAAAGTCGCCGCGTGTGTATGTCATAATAGCAGTCCGTTTTGCGATCGAAAACCACTCGTAGTACATTTTATATTATAAAATATAATATCGAAAACTCGCGAGCGGGGACCGATATATTATTATTATTATTATTATTATTATTATTATTATTATTATTATTATTATTATTATTATTATTATTATTATTATTATTATTATTATTATTATTATTATTATTATTATTATTATTATTATTATTATTATTATTATTATTATTATTATTATTATTATTATTATTATTATTATTATTATTATTATTATTATTATTATTATTATTATTATTATTATTATTATTATTAATGATGACACGATCGCGCGTTCACAATATCGTATACCAATATAATCAATATTAATATAGCGATTAAAATTAGAAATTATAATTGGTTTTTTATCGACTTTTTGTTTCGGAGGAGGGAGCGGAGTTAAAACAGTTATTTATAGCATTAACCGATTAGAATATTTGTTGTCTGCGTATGCGCATCACTATTACTACCGTGCTCCAGCTGAACACGTATAAAACGGTAAATTTCGCAAAAATCATTATTTCTTATTTGTTTGCAAATGACGTAGAGGGATACGAGAAAAATGAATAAAAACGTTTCGCCGACAATATCGAACGCAATTTATTTTCCATCGAAACATAATAATGCATGCGCGTTATGAAATATCATAATGTCGCCATCGCGGTTTCGTAACCGATTTCAGCGGACGAGGCGGATCTCGTTTTGGGCCGTGTGTTTACTCGTTTTAATATATATTCACACGTTTTATTGCCAAGTCGTCACGTTATTTTCTTCTTTTTACGACTTCAATCCATCTCGAATACATTACATATTATTACCGATTGAAAATTTTAAAATCACTTATTTTTAATAACGTCGCGTTTTCGACAAATGTTTATTTCAACGTGATATCGCGTTAAAACTATTTAATCGTATATAAACGAGTATATATATATATATATATATATATAAAAACCGCCTTTTATAAATATTATCACGCTCATCACGTTTTCGCGTACGTTTGTATACACACACACACACACACAACGCGAAAAGTGTCTGCGCGTAAATATATAAGAAATGTAGTGTTTTATAAACACTATTATTTTATTTTCGATCCGCGCGTATAATTCGTATACATTAATAATAATAATAATAATAATAATAATAATCGGAATTATTATTGTAATACGCGATTACCGAGATTAATGTATACCGTGTGGTGGTAATAGAATTTTTTATTATTTTGTCGAGAGACACGCGAAAAATGGAAACGATTTTGCGCATTTAACAAACGAGGGAGTTCGTGAAATCGGGTGGTTAAGGGGAAACGAAAACGTTCGGGGAGAATAAGCCGTATTATTTGAATAGACGACGATTCGCAAATGTTTTCTTTAGATTTTTTTCATATTTTTTTTTTTTTTTGCTTTTTTTCAAACGGACATTTTCAGTTTCGCTTCGTGACAAATTCATTATCGAATTTTTTTCAAGTGCAAATATTTTTATAAATTCGTATAATACACACTTGTACGTTTGCGTAGAGAGTTCTTTGAACCTGAAATGCGCGTACATACACAACTCTATATATATATATGTTATGGGCGTGCGTGTGTATTTCGTTTATATACATATACAAATAAGTATAGGTGAAAGATTATATATATATATGTGTGTGTGTGTGTGTGTATTGTGTAATATATTATAACTAACATTTTTTTTAGTGTTTTTTTTTTATTATTTTGTCTGTTACAAGCGCCCCGCGAGAAAGTTATCTAACGCGCACCGCGCCGTATATCAGAATATAGCAACACACATATATATATATATTTTTTTTTTTTTATGGTGATCCGAGACCTGACAAAGTGTTTTTTATGTTCAGCGCTCGAATCGCGGTCATAAACCATTAAGAATGTATAAAAATACGTGATTATACGGATTTTTTTATATATATATATATATAATCCGGGATGCTGCCATAATATTTATATGCCTACGCGCGTCTCTAAATGTTCGAACATTTTATTAATATACGAGTATTTATTTGCGATCGCGAATTCACTGCGGTATATGTGAAATTGTGCAGCGTTTCGTTATCAAACGACTTTTTTTCTATTCGAATTGAAATCCACGGTTTTTTATTTCGTATCAATAAAAATAATAATAATAATAATAACGATAATCGTATGTGTCATCGCGGAATCGCATTGAGTGCGTACTGTTTCGGGACGTACACACATATGCGTGTATAGTTATGCGCAGTTTATGAATAATTTATATATATATATATATATATATATATATAACTAATAAATTATCATAATAATTTTTTGTACACTATTCGTTTGTACACTTAATACATTAAATATATAATACAACGCGTTTATTTAACTATTATACGTATATACGTTTTAAACGTAATTCGTACGAATGAAAAATAAGAAAAACCAGAATATTTCTGGTACGAACACAAACGCACGTTACACATATTTCGTTGAAGGTTATATCGTTATATATATATATATATATATATATATATATTTATTTATATAAATTCGATAATATTATATTCTTAAAAAAAAAAAGAAAAAAATCAATTTACACGTTTCGTCGTTTGTTTTAAAATAATAATAATAATAATAATAATAAATTGACGAGACGAATAAACTAAATAAATATATATTGTAATTCGTAAATTTGTTCCCGTGTAACGCGACGCATGTAAGAGTAACATTGAAATGAAACGACACACGCACACAATTGCGCAGCCTCTTGTACGAAACGAATAACGTATTTTATAAATTTAAGATTTTCTTGTACTCGTCGTACAAAAATATGTCTAGGAGAGGAGAGGACATTCGTCGATCGCCCCACCCAACGCCTCATGGTCCGCCATCACTATTTTATATATAAATATATATATATATAACAGAATATAATAATAATAATATAACGCATTATCGTACATTATAGGTTTAGGACGTTTATGTATTTTTTTCGATTTGTCTAACGCTGAATTTGCATAATAGAGCGTAATAGGGAATATATTTCATTTCGTTAAGCGAGTTTCTAGAAAAATTTACTCGCTTATATTATTACACTGCAGGTGTATATAAATATTCTGTGCGTGTGTTAAAAAAAAAAAAAAAAAAAACTGTGCCAACCGATATAAATTTAAATAAATTAAATATCAACTCCGCGCGCGTATTCGCGTCGCAACAATCGCCGTGGGCCGCAGTCCGTGCGCGCGGCCAAGGCTATATTCAATAATGAAACGTGAATGCGATTTCGCAGGCTAAATACACACGCATAAATAATTCGATAAAAACCATAAATTTGACAAGTTAATACAATAATTATTATAAAATATTATTATTATTATTATTCGAGAAGGGAGGAATACGTTTTTTTTTTTTTTGATTCTTCTTTTTTAAAAATAACGTATACGACAACTATAACGTTTTGTATACGCGTATAAACTAACCTATAAATAATAAACTATATTTATAATAAATATATTATTTTATAATGGCTTTTCCGAGGGAAATCTGATAATACGTTTAAAATTCCGCGAGTAAAATCTTTGACTTATTGTCGTCGTCGTGTCAACACTAATATGGAATATTTTCTCGTACGTGTCGTTGAAAAATCCGTACATTAGCCATTATGACAAATATACGACGTCAGCGTATAGAAAATCAATCATAAATTTGAAAAAAAAATTCATATATGTATATATATATATATTCGATTTCTTCGCTGAAATTTTATATAAATAATTATTATATTTTAATCGTAAAAAAAAAAAAATAATAATAAAATCAAAAGGATAAAGGGGTAAAGCGTCCAACAGATCCGTTTGTGTATAATAATAAATACGGTTTTTTGGAAATATATATATTTTTTTTTACATCTCGTTTGAGACCTTGTGTTATTTCGAACAATTTTTTTTAGACAATATCTACCCTATATAATACAGTGTAAGTGCGACGTATTGAAAGCCGACGATTATATTATATTACGAGTACATTATCCCCGTCAAATTTTAAAAACTGTAAAAAGGGCTCCATCTATGATTAAATACGCCAAACTTGGTCGAAGAAATATATATGTATGTATGTAAGTATATAAGACATCGAATTTCATTTTATGAAACGATCAATTTGTACATATATATATAAAAAAAAAATTAATAATGTCAATCGAGTTAAAAAGAGTATTATGAAAAAAAAGAAATATTTTGTTTATTTACACTATCGGTGCCGGCAAAAAAAATCGTCATCGGGAATTAGGGGAACAAGGAATACGGAATATAATATTAAAACGAACAAAATCGCATGGAGAAAATCACGAATATTACAATAAAAAGACACGGAGTGAAAAAGAAAAAGAAATCGTATGCGTTGTGAATTGAATTGTTAAAAAAAAAAAAAAAACCGACGACGCGTTATCAATATTATTCAATGTGAAATTATAGTAATGTTTTCGGTCGTTAGAATACAATTCCAACGTCGAAATCGGCAAAAAAGTTATTCGACTACGGACTGGGAACGAAACTTTACAGCCTTGTAAAGACGAGAATAGAAAATGATTGCTGTGCAACGGTGATCCCGTAAGCGAAAAACGATCTCATTTATAATAAATTAGCGTACAGCGATTAAACCATTAATCCCCGCAGTAATCCTGCCCGCGGAATAAGACCGATTTGTCGAAAACCTGACACCGTTTGGACACCGGGCCAAAAACGACGTCTCGACAGGCGACGGTTGTTGTCCTAATGCTGCAGGATTAGATCACAGCGCATCACAAACGCCGACGTGTTGTTGTCCGGGAGATCCGAGCGGTAAAAGCAATGTGCGTGATAAATAATTTAGAAACTCGTGGTCGAAAGCGTATAATAATCATTTCGCGAACGATGTCGAATAAATTTATGCAGTCCGAAAGGGAAATGATGTTGCTGTGATATTTCTCGCGCGGTCCAAAGGAGATGCGTTTTGTACGACGAATCGTATCCAGAAAGTTTTTAAGACAGATATACGCGTTTTCCTTCGTGTATTCGAGTGACTATACGCGCAAACGGTGTTTTGCATCGTACTCGCGCACACATACACCGTAGTTACGGTTTAGCTCTGGAACTACTTGTCGAATTGCGATTTTTTTTTTTTTTTTTATATATATATATTACAGATTAATATATCGCGGAGCAGGTTTTTTAAGCGTATAATTTTTATCCAGTAAATTAATCGAGTAATTTCGACGAATTGAAAATGACATTCCCGTTCAGTCCAAGGCGAGTTCGTTTTAATCGTTTTTATTCGAATCCAACAAACGTGACCTACTGAACCTTTGTTTCGCCGCCGCGTTCGCCATCAACGACAAGGTATACACCACATGGACTAGACGCATTGAAAGTCGCAGCAGACCTCGACATCGCGAACGTTAGTTGAACCTAACCTGTTTATTATTATTATTAAAACAAAAAAAAGTGTTTTCTGTTTTTTTTTTTTTTAATTATTGCGCGTATAGATTGATAATAGGTGCGCCGGGAGTTTCTCCTAACACAACGGCTGTGGATCTACGCGATAAGTAAACGGAAAATATCATTTGCAGGGCCGAGGGGCTTATGTGCTTTGTACGTGAGCCGAGCGAGCTGGTGGCCAGTACGCACGGCGCATGAACGAAACGCGCGCGCCGAGCGACCCCGCCGGGACGACGGCGTTGGTAAAATCGATTTTTTTCACGTCCCTCGGAGAGAGAGAGTGAGTGGTGGTGCACCGACACAGTTATTTCGTACGTAGTGTTCCGTGTATTACTCGCCGCCGTTCCAGTTTGTGTACGCGTGAGAGGAGCGATCGTTTCTTCGTTTTGTCGCGAAAAAACGGGTGTGCGCGTGTTTTCGGGGGAAAAAAAAAATCCGATCGAGAATATTGTGGAACACAAAAAAAAAAAAAAAGGGGGAAAAATAAAGCGAGGTGTGAAAAAAGAAAAAAAAATTTTAACCGATTACAGGGATAATTCTCACGTAAACGCGTCCTGTTTTTTCGGGCGTCGACCGGGACGCAAAGGGAATCGGACGGATCAACGAGTGTAAAGAGGAAAATGTACGCGACGGATTCGTTCGACGACCGCTCGGTACAATAATATATTTTTGTATATACACACGTATTTATACGTACGCGCCGTTATCGTTCAGTGAGTATATTGTAATGATTTTAAACTATTTATTTTTTTTCACATATATATATACACATAAAAAAGTTATTGTCCGTTTATGTAATACAAAGCGAAAAGCGAGCGGGTGAAAAATAAATAAATATCCGTACCGGGGGGAATCGATTTGGAATCCGTTACCGAAAGACGCGATTTCGTTATAGTGGTATAGTGGTGAGTGGCCTGTTTAGTCGCGGTCTGTCGTGCACGCGATCCGTAAACGGAACGATTGGTTTAAACAAAACATATTTCGTACGAAACAATCCGATTCTCCGCGAATTTTCCAGCGCGGGGGGGAGGGGGTGACGTTCTCGGTGTTTTTTTCTCCTTTCTCACGCGCCGCGCGAGCAAAACGTTTAAAAGAAGAAAAAAAACCGCCGTTACACGAACCGGCCGGTTGTTGTATTCATCGAATGCGTGTCGATAATCAAATATATATATATATATATAAAAAAAAGCGTTTCGAACAGACTTAATCGTTGTGAAGACTCCGCGGCGTTCTCCCGCTTTTTATTGTATTTCCACGCTCGTCTTAGCGTTTCGATTCACGAATCGCGGATTTTCAAACAATTCGTAACAAATAGAATACGGTTAGGTATAGGAAAAATTCTTTTCGATCCGTCTGAATTTCACGTATTACCTATTATACGAAGGAATTTACGATTCTTAGAACGTTACAGATATACGTGATAAACTCATGTTTACGTTTTGACGACCGTGCTACTAGACTGCTGCTGCACCCGTCGCCAATCGATTTAAACGTTCCCGTCAAGTCCTGCTGGGGACTCTAACTCGATTTCGGCACGACGGTCCTGAGAAATATTTACCAATGTCCCGGACTCTTAGAGAGTGAAAAATTGTTTAAAAAAAGTATTTATATATATATATAAAAAAAAAAGAACCGGGTCCTAGCACGCGCCGATAAAAGCGCAACAAATTCGACTCGAACGCAATTCGCTGCGTTACATTTTTTTTTAAAATAATATTCCTTTTTATATTTTTTTTTTTTTTTTTTTGTTTCTGCAGAGAGTCGGATTTGCGGCGGCGGTGAAAAGTCGAAAAATAATTTAGTACGAATAGAAATTATTACGTATTTTCTCGTGAAAATCGCTCGAATTCGCTGCGTAAAAACGTTTTCGTCACGCGTTTTCGTTTTTTCTTTTCTCTCTCTCTCTCTCTCTCCCAATCGATACTCGGGTGTGCAGTGTGTAACAAATATTTTCAATCGCGTCATTTCGTTAACAATTCAATACGATCGGTAAACTTCGTGCGTTATCGACGTTTCGTCGTTGTCGTCGTCGTCGTTGCCGCCGTTACGCGTTGAAACACATTTTCGCGGCGTATTAACTAAAAAAAACCAGTGACTTTTGCAGCGAATTTTTTTTTCTTTTCTTTTTGGCTTTTTCAAATCTTTTTCGTTTTTCCAAACCGTTGTCGCAACCATGGAGTTAATTTTTATGCGTTAAAACCCCATTTGTTTCGCGTACAGGAAACAATTTTTTCATTTTTTTTTTCCATTCGTCAGATAAATCGAAATTATATTTACAAAAAAAAAAAAAAAAAAAAAAATAGAAAAAATGTAATGTAAATGAACGAAATCAACGACGACTATAGAGAAGAAGAAAACGTTTATGTTGAATATTAGAGTAGAGAAAAAAAAAACGAAAAACTAACAAAGAATACAAAATTATAAATTAATCTATATTAAATTTAATATTTTTCTTATTTTATTCGCGTTCAACAGTCGTATTATCGTATCTTTTTTTTTTTTTAATATATTAGTATACGTATAGACTGTGAGTATTTTTTAGTTTTGGTTTTTGAAAATGTAACACTTTATCCTCGTATTACGATACGAAAAAAGAAAAACTTTTTCGTTTTTAAATTAAAAAAAAAAAGTTTTAATTAAACTTTATTATGTAAGTAAAATGTACAACAACAAAAAAATTGTATTTTATTAAAAATCGAAATCTTAACTTATGAATTTAAAAGACAAAAATCTCAATTGTACAATATAATATAATTATAATAATATTGAGTATTCGAGAAAAAATCGTCTATAACAACATGAGTACGGCGACTATAGCGTCAGGTTCACCCACGAGCAGGCGACTGGATCGGCCAAATATTAGGGGCGGCAAATTTTCAGTCAACAGTCGACTTTGAGGAGGACATAATCGAAGAGTTTTCAAAGTCGAAAAGAAACTTTTTATAACTATTTTACGGTTAACTATGTTTAACTATACGTGTTTTGATATAGCTATAGTTATATATTTTTAAACAAAAAAAAAGAAATATTTCGATCGGTTTTAAAGAAAAGAAAACAAAGAAGTCTTACGCAAACGAATGGGCAACGGATTTCAATTTGCTTGTAAAAGCGGCAAATTACTTAATCCGCCGCCGATCGACTGCAATAGATATTGTGCGGCTTCCCACCGAGACTGTTTTGCAATTTATTTTTTCTTTTTAATTTTAATTTATCAGATAATTAAATGTATAGAAATATATTGCGTCATACATCGATTATCAGTATTTATGAAATAATAGTGTGTAACTATATTAATGACTTTTAAACGTTAATAATAACGTATTACTTTATAAAAATTACAAGAGAAAAAAAAATCATTATTCGTAAGAGCGTTGTACACAATACGCGTATTATATACTATGTTAAATACGTTATATTTTATAAACTCTCAATAAATATAAAACGGCTGTTTGAAAATAGGCGAGAATACACGCGTTAGTTTTACGCGCCGACGGTATAAATTTCACGTTGCGCTATATAATATGTTTTCGCACAAATTTCCAATGGATTGTATAAACAAAAATATGATCCGTTGATAATAATTTCAATGGAAATTATTATCGAAGACTAACTGATTAGTTATAAACTTCAGTAATATTAGTGATTGCAGCGTTCGATCGTTAAAATTTTATTGAAAAATCGATAAGTCCGTATGACCCACACGTTTTGTAGTGGATTGGACTTGGATCGAGTCATTATTTGCCAATTATATGGTAACAAACATTTTTTTCTTTTTATAATGTAGTGCAGACGATTTATACTGTACATAACCCTACGAGTATAACATAATAATATTTTAAAGACACATACGTCATACACATGAATATATTAATTACGATTAATATATAATGTATAAATTATGCGTTTTACGTATTATTCTATACGTTCTAAACGTATTATTTCCCTTTCAGCTACCGCTACCGCAGCAATATGTTACCGAAAACGACTATGTCGATTTTCACGATTACTAAAATCTCGGCTGTAATAATAATCGTCGTAGAATTGTTGTTCAATACGATTCGATCGCGTATAAAAAAATATGGAGATGCAGGAATATTTTAAAAACATTTTCTATAGACGCGAACAAAACAATAATTCAGTTATACTTAGGATTATTATTATTATTATTATTATTATTATTATTATTATTATTATTATTATTATTATTATTATTATTATTATTATTATTATTATTATTATTATTATTATTATTATTATTATTATTATTATTATTATTATTATTATTATCATAATCGTCTTAATGCGCAGAACGCCGCGTACCGAACAGCAGCTATCAATAAATACAAATTACTCTTATTCTTCTTCTTCATTTTCTTCAATTTTTAAAGACCATCATTGTTCCCCACAGCTTTATGTATTATTTGCGATCTCTTCCGGGCTATCGACCACGAGTTCTGTTTAAGTTCATTAATATATCTTTTCTTCGGCCTGCCTAATGATGATCTCTTACCTTCCCAACTTTCAGTTCTCAGTGCATATCTCTTGTTATATCATTCGATTTCAATGTATGTCCCCGTGTTTTCCTTCCTCTAAGTGTTATGTGTTTTCCTCTCCCAAAAGTTCTTCGATTTCATTATTCGATCTTATTTCGTATTTTTTACCTACTCTCCTGTTTGATCGTTGTTCTTTGGGTTCAAAAACGCGCCGAAGAAATTTTCTTTCTAGAACCGCCAACTTCTTTCAGCGTCCTTTTAAAACGTTAGCCACGTTTCACACGAGCGTATAAAATTGCCAAAACTTTGTGCGATCGCTATTTTAATCGTTTTTCATATAATAACACATATAGTCTCGAAGGTTTTGTGACGCAAAATTAGCCAAACGTACTTCGTCATGATAATCATTTCGACTCTTAGACATTTGAAACTCTCTAATTTTTCAAAAATCACACCCGGTAATAATCAATGCAAATATAAGTTTAACCGTGAAACCAGCACATTGTATATATATATATAAAGAAAACGTATAATATATCGTAGAGATGATTGTCGTGTACCGACATCTAATTTTCAGGCGTTTTCTTTTTTCATTATCACGAATTTATATATCGTCCGTATACATTATATAATAATCGTTATATAGTAGTAATAATAATATCATTTAACGCGCGTTTTGTCAACACACACACATATTATATTTTTGTATACTTTCGTTTACAATTTTATAATAATTATATATTATATAATACATTTATATATATATATATATATATATATATATATATATATATATATATATATATATATATATATATGTTTATGTTTTTACACCGAAGACTGCTGTTTTCAGTAACAGTTGTACACGCAGCATATTAGTACATATACTTCGCCATCACACTATTATAAGTATATATTATTATATAATGAGCTTAAAGGCTAGCGTTTTATTTCTATAATTTTCATTTAGGAACATCGCATGCGCGTGCCACCTGTAACAGAGACGATAAACAATCGTTCGTATATTATTATTATTATTATTATATTACATACATAGGACATTTTGCACACTAACAACAATACTGATCTTTTCCCCACCTCCTCCTTTCACCACTCTTCTCCTTATAATTTCTTATGGAAAAAAAAACATCTTCAAGGTGCCGTCTATTAACGAAAATTAAATTTCTCTATAATGCCGAATCATATTCTTGCGCTTATAACGCTCGTGTTGCCAATATACACTTCTCTGTTTAAAATACCGTTTTAAAACGTTCGAAGGCTAAACGAATTTAAAATTTTGTACGATCCGACGAAATTGATATTAATAGTTGCGCGCTCTTTATTATTATATTGACCGGTATATTATAAAATATTCACGTTGTACAGTGTAATAACGAGCAATAAAAGATTAGAGAACGCGCACCATTACGTACCGCAGTGGAGCTACGAGCTGAACTACTACTACTATTACTAGCACTGATAAAACTGTTTGGACCGACGATAATATATTTTTTTATATATTATAAAAATGTTTAAAAAAAAATATTGTTCGCTACAACAAAAGACAGGAAAAAAAAATACCGCGATTCTTCAGGAGACCCATTCTGAATTAATATCGTGCCTGGAAGGTGCGAAAAGACACGTTTTAGTGCGTTTTAGCGTTCGAAATTTCGAGTCATGATTTGTGACAATAACGACCGGCGATTTTCATAGTAAATATGCGCGTTAGAAATCGATTAAAATTTTAAATATTTTTATATATATATATAATATACGAAATATTTTTGTAGCGATTATTGAAAAAAAAAAATGTTATAAATATGTATATTTGCGCGATTCGCGTTACGAACGTGTCGGATGATTTTTTTTTTATTAATAAAATAGATAACAAATATATTATAATATTCACATTTATCTAAATATTATATATATATACACCGCAAGTTGTGGGTAGTTATAATACTATAATATATATACGTTATTTATCGTACCAAACTGCCTTGTATTTATACGCGCTGTATTCGTATCCTCCAAACGCGTAGGTCGACTTTTTAATATAAAAAAAATAAATAAAAATATTCCTGTCGTGTTCCGTCTTATAATTTTGACTAGCGTACCTACGCTAGTCGGTACGCTACATACGCGTTTTCAATAAATCGATTGGAAAATGTTTATTTTTCGCGTTTGTTTGCCATTTTTTTCCCCTTATATTATTTTTACAATATTCGTATCTTTTTGTAAACTTAGAATTTCTAACGAAAATTCGATGTCGACGAAAATTAAATTAAAAAAAAAAAAAAAAAGACGGACCGATAGCGATCCGCGGTTGTTGCTTAAGCGAACTACTCGGATAAATAGTACTTCAGAGTTTTGTTATTAATATAGCAATAACAAATCGTTGCACTTAATAAAACGGTTCTGAGCGGAGTTTTCGTGCAATATTATTTATGAATACAGCGTGTGTAAAGTATTGTGTGATTTACTTTTAACCTTACATCGCGCGTTACAAAAAAAGAAAAAAAAATAGAAGAGTCTTCACCCTTAAGAGCTGAACCAAATGTATTATCGTACACCTATAAGAGAGCCGAGTGAATGGGACGATTTGAACGCGCGTACGGAGTGCCGAAAACGATATAATAGAAAGAAAAAAAACGCCCTAACTGAAACACCATATAGACGAGAAAATAACACTGGGTAGACCGCGAACGAGATGGAAAGATGCCGTTGGACGGTGGACAGAAACGTGCCAGTTGAACTCGCGTGCGTTCGACGGTTTAACACGGAGCGGATTGCTTGTGACGGATCCGGATCTCTTCTTACAAGGAGGAGGACGTGCGATCGTTTCTACGTTTTTAAATGTTATCGAAACGAAATTCACCCCATGCTGGAAAATAACGATTTAAAATACTTGAATACTGTGCGCGCCATCACCGCGTATGCGTCTGAAAACACTTTATCTATAATGCGAATTAAAACTTTACGGTTTTCATTGTTGTTGTTTCTTTTTATATATATTATTAAAGCCGAACCATATGAATAATATATTGCGGAAACAGTTTCGCGTCTCGGACATTATTGTCGTCGTTCCGCATACGAATATTAAAAAAAAAAAAAAATTGAAATTGTCAAAATAAGCGGTTCGTGTAGGATATTTGACGTGTCTGTGAGATTGTCCATGGAACCATGCGGCCGTGATTGCGATCGCTGTAATTTCCTGTAAAACCGCGCAGTCGAAAAAACATAACTTGCGCATCTGGCAGAAGAACTCGAAGGTTAAATCGTCCAGAGATTATTATAAATTTCTACCGAAAATTCCCGTAGCCGTAATAATAATAATAATAATAGCTACAAGTATATAAGTATAATGAGCTGTAGGCCTGGTTTGCCATGAATTACACACATTCTATCACTTGATTGCGGCCGTAATGTACACACGTATAATTCTGTAATCCTTGGCGAAATTCTACTCGGACTCCCGGCCGAACAGATTCGTGACGTTGACGGATTGACCGAATCGCGCTATACGAATATATAAACGCTCGAAACATTCTGGATTTTCATACTCCTTTCTTAATCAAAAAAAAAAATATGTTTTTTTTTAACGGTATGAACGCGAATTCTTGTGAATAATTTATATCCGACCGGGGCGGGAAACGCTTCGAAAAGTTACCTCTGCGGTGTATTCTACTCTACCGGGTGTAAAATCTCACCACTATAAAACGTTAATAGTATCTAAAAACGTTTCAAAAAATTCCAAAATAAATAATTGACTTTAAACGTTTTCATTGGAAGTTTTTCGTTCTTTCACCCATTCAATTACACATATCTCATAATGTAAAAAAAAAACGTCGAAAAAAAATTCTCTAAATGTACACACGTGTAGCCAATTACATTGCAACACGTTTACGTTTTGTTCTCGTTTTCAACACTGTTGTGCACTGGGCCGATAAAACGTTTTTAAATCGGAAAAAAAAAATTATAAACGCTGTTGATTTTTTTTCCCCCCCGTACATAAGAGTCATGGAAACTCACACGTGGCTTATTTAACGTTTTGCCGAAATTATCGATTTCATCGTTTCGCCTAACGGAATTCGACCGAAGTGTTAGGTTATGTAAATAATTTTTGGAGAAATTTTACTCGGCGGAGGAGAAAAATAATCGAATTTCGCAATTATTTTCGCGCAGTTGTACGAAAAAAAAAAAGTGAATAATAAAAACGAATTCGCGAATAATGCGGCCTCGCGATACGACAATAATAATAATTAGTTACTATTATAATATTTAAACTTCCCGGAAAAGCGTATGTTGTATTCGTCGACAAACATCGCACACACACATATATTGTGACTACGGATGCATTACGGAAGTATTATTATTATTATTACTACTATTATTTCAGTATTTCACACAACTCCTGGTTTTTTTTTATTATCATAATTTTCCACGGTCGAGCGATCAATTATTTTATATATATAGTGAGATGTAATAGCGTGTATAGGCATTGGATTTTTATTTTTATACAAGGCGCATATACTACCGGGCATGGAAATTTAAAATATGTTTAAAGTTCTATATAAACACGCCGATGCGCGGGTGTTCGCAACTCGTTATTAGCACAGGGGACTGTGTTTGAATAAATATTATAAAATAAAACCCGCGATTCGTGTAAAGTAATTCGTGCGTGTGGTGTCCTCCTCTCACGCGTTCATTTCCAAATATACATTACCCCGCCATTGGCTTTTCCGTACGCAGAACGTGAAACGAAACTGTATAAACGTTCAAATACCTAAAATAGTATTTTCTCTCGTGTTTTAAATAATAGTAATAAAAAAATTGTGTTTAATTTAGACTCACGCGCATTTATATATAAATATTGTAGGGAAAAAAAATAAATATTTCCCGAGCTCTCCACACGAGTAATCCACTCGGATATCGTTCTCCGATGTCGGATTAAACAAATAAAATACAACGTCGCTTTATCGTTCAAAAGGTCTCGTCTCCGTTTCTTTATTATTTTCGTTTTCAACTCGTTCGTATTTCGCGAAGAAACAAAAAAAAAAAAACGAAAATCGTTTAATTTCGTGTTAATATAATAATTTTCACCGTCGACGAAATTCTTCGGTTTTTTTCCCCTCGTTTTGTCAAATAACTGCACGAAATAATAACACTCGTTTAAACGATTACGATCGCACACTGTTACCGAGACCGTGTAAAAGTATGCGCGTCGATTCATAGATAAAAAAAAACACTCATAATCGATAACACATTTCAAATACATATTTTCGGGTTCACAAATACGTACGCGCTTGGATATCTTACGATTTTTTTTTTTTCTTTTTCTCCGAAGTTTCCTGTACCCCGTCTACACTCCGCATTATCGTAGGTGCGTGTAAATACGCTCAGACGCGATAAATACGCGTTAAACGTGAAACGATTCTTACGCGCACGCGCAAATACGTATTTTAACGATTTCCCGCTCGTGGAACGCTCGTAACGATAAACCTCGAACAGATTATTATTATTATTATTATTAAAAAAAAAAAAATACTTTAAATTATAGAAAAGAAAAAAAAATAATATATGTATAAAAAACTCTACGAGACTATACGTTGCCGTTCTATCAAATTACACGCTGTACTACGACGTTTAATCGTATCGGCGTCCCGGAGCTGCGTGTGTTGCGCGTACATAAACAGATAGAATTACTTCGCCGATTTCTTATATTGTAGACGTTTATTATCGGCGTCGATATTGAATAACGAATGCCCGAAATATTAGCGTTTGTACGGTTTTCGTCGGGCAATTAAAACGATGATTAATAACGACGTATCGTAGATTATTATAGACGCGCGTGTCATTTCGATTAGGATTTTTTTTTTTTTTTAATTTTCCTGCGAAATTTTGTTGTCGTCCTTATTAATAAAACGCGATACAGCGCACTACTACACGTGTTATAATATTTTCGTGTACAAACCGTTTTTTTTTTTTTAAATTCAAATCGATGAGTAATATAATATATCTTGTTTTTCACGCACGGCCAAATTGTAGTCATTGGAAAAAGAAAAAAAAAAAATCACAATCGTATATTTTATATAAAAAAAAATGAATTCGATTCGAAACGCGCGTTGTAACGCACAAACTTTTGCCATAGTAAGAACGGAACGTAATAAGAGGGCGTTTAAAAAAAAAATATATATATATATATAATATATTCACGGTAATCCGATAAAACGGTGGGCAAATACTGTTAATGGAATAATATAATTTTAAAACACTTTAGACATTATGAGAAAATCGTACGTTTTTAACGGATGTTGTAACGTTTATACATGCGTGAACATTACGGTTTATATAATAAAAATGTTGAGTACGCGATAATAATATATCGGTTTAAATACTTGGAACGAAAAAGATAAACAAAAAAAAAAAACGCGCGTTTTGTACTCACTTGTACAAAAATATATATATATACACATGCAATATAATAATATAACGTTATTTGAAAATCAATAAAATGCCATTACAATCGCAAATTGTATTTATTTATAATAATAATAATAATAGATACGTTCTTTTTTTTTACGCACACGTTTTATTCGTATTAATTTAATATTATTTGTTTGGATTTTTTGTTTTTTATCTTAGAATTGATCGACAAACCACATCGTCATGCCGGGCTCCAGGCATAAGATATTGAGTCACGTTTTCAGCGGATTTTCTGCAAAAATGGGCCGTACAAAAGTATTGGACGTCGGCGCACAAGCGATAGAAACGCCGTTGAAACGATGTTTGACAACTTTCGACATAACACTTTTGGGTAATATACGTGTTTGTTATGTGATATACAGTCGCCGGATTGAATTTAATAAAAATCTGTTGGGGGAGGAGAAGGAGAGGCGAAAAAAAGCATTTCCCCTTCGCGAACTACGCTCAGATATTTGGACAAATTATTTATGACATCTTAAATTACGATTTATATCGATTGAAATCAAATTTGTACGATATTGGTAAGTGTTCGAAATTTTCAAAATCCGACTGCTGCGGATTCCACCGAAACATTTAGCTTAGATCGTAGAGTTCTTCACAATATCGATTATTAGACTTTTCCAAGAGAAACTTCTATCGTTTTTTACCGAGTTTATTTCTCGTTCGTGTGCCGTTCGTTATAGAGAGAAAATGTACATTCCAAAGCGGCATTTAATGCAGGCGAGACAAAAATAAATTCAAAGATTTCTTTGTTATAGTACGGAAAATTGCCGTTTGTTATTAAAATAACGATTTTTTTTTTTTTAATCTTATCTTGCCGATGCCGCTCGCCGTTTTGGTGACGACAAAAAAAAATCTGAATTTAAAAATGTTTCAAAATAAAAAAAAAAAGTAATACATTATTTAACTTAAATGTTATACATAGGAAATCACTGATTTTTATTAATTTATTTATTTTTAAACATTTACGATGATAATTTTTCGCCGAGTTAAAAAATCGATATTTTTAAACGATTAAAATTCGAAATCCGGGGGACACTTTGTTAAAAATCGGCATCAGTGACACCCGATATTAAAGAAATATCTGAAGCAATAGTGCCTATTTTATTTTTAAAAATACTTGACAATTATTTCGTTAAGTATTATATTTACCATTTTCTTGTGTTAAAATACTTATAAACGTTTTAGAACGTTATATACGTGCCATTCGACTATATTACTAAACGAATATATATGTTGTATATTATATGGTATAATGAAGTAATACGATATATATATACCTAATGACGTTTAAATGTAATCTCCTTTTATTATTATTATTTTTATTTTTATAATCTATTTATTGAGACATTAGCAAAATTTAATAACACATAATATTTATCTCTACACCCTGTACCGTTGTTGGAAAAAATATGTTATTACAGTTGTTACACAATATTATATAATATCATATAAACGCTAAAAGTCATTCCGTAAATCGTTATAGCCTGATAATATAAAACGCTTTGTCTATTTATTATTATTTTTTTCTTCAAATCATCACCACTCCAAATCGCCAGACCGTTTAGTAATAATCGGTTTGGGAATAGTTAGAGAACGAATTTTTTTTTTCAATAACAATAATAATAATAATAAGAAGAAGAATAAAAATAATAACAATAATAATAATACGGATAATCAAATCGTTGTATGCATGTGTTTATTACGGGACGCAAAAATTGAAATATCTTTATTATAGAAAAGTATTTAGAAAAACACTAAGAGTTATTTGGAATGTTACCGAGAACGGCATTTTATAAAGTAGAAATGAAAACGCCTTACTATATTTACTGCATAGTATAATTAACATTAAAAGTATTCGAGAACAAGAAATAATAGTAAAGCAATGATGTGTCTCGAATTGAAAAATATTGTCCATTGCCGGCCAACGACAGTATTCAAAATTCAATTACTGGGCAACAATTTTTATTTTTTCTGTTCTCGAATTTCGTAACTGTAAATTACAACATATTTTTTTTTTTTAATCAATTCAAAATACCAGTAATTTTAATAAAATAAATAAAGAAATAATTATCATAACGATGGTGGAAATGGAATTTTCAAAAATAAAAAAATTCATTTATACAATTATTTTAATTTCAATAGCTTTGAATGCCAGTACACTCTTGTAATGATGAAACGAGCGAATAAAACGTTTAGAAACCTAATCGATTTACTGTAAGCGCCATAAAATTCGTCCAAAATTAAGTCCGTCTTAAAAACTATAAAATATGCGGGGACCATGGCTCGAAATATTCGTTCATCACCATAGAAACGCGTTTCGTCCGAATTTTCATGTTACATGTTATGTTATGATAATATCAAATTTAAAACCTCAACATCGACTCGCAATTATAAATGAAATCCAAAGAAGAATTTACGAAATTCACAATATTATTAATAAACACATCGTAGTCATAATGTCTTGTTTCGTGTATACAGCGCATCAAATCGTATAAGTACGCGTTATTATAATATTGATTAATTTTGTGGCTTTTAAATTTTTTTTTCCTTTTTGTGTTCTTCTTTTCAAAACGCGTTAAGCAAACGATAAAAGCTTATAAATGCGTATATTCACAAAACGGTCAGTATTTTGATGTCTACATAACACACATTGTGGATATTACAATCATTTCGCTAACAACTTGTTTACGACTAATATAACGTAACAAATTATTATTATTATTAAAAAAAAAACCAAATAGTTTTTTCTTTTTTTAAATTGCAAATAATTTTATAATGCTCTACGTGATACTACTTATACAATGATAACTCGTTGGTATGTAATTTAATACGTATAAAATAATAACTGACTCTTAGGTATTCGACAAAAGTACAGTTATTTTGGAAATTACAATATATTCAATTCAAATACATTATAATAATAGTTATTATTTGCTATTTTTTTTTCTACTGTGTGTATAATAGATAACCAAAAGTATATAAGAACGTGTTATTTTTTCGGTTTCAAACTACTAGCAAACATCGAGTAGCTTAACCTCGTAACCAATTTGATATAAATGATGAGTGTACGGATTGAATAAAAACTGAAAACGAGAAAATTTTCCGCAATCCCTATACTATCCTCACTCTACGAGCTATAATTATATTATACATTTAAGGTTCGAATTTATTATATTTATTTGTTTATTATTATTATTATTTTTTGCGTTATAAACGTAGAGAGAAGTAGAAATTCTATTCTGTAACAACAAACACTTTTTGTCGTTGGAGATTTTTTAATGATCTAATTTTAACGAGTTTTTTTTTTACATTCTAAGTGAAGCGAAACGCGAATTGATTTCACAACGAAGCGTTTGATTTTTATTATTATTTTATTGTCCGTGAACGCATTTTCGGATGATTTTTCGAATATGCGTTACGAGAACGAATTGTGTCTATTTAACACGTTTTACGATTTTCCCAGTATAGTTTCGTTAGAATTAATTAAAAACAACCGGAAAATGCAAAAACAAAAAAAAAATAAAATTATCGACACATTCGTTTTGTTCAGTGTATTCCTTAAGAACGTAAAAACGTAATACGAGCGGCGGCGTTTGATAATATTTATAACGAATTACTATAGCGTGGCTATAGAATAAGAATATGAAATTTTAATCGATCCCACTGGAACGGACGTTTACTATAACGTATCTAATTTTTTTTATATATATATATATTTTTTATATTCGACAATTTTATTGTGTAATTATAACGTGTGACCCGATAAAACATTTTTTTTTTACTACTATTGCAATTATTAAAATGTCACGATACGTTTTTAGACGTTTTAATTCCAATCATTTGCGTAATGCAAAAATATTAAGCATGGTTTTTTTTTTGTATGTAGCTAACTATAAATCATTTATGAATTTTTAGAAACATTTAAAAAAATATTTTTTAGGTCGTATTATATAATATAAAACGTATATTATTTGAATATTTACGTTTTTATTTTATAAAAATTCTAATCCCCTATATCAACATAACGTAACGCAACGGTATGGACCAAAATAGACAATATAATTCGTACACTTCTTAAATAACAACTTGTGGTAGAAATAATATTATACATGGCCGTACGGCAATTACAAGTAGATTAGTAATTGCGTAAGAAAAATTCGATTTTAATAACGAAAAAAAAAAATATTTCGAAAATTACTATTTGCCAGCTCCGCAGAACGATCATACAGTATTATGCACGCAATGAAGCCAAGCAGCTGACCACATAATTGTATACACCCACTCGTGCGATATGATATAAGACAGGTATAAGATTTTACAGTCTTGAGCCGTTCAAACCGTTTATAAAGCTTACGTGTAGCAAAATATTCACGCATAATCGAGGTGTAGTATTTTATACGAGTTTCGGTTGATGTTTTGTATATTATTATTGTTTCAATAAATCATTGTTTAAAAATATTTTTAAGAGTTTTCAAAACCTTTTTGAAAACACCGGATTCATTACTCAATGATCGCGAAATTACAAATTTTTTAATAAATGTTATTCGTTGTCAATTCGTAAACGAAACCATAGTATAGGTATAATGGAAGAAAAAAATATTTTTTTTTTCATATATCGGTATTAATTAGAGCCAATAAGTATTATAAATAATTAACAATCAAAAATATAAGTGATATAATTTGTACATTTTCATTAATTTACAGTTTTTATTACTTTTGCTTTCATTGTTCAATTATAATAATATAAATCAAACAAATATAAATTTATATCAGTATAAATGTTGTCGCATAAAAAAAAAAACTAATAATTTAATTGCAACGAGTACAATAATAATAATAATAATAATAATAATAAACACGTTTTTCAATATCAAATGAAAATGTGAGATGACGACAAAGTCGAAATCATTAAAAAAAATTTATCGCGTGTTCCAGTGGAACGTTTATTATAAATAAAATCAATAATAATAATGAATAGTTTTAATGAGAAAACGAAAAACACGCGCATTTAGTAACTCCGTGGCGGGGGGATTCCTTCCTGGATAAATAACAAAAAAAAAAAAAAAAAAATCCTGCGCACCAGTCTTGTGACGCGGAATATGTTTTAATTTTTTCTGGCGAAAAAAAAAATGATCTCCAGTCAAATGGCGTACACGACTGAAATAAAGTATCGCGAGAGTTATTTTTCAATTAAAACTCGTTCGAATACCGCCAGAATGAATTACGGTTGACGCGGAGAAGACACACTTCCCGGCATATGGTCGACAGTGAAATATTAAAAATTTTTAATCAACGTCCGACGGTTTCGAGAGACTTAATTTTTGTTTCTCCGGTTTCTTTAAAAAAAATAAATGTGAAATCATTAGACATAAAACATAAAATACGATAGGGAGTGAAGCGAGCGACAAACGAATGTCTAGTAAATAATAATAATAATAATAATAATTATAATTATATCCCCGAAACTTATCGTATACGGTAATAAGGGTGGTTTTTTTTTTTTTTTTTTTTTGTTGCTACCAACAGGGATCGGTCACATGGTGGGCGCCGGGATCTACGTGCTGATCGGTACTGTGGCGAAAGAAATGGCCGGTCCGGCGATCATTCTGTCGTTCATGTTGGCCGGCGCTGCGTCCATGTTGGCCGCGTTGTGTTACGCCGAGTTCGGCACGCGCATACCGAAAGCTGGCTCCGCATACGTGTACACCTACGTGAGCGTCGGCGAGTTTTGGGCGTTCGTCATCGGATGGAACATCGTACTCGAGCACATGATCGGTAAGTGAAGCGGCCGGGCCTTTTTGAAAAACGGCAAGAGAAATAGAAACGCGTTTCGCCGATACGCTTGCTCAATATCATCGACTCTTATGCCGGAGGAGAAAAATAAGAATTATTATTAAAACTCGGTGTTGTAGGAACACCGGGTAGTATAGAAATAAGAGAAACAGTCTTTTTTTTTTCCGCGTGCCGAATTCCTAACGACACTGTTAAAATTCTTTTACGATTTTTTGATTTTTCACAGAGCTGTTCTCCAAATACTTTGGCGAGTGTTGTGCACACCGCGTCGTTCGTCTTCTTATATTTTGCCTGAGAACGGATAGGGAGTGAATTGAAACGTTACGGTTTTACGAGAAATTTCAATAATTTTAACATTTTTTTTTTTTTGTCATTAATAAAATTCACTCGTTCAAAAATGATTCACTCGGTCTTGTTGTTATTAAAATTTGTCGGGACGTTTCGAAATTAGAAACGATATTGCGCCACGGGCCGAATTTTTGAAATAACTCCACAATTCAGTTGTGGGCTGTCAGAGATGTTCGTTTGAAAAACGAGCGAGTAAAAAACGTGTTAACACACAGTCTCTGTCCGTAGACCATTGGAATTTAATTATAATATTTTTCGCGCGTTTATATATTTATTCGTTTATACGTATAGCCAACGCATGAAAACCTTTCGAAATTAAATTTGATCGTTAAAAAAATTATTCGAATACGATTTTCAGAAGAATATAGAAAAAAAAAACCTAATTTTTCTCTAGATTACATTTTATAATAAAACATTTTTTTTTTGTTTTTATATTTATTACGGTACAGTCGGAGACGCGAGAATCCTATTATAAATATAAAAAGTATATTCCGCAGTCGCGTTTATGAAAAAGCAATAATAATACTTATGATTTTTTTTTTTTTTTTTAAACAACACTTTAAACGCTCTTATCACGAGACAAAACGTACGCACGGCGTAGAAATATAATACAGCGAATATATATTGGGAATTATTTGAAAGTAAACGATAATATTGAATTCGGAAATACTGACAACGATTTGGTTTTTTTTTTTTAATGATAATAATAATAAGTAAACGTTTCGGACTAAATCCGTTCGTTATAACTGTGAGAATAGCTGCAGGTGCTGTTGACGCGACGAGAACGAGAATCGTGAATAATGTCACAAAAACAGTACTGGCGAGTGAAGGAAATCGAATTTCATTCGCGCTTATAACGATTATCCGGTGGTAAACATTCGAGTACACCGAAGCGCTCGAGACCACCGATCAAATATTATTGAAACGTACGGAAAATTTGCCAAACTGTTTTTACTTCGGAAAACGGAATGAATATATTATATTACTATAAAATTACGAAAAAAACGAAAAAACGTATTCGAGTCAATACGGCCAAAGAAACAATTAAAACGATCCAAAGCGACTGTGTATTTATTTTAATAAAAACGGCAGTTGCAACGCCGTACGTTTCGTAGTCGTTGTCCGTATAATATTGTTTTCTAGGCTCGCGTAACACGAATTTCCTAGACCGGACCGGTCCAGCAAGCGACCAGATTCCGTTAACCATCCGCAGATTATATATCTGCAGCCAACATGTATAATTTAATCATAAGTCAACTCAAGGCGCGTATAATAATAATTTGTTCCGTCCGCGGCCGTAATATCGGTTCAGAGCGAAACGAACGGGAAAATAAGAAATACATTCGGGCGGCCTTTGTCGAGGACTTTATTATTTCGAATACACGTTAATAAAATAATTTTTATTCGCCGTCAAAAGCATTCTGGCGATACGGCATGCGTGGTAAATTATTGCGTAATCGAATTATACCGATTTATTATTATTCGAAAGTTCCGATTGCTGCTGGAATTCGACTCCAACGTGAAATGCATGGCCGGTTTTCGGATGTGTTCGTTTGAACAAAAAATAATAATAATAACACGTCTACAGAAAAACTTGAATTCGTGATTTTTCGATTAATTGTTTTTTGTTTTAAATGGTCTTTTAGTGGCGCGTAAACTTTAAGCGAATACAAGAAAAGGAAAAATTCTATCTCGAAAGAAACTTATTAGTTTGTCGGGAAAAGGATTTAATCGAAACATTCGTTTTGCGGTGTATCACCGCGGTATATGCGACAATACAGTTTGTTGATTCTGGCGTTGATCTTTCTTTTTTTTTTTAAATTTCGACAAAAAAAAAATTACTTTTTCTTCTTCTTCTTCTTCTTCTTCTTCGGCATTTAATCGTTCATCATCGGCGGTTTAATTCGACGAAAACGTTGTTGGAAAAATCCGTTGAGTACAAAACGGTTTTCGCCAGGAAAACGTATTCATACATCGTAGAACGTTCTCGACGAGTGTAGTTTGTAAATACTTCTACTAATCCCGGATTTGTCGAAGTGAACAACAACGACGGAATAATTAACGAAATTTGTCTTGGTGAGAATAAAAACTCTCGATTTGTTTTCAATTTGAGTAAAAAAAAAAAAAAATCCATTTTATTTTATAAGCCACTGAAGGCGATTTAACGTTTAAACAATTCATGAATTGTAATTTTTTTTTTTTTTACCTAAGTATACCCGCTGGCCACTAGCCAGCCAACTACTTTCGAGGCGCATAAATACGCATATGTAGATACGATCGCACTAGACAATGCTTAAATCTCGGTGGTTTTTATTTTATGCAGTCCGTCCTTGGAACCGATCGTAATGTATGTGTACAGTGCGATCGAAGGTTATTTAGATGGAAGGTCGATCGGTCGAAAAATCATATCGATCTAACGATCGAGAAACACACGAACACGATCGACAATATCGAAGTGGATTGAATTACGGTCGAAAAACAATCGGGTACAATCGAAGTCGGTATTAATAACATATTGTACAAAAATTAATTATTATCAATGTAACAATAACGTGTGTATTGTGTGTCTGTAGATTTATTGATCGTTACACTGGTCTACAAATTTGAACTTTTTTTTTTGATCTTCAGTTTTTTTTTTTTTATTTGCTTTTGTTTAATTAAACATTATAGCAAGGTAGTTACAAAAATTTTACAAAGGATACAAGCTTTGCAGATATAAAGAAAAGAGAAAAAAAAACAAGACAAAACAAATAAATTATAAGTAAATACGGTGGACAATGAGCTAAATTAAGAAGCCAGAGTTGCGGATGAAATTGATGATTAGGAAGATAATCATAGGAGAGCGGGAGTTAAGAAGGAGATGTGCGTCTGGAGAAGGATAACCCAGAGAGGAATCATCAGAGTTGAATGTCGATTATTTTAAGACAATTTTTCGCGCTGATTTCAAAACTGTTATTAGATTTCTTTTCGATCACCTTTAGTCTTTACTTTTTTTTTTTTAACTTTTGCGGGTAAAACAATAAAAATTACTAATTTCGCGACATTTAAAACACGGACCAATGTGATGTCATGAACGGAAATCCATCAAGACGATGAAAGATGTAAAATTGGATTTTAAAATACATCCGAGTTAAGCGATGATACAACAATGCGTATCTGAATTCGTAAACAATACACAGTACATTACGCATTCAAAGAACAAATTTGAAAATTAATTTCATTTTAAAAACTGTGCGCGCTGGATGAAAATGGAAAACAGATTTGGAATCAGCATAAATCACTCTTGACACTCGTCAACCATTATTGCGTTTCGAGAACGAATTTTATTTCTAGCCCGGTGAATCGAAACGTTTTCAAACTATCGTAACGTGTATGGGACCTTAAATTCGAGTTTTTTTTTTTACGTTTTTAATTATTATATAAAAGAAAACGACATTTTGGATGTTATACAATTACACACGATTGTTTCAAATTTTATTTTTGTGTCGGGAAGTTTTTTTTTATTATTATTATACCGCGAGAAAACCAAAAAAGCGATTTTTAAAACGTCTCGAACAGTAATTGCGTATAACGTTGAAAAATGGCGAACCGCGTCGTATAACTATAAAATATTTATTACGCTTGCAATAATGCAATAAACGTTTTTACGACCGTTTTTCATTCTTCTTATGAGTAAAACTTACTAAATCATAAAGTGCTCTATATATATATATAAGTAAGTAAATGCAAAATAATAAAAACCCGTTCGTTCTCGTGTAATATGTTCGTCACTTAACGTTCCGAAAACAAAACGAATAAAAAACGTCGGTTTAACGTAGATGTATAATAATATACGGTTAATCACACAGGATTCGTGTTACGTAATCGAAGCAATTAAAGGAAGGCGAAAAAAAAAGAAACTTCATTACCGTCAATCTATACACGAAATTCAAATCCGATTTTGACGAAAAAGAAAAAAAAATTCGAACATCGGCGTGAGAAGAAAAAATATCTCGCATATAATATTGACCGACGCGCGCGTTATATACAAATATATTATAATATATCCAGTCGATAATAATAATAATCTATGGATTGCGCGCGCATCACTACCACTACTGATGTCGGTAATTAATTTTACACGTATAAAAAAAAAAGGCGTTCGAAAGTCTTCGACGATAAAATCGTTCGAATTCACCAAAAAAAAAAACAGAATTCATTTAAATATATATTAAAAGTAATACGCTGCGTTTCGTGCGTAGTATTACAACGCGTACACAAATACACATAATAATAATAATAATAATACAAGGCTTAAGTCGGGTTCGTTAACCTTTGGATAATGCTCTTTTGAAATTCTGGTCGAATTTTTAAGGCCAAACGTTTTTTTTTACATATACTTCAAATTCCATCGCGTTCGCGTGTACGCGCCGTTATAATACGGGATTTATCTCGTTTGGGCGCCGCCGGGGCAGTGTTTCTCAACATACACGTCGGTACCGCGCGTCGAACGAATAAAATATTTCCCGGACACCGAGTGGAAAACGTTGAAAAAGTCAAAAAAAAAAAAAACAAAAAAAATCATTCTTACAAATTTCGATATCGTAGTTTTTTCGAAAAAGAAAAAAAAACCATTCCGAAAAATGCTAAAAACGAATACGTTTGATTATTTTTTTTTTAAAGTAAAACAATGTTTTATTATTATCATACCACACCTATATGATTTCAAATTTGGATTTCGAGCAGAATGTATTGCAAAGTGTTTTTTTCCCCCATATGTCTGTTCGCAAAAATTCTACCGCCAACGAATTGCACCTAGTCGGCACTTTGGAGCGGTGTCTCGTTTTTCCATTTTCTCGATACTTTCATTAAGCACGCAAAGAATTACGCATAAAAACCGGTAAAAACGCAATTCCGTCAAAATCGACAATCATAGCGTTATTTCTACGTGATTTCGAAGCTAACGGGTGTATGGAAACCGTAAATTATATACTAAATACATAACTCCGAACTGTATTAACAATACGGAAATTTTTCAAAAAAAAAATTCCATTTGATTTCGATCTATTTACGGTCCAAATTATAGATGTCGAGGTATTTAAAATACATAAAAGTAGTATAATTTTCGATATTACGGTTTAAAAGTTTAAAACAATCGCACGCGTTTGTTACTTTAATTCAAAAAAATCTTGCCGAATCGTTAAGCACAATTTTTTTTTTTTTTTTTTATAACCATTTCAAATCGCGTATTGCACCGCTACGTTCAGAATCGTTTTATCAAAAAGCAATTGATTCATCGCGCTGCTTTCGAATTTATAATAATCTAAAATCTCTATCCAAACAATTCACATATAAGCATGTTACCTGTTTTTTTTTTTTTTTTGTTTTTAATTTTAAACACAATATATCATCTGCACTTTACCTATACATGTTATCAAATAATTATATAAATTTAAATCTAAGACGCTTGTTTTTTTTTTTTATATAATATTGATATAACGTTCAATTGTATTTCAGTTGATAAAAATACACATTAGTTTTTTTTTTTTGAGGGGGTGAACGCGTAACTTATACCCCGATAATTTAATTCATAATTTTGTATAGTACAGAACTTAAAGGAAGTTAAAAAAAAAAAAATGCATACGTACACCGAAATTTGAAAATTTGAAAAATAAACATAAACTAAAACTCACCATCGCGTTCTATAAAGCCGATGCCTTGTTGATTTAGCCGTGTGTGTCTGTTTTTCGCTACTTCCCTCAGTTATTGTTAGGATGTGTGCAACAGCCCATCTTCTCTTTTATATCACGAAAACAATTAGTTCTAAGTCTTCATCTTGGTTTTCGTCCCATTATTGTTTTCCTCATTTAAGACGTTCGATAAATTTGATTTTTCTTTCAGTCACCGTTACTCACTGGGTCTCTTCTGGATTCATAGAATTTCCTCGACTATGTTCCCGAAACGCTCTCTCCCGCTTGCGTATACTATACTATCCGTATCCGCCTCGGGTATTAAAAAATGATTAACGATAAAAACGCGGATCAAAAAAAAAAAATCATTATTATTACTGGCCTAAGTGAGAATAATTCTTTTTTTTTTTTGGCGGGAGGAGGGTGGCCTAGTCGTCAATTGGTAAATTTTCGGGTCACCATATTACAAACAAAACGACTGAACATCACGAGAAGGCGCCCTTACAGAAATGCGCTCGTACGCCGCGCCATTTTGGAATATTTATTACGAAATCTATAAGATCGAGATCTTAATCGACGTCTATCTCTAGCAGCTCGTACGCTCAAATAAAATCGGTATTGTACGTCGTCGTTATTCCCGTACGTGAAATTGTACTCTTTTCTTGTTCTGAAAACTTTTTTCGAACGGGGAGAAACAAAAAAAAAAAAAAAAAAACAAGCAAATTATTCGAAATCCAAACTACAATCAATCCGGTATTTGCAGTATCTTAATGCGGACAACGTCGAGTATTAAACAGCCGAGCGTATTATTAAATACAAATTACACCACCCGTAATAATGCAAATACGAATTGAACAGTTTTTTAATCGTTCATCAGCCGGCCACGGAAAACCAAAAATTATCTGTTTTTTATTCAGAAATAAAAAAAAAATTTTAAATTCCGGTACCGGGAATCGAACCCGAGCCTCCTGGGTGAAAGCCAGGTATCCTAGCCACTAGACCATACCGGATTCGTGTCAGTCCCTGCGGAAATGACAGCCACTTACATTTTAACAAAAATCCCGCGTAGAATACGCACCGTGCACACTTTTTCGAATTCCATTACAATATTCATTGATTTCGAACAGATTTCCGATCGTTCGTTTAACACCTACCCAGTACAAAAAATATTTAAGAAAATTGTACGTCATTTATTCCCACTATTTTCCACCGCTCGGATATCGAATTCAAGATTTATTGAATATATTTTCCACACATTTCTTGTATAGTAAGAACTCGGGACTTTGATTTAATCGGATATTATGCACACTATGATGTTTGTCGATCGATTTCAATAGTAAAACAAAAATTTTTTACTATTCAAAACTCGAGCGCCTGCCCTCAAGTAGAGTAAAACGAAATATAATACAAATTTCTCCCCTCTCAGTACATGATTGTGTTCGTTTGAAATTATCTATACATTTGTTGGAAAACCGTAATCCTCTCGTTAATCGAAATACATTATTATTATTTAATTAAATTACACTTAAAAGAAAAAAAAATACGAATGAGCCACTGCGTAGAGCAGTACAGGATTAAATACGAGTACATGTCAAATAAGAATTCGTACCTAATCGAAAACGTTTTATTTTTTTACTTTTCCAACGTTCTATTACTTTAATCGCGTAACTATAATATAAATTACAGACAACGACGACGACGTCAGTGTTATAAATATTTAATAATAATAATAATTATTATTATTATTATTATTATTATTATTATAGTAAATAAATGAATTTATACGTATATATTGGCGTGGAATCCTATTTATATAATAAACAGTGTGCTCGTTGACGACAAATGAGTATATATTCGTGTATTTTCAATTATGAGTTTTTTACGTTCTCGAAACGTTAACAACCGTGACTGATTATTAAATATCGCGCGTTAATGTATTATTCATCGTATTATTCAGCGACGCCGAGCATTTTTTTTTTCTTTTCCTTTATAATGAAATAAATTTGTATATATATACTTATACCGATTTTCCGTGCACTGCGCGCGCTGTTTTATTTGCATGTAGAATAAACGGAGCAAATATAATGTACGGGGGAACGAAAAACACGGGGGACACGTCGTTTTCTCTCGTATTACGAACGGATAGCAAAAAAAATAGCGACAAATAAAAAACGCTCTTGCCAAAAACGTAGTATAAAAAAAAAAAAAAACATCCGGCCATTATACAATAATATCGTTCCCCGTTTTAAAGTATAGAATCGGAAAGTTAAACGGACCTAAACGCGATTAAAGGTGTAATAAACTATTAAATATTCCAAACGTTTTCAAAAAAAAAAAAGAAAAAGTCTTTTACACTCCGCGACTGCTTATATTTCACGTTAAAATTTGTATAATAATAATAATAATAATATTAATATATATACGTACACGCGCCGCTCGCATATAATATAAATACGAATTCGAAAACACATTTAACGAATGCGCATATATTTTTAACTTCAGTGGTGACGAAAACTGTAGGTTTATTTTTTTTAAAAAAAAAAAATTTCGAAATAAATATGTACACTGTGTGTATTATATTATATAGACGTAGGTACAATATTAATTTTATGCTAATGCGTGTATCGCACACACACGCGCGCGTGACGACGAATGTTTAAAAATATCACTCAAACGTTTCGAACGTAAAATAATAAAAAAAAAAAAGAAAAATATCGTATTTATATTATGTATTAAGTTTTTGCGCTCGACTAGGTTTTGTCGCGAAAAAATTAAAAAAAAGCAAGAATTTTTCTCGTACATATATTAACCTCGTTTAATTTGCTCGTTTTCGTTTAATCGCGAGTCATTTCTAATCGCGTGGATTTTATGTAAAAAAAAAAAACACCAACAAACTATATTTCCAAATACGCAAATTTTTTCATATACGTATCATTTTTTTTAACTGATTCTCCGGCTGCGACAGCGCAACGCGTGTATCCAAGACCGGAATTACATAGTGTTTAATAGAAATATTTTTTTCAAGTACTTTTTCTAGAGAAAATATTATTATGTTACGATATACATTTTACTGAGAGACGTTAAATAATTCAAAATTTATTCCACCGCGTTTCCATTAACGTAATAATAAAAAATTTCTTTGAAAATTTTACAAACAATGATTATCGCATGTACGCGTTAACGCGTTTGTGTCTGACACTATATAATATTATGTGTATATATATATACTCGTATATGGTCAACGACAGTAAGCTATTTGGTTTCTTTTTTGTTTGTTTTTAATTAGCTTCTTTTTTTATTTAATGATTGTTATATAATACGTTCTAAATAGTTTGAAATACGTTATTATTTTTATTTATAATATATTTATAGACATCACAGTCGCATCAGCAATATCTTATATAAATACATTAATCAAATATTATATATATATAAAAAAAATATGGCGTATTTAATTGTAAATCATTATTGAAGTTTAAATTTTATAAAAACACTTTTACTCGCACTATAATTATTTAAATTTAAGAGAGAAAAAAAACGCGATTGACAGCATCAGTACATCGTTTTATATTATTTACAAAGTCGTTGTAATGTTTTGAACATTTTTCTAATAATACATTTTTATATTTCTTACTGAAATAATAATTATAATCGAATTATTCGTTTTCTTCGATTTTTCAACGTATTCTATCGGTTGTGTTCGAATAACGTTTATTTAAGAGCGTAATTGTATTTTTTTAAAGGCAAAAAAAAAAAATACAATTTTCTTTTTTTTTTTTGTCTGTAACCATAATTTTGATTCAAGTTTCCTGTGAATATTGAATCAATTCAGTATACATTAATACCGTACACTATTAGACATCGAAGAAACGTAACTATATACTATATAGTTACGAATTAATGTGCTGCGAATTAATGTGTTATAATTTACGATTTTTATTCAGTACAGTATAGTCGTTATGACAGATATATTTTCATACGTACGCGCAGTGCGTATTACGTTTTGAGACGCATCGCGTTTATCATAATCTGCATATTATACCAAACAGTTTTATATTATTTATAGTTTCTATACGTGCCGTACGTTCGGGTTCACAATAATATTATAAAAAAAAAAAACCGTATAATACGCGTGTCCAAGTGTATTCTGAAAATGACTTTGAAACGTTTGAATCTCGATAACCGTACACCACCACCACAACACGACGATTCGTATCGATCTGTAGTAAAAAAAAAAAAAAAAAAAAACCAGAATTTAAATATTCGAGCTCGGTTGCGGTCGACATCTATTCGATTATAAAAAAAAAAAAATCCATATATTTATAACGCACGCATACACATAAGTAATATACGCGATTGAAAACATGTATACGAAATTAATTCGATATTTGACCGCGTAAGCGGTTTTTTTTTTCTATATACAATATTTATACTTGAGATAAACGCCATTTTGAACGAATTGACTCTGCACCTATGCGCGAGCGCGTACTGTATAATATAACAGTTTATAATCATTTCCACTGAATCTCTATGAAAACGTATTCGACAGAAATGTATATAATAAATATACTATTATAGTGTATAACGTAATATTTTATATTAATGTATTATTCGATTCGTCGGCAGATAACGAACGATATTCTTATTTGAACGGGGCGCGCGTGCGCGACAAGGCTTATTATCGCACAAACGGTGACTGCAAATTCATATTTGGACGTTGTGAACGCGTTCGACTTTTAGCGAAAATTACGCTCTGAATTTCGCTTCAATTATTTTTGTTTCTGTTTCGACCGCGCGCCACCGATGTCCGTCCGCGTCGTTTAATAACGTGTTAAATGAATAAAAATCATCAATCCACAAATCGGTTCAGTAATGATTCGAATGGTCCTCCACCACTGGTTCCCGCAGTCCGACGCACGGCAATTTTAAATTGTTTTACTCCCTATGATTTTCTCATTTAATGAATGATCAATTAATGGGGCCACCCGGATAACCGAATGGGAGAGATTATATTTTTTACCTCCGCGGAATTCATCGACTCTACTGAATCCCCTCATACCTCGGGAACGCACTCGGTACGGATAGCGTTTATTTGATCGTAGTGATGAAAGAGTAAAGAAAATCGCCATAGAATAATGAATTTCTCGTAAAATTAGATAAACTTCAGAGTTTGGAGTTGTATCGTTTTGTATTCGCTCACCGCAGTCTCTCCCATTGTGTACATATATATATATATACATTATACACAGATCGTAATACTTTTTACAGCTAAACATTATTATTATTATTATTTCATTGGCGTACGTAAAAGAATAGGAGTGTCCGGTTTCGGATTGCCTAATTTTTTTTGTAACCGAGTGGCTTACACCAGCCGTACGCGGTATAATACGCGCGAAAAAAAAAAAACGATTTCCACCTCTCAGTTCGTCGGCCGTCAGCCAATACTTGCAGCTGATTCGGCCATCCAATCGCGTTAAAGTCAAAAAAAAAAAAAAACAAACAACCGCAGGCCTCCGATCAACTCGTTTCGTTTTTTTACTCGTACTTTGAACGCTATTCAAGTTAGCTGCATTTTTTTCTCGTCTTACAATACTCTATGTAAGTATAGAACTTCCGCGTTTATAACGTGTTCACTTCTCCTCCTCAATGTATAAACGACGCCGGTGATGCATACCGTGTGCTGTATACCGTACAGCAGGACTGAGTCCAACACATATTACCGTTAACGGTTATATTAATAACACCGCAAATACATTATATGAACGCGATTAGTACATGTCCGTTTTCTTCTAAAACGTTTACGGTCCTTGGAAGGTCTACTTAACCTGACCACCTGATCTCACTCTGTCTGCACTATATATTGCGGCAAGCACATTCGTTCAAAATCATCCTCGCACGATACGTCTGATCCGACCAGCTATAGTTGGATATTTGAGTTTTTTTCCCTAGACGGGGCTTTCGTCGAAAAGCCGTCGGATATCCACGCGCGTGTCTCGCCGCTCACACAACAGTCGTTTGTGCTCGTGAGTGTTTTATACCGTGTTACGAGGAACGAGTAAAATCCGCGGTTTGGGCACCGCACTACTATTTGTACTGTCTCCGTGGCTGTAATTTCGTCGTTACACGTCGAACGCAAGGAAAAATTAACAGAAAAATCGTCGAAATGCACAGTGAATTGTAGTCCACCGGCGGAATCGTCAAAAAGATTAATCGAATTCTTTTATAAACGGGTTCTGGCCGCGATACTCTATACGTCTTTGCGAGAGAGTGAAAGGCTATTATAAGAAGAAGAAAAAAAAATGAACGTTTCAAGGCGAACAATCAAATCGTGTGGTATAAATATATTTTTAACTAGTTTTTCCCTACGGGAGAAAGGCGATGTCCGCGTTTGAAAACGAGACTACGTCGCTATGTAAAAATACAGAATACTTTTTTTTTCTTTTTAACTCCTACACGATGAGAGACAAAAGTATTTATTAATATTTTTCGCTCCCCTCGTATAGAAACGGTAACGTGCACAGGTCTCGGTATGACGACATTTTTGCCGGACACACAATGACGTTAAATTAAAAAATAAGTATATAAATAAAATGCCTATGGACATAATTTCTACTGCCACGAAAAAAAAAAATCTAAATTTAAATTTTAGCCGTATTTTACACGTTGGCTTTGTATATAACGAGCGGAATTAAAAAAAGAAAAGAAAGACTTTGCCGCCAGTATAATATAATATTATGGGCGAGCTAAAAAAACGTTGATAAACGAGCATTGGCATTATAATTTCCATTATTTTAAACGTGTGTCGTTTTTTTTTCTCTGTTGTTGTTTTTTTTTTAAAGACGTTTACGAAAACCTAATAAATATTCAGGGGAAAAAAACATTTTTTTTTGTTTTTTTTTTTTATTCATATTTAAATCGAGAAAATAAAATCGCAAAAATAACGCGATTTATTTTCTCAACGCGCCCGCACGCGGGTTTTATATTATATGCATATTACGTTTAAGGCTCATTATTTCGGCTACGGTATGGGTATAAACGAAATATGATTTTTTCACGTATATATTTAATATAATAATTTAATATTATTACATATTATTAAATATTGTGGCCACTAGCCAGCAGCAGCATATATGATGCTGCGTGAGTTTCACACATAATAGAGACGATTATATATCTGCATATATTATGATGAGAAACGTGGTAAAGACGTATATTTTTTTTCTCCTCTCAGACGTTGGATTATTCTTCTTATATATATTATGAATCTAATTATACAACGCACGCACATACGCGCAGAGCCGAATTGGCCTAGGCGTGAGTTAAATCTATTATACGTGGTTTAAACCGCGAGTTCATAACATATTTAAACGAATAATTTCCTCCCTCTTCTCCCCCATACAATTTTTGTATACGAAAAAGTACTATTAAAATCGATTCTAACACCGTAAATATCTGCAGGGTTTTTTTTTCTTTCTCTATAATCACACGATTATTCATTCGATTCCCCTCGCTGGAAAACGAAAAAAAAATCTCCGTTTTTCGTATGAACGCCGTACACCACAATTATACTGCGGGATGACGAATAATGACAAATGTCTCGTGCAGATATGCGAACGCCAGCATTCCCCACGCGTTTTATCGAACATTACAACAAAACGTATACACGTATGAAATCAATATAGTTTAATTCGATTTGTCGTGAAAGAGGTGAAAAAAAATCTTCAATTTTTTAACGTACTTATTATTTTTTTTTTTTTTTACATGCTCTACAGGCCATTAAGGCATTTTGCATGCTTCCTCCGGACTTCTCCACACTTCATCCCAGTCCATTGCGTTATCCATTCGTTTTGACTCGTCGATATCTAAAATATCCTTCCTAATCCTATCTAACCACCGCTGTCGAAGTCTTCCTCTCGGTCGCTGTTTTTTCTCCGGTTTCTCACCGCGACGTTTCGTATGAGATTTCCACCAGTTGGCCAGCCCATTATAATCTCGTTTCGCGTTCAAGAATAATTTGCTCTGATGTTCGGCTTATTATATAACATTTCCGTACCTCCGTCTGTTCGTCTTTCATATTTTCCGTTTTGATTTTGAACAGTTCCGTGGATTTTTTCGTAAGAATTTTAACGTATACCTATACAACCGATATAATATATATACGTATAAGCGCGCTGTATATTTTCCGTTGAACAACACCGCGCATCACAAGTCCACAGAACACATTGTACACAAGTATACAGCAGCACAAACACTATTTGGCGCAAAAACCCGTATAAATAATATGTATTAGGCAATTTTTTTTTTTTTATACATACGCATGTACGTTGTACTGCTGACGTCTTATACACACGCACAATAATATATACGCACAATAATATATCTAAGCAATTATTAAAAAAAAAAAAACGTCATCGACTGCAAGGTCGCAAACGAAGAAAAAATTCTCGTACGTAGAGGCCCAAAAAATAAAAATATTCTCGTTATTCGCCGCGGCATATATTTTTATATTATAAATTGTTTTTAGAAATTCCCTCTTCCGTTCGGCCTTGGCGTATATTCGACGAAATACAAAATAAATAATGTATAATCGCCCGTTCGTATATTATATTTCCTCCGGTATAGAATAAAAAAAATTAAATAAATAAATACAATTCGACTACATTATTATTACCTTGGACATTAACGTTGCGTACACAACGCGTGTATATTATGAGGGGGAAAATATGATTCACGGAATATACCGAAAGAAATATACCAAAAAACGTTGTTTGGAAAACGTTTAAAATAGTGTCTCCGCGTCGAAGAAATATTATCTTTGAGGTAAAAACGTAAAAAAAAAAAAAAAAGCAAACGCGAGTATTAACGAGAGGATTGTTTACAATAAATTAATCGCAAAAAAAAAGAAAGAAAAAAAAATGCAAAAAAACGTAATTCCGGTACCGGGAATCGAACCCGAGCCTCCTGGGTGAAAGCCAGGTATCCTAACCACTAGACCATACCGGATCGATGGAACGTTGTTGCGAACGCGCGCGACTTAAAGATTCGCTTATATTGAATTTCGTTTTGACAAAAATTATTCGTGTAATCGTATCAATTACGAATCTCGTTTATCCATCGTTATAATGTCAGAACATTTTTTTCTTCGCCTGGACCTACTTCACTTATAACTAATTCTAACACTTCACAATGACTTCTTGATCATATCCTTTCTCCTCTCGGCTCGGCGACCAAAACCGTCTTAAACAATATAACTATTCTCTCTCTCTCTCTGTTACAGAAAAACGGACTGTCTTAACTCATCTGAAAATGACGATTCGATTTCTACCGAATTTTTCGTGTACGCATTGTTTGCGAATTACTATGAAATATTTTTACGCGTACCTAACCTGCGTTTTAATTTTTTTTCGATTTTAATTCCGCTGTATAGGACGCAGTACAAACTGGTTACAATGTTACATTTAGACAGGTTGCACGTGACAAAAAAAAAACGTATCTATTTTTTTTTATATACATATATACGCCAAAGGGAAGACGACATCATCGTCCAATAATAATTGATTTGCGTATCGATGACATAGGTAACATACAATGGTTTCCAATAATAATAATAACAATAATAATAATAATAATAATAATAATAGGAACAGCGAGTAAGAGGAGTTACGACGACGCGTCACTTCGTTTGACAGTTTTTCGATTATACTCGTATATCGGTGTACAACGACCTTAAAATGTTGCATATTTTATCGCGTAAAGCTGGCAATTTGTATAATATCACACACAATTAAATTATAATAACAATAATAATTATAATTATAATTAACAATTATACGTACTCATAGTTTTATTGAGCTTAGAAATTAACTCGAATTTCAATATATTATACGACCTATGTGTGTAATAATAATAATAATAATAATAATAATAATAATAATAATAAATTATAAAGTAGTGAAAACAAAGAAGAATTTACAAAAATAAAAAGGATATGTAAAGAACAAATAAAAAGAAATAAATAAATAAAATAAAAATTATAAGTTAATACTCGTAATAATAAATTGTATATAAAATACGTATAATTCGTATAAAGATATTATTTATTATTATTATTATTATTATTATTATTATTATTATTATTATTATTATTATTATAAAAAACGCGTATATATACACATATATTAAACGTAAAATAATTTTCGTCGTTTTACGATATAAATTTTTATTATAATAATGATAATATAAACGCACGCCAGCTAATTTGCTGTTTATCCGGTGGAACTTTGTACTTGAAAAAAAAAATTAAAAAATTAATAGGTGTTACAGTATAATTAAACAAGGTTTTTTCCTTTATTTTTAATATACGTGCCTATATTATTAGAGAATTATTATATTATACACAAATTCGGGAAAAAAACGTAATAATACCCACATATTTTATATATCGTTCACAAAACGGACATAATGTATAATATTAATATGTTTTTATATTACACTAATATAAATACTAACAACAATAATAATAATAATAATATACAAGAAAAACAGATAAATCGATGATTTTTAAAAGCAATTCCACATAATAATATTTATTATTAATCTCGCGCATATATAATCGATCTTATTATATGGATAAACTATAATAATATATTGTTCCAAAGTTCTCATCGTTTTCTACATAACTCAACAATAAGTAAATCGTTTAATACACACACACATATATCATAATATATTGATAGATAGACAAAAAAAAAACAGAACAAAATTTTATTCCTACGATAACAATATATATATATATTATGAATAAGTTTTGTAACAAATTAATATAATATTATATAACGCAAACGATTAAAGAAAATGTAAACAGATTATATATTATGGTAATTATAAAACACGAAATATTCTCAAAATGAAAATTATGGCGCAGTAAACTGTTAGAAATAAATTTTTATACTGATCGTATACCCGCGCGATACGTATAATAGATAGACTTAATTAGCGTATATAACAGCATAACTCTCCGCAGCGGGTGTTAATGATAATTATATTGTTTGTAATTCGAAATTTATATAATGTATATAAATACGAACTTAACCTATTATAAAGCGATTGCGATACGTGTTTTAGTTATATAATAATATAATATATTGATAAAATAATAAAAACGAAAAATATGAATAATAATTCAAAAACGAAATACGCGAAACGAACTGTACAAATCAATACTTTTTTTCTTTCTTTATTTTATAATTAGTATAATATTTGGCTATATCGATACATGTATAATAAATCGGCGTTATAACCTCGCGGACCTTACTACATCGTTATCTATAATAATTTTGTCGAAAACGAATACTCGTTGTTTTACACGTTATGTTAACAAATCTCGAATTTATGTGCAAATGCAAATGCGGATTGTACGATTCGTTTGCGCGTTTGCATGAAAATCATCGCATACTTCTGGATTATTGCATAAATATGTCGTATATATTCTATAATTAATATTCATTGAAATAATGGAAATCTAGAGCATATTATATACGTTTGCGACAGTTGTACTCGATAAACGGATTATTTAATTCTGTAATGGTCATGTATTATTAAACCGGTACGTTTGTAAAAAAAAAAAAATAAAGAAAATCGCGTAAATATTCTAAATTTATATATATATAAATACGTATAATCAACTACGGTGAGGTATATATTAGTGTGAATGCGACGAACTGATTGCAGCAATCGATTGAAGATTTATCGCAATTGAATCTTTCGTGAAAGAAGTATTTTTACAAAAAAAGAAATGTACGCTTCGAGATAATCGTAATTATTATTAATTGGTAAAGTTGAAATCGATTTTTATATAATCTCGTGCTACGTAGTACGCTGCTCACACGATAATTTATAATATAGATAGGTATACAATAATACACTCATCAAACACTGCAAGCGATCTCATGAAAATAGTTCAACGTTTTTGCGTTTTACTTTAGACTGTTCAAATTTTTTTTTTGCTATACGTAAATCGTACGGATTTGTAAATATTTTTTCCATATTTGCGATACGGATTTGTTTTTTTTCCCCGCATATAAATCCGTGCCCCCCTATAGATCCCGTTCTGTTTTATAGGTGCTGCATCCGTGGCCAGAGCATGGAGCGGATTTTTCGATTCCATGTTCGACAACATCATTCGAAACACGACGATATCCGTGTTGGGCGAGCTGCACGAAACGCTTTTGGGAAAGTTTCCGGACGTGTTCGCGTTTTTCGTGTGCTTGCTTCACGCTTGTATCCTGGGTAAGTACAACGCCGTAAAAGTATCGAGTCGCGGCCACTCGTCTATATACGAGTATATATAATATACTCTCGTCGAATCATTTCATAAAATTCACGTGAATCTCAAAGAAGAAAATTCAAACTCTTTTTTACACATATACAAATATCGTATATTCATACGAGACCACTTTTGGACCATTACAAGTCCAGGATGCCCTCCCTCGCCACCCCGTCGTAATTACGCCAATGGCGAGTAAAAATATACACGTCGGACGGTAATTTTTCGTTTCCCGACGTTTTTGTTCAATACAAAAATCGGTAAATTCGTTTTTACGTACACAACGTTCGTTTGGTACGTTTTTCAACTCCTTTTCAGAAGTAATTACGCGCCGCGCGTATCGTCGTTATTACTTCATGCACGCGAACCGACCTTCGACGCGTCAAACGCGACAGAAAAACATCATTATACGCACATTCTTTCAGTATAGTCATTTCGCTAATTTCTATCTGCACAATTCACGCATAACTAATATTATAATAGTTAACCTTAATTTTCTGTTTCGACTCCACGCAAGCGGTGAGTATAATAATTTTCTTCGCCGTCGCCTGCGACGATTTCAATCACGCGATATGAATATTGTAATACGCAGTCTAACGCGTTAGACGAAATTCAAAAATTTTTTTCTTTTCTTTTACATTTGAATATTGAAAAAAATAATAAAAAATAATTTTTTTTCTTTTACGAAACAAGTTTCAAAAGAAACAGCAGTTTTAAGTATAGTCCAAAAAATTTCTTTCTTTTTTTTTTTTTTTGAAAATTATTTTGCGAAGTGTTTCAAACGTATTTTTGTATCGATAAATACAGATATAATATACGTCTATTCCATTGGCGGGGCGGCAAATCAAAAATATATATTTTATATCGACTTATGCGCGAATGTGATTCTAGAGACATCCTTGCAGCCCACTCCGTATTCAATATAAATAAGCGTCGAGACACCGAGACTTTTTCGAAAGAAATTCGTTTATTAACCGTTATATTATTATACCGTTTAGCGAAATTGAACGTAAATAATTTGTAGTGAAAAAATTCGTAAAGAAAAAAAAAATACCGAGTTTTTAACGAAAACAATCTTTTTTTTTTTTTTTTTAAAGGTATATGCGTTTTAATTGTACAAAACAGTTAAAAATCTTGAGGCGAATTCATCAATGACTTTAATATATGTGTACCTCACGTTCCACGCTGATAACTTTAATAATACCTTCTTGTTTCTTATTTCAGTACGCGTCCTTTATGATGTTGTTCGATAAATATTGTCTTTATATATTATATCAGAAGGTGTGATGGAAACGTTCGGATTGTCGAGTGTTTAAAAACTCTCTCATATTATTATGTAAATCGCACAGCCACTGTTAGTATTTTATATTGCTTTAAATTATATTATTATTTTATTTTATATTATTTTAAATTGCTGCGGGTCCATTGACAAATTCGTTTCGTACGAAACTTTATACACACTGAACGAATGATTTTATATAAATCGAGACGAATGCTGGGAAACGAGGAAATCGATTACCACCCACTCGCTCTCGTCTACGACTACAACAATTATTATTATTATTATTATTTTCAATTGCACTATAATATTACAACGTCTCTCGAATTTTTCACTCCGCCCGAAAATAATATCGTCGCACAAAAATTTATGTATATTTTTTTTTGTCCAACAGGCGTTGGCGTGAAGACTTCGTCTTACATGAATAGCTTTTTGACGCTGGTCAATCTGGGCGTGATGGCCGTCATCGTAGTCGCCGGGTATTACTACGGGAACAGCGACAACTGGTCCAGCGGCAGAGGCTTCATGGCTTTCGGCACGTCCGGCGTCATAACCGGCGCAGCCACTTGTTTCTACGCGTACGTCGGTTTCGACAGCATCGCCACTTCGGGCGAGGAGGCAAAGGACCCGGCTTATTCAATACCGGTGGCCACGATCATCGCGATGAGCGTCGTGTGCGTAGGTTCGTTTTCCGCATCATACGATATATTTTAATATACCGTTAAGAAAAGAGGAGGAGAATCCCCCTCGTCTCTTCTTGACAATATTGAGAAAATTTTGGAAAAACAATTTTTTTTTCCAATGTCACGCGCAAACGGTTTAATCAGAAATAATCGACTAGCACGATTATTCTCGAAGAAATGCTACTCGCAATTGTTATCCCTCCCGAAGTTTCACCGAAAGAACAGCGTTTACTATATAGCACACTGTGTGCTTTATCAAGAAAAAAACCGTTTTTCTAACGTTTTCAACATTTCGACTCGGGAAATCTTGAACGTCTCGCATCCGTCCGGGGATTCGATTCGGAATAATTTATAATTGAATAAATGTGTTTAATACTTTCTCGAGTTATCGGCGCGTCATAAAAAAAAAAACGAAAAAAACCGACAGGACCGGCGCCCGTCGCCAAATTGCTCAAAACTGAATGTCGGTGGATTTAGCGTTCTCGCGCGACCTTGCAGTGTATTCAACACGCGGTAAAACCTGTTCAAGACGAAAAGCTTGTCGATCTCAGCATTTAATTTCGTACGCCGCGCGATAATAAAACCGAAACCTGTAAATAAATGGATTTTTCAAAGAGTATTATACTCCGCGAGTCTATGCATATTATTACGTAGACGCGTTCTTACTCTGTGTGTATATATTTATAATTTCATATTATATAATAGACGCAATATGCGGCGTAATTGTACACGTTTCTTCTAACCACGCTAATCGTGTAATATAAAAAAAAAGAATTTTTATATATTCATAAAGGTAGATATGATACACACGTTCAATTAGCGTTTAAGACTGTGAGAAAAAAAAAACGAATATTTGGACAATTTTCAAGACTGAAAACAAACGATATTTTATGTATAAAACAAGTATATTGGGTAATAATAATAATAATAATAATAATAATAATAATAATAATAGTGAGAAACAAAAAAATTTGAAATATGTTTCAGTAATGGATCAATGTTCAATAGTTATTAGATACGTTTTTCACGATACAATTAATGAAAAATTAATTGCTGTTAAGTGTGTTCATAACTCAAGTGGTAAAGGTATGGCTCAACTGCTTAAAGAGGAATTGATTTCTGTTGGTTTAGATTTAACGAAATGTATAGGAAATTCTACTGATGGAGCGTCCAATATGCGAGGAGTATATAATGGTTTTACTTCACATTTAAGTCAATTATCGCCTGAACAAGTTCATGTTTGGTGTCATAGTCACGTTTTAAATCTTGTTATTTGCGATGCAACAAAACATCCTGTCCAAGTAGCATCATTTTTTACTTTATTAAATAGTTGTGCAGTATTTTTCAAAGAATCATATTTGAGGATGGATATTTGGAATGAAGTTAGCAAAACAAATTCAGATAACAGTCAAAATAAGCGTCTTCAAACCATTGGGGAAACTAGATGGTCATCAAAACAGACTGCTGTTGAGAGAATTTTTGGAACATTTGGAGATCCAAAAAGTTCCATGTATGTAGACTTGATAATTGCTTTCACTAAAGTTGTTCAAGGGGAAAAATTTAGACGTGATATAAGAGCAAAAGCAAACAATTATTTAGATCTACTATTAAAGTATGAGACTATTTTGACGGCACACATATTTATGAATGTTTTTAGTATAACGGGCCCACTATCTAGATATCTACAAACCAGTGGATTAGACCTTCTGAAATGTCAACAAATGGTAAAATATGCACTGAGTCAAATAGTTAAGTACCAAAGAGATATGGAAAATAAAATAGCTAAAAGTGATAAATTTGTCGAATGGGTAAATAATCAACTAGAATTTCAAGATTTGGATAATGAAATTTATCTTCAAGAACAATTCGAAATCAAACGACTAAGGAAAAAAAACGAATGACTGATGAATTTTTAAACGATGACCCAATTAATGATGCGAAACAAAAGTATACTGTTGAAGTTCATAATCAGGTGATGGATAGAATAGTTGAAAGTATGAATTCAAGATTTGTGAACAATAGTCCATTATACATGGATTTATCGCTTCTATCCCCAGTCAACATCAATAGTTTTAAACATGGTTTACCAAAAACAGCCTTGAAAGCTCTCTCCAAAAATTTAATCCGATTTGCAATTAATGATAATTTGGAAGAATTCCATCGAAAATTAACAGAAGAATTAGTAAGTTTTGGCAATAGTTGGGATAACTTAAAAAAATCAATTGAAGACGAATATGATTTTGAAAATTTCAATTCGGAAGATGAAAACCAAGAAACTGAAGAAACTGCCGGATTAAATATGACCTGTAAAACATGCAAAAATTGTGCTTGTTGCTGTTTAAAGTTATTAGTTAAATACAATTTGTATAGTAATGCGTATACAAATTTATCTTTGGCTTATAATTATCTTTTAACTCTACCGGTAACACAAGTAGCATGTGAGAGGTCATTTTTAACACTAAAATTCATAAAAAATCGATTACGAAATACTCTAACTAATGAGAATTTGGAAGCGTTTATGTTGATGTCCGTGGAAAAGCGAACATTAGCTTTTATAGATGACGATATTTTAATAGACAGAATTGGGGAAACTAGCAAAGTTATGAAAAAAAACCTAATTATGTAAAAAAGGAATTACATTAAGAGTTAATTTTAATATATAGGTATTGTATTAAAATGTGTACATTGTAACTATAAAAAAATATCTTATATATTATATGTAATTTTTTATATTTATATAAAATTTTGAAAATATTTTTTAAATAATAAAGGTTTTTAATCATTAATTTTTTTTTTTATACTTATTACCAAATCGTTGGTTCCCTGTTTATTTTTGGCCTGGCAAAAAAAAATTCCCGGCCTGAAATATAAACCCAGTCCGCCCCTGGTCTTCATGTAACCATCACACTAAGTCAGATCTATTTTCCGTCTTCTCAAATAAAATCATCGATTCTTACCTTGAACACTAATTTTCTTTTTACCGTACACCTCAAATTTCTCTCTTAATGTAAATTATTGTATTTATCTCGTTTCTTCAAGGGGACTCCTTATATGCAATCATTAATTAATTCCTAACACTGATGTTTTACATTATATATTTCTAATACTTTCCTTCGTCTCTATTTTATAATAATTTATATATATATATATATTATATATTTCTATAATAATTTCACTCCATTGGAATTAATAAAAATATATTATTATTATTATTATTATTTTCTCTTCTTTATCTTGTTAACCTTATTATAATGTACTCATTCGTTCGTACATTTCGTTCACTTTTCTGTACTATTATATACATTTACCAATCAATTGGGCTACCGCCCGTTTTATTTCCAATAAATAAATAAAAAATAATTAATTTTACCACTCCGCCGCTGGTATTTTTATATTATTGTAACATACGTCCAAAGTCGTCCGGATTACCAATAGAAAATTATCATTCTACAGAAATACTACGCGGGAATATAGTGTTATATACTCGTTGCAGCCCTGGAACGTTTATTTGTTTTACACACAATATGTTTTCCTGCGAATGATTAACCGCTGAGCAAAACGATACGTACTTGTGCGTATTATTTATATTTGATAAAATCGATGGGCAAAACTCACGATCCGAAATAAGTACTGTGTAAGATTAAATCGCACAAATACAAAAAGAATATATTATAACATTTCACATACCGACGATTCGCGCGGCGAATGGGATTTATTACAAGCGTTACAAAAATAGTAAAACTATACACTGCCCGAAAACATTGCGCGTCTTGTGAAAGACAAGTTTTTTTTTCGTTTAAAGAGTTTAAAAAATTATTTGAAAAATACAATGGACGTTTAATAATAGTATTGGAGCCGTCTTACATTTATTATAATACACGTACACTCGTCTGAGCATCGTCAATCGACTCTGATGAGTTCGTATTATTATAGCAAACGGCGGTTGGAAGGAAAACGAGAATTGACAAAAACTGGAAAAAAACGGTTTTCTTTTTTAATAATAAATAAAATATATATTCAAAGTGATTTACCGTCGGTTTAAAAATATATTTATTTTATACAATTATATCGCGGTATACATGCGCATATCAACCCAAGAACTTATGATGAACAAGAGGAGTCAATGAAAACGACTATTTTTTTTTTCTTCCTACCTCCGACAGTTTTATCTCCAATTACACTACTGACCAGTGTGTATAATTAATATAATATAAATAAAATTGTATTTAAACACTGCGGTATAATTAATGCCCCTCTTGCACACGTCAGTCGATGCGACTATTACGCGTTGTAGAACATGTTTCTCGTACGCTATTTTCATATTCGTTTTTATGATACTCATATCATTTACGAATCATAAGTTCGAAATCGATTTGTTTTTTTTTTGTTTTTTATCTCGATCGCATATATAAATATTATTGTCTAATACAGACATAATAAATATTCCTGTCAACGGCATAATCGCGTATAATATGGTCCGATGTCGTAAGCAGAACACGGGCGGGTTTGAGGCGAGAGGGGAATAAATCCTTGAGCAGTCTCAGTAGACATCGGTAGAGTGTTTTGTAAAACGACTTTTTTTTTTTTTGTGTAAATCGCCCGCCCTTTCGTTGTGGAAACACTAAAGGGCCCGTGTGTTCAATCCGGTGAAAATCGAAAAAACAAAACAATAAATATAACGCCGATTCGGTTTTTTTTTTTTTGCACACAGGTTATGTGTTGGTGAGCGGAGCTCTAACGTTCTTGGTCCCTTACTGGTTGATCCAGCCAGACGCAGCTTTTCCGAACGCGTTCGCCGGATTGAATCTGCACTGGATCAAATACCTGGTGTCGGTCGGAGCGTTGTGCGGAATGACCACCACTCTTTTCGGATCGTTGTACTCGTTGCCCAGATGTATTTACGCGATGGCCGACGACGGATTGATTTTCAAGTTCTTGGCCAAAGTCAACAAGAAGACCCAAGTGAATAACCGTACCGGATAAATTGTTTTGTTTTTTATCTTTTTTGTTTCCCTCGGACACAGTTGGGTTTATTGTCGACTTCTAAGCGATTAGATGCATTAACAACTTATTTTTTCTTATCGTTACAGGTGCCGATAATCAACTTGGCCATATCCGCGTTCATGTGCGCGTTGATAGCGCTGTTCTTCGATCTGGAAAAACTGGTGGAATTCATGTCGATCGGTACACTGTTGGCGTACACGATCGTCAGCGCCTCGGTTGTCATACTGAGATACCGTCCGACCAATCGCGGTCTCGTCCGCGATTCCAGCAGTCTCCTAGAACTACCCACTTCGCAGGCAGACGTGAGTAAATATTATTATTATTAGAATAATTTCGACATCAAATTTTTTTTTTTTATGTACCTGCAGCAACACTAGCGCGTACGAGATCGATCCGATATAAATACATTTATCGATTTATTTATTTTTTTTTTTTGTTTTCTTTCGTTGTTGTCAAGTCGTTCGAAATGGACATGGGAGGACGACTGAAACCGTCGTACAAGTTCCTCGAACCCTTCCTCGGAGACTTCGAACCGGGCAGCGTGGTGAGCATATGTATCGCTTGGTTTACGTGTTCGACGATCATCCTGTGCGTTTATATTCAATACTGGTTCAACGTGCTGTACGTCAACTGGATGGACGTTATCGTGTTGTCGATTTTCGTCAGCGATTTGCTCATATGTACGCATTAATATTATTAATACACATCGGGAATACATATTATATCTGTATTCGGCTCGTGTAATAATATATATATATATATATATATATATAAAACGTTACAAGGTCAATCGTTTGTCTATGTGCGCAGCGTTATCGTTAACGAGTCGAGAATTCAAAATAATTATTTTCGATTATTTATTACGTATAACGTTAATGCGTTTATATTACGCGATAGCGTGTAATTTTAATATAATAATTCGTTTGAAACGCGCGACTCGGCCCGCCGAATAGTGGACGTACGTTTGATAATACGCACGTCCGCGCAGCAACAGACGGCTGACGCGGTGTATATTGCGCACAAGAGAAATTCGTGTTCGACATTTTCCGTGTATTCGAAAAAGTGCTTTCTTGATTTCTTTTATCTGTTCTCTCTCTCTCACTCTCTCTCTTTTTTTTCGTTTTATCGCTCACAACAATATTCATCATTGTACTGCAACGGACGAACGTCTAAATACCGTGGTGTTTGTTATTGTTGACGCGCATCAGACAAAACGGCTAATGTTTCACACAGAAACGATATAAACGCCAGTTACGCACTATAATATTGTATGAATCCCATATATTGTTTCAGGCCTGTTTATCATTGAAGCCCACGAGCAAAACTCCACGGAACTACCGTTCATGGTACCCCACGTACCGATAATACCGTCGCTCAGCATTATATGCAACATCGTGCTAATGACCAATTTGAATCTGCTCACATGGATACGGTTTTTAATATGGATGGTCTTAGGTGAGTCGTAGTCGCGTGCACGTAACGCTGTTTCTTTTCGACGCGTTATGAAAAAAAAACAATAACGATTATTTAAGTTGTAATTTAGATGGTTTTCATATTTGTTACATTTTTCGTCCGAATGATACGTGCGATTTTCGGCTATTCGCACAGACGAAAGTGCGTGCGCGTACACCGCAAAACGTCGTCGGAGAAATACTGTTATATAGTAATATATTGTAAATTTTATTGTTTTATGGCGCGTGGTTCAGGTCTTTTGATTTACTTCCTGTACGGAATCCATCACAGCAAAGAAAACGACGTGACGTCCTATTCGGTGTTGCTTTCGTCTTCCGAAGCCGGGAAGACGCCTTGGGGCGCTATAAACAAGTCCAGGAAAAAAATGAAAAGCGACGACGACCGGCGACCGATAATCGACAGCGAAGAGACCCCGGACAACGGCTATTACCACTGAACGACAATATATTATAACATTTATACAAACATATTATTATTATTATTATTTTATTATTATTAGTGAGACGATTATTTTATTTATAGGTGTATAATATTATTATTATACATATAAATATACGCGACGTTGAAAACTGCAATCTATAGAATATTTTCATCGAAAGAGGGTGCCATTGAAACACACATTGAATCGAAATTAATAATGATAGAACGCGCGTTGTTTTCGCAGTGGCGAGAACACTGTGTATATATATTCGCACTGTAGTTATTATTTCTAATATTATAACAATAGGGCTCGGATTTTTATTCTCTCAAAACAAAAAAAAAAAAATTCGCTATTTAGTAATTACACTTTATAATATATACTTGCGCACAAAACGATGTTATCATAATACACGATGAACAAAAAAAAAAACAAATTGACGAAAATCGTACTATTGCAGGACGCAGGCGTTAGACGCAGATAATATTATTATAATAATAATAATAATAATCTGAGAATCCTTTGAAACAACGTTCGTAGCTGGTTATTACACATTACGATAACCGATGTCGTATTGATATTTTTATTATTAATATTTTTCGTAATATTACGCTACAAATAGGTTTGTATGAAAAAGAAACCCCTCGGAAAATGTGAAAAATCCCGTCCAAAAAAAAAAAAAAAAAAAAAAAATGAAGTTAGTTATTAGAATATACGTCATAGTCGTATAGTAAGTATTTAAAAAAAAAAAAAAAAGATGAAAATACGTCGAGTTCATCTCTATTTATCGGCTACGTTTATATAACATATTATATTCATATAGTATTATAGCTGCGTGTTAATACAATATCTCGTCCAATTGAATCGTACGTTGTTCTCGTTTTAAAACGTATTCGAAATTAAATCGCGTGTGCCTTTTGTACGGTTTGAAACGCGACGTGTTTTAACACTAATTACAGTGTCCGGCTTGGCCCAGAGTGGTCTCGAATACGGAGAAGAATTTTTCAAAATATCTTATAAAATTGCGGGAGAAAAAAAGAAGTTTAATTTATACAGGGAGGATAATGAAAACCGCGTGTGTTTTTTTTTTCTTTTAGTCTTGTGCTGGTACAAGTATAAAACGTTTTTCAACCTACCGATATTCTAATAGTTATAATAGGCTGCCGTGAGAGCGTAGAATAATATTTTTTTTTTTACATAACTCATACGATTCTTTAAATTTTAAATTACGCGACGTTAAATGAATAGCACGAATAATATCGATTGAAAACCCCGGTATTGAAAAAAAAAATATTACAAAACGAGGTTATTCGAACACGATCTTTAACTAAAATTAACATTTCATTATACTGTTTATAATTATGTAAAAACGCAATAATGCGAACAATAGAATTTTTTTTTTCTTTTCCGAATATATTTGTACACACTTCGCGAGTGTATTGTTTTCCACAATCGTTCGGAAGATAGTTCTCTTCGATTATTATAATATTATATTATTAACGTGCTATAGAGGAGGGCTCTCGTCAGTTATTTATGAACACGACCCCGGGAGGGACTCTTTCTTCTCTCTACACCACCGGCCATGGCCAGGCCGACGCCGTTTGTAATGGCGCGCGTTAACGAATGGATTAACAGTTAACGAGGACTTTTCGAACGTTTGCGCGCAATCGCTCACGTTATTATATTGTAATTAATTGTCATATTGTAAAGATTATCCCGACGCAATCGAATTTTTCTTTTTACAATCCGTCTCAACAGTCGCATTCGTAAAAAAAAAAAAATAAAAAAATAAATAAATAATACTCTTAAATGGCACCCTTTGTAGAGTTGTGCAAAACTGCAAATCTAAACAATTGTCATAACGTTATAGAATATACGTTGAATGCGCATATACGCGTTTATTATAAATTATGTCCAACGTGTTTTACGATAATAATTTTTATTTTTAGTTGTTATAATACGCTATACTACTACTACTACTACTACTACTAATAATAATAATAATAAAATTAGTGTAAATCGATTATTATTTTAATTTTTAACGCACATTTAAGCTTATACTGTCGTATTAATCGGAGATAATTATATATATAATATGTACTATTGTATGTATTATATATTATAATATATACAATATTTATGTATATGTAATATATCGCGTACTTTATTTTATTAAATGTGTATAATTATTATATATTATTACTTTTCCGCTTTTTATTATTATTATTATTATAAAACATATATAAATATTGTTTAAATTGTTCAAAACAATGTAGTCGAACTTGTATATAATTTCAATACATTTAAAATATATAATTAGCGCGTATAAATAAATATATATATATATATATATATATAAAATTCGTACGGTGTAATAAAACTGCAGACGGTGTAGTAATGATAATATAATACATGTGTACAGTATAATTTACATTATACTATACAAGGACAACATCCAAAAAATATTTCATAATATACGTATGAGAATAAAAAAGAATATTACTCTCACACCTGTGTGTGTGTGTGTGTGTGTGTGTATTAAATATGGCGCGCGTGTTTACATTTTTAATTTATATTAGTTATTTGAAAATTATTATTATTGTATTCTCGATTTATTTTTTATTTGCATACACACGGTGTTGTCTACGCGATTTATATCATTAAATATTAAAAAAAAAAATCATTAATTATAAAAAAAAAAAATAAATACTTTTAAACGCGCACACGTATATTATAATATATAAATCAACGCAACAAAATATTTTACAAGACGTGTGTTGTACCTATATAAGTACATAAGGATAACACACGAAAACGGATTAGATCGTATATATTATTATATATTATATATAAATTATTTATTAGATATTTATAATATATATATATATATAGAAAAAGAGAGTAAAAAAAATATATATATATATAAACGCGCTTGTATTTTGTATTTCGTTCTATATTATTTATATAATAATATATATTATTCCCTATATATATATTTTCCAGGTACCTTATAAATACACGTCTATAATATATCTTCTATATCGTTACTATAATATGATAATAACGATGTGTTCCGATGCCAGTGTCGTGACTGTGAGATCAGCTGAGGCGGCCGATGGGCGAGAAATCGTTTTGGGACACCCCTTTAATAATTTTTTCAACGCGATTATAAAGTGTGTATAAAACCGCGTAATTTTTATGTACTTTTTTTTTCCATATTTTTTGGACTGTAATATTTATAAAACTGCGCAGCACGTTTCGTATAACGACAGTGGATAATAATTTAAAATTATCTACAATAAATACGAGAAAATGTTTGTAATTTATTTATCTGCTGTGTCGCGCAATATTGAAAGAAATACGCGAATTCAAAACACTCGTTAGCTACTTAACTAATAAGTAATTCTGAATCAAAATTCTCCTGCCTCCCTCCCTCCGATAAATTCGTATTTAATAATCACCGCGCGGGAGATTTACAAGTCCGGCCCGGCATTCGTGCATAACACTATTGGTTAATAATAACGCACGAATCTCAATTCAGACGCTTCTGAGAGTCGGTGTTGTTACAGTCAGTAAGTTTTTCGACACGCGTGTCCGTCCGTACCTTTGCAAATCGTTATATAATATATTAATTATTTTAATAATGATTGTAATAAATAATACAATTAGAAGATATTATAATATAACATAGTAGCTGGCGATGAATATTGTATTATTTATAATACACGCGTTGTAAATTGTATTACGATCGTCTAGCCGCTAGACTCTAGCGTTTCAGAACGTGTGTTGTATACACGTTTTTCGACATCACGAGCGGATATTATTGCGTACGTATATATTCGACTTTTGTAAATACGTGCAATTATTAAAGGATATGTTTATATAAATATATATAATATTATTCAAAAATATGCGTATAAACGCGTTCGTTATCGTATAATTATGTATAATTATTATTGTGTGATACGTTATGATAAAATTAAAAATAAATTACCGACTACGTAATATATATATATATATGCAATGCACGGATACTCCGTTGAATTTTGTGTAATTTTTATAATTAATTTATAAACGCATATTACGCATGAGAAAACATGTGTATGCAGTCGAAAATTCGCGGATAAAACGATAAATAATACATTTCTCGTGTAGAAACAATTTTTTTGTTTTATGCGAAAATATCAATCCGTAATAAAAACGTACGCTATTTTATTTGTAAATATATATATATATATATATATATATATTATATATTAAATATTCACGAATGTAGTGTGTATAGTCGTTTAGATTTTATATAGGTAAAAATCAATTAGACTCGAATAAAAAACGGTACGCAGAACTAATTCGAATATTATCGAATATTAACGCGGAACGATTAGACTGTATAAATTATATTTGATATATTCGCATAAAACAAAAATAAAATAAAATAGTTTCTACGCAAGAAATCAATTTATATATACTCTTTGAGTCGTTCTGGTGCGAATCATATTTTCGCGCTTCTCCAGAAGAGAATCGATATACGACACATTTTCTGAATTTTTACACTCTTGCCTCCGCCGAACTTATATTATACAGACAATAAATATAATAATATATTCGCGCGTACGTACTCGTGACATTCGATTAATCGCATTAGTTTAATATTAAAGTGGGTTTACAAACAAACAAAACACACGTAATATATTTGATTATTTAAATAAAATATATATATCGTAAAAATACATTTTTCCATCGGTAAAAAAATAAAAAAAAAAAATGGTTTTATTAAGTTATCGAAACGTCGGTTTTCAGATAATATAGACAATATATATATACATATTAATTACTCGTTTAATCACATACGGAATGAATTCTTGAAAACATCCGAAGTCAGTAAAGATAAGACATCGTTATAGACAATGTATAATATGTGTGTGGAGACTATATACAATAATTGCCCGTAAATAATATTTTTAGATTTTCCACGTCCTCTTTTTTTTTTCTCAAACGTAAGACGTGTTTCAGACATAGTCTTTTTTCCCACTATATTCCCATATTGTAATCAATTATTCTTATTTATTCGACTCGATAATATTTTTGAGTCACTTATGTAGCACGTATCGCCGCCACCATCGACGTTCAGGGTCCACGTACACACTACACCACTATATGAATGATAACGACGGACGTGGTTTTTTTCTTTTTTAATTTAATTAATTAAATTTAATTTAATTTACACAGTTTTGATTCAAATCCTGCTTTTTAAACATAATAAATACGTTTCATACAAGTTGCATATATAAAATAGTTAAACATAAATTGCGAATTTCCTTTACGTCATATCGAAGTAAAACGCAGACTACGATGTGATTTTCAGTAAATTTCTAAAAAAAATAATTCAAAACACTAATACCGTTTGCTCGCTATGGCAATTTAAATACAAATTTCATTTCATCGCATATCGGTAAATTTTTTTTCGATAAATTCCCCGAATCGTTGTTTTTTTTTTTTTTAAATATTTCTCCCCGAACGTTTATGGGTCAGGACGAGTTATTTTTATTAACCACATCACACCAGTAGTAATCCCGAAATTATTTACACGAGAAAGAATTCCGTTGCGATTCGGCACGTTTTCCCGAGTCATTGCGCTAAAACAGTTTTAGTATTCTCGTGCAAACCGTAGTAACTAATGAACAAAGCAATTACCCATCCCCGTTAATACACGCTTTTTTACGTTGATTGTACGATGATTTTCAACTTTTTTTTGTTTTTTTGTTCATAATCCAAAGCGTATTATAATATATACCTAGTAATGGAATGCAATTTTTTTCACGCATATTACATTTGGCATAATAACAGTAAAAATTCTGGGCGGTGAATTTATCGAAATTACCGTCGCCGCGGTCACAATGTTACAACAATACACGCGTTAAATTTCATAATATATATTTACCGTTTTCAAAACGCCTATAACATATCCCGTTGAATAACAGAACAATTTTGGCCTGCGTATAGACTTCCTTCGGATTCACGTACTCCAAAAATAATATCCAAAAACCAAGTGAGTTTTTTCATTCATTTGAGTTTACTCGGGTAAATTGTTTTTCGCCGTTATTTAGATAAAAAAGAAATCGCGACCCGTCGTCAATCCAAATTTCTGGCGGAAAAAAAAAAATCATACATTTATGGTCAGGAACACTACTGCAAATTACGAGTCGAGTCTCGACCAAAACGACTCCGTACATACGGTTTAAAAACCGTCCCTTCGTCAATGGCGTCAATGGGCCCCATAAGTCACGTCAAACATAAAAAGGAAAGTCTGTATAATAAATGATATTTTATTTTAAAATACGCTTTTTTTTAATTTCGAAATAATATAATAATTTCATATGAATATCGTCAAAAACGTTTCCTCGACTATTATGCGAGACCGCATTATTTCTCTCTCTATATATATATATATATATATAGAGAGAGAGAGAGCCGTAAGTCGTAAGTCTGATCATCGTTCGGCTATCGTTTTTCCCTATATCTCGTCAGAAAAACAAGAGAAATCGCCTTGCCTCTCTCGGCGTACGCCCATCCGTCGTCGTCGTCGTCGTCGTCGTCGTCGTCGTCCTCTTGATCACCGGTTTCGTCCATCTACGGTGTGTCGTCGACGTTTCCCGTGTCGTGTCGCTCGTCGTTGTTGTGCTTTTGCGCCTAAAATGAAACGTGGTCCTTTCTGGTGGCGCAGTATCGGAGGACGTCTCCCTGGTCTGTGTTGATCAGTGAAATTCGTATAAAATATTATATTTGTTATTATTATTATTATTATTATTATTATTATTATTATTATTATTATTACATTAATATGCAAACACTTTAATTTTTTATTTTATTTCTCACACACACAAAAAAAAAAAAACTGTTCTCGGACCCATAAGACGTTTTATAATAATTCACATTGGTAAATTTACTGATGATTCCCCGATATTATCTGTATCCGTCGGCGATTAAGTTTCCCCCAAAGAACGGTATATTATATTACCAATGCCGTCCGTGTCCTCTTTCCAATCGAAATACAGCTATTCGTGTGTTGAACTGCTTTCACCGCTTCTAATATTTTAGTGTTTATCGAAAAACGAGAAATACGCGCATCATTATGCAGTAAAAAAAAAAAAATCACTAAACGTCCCATCTGCACAGTTCTTTAAATCTCAAATACCAATATATTAACGTTTTAACATTTTTTTTCTTCTTCAAACTTTAATTGAAAATAAACGTCTTTTTTCACGTCTCATCGTACGCTCAATAGATACAGGTACTATATATATATATATATACAGTACATTGTACCCAGAGGTACTTCAATATATACTTGAAATTATCTTGACGTTTTCTTTCAATAATACTTCACTTAAATATTACAAAAATAAATTATTGTCGATAAAATTGAACTTAATTTTTTTTTTTAAATTATAATAAAGTAATGAAAATAATCGTTATACATTTATCATACAACGGTTATGATTTATACTTAAAAAACAAAAAATTACACACTTGGTGTAACAGATATATATATATATATATATACAAATAAAAGTGCGCGTTATATAGTATTTACTGTAATCAATTTTTAAAATTCACAAGACGTTATTATTGTTCTATAATATACAGATAACGACAACAAAAAAATGTCGTTATTTTATTAATATTTAACTTAATGTTTGTACATCAATTAGTCATTCTAAGGTAATTTATGTAATTATTTATTTATTTTTTTTTTTTTTTTGCACGTTGCACGAATCTGTTTATTTTTTGTATTTCACGAATAGAAAATTCGATTATATTTTATTTCTTTGGCGGCCTCGTTCAATTTGGTTTATAATTTTATACTGAGAAGATCAAAGTGACATTCTCTTCAAACACGATACGATTTCTATAATCGCAGCGGTTGAGAAAACGGTAAAGATTGATTTAAATAAAAATGATATTAAACTGTTATCGAAATGTTTCGATATTCCTAATAATCGGATTTAGTAAAAATGAAATCCGTTTACTTCTATCACGACATTGTAGGGCACAGGAGTTACATCGTAAATCTTATTAAAAAATATTGTATGACTGTATTACAAATGAAATCGGAGATGTGTATAATAATTTCTAAAGAATTATTAGACTTTTATACGATTTCAGTAACCAGAGATTTTTGTGAAGGAGAATTCTCTGAATTCACTCGTGTAAAAACTAGACTTCGACCCATGGAATAGTAAATGGCTAGAAACGTTGATTTTGAAGGCTTCGTTGATAAGGTAAATCAGTTGACACCATTATTGATGGTCCCCTATCATTATTATTACTAAACTTAAAATATATTATAATATATATTAATATATTATACAATACGTATAATATATATATATATATATATATATATATATATATATATATATATATATATATATATAAAATTATATATCAATTCAAAATATTTTTTTAAATATCAATAAAAAAAAACAAAATCTAGAATATAAATTACATAAATTTAAACTCTTCACTAAAGTAAATTAATTTAGAGTTGCTATATAATATAATTAAATGATAATGATATACAAATTATATATATATATATATGTATTTTCCACTTAATTTTAAAATTACCTCAACTTCAGATTCGCCATCTGCGTTGATCAATTCGATATTTTCCCCAGCAGTAGATTTAAAATGACAAATAAGTAAGATTCCGACCTACATATATATATATGTATATATATATATATATATATATATATATATATATATATTATACACAGAAGTTAAAAAATAAAAATCGTTTTCAGAATAGATATAAGTAAATTAAAACGTTTACCAGAAAATGAAACGTTGAAATATGCATTGTTGTTGTACGTCGTTGGTATATTTTTATTACAATAAATTACTATATACGAGTACGTGTGGTCAAAATAGAATTTGAAATAAAAGCGAATGAATACTCCTCGACATTTTATAGTTAAAATTAATTGATTAAATAATCGGATAAAATGAATAATAAAGTGCTTAAAAAAAAAAAAACGCGTAGCACCTATTATACTTTTCTTATAAATAATAAATCATTAAGTATACAATACTTGACATTTTGGTGAATCATCGTCTAACTGTATAGGAAAATAACGCTTGTAGATATATTGTAAACGGTGTCAAGGCAATAAATAAAATTATTATATTTTTAATGAAACTGATTTTATTGTTTAGATAACAATTCATGTAAAATTGTAAATTAATCCAAAACACTTATTCTTACCGTATATTTTTTAATATCACACCTGTATATTACAAGGTGCTATGACGTTTAAGTTATCGAATATTAAAAATTTTCGAATTCCGTTTTTAAACAGAGCCGAAAGTAATAAAAAAAAAACCCCCCAAACCTATTCTTCGTGCAACTTGAATCATTAAAAATTCCATTTTCGATTCATTTCGAAAAGTGTAACGCATTTATATTAACTGAATTCGTCCAAATTTCCATTGTGTGTGTGTTCAGTACGAAAAAACGTCAAATCCAGATCTAAACCGCTCGTGAACATCAATTGCCCATAATTTAAGAGCACATTTAGTGATTTTTTTTTTTGCATGATATAAATGCTTGCATATTTTAAGGTTATTTAGAGCGTGAATCCCTAGTGTTCATTAAAGCAGTCAAAACCCATTTAAGTACTAAAGACGTCGCTGGAATTCAATGATCGAACGATAGGACTGGCTCGTTGGCGTCCGTATAGGAGATGAAATCTGAAGCATTTCAATACATTACTATTATTGTTATAATTATTATTATTATTATACACCGTTTTGAACGAAATACCCGATAATATTGTGCGGATTACGCGTTGATATATAACATTATTATATTGGCCGTATAATATAATGGACGTGTAGAAAAATCGCTTGAAATCAAATAAGAACTCGGTTATAGGTTGTGCGTTTTACGTGAATTGTATCGAAACGCAAAACGAATAACCGGCATTAAGTACATCAATTTATACGAGTGTTAAAAACTATGTGATAATGACGTTTGATAGCGTATATACACGTAAAGCGAAAAAAATCGATTTTTCTCGTTTTTTTCTTCTTTTTATTCGGCGTACAATACACGATTATTCGTGTATATATATATATATATATATATATATATGTATATACAGATATAAATCTGTTTACAACAGAAAATTAAAAAACATATTTCTATAATCGTTTTAAAAAAAAATAACACGTGTAAACACGTAGTTTTAATTGTAGCGTAACAATCGGTATACGCCTAAAATTATTATTATTATTTTTGTTGTTGTTGTTGTTGCGACCGTCGAGGACACATTTTCGTTAAAATATGAAATATATAACAATATAAATTTATATAATATTATGTATTGTGTGTTGTTCGCGTTACGAGCTCGTGTGCCAGTATAAACTCCTCCGGTAAAATTCTTGGTAAAAAAAAAAATAGAAGAAGAAGGAATAAAAATGCGGATATTTCGACGTTCTGACAAACGTCATTGTGTTATACATACGCGTTGTGATTTTATATTAGAGCGGACGATAAGAAGTTGACATTGCAAACACTACACGTTCGTAGTATACACATGGATAAGACAGAAATATTATTACAATAATATAACACGTTGTTATACTATATTACAAGACGGTCTCCTGACGGTGTATTGAACCTCGCATCGTACAGTTAGAGGGTTCGGTTTTTTTTTTTTCTAGTTTGACACCACCATATCCAACAGAGTACAGTTACGGGAAATATGTTTGTCGTGTTACAACGATTTCAAATATATTAATGATATTTGAACGCGTTCGCATACATATATATATCGATGATTTATACTCATAAAAGAAAACACTTTTCTGTTCCCACCGTTAACACACGGTATGTGACGACACAAGTGCAGGTTAAACTAACGAAAACCCACTTTTTTTTCCCTCCTGTTTATTTTTGTTTTTTTCGATACATATATTATTAATTCTTCTTCTCGACTATTCGTTGGAACGGTTTGATTTATTTTCCCCGTATATCGTATTTATATACGTATATATTTAAACGTATAGCCGGGCAAATGCAGCACAGCGTATAGGAAATATAATAATAATAATAATAATAATAATAATAATGATGATAAAAAAAAAAACCACTCGGATGTCAAATTGATCGTTTTATGCGTTCGGCTTTTATGTGAATTAAACGTTTGGTACTTACGTTTTGACGAGACCGGACGAATGAAATGGGAACGACATTTCCCTGCGGACAGAACCGTGTTGAGAAATCGTTGAAAAACGCGTTTTAGAATTCCAATAACGCTTTTCAATACGCGATACAATGTTTGTAACTATACTCGAGTGATAGGTGGGAAAATAGCGTTTTCTAAAAAGAAAATTAAGAAAATTAAGCGTACCGGCTGACTGACTGACTATACGTCGGTATATTGGCTGGTTATTCGATCCGCGGACCATAACTGCGTTTGATAACGATAAACGTGTGTGATAACAAAAAAAAAAAAAAAAAAAAATGACGTCGTTTCATAAAATCCGACGATCGTCCTATATGCCACACACAAAACGATAAACGCGAAAATTCTCGTTTTACGCGTTCTGCAGACCGTGCGGCGGCGACGTATGAAAATATATAATTTTTTTTCTTCTTTTTTTTTTGCTTCTCTTGTCTTCAAATCCCATAACGTACGCGATAAAATCTGTATAGAAATAATTACCGCCATTTTGTATTCGGTGTTTTGTGTTGCGAAACGTCGTAACGCGCGATATAAGGCCGAGCGTGATGATAACGTGACCACGGAACGCGTAACGTAATTCCAACGGTCCGACGTGCGAGTGCGCTAGTGTACTCGGCACCCGTTTGTACCGAAACGCCCCGTATGTGCGGCGGTCGTTATTTATTATTATTATTTTTTTTTTTACGACTGTCGCGCGCGCCCCCCAGTGGTCGATCCGCGTATCGACGCGATAAAACCGATTTGGCGCCGTTTTTAAATTCAAAATCATATCACGCGCGTGCGGTACGTACATGAAAAAAAAGAGAGAAAAATCGTTACGAGAATTCAAAAAAAAAAAAAAAATGTATAAACAATAACCGGCGGCGGAATGATATCGGTCCGTTATTAGACGCAATACATGCGCCGTATGTGCTAAACAGTGGCGGATTTAGCGTCAGGCAAAGTAGGCATTTGCCTAGGGCGGCAATTTTAGGCCAATATTTTATTGAGAATACTCTAGGTTTTTTAACCTAGTTTTAACTCTAGTTTATTAACATGACCGCCATTAATTATTGTTTAGTATCAGTCTTTATGATTTGTTTTTTTTTAGTAGTTATGTTAAATGAGTATTTAAAAATATGTTTTCTCGTTGATAAGTCTAATGGGACGGCAAAACAAAAAAATTTGCCTAGGGGCGACAATTGTGTAAATCCGTCTCTGGTGCTAAATAAATAACACACGGAACGTTGTCACGCTCGTGGTCGTCGGTGGGGTTACGCATTGCGTGATGAAACAAAAAAAAATATCGATGATATATTAATTATTAGGTGTCTCGATTACGTTCATATGGTTTTTTTAAAAACCGAGTGCCGCCGATTGCGCGCAGACGTAACCGCGAAAATGGAAAAATAACCGACCTGCCTGCTGCGCGCCTGTAGTAGTAGAACGGAAACGAACTGCGAATTATATTACTCTCCTGATATTTTTTTTCTTAGGATACGGTCGATTGATTTCCATAATAATAATAATAATAATAATAATAATAATAATAATAATAATAATAATAATAATAATAATAATAATAATAATAATAAATAACGACGATTGCTTAGCGCATGCGGATTTTGTTGAAGAATTCTTGAAATACATTCTACTCGTAAGACGTTCGTTGAACGAAACCTCACACGGATATGACAACTATTGATGCGATTCACGTATATATATATACACCTCGTCTCAAATAGAAGAATATTACGAATCAGATTTATACTTTTTTCCAACGTCAATATGTGGTGTATTCTAATGTTCACATTTATCATCGACAGAAACTACAATGAACAAACAAAAATCGTATATTACGCGGGTACGATTGTTTCACGAAATTGTAGAAAAAATTAGAAAAAATAAAAATTCTACGTTTTAAAAATGAGCGTGTTTAACTTAATTTTAGACAACTTCGATTTATTATTATTAATATACTCTATATATTTTGCTTATGACGACGCGTCGTTATTTATCATTTATCGCAACAATATATATATATACTTTTTTTTTTGTGTCACCATAACCACAGCAACGATATACCAACAACAAATGCGATAATTTCTTCGAACGCGCATATTATTATTATTGTTATATAGCAATGTCCCCTGTCTCCAGGATTCCGTAGACGTCTACGGAGTAGCCCCTGCAGCGAAAAAATGTCGATAAATCGTTGTGAAACATAATATATATATTACGCCGACAATGTATAGATTTTTTCGTGGGCTGCGTTTACGTATAAAACGAAAAAAAAAGTAAATATATTAAATGTTTGCCATCGGTTATCGCGTAAAGAGTATATTTATACAAATACTCACCAGAGCTTAAACACTGCACATTCTGAGTATACAGTGGAAAGAACAAGAATATATTCATACGTATATTGTATTTGCAGTTAATAATCAATTTTCGAAAAATTGTTTCGCGTTCGTGCCAATGACATCATTTTATGTATATCGTACAGGCTTTGTCATTCGGTGAAAAAAAAAAAGAAACAATTGTCAATTACACACACCGCGTTTTGAAATGAAATGTCCGCAGGACAATATTAGAGTAATATTTATTTATATTTCGTTTTTTCGCATTGATTTCGCCTATATATATATATATACACGTGAAAATTGTCTATACAACGCGTGATCTGAGGATTCTGTATATTTTTAATGATTTATTTCAAATGACTGCGAAAAAAGAAAAGAAATTCTCACAAGCTCCACGTATAAAATACGTATACTCGAAACACATTTATACGTTTTGAATACGATCAATAACAATTAAACGCTAAATCTTAACCATATATATATTATATAGGCACCGAAACTTTAAACGACGTTATGATGCGGTATATAAAAGTCGCTGTTTATTTATTATTTTTTTTTTTTTATGAAAATTATATACACTTAGGATAATACGTATACGCTCTTTAAAATATAAATTACCGGTCTTGGTAGGATTTTACTCCCTCATAGTAATTAACCTAAAACTATATTAACTATACACGCAATAATCACACACACAAATTATTATTATTTTTATTATTATACTCTTAAAAAAAAATTCACCGAGTCATCTTTGTCTAATTTTCATTTCGACCGAAAAGCTAATTTCTTACATATTTCTCTTGACAACTGTATATAATATATAATAATGAATAATCTGCACGTGTATATATATATTATATTGTATGGGGTATATATTGATGGATGCGATGTCCATGTGCGTGCGTTCAACAAGATTACCGAAAATCGATTGTTAAAAATCTATTCCACGTCTGAGAGTTATTATTATTATTATTATTATTACTATTTTTTTGAAGCTGGACCACAACAACCTATTCTATACCTCAATACCTTTCACATATACCTACCTCTACCTATAAATTATAACCACATACATGCTGCGTTATATAATATTCGCATTTTTCGTGTTTTTTTTCTTTCTTTTCTTTGTGGTACTTATATTGCTTAACACTCTGCAGCTGTAAATATTTTAATATTTTTAATAAATAAATAAAAAAAGTGATTAAATATTTATCGTAATATTCTAACGCGAATCGATTCAAATCGAGACGAAAAAAGAATATATATATATAATAATTATATTATACGCGTCTTTATTATATTATATACAAATAACATAATTCAGCAGTGGATAGGTGCCAGCGGAAAACGGAAAATCGTTTATACATTTCTCGAGAACGTCTGTAAAATATGTTATAGTTTGCATCGGTATAATAATTATTGTAATATTTATTTCATAATAACGATTCACGCATTGCCTGCCGACCGTTTAATATTGTCAGTGAGAAGTATATCACATATGTATGTATTGTTAAATAACGGGTTTTCATATTGTAAAACGGCAACACGAATGAGAAATAAAACATTTAATAAATAATATGTACACGCGCAGTCAATGTAATATAAATAATTATTGAATTTAAAGTCATTCGAGGAAAACGTATAACGTTGCAATATATAATATAAGGAAATTAATTATGATATATAAATAGGTATATCGTTTAAATCAATTTGAATTTTACACTGTAATCGTTTCACGCGATGACTATACTAATGCGCAATAATTATAATTTTATAATGGGTAATCGTCGAAGAAGAATTAATACGTCCGTCTACAATTACGTGGATATCTCATAAATTTATATATAGTCTGGATTTAAATATCTGGTGTTTTTAAATATCGTTATAATGCTAGTAGGCCTTGTGAGAGTAAAAGAAAAAAAAATGTGTACGATTCATTCAGTACAGCAGCAGAGTTCACGGCAAGATTTCATGGATTAGGAGGGAATATTTAGCTTATATTTAACATATTTCGGAATGTTTCGTAAATCGTGAGCAAAAAAAAAAATTCATATTAATATTTTATAATAATTTTAAAATAAATATTCTTGACCAATTTACCAATCGAATTTTCTTTCTTTTTTTTTTGTTTTGATAGAACAAAAGAAAAAAACGATTGTACTACAGAAAAGAAGTTATTGCAATTACGTAAAAAGTATACCTCGATATATAATTCGAATATAATATACCAAAAGAATATTGTTTTTTTTTTTTTTTATATATAGTATACGTCCTTATATAATATATTTATGTTGTCATTTGATATTCCTACGCTATTAATATTAACGCAAAAAATAATTCAATTGTACACATATATCTCACTTAAATAATTATTTAAAGAATACGTAAAAAAAAAAGTAAATAATGACAAGAATTAGATTTACGTAGATTAAAATTATACGTTAATAATCGTTTCACGTTTTTAAAAGAATATTTGTAGTTTTTTTTTGTTTTTTAGAAAATATTAACATCGTACTTTATGCGTTAAAAAAAAAAAAAAAAATTCAAGTCCGGAATGTACTAAATAACAAAACCGTAATGTAAAGCCGGCCCGAGGTATTATAGCGCCCCGGGCAAATTTTTATAAGACGCCTTTAAAAAATATTCAATACACCAAATACCATTTTACATATAAGTATTGTTTAAAATGACTTATATTTATAAAATTCCGGATAAAATAATTATTCGGACACAATTATCGATAAATGTATTATTATTATTATTTCTTTAAGTGCATAGTGATTCTCAATTATTCCAAATATTTTCACAATGTTTTGCTGTCTTGGAGTGTGATCGGATTTAGAATAGACGACCAGCGTTTTGGCTGAAAACGAAAAAAAATGTCCGGCTTTCGCTGGTCGTCTGTCTGGTCCTGTGTAAGCGACACTGGTCCCCGTAATATAATATTATATACATATAGGCGTTATAATAATTTCCGTTACCACAACAGTTCGGTTATTGTACCTATTCGCTGCAAACGAAATATTGATTACGAAATAAAACGTTATTATTAAATTCGTATACCTTATTGTGTAGTGTCATTCATTTTTCAAATTATCGACACCGTATGGATATGAATTATTACGACTGACACCGCGATTATCATTAACAATTTATAATAAATAGAGCTTATTAAAAAAAAAATAATAATAAAAATACTTCAACAGCTATAAATATAACGATTTTCCGGGAGTAGACGCGTAAATGAATATGAAAACTCCACGGAATACTTTTAACGGCGCTTAAGAATATAATAATAATTTTCGAAGTTTTCGAACGAAAAAAAATAAATAAATACGTATTGACGCACAATAAATATAATTTTTTAAATCGCGTTCGTTTAACGTTCGATCTCGTCCGTCCGGTATGGTCTAGTGGCTAGGATACCTGGCTTTCACCCAGGAGGCTCGGGTTCGATTCCCGGTACCGGAATAACTTTTTTTTTTTTTTTTTTTTCTTTTCATTCGCACGAAACATTGCGATTATTTCGAATATCGATAAATACGAAAATGTTAATGAAATCGTAGAAATCTTGCGCGACGTGCACAGTGTTATTATAATACATATTTTTTTGTTCACTTCGTGAAATAAACGCGCAAAATCGTAAACAATATTATTGCGACAAATAGTCCGAGTGGACAGAAGCGTCAGTCGTGTGACGCGAGGATGCCAACGTACGATACAGCAACGTATGGATTTTATATTGTTGTACATAGCCGGCAATGTCGTATTCGGCTCGTTGTCGGACAGCGGAATTGCAGATGGGACGGAGATGTAGCGGAGACGAGAACGCTTGTGAAATGGCACCGTTAAAGCGCACACAATTCATTTTGACGTCTGGTGTGGTTTGATTACGGGGAGCTCAAGCCCCTTCCCGATATCCGCCTACGAGTACATGTGGTAAAGGAGGTTCTTCTTCAATCATTTAAAAATAATCATTGGTAATAATGATGAGTTATTATTATTAATAACAATACTCTACCTATAACGAATCGTACGACACGTATTGCAAAATAAAAAATTAATTCAAGAGACCGTGTAGTAATACGATATGGTTAGTGTATGTTCACAAATATAATATTTTAATGTATAGAAAATGAAAAAAAAAAAGTGGCCCGGTTGAAGTAAGAAGTAAAAACAAAAAAAAAAACGTGTTCCGGTACCGGGAATCGAACCCGAGCCTCCTGGGTGAAAGCCAGGTATCCTAGCCACTAGACCATACCGGATTGTCGTAGATCGCGACGGAACGTACGGGAAATATAATAAAAGTTATGTATGTATAAAAAAAAAAAAAAAGAATTTAATCCACGAGTGTGAATAAAAAACGCCAAATCAAATTGACAATCGGTCAAATAACATAATTTGGCGTTTTATTCGTTGGTACACATTATTAGGATATACGTACGATTATAACGTATCATCATGACAATACGAATAGTTTATCAAAGGGTCTCCCCGGGTTCGATAGCCCAAGAGCCATCTAAACAGAATACGTACGGAACATGGTAACTGTAACTACCTTTTACATAAATGGAAAACGAAGGACTCGCCTCATTGTGACTGCGGGCAAACTCAAACTATCAGGCACATCGTGGAGGAACGCTCTCGAACAAGGTACAAGGGAGGAATAGAGCCTTCATAAAGGCGATGGATTGGCTGTCTAACACTCACGTTCGCCTTTAAATATATTATTATTCTTATGTATTGTTAAACTTGTTAGTATATTGTAAATTGTTCTTTGTACCACCACTGAGACCTCAGTTATTGTAAATTATTTATATTTTGTTAAGTTAATGTTTGATAGTCTTTTTTTTCACCAATATGTCTACGCCATATGAAAGAAAAAGAAATCATGACAATGCTCGCAACAGCAATAATAATAATAATAATAATAATAATAAAATTTTAATTAAAAAAAAGTTGAATAGTGGTGGACCATTGTCGAATTCTTTGCATATAAATGAATATTTCAGCAATAATCATAGTCTCGGTCACGAAAGGATCGTTTTAATAATAATAATAATAATAGTATATAATAATAATAATAATAATAATAAAATTTAACATTATACACACTAATTAAACGCGGAAATTTGATTGTAAAACTGGATTTGTTGTAATAATATATATATATATGTACAGACAGGTGGCTCAGCACTTTATATTAAAATAATATTTATATATAATAAAATAATATGTATAAATACTTATACACTGCGGTGGCAGGCAAGCGCATTAATTTTCGTGCAGGATTATTTTTTCAAGGCCTTAAAGGTTAACGCGGATAATATGCGCATAGTATAATAAATATTATATGTATTTAAACCTGCGTAATATTTTTTACGAAAAATTTACAAAAAAAAAAAAAATGTTAATATTATTATAATATGTATATAAATATATATACTGCAGTACGCGTTTTTATCTACCAATTAGGCATTGTGAACGTTTCGATTGGCTTATTAAATTTCGCGATATTATATACATATTATTATGTATATTTTTTTTGTTTGTACGACTGCTGCTGCTTTATATTACTGTGCCATATATTTATATACGCGAATAACGTGTAGATAATATTTTATCTCCAACGAGTTATCTATACGCTGTATTATATACCTACGAAACTACTTATTTTTTTTTTTATTATTATTATTATTAGGAATTAACTGATAATATTTTAGAGTATTTACGCATATATACAGTGGTTTTATATTTCTGCGTTATGCTACAGCGATAGAAATATTTTAATTGTACCGCTCAAGTATATATATATACTAAAAAAAAAAAATCGTGTGCGCTTCTCACATAATATGTATATACGTATTTCTATGCGCGGAGCCCGTTTACACGCATATACGCGCCTGATCGAAATTCGATATTGACAATTTTTTTTATTTATATATACTTATATCTGTAATGTATACACAAAATAGAAAAAAAAAATATATATATATGACGTATAATTATTAGTTATTGTTCATACAAATACGTGTTAGTTAAACCATATATATTTCTATACAGCTACCGTGCAGAGAAATGTTCGGACAATCGTATCGGTTACATAGTATAATTATTCGATGGAATAATATGGAAATTGAGATTCTGAAAAGGCATTAAGTGCTATTATTTATACAAACTGTTTAGGTCGAGAATACTTTTGGAGAAGTGGTAAAAGTCCCGACTATACATCACACAGGGTGAGCTCGATGGATAAGTAATAATATACGGATCGCAATGTGTTGGGCTGCAGTCAGAGACGGATTTACACAATTGTCGCGCCTAGGCAAATTTTTTTTTTGGCCGCCCCATTAAACTTATCAACGAGAAAACATATTATTAAATACTTATTTAACATAACTACTTAAAAAATAAATCATAAAGACTGATACTAAACAATAATTAATGGCGGTTATGTTAATAAACTAGAGTTAAAACTAGGTCAAAAAACCTAGAGTATTCTCAATAAAATATTGGCCTAAAATTGCCGCCCCTAAAACTTTGCCGCCCTAGGCAAATGCCTACTTTGCCTGACGCTAAATCCGCCACTGGCTGCAGTATACAAATGACTGAGGAGTTTGGTCATGTGCGCAGGAGAAAACATGCGGAAACTATACGGTAAAGTTACCTATACAAAAGGCTCCAAGAGGAAAAACACCTGTAGGAAGATCACGACTGTGCCTGACTGAGGATATTGTGTGACGAGAAATGTTGCAACAGCGTTACGACCGAAAACAGATGATGATTGGCGGACACTTGCGGAAAATCGTGTGATACATGGAGAACAGCTAATAATGTTTGGAGGGCCGTAACGAAAAAGAATATTATTATATTAATTAAATATAAAACATGTACATACCGCCACGAATCAGAACGGGAGAAATTTATTAAAAATAAATAAATTAAGATTTTTTTTTTTTAAATTGATATTTAAAAATTATCCGATCGATAATATTTAGACACTTTTATATTTAATTTAATTCAATATGTAATGGGTATAAAAAAAAATATATATATATAAAAATATACGCAACCATAGATGGTAAATACAATCATATTAATATATGTGAATGTGTGTGTGTGTATATTATATAAACAGTCGCTTAAAGAGTTTTTTTTTTTTTTTTAATTACGATACATTGCCGCAGAATTTCAAATTGTTTCGATCGTTTTTTTATACGTAAAACATAAATTGTTTTAAAAAAAAAACCCGCAAAACGAGTATTAGAATGTGATTTTCAATTTGAAAGATACAATACGACTATAGGTAATTTGAATAAAATTGAAAATAAAAAAAAGTTTTTTTTTATCCATAAAAAAAACCACTCGGTATTTTATTCGTTTTAAAAATTATTATTTGTAGCTGAAATCAGTTAATTTTTTAGTCGATTGTTAAACACACGCACGCACATATAAATGAACATTCTTTAATAATTATTGCAGGTGCAGCTATATATATAATATTATGATGGGAAATTTTTTTAAATAAATTCTATACGTTATTATTTTGTCTAAAAATATAAGGCATATCAAATAAATCAGTATTAACATCGAGTATATAATAATAATAATAATAATAATAATAATAATAATAAAAATAATAATAATAATAATAATAATAATAATAATAATAGTTATTTCTTTGTTGCACATTATACATTAAAATGTTTTAAACATATACATATTAACGACATAAATATATAATATTATATTACATTTCGATAATGCGTTATTTATTATAAGGAAAATATATATATATAAAAAAGTAATTACCGCGTATTATAATAATTTGTAATACCTATACTATACTCACTATTTGCATATATATATATATATACAAATAGTATTAATTAATTTTCAGGGACTCTTTATTTATTTATAATATTATATATGTACATATAAACTATACTATATGCTGCTAACACGATAGGCGGACGAGAGTGGAGAGAGGTCATCTAAAAATAAAAAATGTCTTCGTGTATATTTTTATTATCACGATGTGTGTTTATATTCACGTTTTTCTCTCTCTCTCTCTCTCTGTTTCTTTCCCATTTCACAACGTTTTCACGTAAAACGAGTATATGTACGCGAGTCCTACAATCACATTATAATATAGTATATACGAGATCAGAATACGATACATCAAATGATATATTCGCGCTGGTTTATGGCCGAAATATTAACCGGTATATATTATAATATATTATAAATCGCCTCTCTTTTATAAAGTAACGATGATGGCGTCTTCGAACTTGGATAAATCGTAAAATACACCGGCTGAACGGTCTCTGTTCGCAGGACGCGTATTATACGCTTACCTCGGGTATAAATGCGCCGCTCTATCGGCGCGCATGTATTATAATAATAGTGTATTCTTCTTCATAATTTTTTTTTCTTCTAAATATTTAATACAATTTAAATACTCTAATATCAGTGCCGCATTAAAAAAAAAAAAATGGGCTTTATTACTTATTAATTTATACCTAATAAATATTTTAATATTATAAATAACAATAAGGAGAAAAACTTGTATAAGACTCCGTGAATCTTGAATACACTCTTGTGACTATATATAATGAATATAATCGGCGGATCTGAGGAGAGTTTTTTGGCATTTTTTTTTTTTATACTCGTTTATACTCGGATTTATTTTCTAAACCTATTATTATACATTTGCATATTAATATCACCAAAAAAAAAAAAAAAAAAAAAATAAACGTCATCGTTATAATAAATGTCGTCTTTTTCGTATTATCTTATTATAATTTGTCAATACAAAAATGATCGCATTTAAATTATAATATTATACGTTTATATTTTATACGGAAAACCGCGTAATACGACGGAATAACAATATCGTTTAACGTGTATTATTTCGTTTGATTTTTACTTGTCTTTTTTTTTTTTAGAACATTATTATTTATATATATATGTATATGTTTTTTTTGTTTCGTAAATAAACAAATTAAATTTTTCGCAGACACGTTCCATACGTATATTCGCGCAAATGTATTATTAATTAATTTATTCGTTTTTTTTTTTATATATATTTTAAAACATTTTAAAGCGACGTTCGATCGTTCTCGGATTATTGCAGAACAGAGTCAAAACTATGTTTAATTATTCATTTTAACCCGTTTTATTATATACTATAGTTAAAAATGTTTTGCGCTCGATCTCACTGGACGCTGAGTACAATGTTTTATCGTTACGAAAAAAAAAAGAAGAAAAAAAAAAAAGACGTGTCTGATGATGATGGAGGGGACTATATTATATTATAGTCACACCGTCGTCCCGCAGCCACCGACTATATTAAGAAGAAGAAAAACCGCTACAACGACCGGTCTCACCGTCGAAGTATATAAATATTAGACACGCGTGTGTATTAAAAAAAGAAAAACATTTCTAACTCATCAGAAGAGAGAGGAGAGAGAGAGAGAGAGAGAACGTATTTACCTATTTTATAATGGGATGTGTGTGTATACACGCAGCTGTGTATAACGCGTTTTTTTCATCCGTCTTCTTCTTCTTTTTTTTATATATATTTGACTAACCCGAGACTACCAGACTTCATAAACCCGCGCACATAGTATACAGGCATATTAGCCTGCCTAAAATAATATGTCGGGCGGTTATTGCAGAAACGACTGTGCACACACACACATATATATAGGTATGTATTTATATACCTAGACGAAGTTAATAATAATAATAATAATAATAATAATAATAATAGTAATAATATTATAAGGATAGCGTGCGTTACGTAACAATAATTCGGATGTCGAGTTGTGTTGCCATCGCCATCGCCTGCCCCCCCCCTCCCCCCCGGTACGAAGTGCCGCGACCGAGCAGCGGAGCCCCCGGCGGGCGCAGGTTCTATTTTACATTTTTTTACATTATATATATATATAATGTATACACGTATACATTATATATAAACACCGCTGGTTTTTTTTTTTTTTTTTTTTTTTGAAGGGGGGAAAAAATAGTTCCACGTCGTCGTTTTTCGTCTTGTATATTATGTGTATATATACGGCGTGCCACAAAACTGCATTTGCCGTTCAGGTGTCGTTGACTCTTTATATAGGTACATATATATATACCAGCGTCGGCGGATAAAGTGGATGGTGTGTGCGCGCGCGCGCGCGGTGTCGTGCCCATCTACCTGAACGGTATACATATACCGTATATACCAGCTGTACATATACGGTATACGTCGCGGTCGGGTATATATATATGTTATAATAAATTTTGGAACACACACTTTATATATTTTAATATAATTAATATTAGGTATGAAACTGCGGTAATAACCGCGCAATGCACGTGGAAGTACTACGGGGTTATTGATATTCGTTTCGTTTTGGAATCCATATTTCGTTCCACACACCGGCTGATTCGAATTTTATTTTATAATTATTATTATTTATTTATTTTTGTTTAAGAATTCGATTTATTCGGGGGGCTTTTTTTTTTTCTATACTCGAATCGAAATTATATACATAAATTTAAAAAAAAAAAAAAAAAAGCGTATGCGCGTAAAGAATTAAAAACAATATCGAATGCGAAAAAATAAAGAAATACACACCGTATATAGTTTTGTCGCGTATTTTAACGTATAATTATTATTATTTATTTTCTATACACATTTATTATATTCCGGTTTCGCGACAATTCGTCGCGCGTCCAACGCAGCGCTCAAGGGAAAAAGAAAAACAATAAGAGGATTGAAATTAAAAACGGACAGAATTATTAATACGCTGCAGAGAAAATAATGTTACGAATATCGAAAAAAAAAACAACACTCGTAAAAAAAAGAAAACCATCGCTTGTTTTTAACATATTTTTATCGATTTAAAATATTACGCATACATAAATTTCGTTTTTGTATATATATTTAAAATATATTTCAGAAATACTTTATATGCGCTATACGTAATTCGCGCATTTCTTCCAAAAACGAATACACATACAAATATTACGTTACGATGAAAAAATTTCAAATCCATTATAACGGCCCTATAATGTATACACCATACTCGTACGTAGCAATGAAATAATATTACAACGATAGTCCATTACCCCCCCGCCCGCGATTATTTTCCAAAACTCGCGATTATTTTTAATTTTACGCGTGCATAGCATATAATTATTATACATAGCATATATCGATAATATACACGTAATATTGTTTAATGCCAATCGTAGAGTATTACGATGTGTATTAACGCGTTTTGTACCTATTCAAACCGTCATATCGATAAAGTCATAAAAAAAAAAAACACACGCATACGAAATGAACAATAATGTTAACGTATAATACGATAAAAAATTAATATGCCAATAAATATCCAATTTACTGTGTCTACACACACACACACACACGCGCGCGCGCTGTATAAGTACCAAAAAATATTCACTGATACACTGTATTTATGCGACTTACACGATGAATATAAATTATTATAATATAGAATATAGTTAATCTTCCGATACAATAATAATTACGTGTATATTGTGTACACTATATAGTACGCCGCGACGACACATTTCTCACTACGCCCGGCGCGAATTTTAAAAATTCCGTTTGCTTATTCGTCGTCATGTACTACTGACATTGCGTCGTACAACGATGATAATGAATCGATCGCGGTTCGCATATTATTCTAATCTGTCTATACATCTCTCTCTCTCTCTTTAAATATACTTCGACATTTACGTAAAATACAATATTAATCAGAGTTGTAAGAAGCTCATCTGGAGTCTGAGGCAAGTTCGAGATATTGCGACCCCCGCCCCCCCGATCCCTTCTATCAAAAAATATGACATTTTCAAATGCTACCCGTTAATATGATGGACAAATATTTCAATTTAAAACATTTGTCAAGGTTTAGCGTCCCAATCGCATTGCCCGCCCTTGCTACGGCTCTGGCCGCAATTTCAACGTCGTTCTAATATTATTAAACTGTCAACACCTAATATCATATTACCGTACCTACATATATTGTTGTATCTACGCGCGAGTTTGAAATAAAAACGTACTTATATACACAGTTTTTAAACGCGCATTTAAATTATTGAATAATAGGTAATATAATATAATATATTGGTACCCGCTTAATTTAAATAAAATTATTTTGAATATATAATAATAATAAAATACGCGCGTTGCAGTTAATACAAAATATACAAAACGAGTTTTCGGTGGAAAAAACATTCCATATACGCGTGTGTGTGTGTGTAGATGCTGAACATCTTGATTCCTATAAATACATTTACCTACGCGCGTATTATAATAAATATGGGTTACCACCTATTCTCGTCGCGATTTATACAAGTTATAACTATAGAATAGGCAAACTATAGATACGAGTTTCAATAGTACCGCACAGCTATAACATTATATAAAAATATTAATATAAAATATAAAATTATTATGTACCGATATCTGTTTTATAGCTTTTAATAATATTATTACATATTAATATATATAATATATATAATTTTTAATAACGATTTATTATACGAATATGTGTGTAATAATTATATACGCTGTAATAAACGCGCGTTGTATAATTTTAATATTATTTCTCGTTCAAATATTATATACCTATATAATTGCACGTATATTATAATGTGCGCAGACGAGGACCACAATGCGAATAATAAAATATATATATATATATATATATGCATTATTGTTTAAAAGAGTACATTATAATGTGAAATATATCGACATTAATCGCGTGTATATATTAAAATATAATATTCGCGTAAAAATTCATATATTAATACATTGTAAAAGCGTTTTTATGAATAATCGCGTATTATAATATATATATATATATATAGTGCTATATAATTTATATGTATACTAGTATTAAAAAAAAAATAAATAAATAAACGATATTGCGGTTTATGTTTAATTAAAACAAATATATAATTCGAATTTAACAGTATTATTATAGAGAATTTCTTTTCTCTTCGCATTTATGCGCGCGTGTTTTTGTCGTTACAGACATTTGATCGTCAAATAAAACGACAAAAACGTTTCTAAAATGTTTAATATTCGACGAGCGTTCATATAAATTTGTACGCCAATATACAGTACACGTGTAGCCATTCATATAATATTTTATTAAAAACAGATTTTTTTTTTTATCATTATCATAACGTGTATAGTATATTATTTAAATATACGTACGTACATAAATAATAATTTTCGTAATATTTTATACGCAACAAAACGAATTTATACATTTTTACTAAACCGTTTTATTTTTATTTTTTTGGTCATTTTGCACCTACACTGAGCTCGCTTTTCGGACCGTTTAGCGTTTTTCAGTACATTTATGTCACAAAACGTAAATTATGCCCGCTTAAAAAAACACACAACGATCGGTTTAACAATTTCTATTGGTCAATGCGCGCGACAACACGACGCACGTGTATACATTTTACGCTTTATGACAAATTTTTAACAATGTACTCATTTAATATAATATTTTACTGCGAAATAAAAGTCCGCGCGATTTGAAAAATTATCAACGGACTCAATTAAACCGCGCGTTATTAGCGATTACAATAATATATACACGCGCGTTATGACGGACACGAATTTATTTATTTATATATATACGGGAATTTAAAAAATAATAATAATATTGTGTTCTCGTATTGTGTTGTTAATTTTTTTTCCCCCGAAGATTCAGTTGTAACAATCGAACGTATATAACCGCCGGTATTTAAACTGAATAGGTACCTACTATGTACTACGATTTTCGTCGAAATATAATTTTTTATACATTATAACGTTTTAAAAATACAATTTTTACCATTTTTAAATCTCGTAGAATTTCTTACACAAGAATATTAAATATTTGAAAAAAAAATAAAAACATATGTCTGTTATTGAATCATATATATTATAATATAGAGGACGAGCTGCGGGAAGGGTCCCCAGGCCCACTATTATTCTGTTCGTTCAATCGGCCGAAATACGTCAGCTGGTCATATTCAAATAACAAAATGAACAATATAATAACGCCCCGAACTCGGTATACATAATATAAAAAAAAAATATATATATATATTTATGGCTATTCGAACAAGATAATTTTTTATTATTTATAATTCGGGTTTAATATATATATAAAAAAATAATATTTCTATCGTTATATTTAAAGAAGAAATTTTTAATTTTTTTTATATATTATAAATCCGGAATAATAACGAAACTGGCGTTTCTCATACGTAGCACAACAGTCCGACGGGGACTATTTTATTATAATAAAATGCGCCTTCGGCAGTTCTTTTTTTCTCTTGTAAAAACTGTTTTGTCGTGTAACGAAGAAAAAAAAATACTCGTTTATTTTTTTTTTCGGAACATTTTCTCGGTATTTTCGCGCGATAGGTACGTAAACAGCGCGCGCGCTCTCTCTCTCTGAGGCGTCGTCGCACGCGGTTTCGTTCGCCCGCGCGTATAACAACGCACCGAACCCCCCGCCCGACCCACTATACCGTCGCCGTGGTCGTCCGCGCCATAACCCCACCGCCGGTACGAGTTTACTGCGCAGTAAACAATGAATCGTAATTGTTACGTCAAGGTCAAGATCGTCGTGTCGAATCATTAAACATTCGACGGGTATTGACGTAAACGCGCACATAATAATAATAATAATAATAATAATATATTGTAATATTATGGTATAAACAAGTAACGCTGCAAGGAACGTCGGACGAACGGTCGGGGGATATAAAATTAATAAATCGTATATATACTACTTCGTATTATACGAAATAATTATTGATTGAATAAAAACCGGCGGTAAACGTTTTTTGTAAGTAATATTTAGAATCGCGTTTTCAAGACTGACCTTAGCCTGGAAAAAAAAAAAAAATTTCGTACGACGATGCGCGGGCAGTTATACACAACGGCCATAGGCGCCCGCAAGGGGGGGCATTTGCCCCCCCCCTGGCATTTTGGTAATACTGTATTATATAATATAACAATATTAGTATATTTCCATTTTAAATTGAAATTTATTATACCTAACCGATGTATATATATATATTATATGTTGAACGATTGCCCCCCCCCTAGAAATGTTTTTGCGGGCGTCTGTGACAACGGCGTGCGTTTTTTTTTTTTTTTGTGTGTGTTTTTAATACGATTCCCCCCGAGATCGTATCCCCGCACGTACACGCAGTTCGATTTGATTGAAAAAAAAAAATCCGATACGAAAACATCGAAATCGAATCGACCCACTCAGCAGCGCGTGCGCGCGTGTATAAATGCCATTGCGGTAAATATATTTAACAAGGAGTCGACGACCCAAAACACACGCACACTGCGCACGCGACGACACGAGTATACGCATATTATACAGAATAAAACCACCACCCGTGAACGGATAACAATGATAACGACGATTATACGGAATATTTTCTTTTTGACACCTACATATATTGTGTTGGTTTTTCGAACGCAACTTTATACGTACATATATAAGTTATTAAATTCCAAAACCACGCGCCGTTGTTACTCGATTACCGGTCATTTCCGCGCGAGCCAATCACAACGACGCGCGTTGAATACATTATTATTATTATTATATATAAACGTGATTTCGAAAAAAAAAAAAATGAAAAATTTTTCCAGTAAACCACCGAGGTCGTGTCTCGAATTTTCGTCTTGACGACCGCGCGTTTTTACCGCTATGATTTTTTATCGGCGCGCGCGCCGTCATCTCTTCCGACGGAACACTATAATATATTATTATTTTTTTCTTTTTCTTTTACAAAAAATCGTCTACGCGCGACCGTAAAAATACGGTGGGGAGGAACCGACGAACGCCGGTGTGGTTTTTTAATTGGTCGAGGTAATTTTTTTTACACATAATTTCTCCACTCTCCGCAGTGTCGTCTCCCGTTCGGAACGGACGTCGTTAATTTTTTTCCATTCTCGGCACGCCTAAGTACGCCGAAAAAATATAAAAAAAAAAATCCCCCTTCGTCGATTCGATCATCGATCGCGATCGCGGCGACCAATAGACGCGCACGGGCCGGGCGTCGCGACACGAGCGCGGCACCTCCTACACACGTCATTACGCGTGCGGTAGGCACGGCGCGCGCGTCCATAGGCCGCGACGGGTCGGACGGATCGTCTGCGCGCCGAAGATCTCGCGATACTGCACGCGCGTACACGGTTCGCACGTCGCGCGTCCGACGACACCATTGGCCGCGCGGACGCCGGTACACCATCATAGGCAGACGGTCTTCGACGTTGTGCGCCCGAACGCCGGTGCCCGCCCCGTCCGCCGTGAAAACCGGAGTCCCATAGGCGTAACCGGTACCGGTTTCGTCGTAACGTGTGCCGGTCGCGCGACCGCGGCGATTCGCTCCGCGTGTCCGTACACCGACCAGTCGGCGGTGGTAAACGCGTGGAAAGCAAAAACAAAAAAATAAATAAATAAATAAAACGTTTACAAAAAAAAAAAAAAAAACCAACGAAAACGTCCGGGACCGTCACGGACGCGGTAGGGGAAACCGCCGACAGTCGTCGAATGGGAAATTTCGAATTGCGCCGGATTGCCGCCGCGTTATCATTTTCGCCGCGTTCCGTTCGTCGTTCGCGGCGGGGGCATCGACGGCGCGCCTATCCGCCGCCGCGGTCGACCAATCGGCCGCGAGTCTCGCCGCTCGCCAACCTGCGACGAGCGAACCTGGCTCGCTGTGACCTATCGACTGTATTCCCCTCTGGCTCGTCACCGCCTCGCTGCCGCCGCCGCCGTGGGCACTACGTCGTATTTTGTTTTTGTTCCCGTCGTCTCGTCGGTACTCTCGGTCGCCGCTTACTGCTCCGTCGAATCCCGCAAACACCATGACCGTATTGACGTTGCCGTTTGCCGGAGCCGCCGTCAAGTCGGACAAAGCGCGTCTGCTGGTCGACCATCAGCCGACGTTGTCGTACCGTCCCGAGCGTTTGGAAGACGGTAAGGCGGAAAAGGAGGATGAAGATCGAATCGGCGGACGGGCTTGCCGCGCGCTCAAAACCGCCGCGGTCCTGTTGGCGTTCGTCGCGTTCCTGTTGTTCGCCGGCGGCGTCCTGTGCAAGGCTTACAACGAGAACGTCGTCGCGCGCTCCACGGTGCAAGAGGACTTGTGGTACGCGGCCGCGCGCCCCGAAGACGACGGCAAGCCGTGTAAGTCTTACACGTCGTACGCCGCGGCCGAAAACGACATGTCGCTGTTGTCGCCCGTCGTCTCGGACAACTACGACGACAACAACGACGACGACGACAGTAACGCCGCCGAACACGGTAAACTCGTCGACGACACCGGCGGCCGGCGGTCGTCGTCGGTGCCCGCCGCCACCGGTCCGGACGATACCGTCCCGCCGAGTCTCGTCGCCACGGACGCCGCGCGTTTCATTCACGATTTCAGCGTGAACGTCACTGGCATCGTGGACGTATCGGCCAAGCGTTGCTTCGTTATGCCGCTGTTGCGACAATCGGTCGCTCCGCCAAAGTCCCTGTTCGATCTCATGTTCAAAATGTCCAGCGGCTACTATTCCACCGACATCAAAAGAGTGATGGCCAACATGCGTGTCGTCGAGCCGCCCGTCAAGGACCTCTCCGGCTACGGCCTTTACATCTCCAAGGACTGCGCCACGTACTCCACCTACGCGCTGGACGTGTCGTCTGTCAACACCGCACGCTAGTAAAATGTCACATACGTCGTTACGAAGTATAACAACGCAAAGCACGACGACACATTATTATTATTATTCTTTTTATATAAAAATACGTATTATATACAAACGGTAAACCGTTCATGTTACCATTTCTTTTTTTTTCATTTTGTAAGTTCCTCGTCGGTCGTGTCGCTTTTGTCATTATTTTCTAATCCACAGTACTTACCTTTGGTAGATGTAAGGTTACACGTGCTCGATCCCCTGTTATAAGTTTTTTTTTTTTTATACTTAAATGGCTATATATAAGCTTGTTATGATTTTGTCGACCAACGGCTTTATTTGAAACAAAAAAATGTATCGACGTTGTCGTTCATGTCCACAATTAATCCAAGTCCAATACACAACAGCGTAGTGTTTTAATACGCGTGTAGATTTATTCGTGAGGTCTGTACAGTTTGTTTTCTTCAGACTCATCACGTCTGCGATCAACTATCGCAGACCCAAAGAACAAATTTAAATAATATTTTGAATATTTTTTCATTGTACCGCACCTAATGTGCATTAGATTGTAGTTTTAGGTATATATATATATACATACGTATAGCAGATGTGTTTTTTTTTCTATTTGCCGTTTAATAATCATACACTGTTACGAGAATTAATATTTTCGTGTTCGGCACTCGTGTGTACTTGTTAATGAGCTTAAGGAACTAATGAGCATCATTGTAATACTGTAAACGGTTAATTTCAAACACCATGTGTTATTCGCGTGTACCTATTTCTAATATTATAATATGTTACATTTCAATAATGATTAAAATAGTGTATTTGAGATGAACATTGTTTTCAAAAATAAAAGTTGAAAAGTAATTTTAATTTGTGTATTGTACGTTATATATGTCTATCGCTGTATATATCTATCGATTTTATTGTGAAGAAAAAAAAATCAATGGAAGAATTGTAGGTTTGATACTCTAGACGTTACTAAACTTAAAACACCATGTGCTTATTTTAGCATAACATAAATCTGCTCGATCGATACATGAAGTACAAGAACATTATTTAAATAATTGTTTGAAAAGGTTTATTAAGCGTTTACATAGTTTATACAAAAAAAGAGAAAGAGAAAAAAAAAATTACAAAAACAAACTCCTTAATACATACTTAATACACATTAAAACAAATAACAGTTTAAACAGTCTTTATACATTGTGAAATAATGCTATAAATTGTAATATTAAAAGCTAACAAAAGCTGTACAGTTATTGTTTACAAAACAAATAATGTCTCGTTTTATCTTTTTATGATAATCAAAATATTTAAATCTAATCTCACTTTTGTTTCATAAAGTCTTTAATGTCGTTTAACAAGTAACATTGTAGACCGAACAACACGATTCCTGGAATTGAGTATATCAACATCTTGGTCCATTCCACAGTCTGCTGCTGTACGTTTGAAGTGTTTGATGAATGCGATGAGTTCAACTGGTTTGGCCACTGATGAAGCGGTGGCGAAGTAAAATACGTGTACGGTATGGAAGCTGACTGATGACGATACAGTGATAAAGTCTGTGGCTTGTAACTGTCTTGTGAGAAAATGCTCTGTGTATCAAATTCATAATCGTCTTTAATAGAAAACGGTGATGTGTAGTATTCGCCAGGAGAAGACTCTGGGTATCCTGGTATCCTTTTGTAACGTTTTATGGGCATCATAAACTTTGGCGGTCGAATAATATTATTTCTAACGCTGTGGTTGTCATTGAGTCTCATTTCTTGAAATAGATTGTTCACATTCTTATACAACGTCTTTTTCTTTGGCGTCTTCTCAAGTCGATCAATGTTTATCATTTTTGATTCATCACAGTTTTTAGACAATCCATTTGTACTATTAAATAGGTAAATTTAAAATTCATTACTCATTCAATTACTAAACGTTTTACAAGTAATAATAATTAATCGATCAAATTTTTTTTCCTAAGATTATTTATAAATTTTTATTATTATTTTTAAATATTATAAAAGAAAACAAGGAAAGGCAATGAACATTAAAAGTTTCTAGTTTTAAAACATAATTTATGTGTATTAAAAATGACAATATTATTTCCCACTATCTAATCAAGAATTCATTACATTCAAACTGACTTTCAATTAAATAAACACCCGACAAATATTTTATTAATGCCAATAATCTACAAAAATAAGTTTTATGAAATTTCTTATAATATGAACGTTGGCGGCAAAGCGTAATCGAGAGAAGTCTACAAATATATATATATTTCATGTAATAGACAACTAAACAAGAACGAGAATTGTAACATAAAGGCAAACATCATAATATGAATATGAAGTATTATAAATGTACTAAAAATGTATATGGTATTCGCATTTATTTCACATAGGTTTACGTTTAAAAACATAGTACAATGTCTGGAATCTGAATGATCAGATAAACAATACATTATTGTTATGATGACAATAGAATGAATAGCATTTGACACATTAAGGTTGAAGAATTGAAAAAATAATCTCAAAATATCTACGAAACCTAAAACAATTACAAATGTATGTGGTGACAATCATAAAAAGGAGTGGAATTATAAACATAATTAAAACTGTGAAACTATTAGGGTGAAAACGAAATAAAAATATATTTTGAGGTTAGTGAAACATTCCTTGTATTCAAATTATTACTTATAACTATAAAACTAGTGTACGATGACATTAATACTTTAACTAAAAATACTTTTCGTATTAACCGATTGTGTTCTGTAATAATAGTATAAGGTTTATGCTGAAACTCTGAGAGGTTATTAAATTGGATAGTTCAGTAAAGTCATAGGCTGAACTAAGAGTATTTTCATTTATATATTTTTTTAAAGGCCTAGTAATGTTTGAAAAGATACAGAGAAACTTGACTTCTAACAACATACCATTGTGTCGAGAGGTCATATATCGAGCATCTATGTCGTAATCATACTCGTCCCTGGTTGTATACTGAACAGACTTGGGAATGGCTTCGAGAAAGATTTTTTCATTAAATACTCGAGCGACTTTGAATTTTGGGAGACGCACGATGAACTGATTACTTGAGCCAGGCAGAATAAGATTATTCCGTAATTGCGTTTTTTCTGTCATACAACTCATACTAAAACGATTATTGTTAGATTATAATTAAACGGTAATTTATTTGTTTAATATTATTCATCAATCTACTTTTAATTTTCTGAATGGGGAAATATTTAAATAAATTCATACTAACAAGGTTTGTTTCACTATATCCTCAAATATTATATCATGAGTAAGCCATATATATAGTTCCCTCCCCCCCCCAAAAAGTATATTATTAATATAAGTTGCAACACAAACATAAACATAAATAAAACACATGAACAATAACCCGTAAAATATTGAATTTTACAACAGTTCTGTTACCTTATATCGCAATAATCTGTTGTGTTAAATTGGTGTTTTTCATCGTCTAATTTAATATTGGTCTGGCGAATTTTTTGCTTTCTTGTCATATTTTTAATTATAGATGCCGAAGACAAAAGTACAATCAATACAGAAATAAGAAGCTAGAAAAAACAAATAAATAATACTCACATTCATAAAATTAATTAATTAAAAATTACCTTGGGCTTCAAATGTTCTAAAATGTTAATATTTTCTATAACAAATAATAATGACCATAGTAACATGATTACAGCACTAAACTTGTCGAGCGTACTTAAACACTGATAAACTTGACATATTGTACCGGTTAGGCTAGCTATCGAAATAAAATGAGCTATTGTCACAGAACTGTTTTGAGGAATAAATGTGTATTCTTTGAATTTAGCATCCCAATCGCCAAAGTAGTTCTCAACACCAGAAGATAGTAGGACAACAATTAACGATAAACACAACGAACATATATTATACCAGGAACTAACATTTTGTTCATCCTGTAATAAAAAATATTATTAACAAACTGACTATAATTTAAAAAAAAGACAATGAAATCAATTAATAACCGTTTGATTATCCATCCGAAATGAATTTAAATTGTAATGTTTTTCTTGCAACGATAATACTTTTTGCGTGTATTGATAACATTTGGAACACAAATTTAATGTCCTTTCCAAATTTTCTCTACAAACGATAATGAAAATAAGTCACATTACATTTTAGATTATATATTCAAATAGTTACTTGAATTTTTCTACTTCTTTATCAAAGTTTCTTTCTTCGATAGGGACGAAGGATGCTAACTGTTTGACTTTTATTTCTTGAATAATATTGCATTTGTGACATAAACCATTTTTATTTTCTTTAATTTTTTCATTTTGGTTCACGGTAAAAATTGTCCTGTTGTAATGGTGATCGTGTTGTTCAGGAATTATTTTGGTATAGCTTCCATCCTGAAAGGGAATTTTAATATTATAACTGATTAAAAAGGAAGAAATTAATGAAATACTCGCCTTTTTAAAACCATTAAACTGTCCACATTCAATGCACGTGTATTCAAATCGGTCTTCGAAAGCCACCTTAAAGTCTGCATTACAAAACCAACAGTTGACACGAATCGGATAAAATTTTCTTACATAAATATAAATATAGTAACAGAGCAAAGACATCGTTACAAGTACTAAAATTGAAGACATGGGTTTTTCATTAACGATTTGTAAATAATTTGCGACATAATCTAGAACTAAAAAAATACAATACGTAATAAAAATTATATTGTAAATATTTTTGTACTAAATGTAATTTACCAAAATCATGTATAGAAGAAGTACTATCAAAATACTTTTTGAACAAATCCATATCTAAAAAAAAAAAAAAAATTTTTTTTTTATTAAAATGTACTGTATAACTGAAATTGTTTTCAACTATTATTTTAAATGAGATATAAATTGGGAAATACAAAATTACGAGTATATTATTATATTTTTGGTATAGTAAGTATTAATCTAAAAATTAAAATCAATCAAATATATCAGATACGGATTTAAAAATATGTGGCTTCTTTTCAATTCGAATAAATATTAATTTTAATTTTGTTTAATACTACAAGAATTGAAATATAGAATTTGTATTCGTATCAAAGAATTACTGATTAGTACTGGACATTTGGAATATATTTAGACACCTAGAAAAAAAATTAAAAGTAATGAATTTTCAAAATGTATTAATTATACATTATAATATATATAATGTTTCTTAATAAAATTGTTTTTTGAATAGTATACAGTGTAGTTGTAAAACAGTAGTGATAATTAATAGCGGTTATTTCACATTAGTGACAAATAACTGAAATACAAGTCCATTCTCAATATATTTTGTATACATAATTAATTATTATCCAGTGAAGTACAACACGAATAGATGTATGCAAATAATTAATACGTTTTGAATGTATAAGTCATGGAAATGATTTCAAAATTATAATACAGAGCAAATAATCCTTGAACTCAATACCATTGGATATACTGGTTCATAAATACAAGTACGAATTATTTATCTTTTTTTTTATTTAATTCAAATATTATCTTTTAGGTAGACAGACAGATATCAAAAACATGTATTACTCTAAATAAAGTAGTTAAGACATTTCTTCGCGAGTTATATTTTTAATTGCAAAGCAATTACTGAATAACGCATTGTATATAACTGAGAAAAGTATAATTGATGTTATAAACGTTTAATAATAATTTTAAAATTGAAATATGTCGATAATACAATACAACAAGTGTTGTTAGTCAATTTATTTTTTATATGATATTATGTCACATGTGATAATATTTCAATTGCTATTAAACGAAACACGATTTGGATAATACAAATGCATACTGATATAATATAATATACCTGATTAATATTTAAAAAGTACAAAAAAAAAAAAAAAAAGGAAATTAAAACAGTTATTTTATATTCTTTTGATAATATTAAATTAATTAATTATTATTCAAGTAATTGATAAAGTATAATAACACACAATCAAATTTTTACAGCGATATACTTAAGTATTTTACACATAATAACTTTGTCTAAATTAAATATTTATGAAATGTTTTTACAAATTATTATTTTAAACATGTAACACACACCGTTATAAAAATAGGCAAGTGGTCCCTATTATTTCATTCAATCAAATTAATGGAACATTTCCCTTTTCCGGCTATATTATAAATTGTATATGAAATAATTTAAATAGATGAGTGAGTTTTGTATATATAAGTACCAATTAAAAATTGTAGAATTACACTTTGGATATGACTTTAGGACCATAATTTTGACAATTCGAACAATTTAAATAATCAATAAAAGTATGTTTAATTAAGTTTTTTTAAATTAAATTACTTTAAACACAAAGCAGATATGATTTTTATTTTAGTAATTTATTTAAAATAGAGGTTTAGAAATTAGTTGTGTGTTTATATGTGTCATACGCGCTCTTCACAGAAGATTAATCAATTTAATTTTCGAATTACCACCTCACACTAATAATAAAAGATAAAATAAATAATTTAACGACGCGTTAACAATTTCTGCAAATGTCATTGAGTTTTATTAATTTTATTATTATTGTTTCGTAGTACACACACACACACACACACACACACACACACACACACACACACACACACACACACACATATATATATATACACAAATAAAAAGATTAAGAATAAACAAATCAGTATGTTTTTTAAATTTTATACACTGATAAAGAAAGAAAACAAATATTGCCGACGTGTTTAATTTTTTATTAAGTATACTGAGGTATCATAAACCACTTAAACACGTAATAAAATGTAAGTTATATTTTAGAGTTATTCGAACAGAAATGTGCGTACTTGTTATACATGGATACATAACATTTAAAATTCATTATGATTTTTGAAACATCCATTTAAAATCATAATTTAAGATGGCTGTATCAGCTTTAGTTTACGTGTTTTAATGTAATGCAAGTAAATGGACAATAGTTCAGAAAAGACAAAACTTAACACGGTGGCAGTTCTAACGTTGACATTTTTTTTTTATAAAAACTATAGTATCTCATTAAAAGGACACTACACCGTTGTCTCCGTTTATCATCATACGAGCAGTGCGGCAAAATGTCATTTCACAATAAAAACGTTGTGTAATTTTACAAGAACGTAGTAGGAACAAAATTGTACCACAGTTTGGAAGTGGTGAGAGTTTATGTAATGTTTTGTAACGGAGTTTTGAAAATCATATTGACAAATTAATAATATGGCATAGAAAACTAGTGTATTTGGTAAATAATCAATTGCATAAAATATAAAACATTATTTAGAGAATGTGATTTCAACAAAACATTGAAAAAATGCTGATCTTTTAAATGGGTATATAATTATATATCTCGTAGCATTTGAACGACGAAAGTACTATTTAATATATTGCCCGTAAAAGACAAATAGATGTAACAAATTCCCGTGTAGTGTTCACACTTGATCGATTAAAATTTTTATACTAATTTACCATTGTAACGGATACTTATTATATATTTATTTCAACGAGTTCTTATTGCCGCGATAGAATTAGAATATTTCAGTCATTCATAAAAACTATGTATTATTATTATTATTATTATTAACACGGGCGTACGAAAACGGCGAACATATTTGTTTTTAATGAGGAAATGGCGTTTCGCATGAATAACAATAAAAAAAAGACGAAAGGGGTCAGAGATTGAATATTGACGTTATACAGCTGGCCATATAAAGAGAATATTATTTATCGTTTTGTCCGTCGAAAACACGCTGGAAAATTTAAAAAATTTTTAATTTTAAACGTTACGTTTCGGCCCTTTTGGCCGTCTGTCAAGACGACATTGTCGGAAAAACACCGGGGATTCGGTGGGACGGAAAAACGACCATCACACGTAGCAGCAGGGATAATTCGACGCACTAGGTTGGCAACACCAGTCGGCGGGATACAGGACGGACGGAGTGAGGGGCACGGGGATCCATCCACTTTCCCGCCCGACGCGGCGGCGTGATCATTTATTGATAAAAACCACTTTAAAATGACGACGGGCTGAAGACGAGGGCGGCGGCCAATTCGAATCGACACCGCCGACAGTCGCAACACAAACGTAGACGTCGGAGTTCCATATTGGAGGAAATCGACGCGGTTTTTTTTCTATATATATATACCGTACGATTTAATAATTCGCTCGTCGTTATAATAATTATAAAATTAGAGAAAAAAACCTTATCATCCGATTGGAATACACACTCGGTTGGAACCCCCCGTTTGAATTCAACACCACCATTTCACCGCATCACCGGCACAAATGTTGTTCCTCGGACCTTCGCGGGGTGTTGTTATAACGTCGTCGCGGCGAACGGTAACGATGTGCGCACAGCGTTACTCTTCCGCGTGGCCCACGAAGGCCTACGTGAACGGCGAATGGTACGACGCGAAATCCGGCAAGACTTTCGACGTGCTCGACCCGGCCACGGGGAAAACTATCGCCACCGTAGCGGATCTGGACGCTTCGGACGCGCGAGTGGCCGTGGACGCGGCGAACGACGCGTTCAAGTCGTGGAAGAAAACCACGGCCAAGGAGAGGAGCGACCTCTTGAGAAACTGGTACGACATTCTGGTCGAAAACAAGGACTATCTGGCCGACATCGTCACGTCGGAAGCTGGCAAACCGTTAGCGGAATCGGCGGGCGAAGTGGCTTACGGTAATTCGTTTGTCGAATGGTACTCGGAAGAAGCGCGACGTGTTTACGGCGAGCACGTCCCCAGCCCGAATAAAACCAAAGAAATTTTAATGATCCGCGAACCGCTCGGACCGGTCGGCCTTATTACGCCGTGGAACTTTCCGATAGCGATGATAACGAGAAAAGCTGGAGCCGCCTTGGCCGCGGGATGCACGTGCGTCATAAAACCGGCCGAAAACACTCCGATCATGGCACTGGTCCTGGCAAAGTTCGCCGAAGACGCCGGCATTCCTAAGGGCGTAATCAACGTTGTGACCGCGTCGCGAGAAAACACCCCGCAGATCGGCAAACTGTTGTGCGAAAGTCCCGACATTTACGGCATATCGTTTACCGGGTCCACCGAGGTAGGAAAATTATTGTACAAACAGTGCAGCAGCACGGTGAAACGTATCGGTCTGGAACTGGGAGGAAACGCGCCGTTCGTGGTGTTCAACGAGGCCGATATCGACAAGGCAGTAGCCGGAGCGATGGCCTCAAAGTTTAGAAATTGCGGACAAACGTGTGTAAGCGCAAACAGATTTATCATTCAAAAAAACGTGTACTCGGACTTCGTCGACAAGTTGAAAGCGGCCATGGGCAAATTAGTTATGGGCGATGGTAAAACTTCTGGCGTGAACCTGGGTCCACTGATAAACCTCGCTCAGATAGAAAAAGTTGACAGAATTGTCAACGACGCAAAGGCCAAAGGAGCAACAATTGTAACTGGTGGTAAACGAGCATTAAGTTTTGGCGAAAGATTTTACGAACCAACACTGATTACCAACGTTTCCAAAGACATGGCCTGTTACGTTGAAGAAATTTTCGGACCGGTTGCCGTGTGTATTGAATTCGATACGGAAGAAGAAGGTCTGAAGATCGCTAATAGTACCAACAGGGGGTTGGCCGGATACTTTTATTCGAATAATGTGTCTCAAGTCTGGAGAGTAGCCAAGGCTCTAGAAGTCGGAATGGTCGGTGTCAACGAGGGCATCATATCGTCCACAGAAGCGGCGTTTGGAGGTGTGAAAGAATCTGGTATAGGGAGAGAAGGCTCTCATCACGGCATAGACGAATACACAGAAATAAAATATATTTGTTTCGGAAATCTTGAGTACTAAATATTATTAAATTTAGAATTTTTATTATTATTATTATTGAAAATATTTGAGTAAAACAAATATTAATGTCTTCCAAGAAAATGAACGTGTCTTCCAAAAGTGATACAATTAATATATTATAGAATTTATTTGAATAAATTACGGTGTTAAATGCGATTAAAATAACCTTGTTGAGTTTTCAAATATGCCTATAAATATAGATGATAGTAAATTATTTTTCATTTTTATTTAATACGAAAATCATTGTATCCTAACCATACAGATTTTATACAATCCGAGTATTCGGTTAGTAAAATTTTATAGAACGATAATGTACACTATGCCGACGATATAATACGTTAAGAAACAGAGGAAATGATCTATACGTATATAAATGTTACAGATTAAAAAAAAAAGAAGAAAGTGAATCTAAAATTTATGAGACAGAATTGATTTTTAACAATAATTTAATATTTAGAAAAAAAAAAAAAACATTTTTCAGTACCATAGAACAAAATGTTTCAGTTCAACCAACACGAATCAACAATATATGACTAGAAGTGAAACAATACACGTATTGTTTTTTTCAATAAGCCGTACTTCACGTCATTTAAATTTGGTTAGTCGATTTGCAATTGAATATTTTTCAAAACCATGTGGGGTCTGCGATTTGAATTTTGAACTACTACCTATCAATCAGTCTATATTAAGGAAACGAACGAGTAGTACCAGAAGTCGGCGGTCGAATCGTTTTACATTAAATACTGCGAATTGTTGTTCACGTACGTGAAGCGTTTGAAAAGTTTGAAAAGCGTGTATTGCCGAGAAATTACAATGCGTACCGAGAACACCGTCAATGGACAGCATTTTTGAACGCTTTATTTACACTTGTCAGATATGTAAAAAAAAATTTCTATATGTATAAAACGTGTAGTCGGCAAAATATTTTAATCATTATTATTATTATTATTATTATTATTATTATGATCGATCTTCGCGTCCAAAGTGATGGTTGGTGAAAAAACAAAAGACCCACGAACGACAACCCGGTGGTTTCCAACGCGTCGTGTGCACGAGACCTCCGGCCGGAGCCCCGCAGTAAAAACCGCGAGTCCCACGATCGCCGTCGTGACGTTATTACACGATGCCGATTTATACGAGACACTCACCTCCAAATCGATCAGTCCACGTTTTCTCTGGTCGTCGACAGTCCATGATTAACGGTTCGTGTCACACGACCCGAACAAAACGAGCCATCCGCGCATTCGGTATTTTCGTCCGTTCGGGGGGGAATTTTTCACGACAATCAACGTTATCGCCGTTTTACGGGACCACAAACGTCGTTTATAGTTTAAGATGGCGAGGGAAAAACAAATATAGGTTACCCACATTCCGTGATATCTAGACTATGGTTTAAACCAGTGATGGGCAAAGTACGGCCCGCGGGCCAACTCCGGCCCATCGACATGGATAGTATATGGCCGTTTTTCATGCATTTTTTCTATAATTCTGGCCCTCCTCTAAAATTTCTTAAACTTTGTGGCCCCCATTAAAAAAGTTTGCCCACCACTGGTTTAAACCAGTGACGGGGTTAACACGGTGACCACTTCAAACGATTCTATACCGACATTTGTTCCAACAGTCATTTGTACTGTTTATGGGATATGAAACGTATTTTATTTTTTTCTAAAGGGGCGGAGAGGCGTTTACACGTTTGGATATAAACAGTGGTCGAAGTGGTTGGGGGGATATGGAGGATACCATCCCTCCGTTGATTTCGTTTAGAATTATTCGTTCCTCTTGGATTCTTTTAAAAGAAAATTATTTGTTTTCCACAATTCGTAATTGTTATTTCGTTTAATTTAAACAAAAAAAAAATAAATATCTTTGAACCGTTTTTTTTTCTTCGTAAAAACTATTTCGTTTTTCTAAAATATTAACGTTCAGTAGACCTAAACGTCACTCGATAACAAATACAGTTCATCGTCGAGTTTGATCGGGACGGTGTAAGAGTTTTTTGTTAAAATAAATTCACTTTTTTTTCTCTTATTTTTCAACAATATGGACGACCGTTCACGACTTTGCCACCCCCCCATTCAAAAAATTGTAATGACAAAACTGCTACTTCCATTGCCCCGATATTTTCGATCCATTTCGACCACTGGGAATAATTGTTTCTCGGATAAAAACGTTGTGAATAAATGTGTGTATTGGAACGAAGGATCAATAGGAAGGTATAATTCGTGTAGAACAAGAATTCCATCGGATAATAATCGTTTGAACGAACGTTTTTCGTCGGTATGTAAATGAAAAAAGAAAAAAAAGTACATTTGGAACAAATGATACATTTGATAATTTTCGAACGAATGTATTTTCTGGAACGAATGGTAGAGCGACCCGTTGTAACCGGATGATAACGATAGTGATAACAGTTGGTTGCTTTGCTTTCGATTGTTGTTGTCGTAGATCCGTAAAGATCTCTGTTGGCTTCGGTCTTCCTTCACGTGTACCACAAAATAAAACTTATTATTTAGTCGTTGTCGTCGTCGTCGTTTTAATTTCCACGGATAGCCGCAATACTGTAAAGTAAGTGTACACGACTAATCCAAACGGTTTGCCGTTCGTGAACTCTCTTCGTCATTCGTTTGTTGAAATCCAATTGATCGTTTATTTTCAGTCGATGGCCGCCACCAGGGAACGTCGTTCGAACGCCGGTAACAAGTTGGCGCGTCTGTTGGATGAAGAGGAAAACGACGTAGAAGACTTCTACAAGACCACGTACGGCGGGTTCAACGACGAAGATGAAGACAACGATTTTCATTTCATCGACGACGACGAAGTGCCGGACGAAGTGGATTCCGATTTCAGTATTGACGAGGATGATGAAGTGATATCCGATGTCGACGACGAAGAAAAATATCGGACGAAAAAAACCAACAGGTGCTTATATATATATATAACTTTAACTAGCGTTTTTAAACCAACCAATTAGAATAAACGTCAATGTCAGTATTACCGTCCGCCATCTATATTTGTTTCGAAATTTTGTATGTTGTTAAAAAATAAAACAATATTTTTTCTTCGTAAATTAGTTAAAACTTTGAGCTACGATTTACTATTAATAAGGATATTTGTGTAAATGCCTTTTTGTTAGTTTGCATTTAATTTTTTCATACGATTTCATAGTGAATACTAGTTTTATTTCAATATATACGCATATTTATTTTTATTATTAATAAATAATAACAAAATATCTATTGTATTTATTTGACGTTCGTTTGTCTTATATTGAATAATACGTTGTGATGATAAAATACTAATTACAATATTATTTAATTTAGATACTTGCATTAAAATATTATTATCGTTATTACATTTATTACTGTTAATAAGATGATATATTATACAATATATTGGTGAACTGTTGCGGCATTTTAAGTTGCACAATATTATTAAATATAAAATTAAAACTTTGTAGACATTGTTTAAGTACCTTTACTTTTTAAAAATATAATAGAATAACTATGTTTTCGCAATCTAAATTAAGAATAATGTGTGAAGTACCCAATTCGAGTTGCTAATGTATTATAATACTATTGTTTTATAATTTCTAATATTCGTTTTTGTTTTTTTTTTTCATTTTTAGATATCATGAACCCAAGGCACCAAAACCAGTTGAACAAAAAGAAACTTCAAAAAGGAAACGTTCCAGGACAGAAAAAGACGTTGCTGCCGAGACGTCGTATGAACGAAAGTCAATACGCCAATCAACTGCAGTCAAGTCTCAAGAGACAATAGAACGTATCAAGGAACGGGACAGTAAAATAAAACGAAATAAGCCGACAGCTCCGGAAGAAATGCCTTCGCAGGAAGAATTGTTAGAAGAAGCAAAACTGACTGAAGAAGAAAATTTAAAATCACTGGAGAAATTTGAAAAGTTAGAGTTGGCTAGAAAGCAAACGAGAGTTAAGCCACGCGTGTCTTTCTTAACATCTGTAAAATTCCTCAGTAAAGCATATCCGTTGTCAGAAGACAATAATAGTATAAACATTGAGACTGACGAACACAATGTATGTAGGGACCGTTGTGAGTATTTCGAGCGCACTACCATTACAATAAATGAACCACACGAGTTCGAGAGAATGTTCCCCAGGAAAGTAGCTAAACAGTTTAGGCCAGCCAGACGATGTGTGTTCACTGGTGATTACGCCAGATACAGAGACCCATTGACCGGTCACCCCTATAAGAATCAAAAGATATTTTCTATATTGAGATCTGTATACTCTTTGCATTTAGACGAAGCATTCAGTAAAAAGTAAAAATTGTACACTGTTTAATTTTTAAATAATTTATGTTACATAATAAATTAAGCGTTGATTTTTAGTATTATAAATAAATAGTATTAAAAATTATAAAGAACAATATATATATATTATATATTTATTTTATATATATATATATATATATATATAATAATAAATTAGTATATATTATTTTTTATGTAATACATACTAATTTATTATATATTTAATGTTGTTTTTCAGAATACATATTATTTTATTATAATTTATAAATGACAGTTCAAATAACTTTTTCATTTTTATATTTATAAATAAATGATTTTTGTATTCATTTTGATATAATGAAAATTGGCTTTATTCAAATTACAATTTTATGAGGTTAGCGGTCCAATATGCGATATGTAAAAAACAAAACTAATCTGCTTACTAACAAATGTTAACAGTGTACTTGTGATCTCAATTTTATTTTTATACTGTTTACTAATAGAATGAAAAGTAAAAATATCTTTTGAAAAATTATTTGTATAACAAAGTATAAAAAATAAGTATTATTAAAATTAATTAATTTATAAATATTTAGCTTAATGAAATAAAACAACTATTTCAATATATTACATAATGTTTAACTTAAGTTTGAAATTGTGTGAGATATCTCTTCAACTTTGGTCGTTTAATTTGGTTCTGTATGTGTAGTTTTAAATTTATGAGACAATGCGAAAATATTTGCGATAACTAATTATTGTTTATATGAAAGAAATACTCGCCAATGTTAAAAGTATAAAGCATAAGGCAATAAATAGGACTTTTGTTGAAAATAGATTATTTTAGGTTTAGTCTCGACGATCAACGAGGTGACATTATTACATATTATGTCTCGTGATCCATATAATTGTAGATGTATACTTTGTTATTTGTGTGTTGATATTTGATTACTGTAAATCAAAGATGATAATAAATATAAAATAAAAATACATAAAGATCGTGATGAAAAATTGTTATGGAACGGTTGTAATGTAACTAAATTAAAGATTAGTTATTTTAGAATGTCTGTTTCACATAATCTTTGACTTTAGTACAATACAGTGTTAAATGTAATTTTTAATAAATTCTAAATGTAATTTTAAAACCTATATATATATTTTTTTTTTTTTTTTGTGAATAAATTTTGTAAAATATGTAATTCAATTTTTTTGATAAGAAATATTTTATTTGTAGAGAGATATTTTGACTTGTAAATGTATACGAGTTACCCATTGTTTTTTTTTCCGAAAATTAAATAATTATTGTTTTTAATTTCATATTTATATGACTACTTATTTTTTGAATAATTTGTAATTCAGTTTTATAAAATTTTAAATTGTAAATCTTAGATATTTTCAGTATTTATAAACAGCATGTCAACACTGTTATTAAAACACCATGGCTAAGTTATGATTTCGTGTTAATAATTTGTTGATAGGTTATAGGAATTTCGATAATATCGTAAACGAGTTTACGAATAATTTTTATAAATATTAAGTTATTGGCGTTTATAAATGTTGTCACTAATTTAGTGTACTTACTTTTAGGACAATTGTATGAAGGAATATTCCAATTTAGACATTTCGGTGTGACAGAATTATGAATTATAAGACATTGGTCAATCCGATTTCAGTTTTGTAAGAGTTTTAAGATTATTCCCTGTAATAACAGAGGTAGTTTTTCGGAATAAAAATTCATGCATGTATATTAAATTGTAAAATTCATAAATTGTACTGACATTGGAAAAGTGTAATTCGAAAAGCCGTGTGCATTATTCTCTAGAAGAGGTATAAATGACTCTCCTATTGATTTGTATGCAAAAACTATAATTGGACACGTCAACATTTATTAATTTTGTTATAATGAGAAGTTTCCAAGAGTGGATTTTTTTTTGTTTTGTACTATTTTACAGTCGTCTTAAAGACGGAATTTTATTACAATATTATTATACTTTCACACAATGCATTAAACATTATTGATTTGTCCAAATAATTAAATAAATCACAATATTAGAATATTGTTTTAGTAATTTTTTTTTTTAGTTATAGTTCTTAAGTTTTAGCTATTTATATATTTGTTTTGCATAGGTACAACGGTATCGTGTAATAATAGAAATTCAGTTTTTTTTTTTAAACCAATAATAAATTGTAAATATAAAATTGAAAGTAATGAACAAAAAAAAAAAAAAAAAAAATTAATAAATTCTATCGTTGATTTACCTCGTCGTCTTACCTTCTAAGAAATAATTTCGTAAATTATACAACCGTAAAGTATAAGATGTGCTTAGTAACTGTTGTTTTAGGAGTGTAAATATTGTCTTTAGATCGGTTGAACTTCTATCTCGCTGAAATTACACAGACTGCTGCCAGCGGTTATATTGTGTAAACGTAAAACGCACGTTTTGGATTTAGTCAAAAATAATGATGTTTTTATATATGTAAATAATAGAAGAAACTTTTTTTTTTAATTCAATAAAATTGTAGCGGAAAGGAAAAAAACAAATTATTGTCGAATACGATGAGAGATTTGCTGTAGGAACATGGTGTTGTGGTGGTATGATTTTGAGTTTATTATAGAAAAAAAAAAAATCATAAATAAAATATTTACGTATAATTTTTAACTAATTATCGATTACATTATCGGTTTTTTTTTTTAATAATAACAGTATTATAATAAAAAAAAAATATATATATATAAAGGTATATAAAACGTTCGAGAGCCAAGACGGTCATTGCCCGAAACATTACTTCATATTTATATATTATAACAATAAATTATATTTCATACGATCGATACAAAATTTTATAATACCGCCGACACACAATACATAATCGTGATTATAATTATAATACATTATAATTATAACAGAATGATTATATAATATAATAATATATAATATGTCGGTACGATGCGTTGTCAGAATGTGATTTGGTCGAATTTTCCAAACGTTTGGAAATTCGACAAATACGTTCGTTCATTCGCTTCAGCAAAATTTTATTATAAATACCGTCTGGACCACTCTCTTACACACATAATATTATATTATGTGTTTCGCAATAATAAAATAATAAAAGTAATAATAATAATTATATCCCGCGTACCTTCGATTTACATAAAATATATATAAAAAGAAAAAAATTACATATATAAATTATGGAATGATAACGTAAAAAAAAAAAAAGAAAAAAGTTCTATTAATAGGCGTATAATATATACTTAATGAAATATTATACGATAATAATAATAATGTATATATATGATTACAACTGTATTAATATATAAATAAATTACATACCAAAATATATGAAACATAATATCCGAGTGTATATAATATTAATAATAATAATATGTTTATTATGGATTATATTAAAAAATATATATATATATCTACGCAGTGGCGGATTGTAGTGCCGGATCGGGTTGTAGCTAATTTACAGTTATTTATCGTAATCGGATTTGTCTATTTATTTATTTATTTATTTTTTTTGAAACCGCAAACAAATTTGTGCTCGAAAACGGTACACGAAAACACCGCCAAAATGTTTATATAACTGAAATCGAAATATAAAAATATTATTTTAATTTACTCTATAGGAAATTAGATTTTTTTTTCTTTTTTTTTTTGTACACTGTACTCTCATAAGTGAACAGCAAGCGAGGTATTATTGTAACAGCGACGGAAAGAATTATTTTGATCGTTCGAAATTAATTATATACGTATATATATATATAGTCTTATATTCCGTTCAGAAATATATAACAGAAGAAAATCTACTCGGCAATGAGAATTGAGTCTACAAATACTGGGGTAAAAATTTAATTCAAAAGAAAAAAACGTGTTATTAATATGGTTTTTGCGAGCGAAAAATTGTAATTAAGGTTAATGGATACTATTTTGTGAAATACCTATAGATGTATCGGCATAATTACATTGTATTTTATTAAATAAACAGTTTATTCAACGATCATTATTATTATTATTATTATTATTATTCATTTGTATTGTATTATAATAATGATTTCTTCTTTGTTTTATTTAATATTTACACTGCGCTGAAAGCGAGAAAAAGAAAATAGAGCTCGTTCAACGCAAAAAAAACATAGACGGTTACTTTAATCCGAACTGTAATCTCGCTTTAAAAATCGGCAATAAACCCGTTGCTGTCACATATTGAAAACAATATTTACGGTGTAATAATGTAACATTCGTAACGCAAAATATAGTTTCATCGATACGAAATAATTACACAAAAACTGGCATCGTACCGCGATTCTATTCGACTACTTTTCCCCCAAGACTGTTTTAAAAAAAATATATACTTTTTTTTTTTACGAAAAAACACACTGTGTATAGCACCTAATGTAATGCGTGTATCTCTACCCCGCAGCCGGTCCAGCTCATCCCGTAAAGTAACAACCCGTTTAGAGTTCTACAAACCGCGAACAATATTATAACATTAGCAATGTTCAATGACGTTTTCCAGTTTTATTAACGGGATGAAAAAACCGTCGAATTTCGTCCGGATACGTGTGGAATTCTTTTACGTGAAGCCTTTTCTATTCACATCGACGAATAATTTTTGGAAAAATTACAAAAAGATTTGTCGGTTGGCGGGTAAGAAATTCAGTGTTTCGTATGAATATTATATTATTTAGACATCAATCTGATATCCACCCGATCTCATCCCCCCCCCCCCACGAGCGATGATTGTCCAAAGGAGAAAAAGACGATTTCGTTATTTCAAGTACAACTATTCATATCGCATTTTGTATGTACCTACTGCAGACGGTCGCGGGAGGAGGCTGGACTAGCTCGTCGACTATATTACAAACACGTCGCGTTATTGATTTTCATTTTTTATTATTATTATTATTATTATTTAACTTCGTTTATACCGATATGGTTATTGACGATTACACTTAAAAAAAAAAAAAAAAACTCCCCGGATATATGAAAACTACAAAAACTAAAATAAATATATAGAAATAATCGCTAAAATAATATATTATTTCATATAGTTCCACCGTAATATCGTACGCGCGCCACAATACAGTAATATGTTCGGACGGAATCCGAGAAAGATACGAAAAACGTACACGAATCCAATCGCGGACTATAAGAGTGAAACGGGGGAAAAAAAAATAAATAAAATTCGATTATTATTTTAAACGGGGGTTTTTTTTTATATAACCAATATTAACCGTACTAATACTGGTTTAAAACATTGTCTAAGTTCATATATATATACGCATATACAATTATACGCGTGTAATATTATAATTATACATGTTTAAAAAAAAAAAAAAAAAAAAATGCGCGGCGACACACAACAATATTATTGTATTATAAATATTAATCAAATATTTATTAAAAACAGAGAGAAAAAAACTAGGGGACCTTAGGCGTACCTCCTACTTCATATACACCACACACACCAACGTATATTACAACAACATAATATGATTTATACGTGTCCTTTCGTATGCGATTTATAATAATGTGTGTGCTCGAAAGCGATGCCGCGTGAAAGTATAAAAAAAGCGACAAAAAAAAACACAAATATTGATTTCCGATCGAAACGGCGTAACGTTATTTTTTTATCGTGTCCGTACGATCGGCGCGGGCGATATTGTTATAGTCGTAAACTGTTCGGTGAAAACAAAAACAAAAAAATTCGAAACAAATATATGTATAACGAGTGTGTATTAAAACTTATTATTATTATTATTCGTATAAATATACATTATTATACACACAAACATATTATAAAATAATATTCAACGATTGTGTATCATCGTGTGTGTGTGTGTAGAATATCAGGACGTGATTATAATATATAGATTAGTTGAGCAATATATTCGGCCTGTATATATATATATTTATACTGGCTGTGTAGTGGTGCCGTTATACAGTGACATTTTTTTTTTTTTTTTAATTTTCGAAATTTTTTAACTTTTTTTTAATAATAATTTTTTTTTTTTTGGTACGTAAAAAAAAAACGAGTGCATAATAATATTTTATATCGTAATAAACTCAAAGCGAAACGTTCGCGTATAACCGATAACATAATTATTTTATATTTATATATATGAAAAAGAAAGATATATGTGACGGCATACGGCCAACGTATTGTTTATTCAGACGATTTTCGGCGCGGACCGATCGTTGGTATTGGTTTTTCGGAGTTTGATCGTCGCGAACACGTTCGTCCTGGAAATTAAAAGCAAAAACAAAAAACACATTTTTGAAATTAGTAAAATATTAGTGAAATGCGCGCGCGCGTTCGACTACTATAGCCCCACTCGCAGTACGTTTGTGATTGGGAGCATAAAGCAAAAAAAAAAAACGCGATTATTTCTTCGTCGAATATTAAACACGGACGCGTTATGTGGATCGTCACAGCGCGATCTCTATAACGAAATGTATTTTTCATTTCGTTTTTCACACCGACCCTCGTATTGGATATTTCGTGCGCGAACGGACAATTATTTTTCTTACAACTATACTCGAAATCGAAACATTTACGTGTAACCGAAACCGACCAATGACCGGTACACTGCAATATTTCATTCGCGTTCCAAGTTCAAACGTAAAAAATTAAAAACGTATTTTCTAAAAATCACGCGGCGCGTATAAATTCGATTTTTTCCCTTTCTCATACGGCAAAAGGGATTTCGATCGAAAACCGCGGGGCTACGCCCGCGTTTGTGCATACGCTGCACGGCCGGTATTATATTGTAACAGGAGTGGCACTCATTTTTCCCCCCGGTCAAGTGCCAATAATTTGCAAATATTTTTTTTGTCAAATATACTCACGTGCCAAAAACAATTACATAACGCACCTACTTATTGACAATACATTTTTTTTTTTTTTTTTGGCAATTACGTACAAACGCATTGAATAAATTCTATCAAGTTTATTTTATAAAATTAACTCGCGAGTCAATAATCGAGAACTCTGTTCGCTGCAGTTTTCTAGCGGACGAAATTTTAACTGTAACATAGCGTGTATCAGATCTCTGATGAAACACTAGCAGCCGCAATGGCGCTTCAAAAACGTTCCTTTGCTTCGATTCGACGGAAGTGTCGTTGTGGGAGAATAAACTCTCACAAGCGCGAATCGACGAAAAAAATTGATAGTATTGATACTTTTTTTCAACATATAAATTGGGTCTGGGAGTTTCAGAATTTTTAGAATAAAATTATTCCACGCGTTTTTCTCATCACGTTTTCACGAACGCGGTTGTCGAATTGCATTCGTTTCGTAATAAAATACATCTTTGTTTCTACGATTGAAGATCAATTAAATCAAATTCAAATTGTATATACGTATTATATTTCTATGGGAATTTCATCATTATTTCAAAAATATAAGCATTCGTTTTTCCCCCAAAAATTTATTACACTATGTAAAATTTAAAAATTTAATTCCTTCCCGTGCCACAGGCCCGCCATCCCTGTTATGTAATACATAATTATTACATACAGCACCGTTATAATACTTGGACAATTACGTCTACCGTCTACTTTACTGTTGCCTGATATATTTACTCGGTCGGCGCTTAATTTATTTACACGATAGTGATCGCGTTACACATTGTTGATCGTCGTCCGTTTGATCGTGAGTTTGGATTTGAACGAATTAGGCTCGTCGTGTCTCGCTACTATATTGTAATATATGTACTTACCACCGTGTTATTTGGAAGTAATAATACTACGTATACGAAGTATATATATATACACACACACTTTAATCGAATTATAAAGGCCGTTTTGTTTATCGGATCGCAAATACACGCCGCCACAGAGATCAACGAATCGGACGTACGAATTTACGATCGGTTAACTTGACCTAACCTACCGCAACCACCACACCTAAGCAAATATAATCTGAATGCCGACAAACGCAAACAATATCGTTCGGTAGAATCGTATACGAAATAATAAAGAACACAGAATTTCGACAAACATAATTGTAATAAGTGTTAATTACTTTTTCACTTTATTTTCTCGGAAAAAGTATGGCTTTTTTTTTTCTAAGACAAAACGTATACCACGTATCGCGAGCTGGTTTACATCTAATATTTTGTTTAAAAAATAAATATTTTTTAAGCCGTTTTTATGTATAAAAAAAAAAAGATTTAGGTTAGGTTAGATACGCGTGTAGTATATATTTTATAATGTGTATGTAATGGAATTTTTTTTTTTTTTTGTCGAGTTCCGTTACGCGTGAGCGAATTTTATCGGCGGTTAGGTTAGGTTAGACACGCACGTGGCGCCCTCTCGCCTACATTACGTTATATAGATAGATTATTACACAATATAATAATATGTTATATAATAACATACTAATTATGTGTAATTATATATACAACATATTATTATTATATAAAAGTATAAAAATGCCGTATTCAACGCAAACGACATTTTCCTATATTTATGACGATTCCTCTGGAAAATAATGATTTGTTTATGGATCGGCAAGGCACAAGAAACGTTCACAAGACGCTTGTCCATTTATCGTCACCGTTTTTATTGAATATCGGACGATAAAAAAAAAAGAAGAAGATGGTGTAAAAATGCCAAAGACACTTACCTACAGTGGCGTAGTCATAGTATATGAAAGGGAGAGGAGGAGATCATTGCTCTCATTCACCAATACAAATATCGCATGACCTTATTTTTTTTTTTAGATCACATTTTCTAAAAATCGCATGACCGATGGATCTGATTCTAACGTCGTCGTCCCTTGTATACGCCCTTGCTCATTACACTCATATAGAAGAACTTACCTTTCCAGCTCTCATTGCGGAATTCTCTTATCGCACTGAACACCTGCACACGCCGCTTCTTCCCACTTGATCCACCCGCAATTAATCCTACGTCTCACATCCTCGTATGCGAACACTAATTATTGAACTTTCCCCCCCCCCACTCTCCAAAGCACGAAACGTCAATAATTGCCCGTCAATAGCGCGGATCGTCGCGCTCGCTATCGTTTACCTTTCGCCATTACTTCTTCCGTTTCTCGCCCCACGAGTCGTACCAGCCGTTGTTGTTCGCCGCGTTCATGTACTTGAACGTCTGCAGTTTCGAGCTCTCGAACCGCACGTCCGCGTCCGAGTCGTGTTGTTGTTGTTGCGCGTACAACGCGTCGCTGGCCGCCGTCGCGGTCCTGACAGCTGGCGGCGGCGGCGGTGGCGGCGGCAACAGCAACATGTGCATCGGTGAACCGCCGCCGCCGGTCTGTTGTTGTTGCTGGTGGACGTCGCGGGACGGGCCGCCGGTCTGCTTGATCAGTCTGGTCCTGGGCAATAGGCTGGTGGCAGGCGGTTGCTGTTGCACGGCGGCCGTGGCGCGATGCGACATCGACGCTTCGACGGTCCTCGAGTCCTTCTGCAGGTGATCGTCCACGACGATGCACGACTCGGAATCGTCGCCGCCGAAACTGGACGATGACGACGATCTCCTGCACGCGTTCATCGTCGTCCGTTGCTGCTGCTGCTGCTGTTGTTTACCGCGGTTATCGCCGCCGCGCGTCATCCTGCGGACGGTGGACGTACCGCCGCCGTTCATTATCGTTTGGCTGTCGTCGTCGTCGGCCGCCGCCGTCGCCGCGATGTCGATGTCCCCCCGGCACGCGATCGCGAACTTCTTGTTGGCCACCGGCGTACCGGCCGACGATCTGCTGTTGTTGTTGTTGTTGTTGTTGTGCGCGTGCAGTTGTTCGTCCGCGTCCGCCGCGTTCACGTCCACCAGCGACCTGTGCTTCCACATCGACATGCCGGTCAACACTTCGTCCCCGGTCTTTTTGAACTTCCACATGGATTTGGTGCGTTTGATCTTTTTGCCATGAGTGTCGCCGGCGTCGCAGTCGCCGTCGTCGCCGTCCATGTCGAACGACGACGACAGGTGTCCGACGCTGGTGCTCGGCCGCATCGACGACGGACCGGTGTTCCGTCTGCTCGCCGCGGTGTTCGTCGTACCGTCAACGTACGACGATTTCATCGTGCCCGTCGACTGTCTGCCGCTGCCCGTCATCGTCATCTGATTGTGTCGACGGTTACGGTCCTCCTCATCGACGGCCGACCGGTGGTAACCCGTCATCGTCAGCTGTTTGCCACGCGGAGGCGCCGCGTCTCTCTTCGTTCTGATTCAAACACACATCCGTTCGATTCCGTTACGCACAATGGGTGAAACGCGAGTCGAAATCCGTCACCACCACCATCGACGCGTTATCACCGTAACCGCGGTTAGCCGCAAACGTTATTAGCGTCACATGGTTCTCAACCGGGGTCGTGTCCCTTTCTCCCACCGCCATAAAAAGTACCGGGCGCGGATTCAGGGGGATTTTAACAGAGGGTGTCCGAGCATTCATAGGCCCCCCGACCACCCTACTGAATCCGGTCTTGAAAATTTTGTTTCGTAAAAAACAAAGTCGACGTTTACATAAACCAGTATTGATTTGCAATGCGTGAATCGTTATTATAATTCATCGAACAGTTCTATAATAAATGCGATAATAACGATATAGAAATTGTTGTAAAACGCTGAATACCGATTGTATCGCGAATGGAAAAAATTAATCAAAAATCGTCCAATCGGGATTTGAAATCGCGTTAAAAAAAAAAAAAAACACGAATAAAAACGTTTCGCCTGTAATGGACTATTATAGCGCGGTCTTACTGTGTTATTTACCGAAAGCATTTGATAATTTAAAATTCCCATAAAGCTTGTTGGACGAGGTGAAAAATTGCAAAAAAAAAAAAAAATTACGTTGATTTCAACTCGTATAATCGTGTGAAACGAATTTGAAAAAATTACCCTGTCCAGCGATAAAGTTTGGATATCAATGCAACGAAATCCGAGCGATATATTTTTTTTTGTAGAAAATTAAAAGTCGTATACGTGTGATAGAAAATCACTAGTAATTCTCATCGTTTACGCGTATAAAAAATATAGTGCGAGAACAGCGCGCGTACATGTATAAGTGTACGTTTTTGTTATTTTAGCTTTTGAACAAATATATGTTTCTCAGACGTATGCACGTATTCTTCAAATAGATTTCTCAATTATCGCATTTGATTTTCAATTATTACGTTTTACTGTATATTATAATACCGATTCCTCTCCGGGCTAATCCAATCGAAACCTCCCGGGATGTTCTATAACATTTCAATCCGAATTGTGTTCCGGGTTATTTTTAATAAATGTTCGTTGTAATTCGCGAATTTCGTTTTTGATTAGTGCAATGATTTTACGAATATATATTTGTACGAGTGGAAAGTGGTTGAGAACCATTGATACAAGGCATTATTATACGAAGAGGCACCATCACCACCGAGGGTTAATATTTTTATTGTTGTTAATATAATTAATATACAAATACATATTATAATTTGTTCACTTTTTTTTTTTTTTTTTTTTGTTTACCGCGTGATTAATAACAACACAACACGTACATAAAATTATTCCGTTCGACGTTACAATACATATAAAGCGAATTGTCGTGAAAACAATGTTTTCTTTTTTTTTTTTAATATTATTATTGTAACAGCCAGCGCGTCGTTGTAAGACGAAGAAAACGAAGAAGAACGATTAAAAAAAAAAAAATTTACTAATAATAAAACGCTTTTTTGTTTCCAACGTGTATCTCCTCCAGCAAACAATCTACGCGTTTATTATTAGTACGCGTATCACTAGCCCGACAAAATTAAACGTTATCAATCGCGATCAAACCATTACGGTAAGGGGAATGCTTTATTCTAACGAATTCTAAGGACTCAAATGTGTTAATAGAAAATGTCGAATGATGGGCAGTCAGGCTCCATGAATTCGGTCACCGTACACACAACAGTACACGCGCGCAATGTGTTCGAAAATTGAATTAAACATTTTATTTTACGCCATCGAGACGCGTGTTCCCGATGTCCTATCTCGATAGTGTTTATGAAATTCGGTTTGATCGCAGTGGAAAAAGAAAAACAGTTTGCACACCGAAAACCCAATGTGTCGCTCTTGTATTCAGACTCAGAATGAACGACATTATTATTATTATTATTATTATTATTATTATTATAGAAAACCGATCTGATATTATTTGAATCGCCTGACTTCAGTGTTTAAACTAACCCGATCGCCGCCACTAATATATTGCGCGAGCGTAATAATGTTGTTTTTTTTTTTTTTGTTTTTAGTACTATATAAGTCTCGAACCAGTTGATTACCAATTAATTGTTTTACGGTTAATCGATTAAAATATTAATATGCGCTGCTATTGTAAATCCAAAAGTTCCAATTACCGAATCGCACGTCGAGTTCAGTACACGACACGACACTGTGAGCGGACGTCGTCGAGAATAAATCGTTCACGTGTGTAAAATAGTAAACCGCCCGCGTTGTACTCAGGCGGTAGGTATTATATTTCTGTACAGCGCAAGCGAAATTCTGGGACGAAAAGAATAAAAAAAAGCCGTTTACACGACACGGAACGACGAAAACGCAAATTCTATCAGACTTTTATCGCTCAACAAGTTCTTATGCGTACTCGCGGTATATCGTAATTTGTGTAATTTTCTAACTATTTTTTTTTTTTGCTTCGAGTATATACTCAGTTCAGTTTAAGACTGTACCCGGGACGATAACTGGTCGGCATTCCGATTGTCGGAAAGTGTCCGTGTGGCCGATTCGGCGATTGCCAGCAACAGCCACCACCAACGACGGGGCAGATATCGGGAGAAGGTCATTCACAGCGTTCGTCGCCCGATATATAATCTGAAACTGAACGGAGTACAAGTACCCGTTGCCTATGCGCGACAGAAAACCGAAATCGGGATAAAAAAAAAAATATAATAATAAAAATCATCGCCGATAAAAATATATATTTCGTATAAATCGCGTTTGGCCGACGCGCGTCATTCTTTTCGTATACGGACGGGCCGAGCGAAGAATTGCGCGGATCGCGTTACGTCACCGTTTAAACCGTCACCGATTGTTATATGCGTTACAATACGATTATTGTCAGGGCTGGATTTAGGGGGGAGCTAGGGGGGCCCCGGGCCTCCACAAAATTAGGGCCTCCACTTAACGGGATTTTTTTGCATCCAAGTATAAAACACAATATTTTATTTGCAAAATAAATTTAAATCACAAATTGAATAAAATTAAAACAAAAACCTACTTTTATTGTACCACATTTTTTTATTATTATTATTATTATTTTGGTATTTTAATATAAATATTTTTAAACCAAAATTTCTAGTAAAATATTGTTTTGCGGTAAATGTTAATATATTATTAAATTAAATTCACTTATAATAATATATTAAATATATGTTATCGAAATATAATATATACTTTTAAGGTGGGCCCAGGGCCCCCACATTCCTAAATCCGGCCCTGATTATTGTGGGGTCACAAGCGCGCGCCGCGCACGCGAAGTACAAAGAATGTTACGCGGCGCAGATCCGAACCAGAGGCGTGACGGAGTTATCGGTTGGAAAAAAAAAACTCTCACAACCGTTTGACTTTTATTCGTTCGGAAAACCGCGAACGGGCCGTATGGACGAACCGAGTCTCTATTGGAGAACTACGTACGCCGCTGGTCCGGACGGTGATGTCGAAAACGGAAAAGAAGAAAAAAGAAAACGTCTTCTAACCTCGTGTTCTCGTCGTCCGAATAATCGATTTCGGGGGCCGGCGGCGGATCGTTGCTGAAGCCGCTGTCGTTACTGCTGTGCAGACTCGCGTTGCCATTTTGATGATTCACTCCGCTGGTCCTCTTGTCGATGGCTTTGCCGGGCGCCGGCGGTAGCGTCTGCGGCGGAGGCGGGAAAAACGAAGCCGGCGGCGGCACGTGCCCTCCGTACTGGCGCGGTACCACCGGAGCCGGTACCGACGGAGGCGGTGGACCGTGGTTACCCGCGTAACCGTTCGACCTGCTGTTCGCCCTGGACCGCGTCTACGCGAAACAAAAAAAAAAAACAAAAATACGAACCGAACGTTTCGAAAACTATCGCGCGAAACCTCGTACCACTCCAGCACAGGTCACTGGCCAGGTTAATCCGGGTAATTCAGGCAAGTAAAGGCGGTCAACGGCTCAGCGAAAATTATGCCGGACTCGAGAAAACGACGTTCTTAGCGAACGCTGTATGGGAAGAGAGTTGAACGAGTAGCGCCGGATGGACGAATTGCGTTGAGGATGGCGTCACATTGTACGGAACGAGGAGAGCGAAGAACGTGAAAAAAACGAAGCGAAACACAGGGCAAGACTCATTGTGGTCATGGAAACAGAAATGGTATTTGGGGATAACGCGCAAGGTGATCGGTAATACACATGAGAAATGGCATAAAAAGATATACGCCTACGGAAATATTAGGTTCCAGTTTTTTCAATCTAGGAATACCGACCGTGACACGGATGCGTTCAAAACGATTGGAGGAAGGGCAATTTACGTGCGCGATGTCATTCTAGAAGAAATAAAAACGACTAGAGGAAGATACGAGTTATATTACAAAAGACTGCTGAAGCGGTAAAAATAAATATTGACGATTAAATACGCGTTTTATACGCCGACGGCGAAAAATAGATGTTAATAGAAAGGCCGGGAAATTATAAAAAAAATAAAATTTTTTTTGAGAGTTGGTCAAAACGGCCGATGAGGAGTGAAATGAACTCGACGACAATGATCATCGGTCGCAACAATAACGCGGAAAAAGTTTAGGTTTGTGTGTTTTGCACACGCGTATATATAAAAGTTATTACTGTGGTGCAGTTTCTCACCGGGTACGGATTTCTGTGAGACAACGAATCGCCGAATCTGGTCAGAGTGGTCGTCAGATAGCGGTTTTGTTTGCCGATCGTCGCCGATTCGCTTCTGCTGTGGTTGTTCGAGACTGTTGATTGTACCGAGGAGTCCTTTCGACGATACGCCGACGGCGAGTCGCTGCAAACATAAAATGCGACGTTTGTCGAAACATTCCTCGTGGCCGTGTGTACGGTTAGGTTACGATAACCTAACCGTGTCTGTCTGAAACGCGCTAACGAATAGGATACGTACGACAAGACCGAGTCGTCCGTCACGGGCTCGGTGTAGGCCAACGGGAACCAGCCGCTGCACTGGGTGCGTAGATTTTCGCCGAACTGCCATCCTTTGTTTCTTTCGCCTGGGAAAAATCACGCGATCGTTCGTTTAGTGAGTGTTATTATTTTCGTTTTAATTTTAAATCGTTTGGATTCCGACGTGACTCCGACGTGACCCCGTCGTGGTAGGTTTCATTTAATACGCAGTAATCGATATTTTAATAAATCACGTGATTTCGAAAAGTTTTATTTTTTTTTTACAAAAAAATTGTGAGTAATTTCGCTCTCTCGAAAAAAAAAAAAAAAACTAAAGCGTGAGCGTTGAATTTCAAACTCGTACATTTCAAACACGACGTAAACGGGACGATTTTTTTTTTTAAATAACGTTATTCGTCGTAACTCGTCTGCGATTTTCGTTTCATTTCACGTCGTCGACACACAACTCTCAAGTCCGTCATTGTGTTAACGCGACTTGACGTATAATGCGTCGTTCGGACTCACCCAACATGGCGATCGTGTCGCCCTCGTGGAAGCTCAGTTGATTTTCGCCGCTGGACAGATACGCGTACGCGGCTTGCACGAGATTCGACGAGGCCTGAGATTCCCATCCGTTATCCACCACAGCCATCGATTTCGGCCTGGACCCGTTTTTCCCCGGACTCGAACCGTTCTCCACTTCTCGCGTGTAACACAGATATATTATATATATACACACAGACGTAAATTGACGACAATACGGTTTGTTAGCTGCAGTGCGCCATGTGCGCGGAATTAGATTAAACACACTCACGGGGATGGGGAGAAGGAGTGAGAGACTGTATTATCGATATCGGAATAATAAATTAATAATAATAATAATAATAATAATAAGCGCGTATTCGAGTGCGGTTCGCGAGGAAAATCGATACACGCGACGGAGTGTTGTGATTAGATTAAAAAAAATAAATAAATAATACGGCGGGCACGCAATCGAATCCGCGAGAATCGCCGTGGAATATAATTATTAAAAATTCGCCTTTTTTTCTTTTTTATTTCTTTTGGAGTTGCGATCCAAACAATGTGTAATATTCATGCATGCAATACGAATATTATAATACGACGAGAAAAGACGAAAAATTCGATTCACGCGTTATTTCAAATAGCGTTTTCAATTTCGACGCGTTAATACGATAACGTCGTCGTACGCGAAACAGGTCATTCGATTTTTTTTTTTTTTTGTCCGAATCAAATTAAATCCACGATATTACATTGTTACGGTGTAAAAACGGAATGGGATATAGTCGTACAATAAATTATATATGCGTTATAAACAGAGTTCAATATTACTTCTGTTCAGAGACTGCGACGATGCGTTCAGATTGAAATCCGATTTGGCTCTGGAAAGCGGATAGTTCAAGACCGGGCTGGATATGTCGTTCATGGCGCGGACGTCCAGACAAGACGCGTCCATGGATTTCGTTTTTCTCAGTTGCGACGTCAACGAGATTCTATCGTCGTCCATCCTCGGAGACCCGACGTCGTCTTCCATCCAAAAGCTCACTTGCTGTATCAACCAAACATCGTTCGATGATTTTTTTTTTATCATTACGAGCGCGCGGAGAAATTTCGGGTTAAAAAAAAAAAAAGTTTATAATTTCCGATTTCCAACTCACCCGAAGTTTCGTCGCGAACATCGTGTCCACCGACTCCGGCAACCGTTCCCGAGACTTGGCCACGTCCAGCCAATCGTTCAGGTGTTCGTCGTACATGGACTGTGTGTTTGTGTGATAGGCCAGACAGTGTTTGACCAGCGAACACTGTCTTTCCAACACGAAACCGTATCTACGTCTCTCCTGAGTCATAGCCTTTGAAACGTAAAAACGGAGAAAATTCATATGAAAAATGCACATTGGATAATATGCGCGTCTATAAAAGCAAAATTATTCGTTACACGCGTATATACGCATAGTTGTACTCACGGTTTTTAAGCTTTGTTCGCAAAAATTATCCAATTTAGACTTTTCTTCTTCCAGAATTTGCATGGTCTATACATGTATATACATACACACGAAAATGAAAAACGCATGTTTTATTATTATTATTCGAATTAGTTTTTATTTGTTATTCATTTGTAGAAATAAGGTACCGCGCGAAATTTAAAGAAATTAATAAAGTTCAAAACGGCCGTTCGCGCTGACATAAATAATACTACTCGGTGGATCTGCTATTAATACGCGTAAATCCGTTGTGCGCTTTAGGCGCGACGATTATTTATTTATTTATTTTTTTTTCCCGTATACGCGACAAAAATAATAATAATAATAATAATAATAATAATAATAATAATAAAATAATATAATATAATACGAATTGCCGAAGGCATAGTGTCGCATTTTTTTTTATACAAAAACGAAGTGTGCGTACTTTTCGAACAATGAGCGCGTCTTCAATGGGTTGGTAATAATTTTCGTCTCCCGACACATTCGGGCTTTACGGTGCCAAACGAATAAAAACGCGACAATAATAATAAAAATAATAAAAAATAAAAAACATTTGAATAATCATATGTGTAGCTTAAGCTCGCCAACATATTTATTATCTAGTGAACGCGTTGTCGTCGTATAATGTGTATGCGTGTGTGTGTGTGTTTCGCGTTTAAAAAAAAAGAAAGAAAGAACCGTTCACTCTCACCAATAGAAATCGAGACGACGTTTATCATCACTGTTACGTCGCGATATTTCGCGTTCGGTCCACTGTTTTTCGTAAAAATGTGTGATCTTTGTTTTTTAATTTCCCGCGTTGTAAATGAAAAAAAAAAACACCGTCGTACACGTGCGTATCGCGTGTCGTTATTCTGGACGGAATATTAGTCCATAAAAAGAATGCGGGGAGCAATTTACCGAGTCAAAACAAGAGAAACGACTTAATTCAAAAGTTTTCCCCCGACACCACACCGCTAAAGCACGAACGCTGAGAATTTCATAACGTTAAGAAAACGTACGAATCTCATGATATGGGAAAAAAATACATTAAACCGACGCGCAGTTAATTTATAAAATCTCCGATGGACGGAATTCAATTTTTTTACTCACTTCTAACGGAATTTTCAGTTAAACAATAATCGTATCGACAACAAACAACGCGATTTCGAGAGAGAAATTAGAAACATTGTACAAGAGTGAGAAATCCGAGTTGAATGTTTTACGGAAGACATCGTAGGATAACATAACATCATATGTGTGTTTCTAAAATCGTTTTGTGCGTCGTTAAAAATAAGATGATGCCGTTTGAATCGTTATATATTTACGTAATAAATATTTACACAATAAAAACGACGCGGACCAGTGTATTATTAACACGTTAAACGTTTCGCAGTGTTACGTAAATTGTTAAAACTATCATTATTATTATTATTATTATTATTATTATTATTATTATTATTATATAATATTATTACCTTCATTTCTTTGTCCATGGCCAATCCTGCTTTTGGTCCGACCTTGTGCTTTTTACGGCATTTTTTCATAGCCGACGCGGCTTTGCTATAACTCTCGGATCTCTGTTTGTGTTGTTGCAAAAACCGTTTTTGTTCGGACTGGAGGCGTAAACGCAAAAAAAAAAAAAAAAAATAAAAAAAATATACTCAAAATTAAAACGAGACACAAAACAGAAAAGTTTTTGTGATTTTAATTTTACGTGCAGATAAAAAACGAAACTGTACCGAGGGGGGTTAATCAGCAGTTTGAATATAATATATATGATAGGTTCGCTAACCAAAGGGGCTTATTTATCGGACGGGAAGATTTTATTTGCAGTTCTATATTATATAACGCCACCTCGGTAACGGCATTTCGTATAAAGGTGTATAATTTATATACAAATGTACACTCGTACACGTTCGTTATATTCTGTATCAAATATCAGATATACGTATATTTACGAGTTAAATAATAATAATAATAATATATGCATTTTTCATCGTTTACGCTTTAATGGCACGTATTCGTGAATTATTATTATTATTATTATTATTACTATAGGCCCTCGGCGATCGAATTATAAAGCTAATATTTACATATACAGTTGCAGGGACAAGGGTTAAAAATATCACGCTACATATATGTACACTAATTACGTGAACTAAATGCGTGTTTTCCGTCACGGAACGATACGATTTCGATAACGAAAAATGACATGAAATCGAGGGAGGAAAAAAAAACATTTATAATTTATGTATCGGTTTAAAAACTAAAGCAAAAAAAAAACAAAAATTCGATTAAACAATAAAAATGATAAGTGAAAAAGAAAACTATAAATTAATACGACACGTTAGTAACAAATCCGTATTCATATATACACGAGTACATCAAGCATATTATGAAAAATAAAGAAATATATATAGGAGTTTTCGCATTAAATTATTATTATTTTCAACGCTATATAGATGTCTTTTTTATTGTGATTTTCTTCGTTTTTATTATTATCGTTATTTTTTTTTTATTCTGTTGTTGTATTTTTTGCTTTATACCCGATGATAACATTTTGTCGAAACCGGTAGTAAATAATAAAAAATTTAATATACACCAACACTCTCACTCTTTATTATTCATAATATCCATTGTCTTGATTATAATATATTCACATCTACAATATATATATATATATATAAGTGCTCTAATTTTCGTTGGTATATAGTGTCAAAGTATAAATTATTTCCTGTATAATACAATAAGTTGTTGTAATCGCATACCTGAACGACTTTGGTGTCTTTTTCGAGATTCGTCTCCAACGGTACGAGCAGATCCACGTAAAACGCTTTCAGCTGTAAACAAAAACAAAACAAAACATACGAATATTCGCATTTATTCGATGGTATACGATAAGAACGCGCACCGCGAGAAGTAATTTTTCTATTTCTCCTTTTTTTTTGCGCTAAAAAAAAAAGACGTGTCTGCACGTTTGACTCCGTGTTTTATACGCCAACACTGTAAATGCGCGCGTATCTTTAACGTGAATATTTCACGTTAAAAAAATAGGCGCACAATTTACCGTCGTTGGAAATGTCGAATTTATCATATTTTATAGATATGGATACGATCACGATAAAAATCCAGTTCGAAAAACGTTTATGTAAAAATTGTTTCCCCGACGATTCATTGATTTCGGTACGTTTATTATATATATAAATAGGTGTTCAATACTCCTATGTCTATTACACTTGTTTCAAATAATACGAGGCGAATTAATTTATATGTATGACGTGATGTGTTCTATTCCAAACGTACATAAAACAGTAGTGGAACAAAAATATCGATCGAAGATACAACGACAAGGGTGAATTTTATATAAATACACAAAGGAATGTTAAAAAAAAAAAAGTTTTCTTTTTTTTTTTTACGTATTTTACGAATCGGTTAACGATAAAAATTATTGTTGTAATATTTATTTAAAAATTGCACTTTATTGTTAATCGCAAACAGTTTGTTGCGAAATATGTTTTTTATTTTAATTGCATATTTTATCAACTTATCGCAAACCAATCGTGAAATATTTGTTTATCAATCGGAGAACTACTGTAGCGGACGAAATAATTGTATTGTAAAATTAATATTACGTTTAATATCGTACACAATCGTATAAAAGTTTAACGATTCCGTATTTTTTTTTTTTACCAATAGCATTTGTTTTATTTTTTAAAATTACAATTTTTATAATCGCATAAAACGATTATTACGGCCCCATGCGTTTAGAAAATATCCATCGAACGATGAATGGTCAGATAAATAATTATTTCCAACGTTTTTCATCTCATCCATTTGCTGGACATTATTAATCGACCGATATTAATAATAGATGCAATTATGTATTATATACATATATAATTTAAATATAACATAATAACTTAAACTCTGTTTACCTATATTTGTACTTATTAAAATTGATCGCACAGAGCCCGTTATTAACGTTTCTAAGTCAGAAATGACATTGGTTTCATCTACAGTATTTTCAATAATTTTTTGTGCAGTTACATCAATTTCTATACCAATATTTAATTGTCCGTTTTCAGATTCTAGCGTTTGTTGCTGGTTGTGGAATCGGTAACAACTAATTTTTGTTTTTTAATATTAAAGATATATCAAACACACTTTTAGCCATTATTGAATTAATTATAATTTAAAATCAATTGATTAATTCACATAAATAATATTGTTTAGCATTTGCATACCTTATGAAACACATTTACGTTATATTATTATTTTGTGTACGAATACAAATGTTTCGAAATTGCGCTTATCGTGTATACATTCGTGCGACGATCGTCGGGATTATTTTTTTATAGTTCAAAAAAAAAAAACAATCGTACGTACAGAAAAAAAAAAAAATTAAACGTCTTTCTCTGGACGTCAACAGCGGATGCCATCGTCCAACAGACGATCGTATTAAATCGAAATCATCGACAACGGCGATTTGCACTGGCGCGGGGGAATGGAAAAACTTTATAGTACAATCCCTCGACCCTGCGCGCGTGTATATGTGAGCTTCGGACTGTTACGAGATTGTTTCCGTCCTTCTGTTTCCTAACGCGTATGATACGCGTATTCTTCGGTAAGTGCATTATTGGAAAAAAAGAAAAAGGAGAAAATAAATGGAAAAACGTGCAACGCGACCGAGTCGGACGCGACGGGAATATTCGAAAAAAAAAATAAAAACTTTCAACGACTATTTCGTTTTTTCCTGTTATACATTACACATAATGACCGAGACCAGGTCCGAACGCGACGCGTCGATACGAGACGATTGTGTTCTTATAATATACGTATATAGAAATGATATACGAAGGAACAGATTGTGTATCAAAAAAAAAAAAAAAAACTTTGTTTTGCTTTCGATATAAGTTTTCCGATGTGTACACCACGCTTATTATATATTATATTGTGTTCAGGCAGACGAGTTCTCGAAACATTCTACACGTGCGTTCACTTGCAGGAGGTGAAAACGTGTGTTAATAATAAAACGGATACGAAATCGTCGCATAAACCGAAATCGAATCGCTTATACTTGTATATTTTACGCATGATGTTGACAAAATAAAAATAAATTGACGGGATAGAGTACAGCTTTCGTAATAGCTAATATTCGTATGCGGATCGAAGACGAAAGCATTGTCGTTCTTAACGCGATCGATAGCGAAATAAATTAAAAAAAAAAAAAAAATTATACTGAAATAAAACGTGTACCGGATCTTTAAAAGCGTTGAAAATCACGACGTATACCCTCAGTCACAAATTATTAATGTACAATTAGGAACGAGCGAAAACTACGGGGATATAATCGTATTTGATATTGTAAAATATAGTATAATATGTCACTATAATGCAGTTTTAAAGCGTCAAAATGATCGTAAAAGCCCCGTAAAGTTTGCAAGTATAAAATAATTTTCTTCCCCTCGACTCGTCGCACATTATTATTATTATTATTATTATTATTATTATTATTATTATTATTATTATTATTATTATTATTATTATCATTATTATTACTGAACGTTTTTTGCAGACGATCGAATTACTTTTTTTAATGGTTGTTGCGTTTTCTTAAAGAATGCGTAATGACGGAACACTCGCGTATATATATATATATATATATATATATATATATATACTATATAATATATTTTAATACATGTATTTTGCGAGTTATTTTTTAATTATAAAAGAGTTTGACGATTGACATACGATTAATTATTGTTCGTTTTACTGTTCAGAAGTTCGAATATTTTCAGTCTAGCGCCATACCTCATATCATCCTTTTAATTCTCCAATTTATACATGGTTAGGCGTGTATATTGCGGCTAATGAATATTGCGGACCACTTGTACGGTTTTTCGGCGAATACCAGTCTCTTTACTCGGTTGTTGCCAGCGTGTCCTTACCGTATTCTCTTATCGATCAACAATGTCTTCGGGGCTGTTGCGTGTTGCCGCAAATCGTTTGCTTCGTCTTATAAACGGTGCTCTCCATAAATATCGCGCCACCAATAAAGTTTGGTCATTGAATCTATCGGTTCGCAGAAGAATTAATGTTTCGATTCACTGGACTTCGACTAGGACAACGATTTTTGTCGGTGCACACGATGTCACGAGTGGTTACAGTAATAGGTTAGCGCAAAATGACTAAATACGAATTGTATTTTTACACCGTCTGAAATTTAGGAGTCGACGAGACGCCGCTATAACAATTCGACACGTTTTGCGGTTTTTAAACGCGCTGTGGCGTATAATCGCAATGTGCGCACGAATTTTGTATTCGGTGCGTATGTAAACCGCGTGTGCACATAATGGTTCAATTAACATTTTACGATCATGGCAGATGGTGAGAATGACCCTCTACTAATAACACGGGATCTCGTGTAGATCGCTCCGGCATTTATTTGCACATAAAAATCATATTAAATAGCGGAGAGTTTTGATCGTGTAATAAAAACGAATAATTGTACCGAATATGTAGAACCCAATAAACGCGGCGTTTTGAGAAAGAGAGCGATTTCGGGAATAAAGCAATTGTACAATATTATTTTACAATTTTAATTCGTCAAATTTTTACGTCCGTTCGAAACGAAAATCGGACGAATTTCTTGTGGGGTTAACTCTAATGCCCAATGTTTGCAGTTATATACTCGTATATACGATTATATTGATTTGGTCGGACGTAAACCATTATTTCTTTTTTTTTTACGGATATAGTGTTGTATACACTTATATCGGAATCTTACGCATTCTTATGAACAATACATTTAAAAACTTTCACAACAAAAAAAAGAAAAAAAAAAGAAAAAGAAAAATAGACTTTCGTTCGATTCGGCTAATATCTTTCCACATCAATATAATTTCCATAACGACATGGTTTTCGATTTTTTTTTTATGACTTCTGAACCGTTTCACCGATTTTCATGATTTATTATACGTCACTTTTTATATATAAATACAGAACATAAAGATATAATCCGCGATCAATATATATCGGTTGAGTATTTTTTTGAAAGAAAAAAATACGCAGCAAAACGGACACTCAAATGTTGCTTTTTTTTTCGTTTCGAACTACTTTTCAGTTAGACTTGGAAACTGCGTAAAATCGATCAGTGCGTGTTTATGTACGGGAAATTCGTTTATGTGCAATTACACTACTGTGTATTAACGTTATCGTGACGATCGTATTATAATAACGAATGACATTGTAAACGTCAACCGTTCAAAAGGGGATCCGGGAAACGGTGTATTTTTTGTTTCCGTACTACGTGTTTTAGACTTGAGAGCTGAGCTGAACTCAACGACCATTTTAAACGAATCGAATTTAATTGAGGAAAATAATTCGATTTCATTGGCCTAGTTCTCTACACGAGTTATCGTTAAAATCGATATAACAATAATGGAAATTAAATTTGTTCGAGTAAACTATTTGACTATATAATGTACAAAAAAAAAAAAAAAAACAAACAAACAAACCACAACGACCTAGGGAAAAAGGCCGATGAAATCTTTTAACAGAATTACAACATTTTATATCCGTTCTCGTCTATCGTTCAGAATTGAAATTCGTCGCGCTTATATGAGCGTAAAATTATTAAACACTTTCGAATTATTGACGTGTGCGTGACTTGCACTAACGTTTAGTGCTTCTCACGTAACGGATTGACAAGCGTCTCAGACGCATATTCCGAAAATTGCCTATTAAAATATAATCTTTGTAATATAAGTACGTTTCCGATCATTTTTAAATAATTTTACAGTTACGCGGTATTTAATATATAAATTTGTGTTTGATAAAATAATGAAGAGTTGTCACATTACGTATTTTATTCATCGCCTATTTCGATAGAAAGTTATTAACGGCAGGCATTATTGAGCGAAAAAGAAAAATATAACGAAAGAATAAATATAATAACGCGGAGAAAATTGTGAATATTATTATAAAAGAATTAAAAAAAATAAATAAATAAATAAAGAAGAGTAAAGAAATATAAAAGTGTACCTCGTGAATTGAATTGTTTAAAAAAAAAAAAAACAGCTTTGGAATTTTATTAATATATATATATATATATATAATATTATTTTAAAAATCTCTTTGTGTATTTAAAGTATTAATTTTTTTTTCATAATACACTCTTTGAATCGATTGTATATTTATATATATATATTTTTTTTTTATATAAAAACAAATTTATTATTTACGAGAGTACTCGCGTTTTATTCTTTTTATTTATATAAACAATTTTTCGTTTTCACTATATTGGTTATTTAATAATATAAAATTTAACGTCTATCCGTGATACGCACAGTCGGATTTTGATCGACGAACAATCTCATACACATACGTCTGTGCATTGTAATATTACTTAATGTGGGGTATTCAAACGCATACGGAATTCCGGCGGCGAACGTTGCGATACGGCTTTCGGAAGAGTTTTCGAATAAATGCGTATTTCACGCGCCGGGATAGAGCCGATGAGATGATTATTTATGTAAATGACGACAGCGATGAGAACGTTCGACGGTGATCAGTCGGACGATGAAACGGCTAAGGGCAGAAATGTCCGTCAGCATCATAACCCTCGCGCGCAATTACTATATATATATATATATACATGTGTGTGTATACAATGATCTCCCTTCTCCCGTCGGATGATTCAACACAAACCCGCAGAAGTGAAAATCGAATTGTTCGATATCCGTGAATTTCCATACGAGTCTGTACAGCACGATGTACTGTAACCATTCTCCGTATGATATTGTAGTCTGGATGAGATTTCAAAACGTTTCGAGAAAAAAGAAAACGGTTTTGTATGAGTATATACGAGTAAAATATATCTAGTACGGGATATCCATTTAAAAAAAAAAAAAAAAAGTTTAAACGTACTCGTTGCGCGGATCGAATATTAAAAACGCGATTCACACGCGAAATGACAAAATTTTAAATCGGTTTATAACTTTTTTTTTTCAATAAGAAACACTCGATTGATTATTATTTATACGCGAGAAATTGGCGGAAAGTACGAAAGAAGTTCTAACTGAATTCACCGATAAACGTTTGGAATTTCTCGTTTTATTCGCACATACTACATAATATATATTTTATTTAATTTATTATCAAAAAAAAAAAATTATAATAATAAAAAAATTGCGATTCGAAATATTATATAAAATCGTTAATAGCGAAGCGTTTTATTTAAAAAAAAAAAAAAAACGTAGAATTTAAGCGAAAAGAAATTTTTTGAACAGTACAAATGACAACGTAGGAAATAATCGCCGTGTTCGTCGTTATCCGAGCAAATTGTTATTTAATAAATAATAAACGAAATAATTTTAGCTTTATTTCCCCTCTTCCCCCCCCCCCCGCGCGATGAATAATAAATAATATTACTATGTACGCTTTTTTTTTGTTCGTTATTAATCGAGATGTCTATTTTTGTTTTGTTTTAATTCCGTTTAATACGTAAATGTATTATTACAACAGTAATATATTATAATTTCGATGTTATTTTTCGGGTTTGGCTCCGCGATGAAATATTAATTATTGGACGCGGACGCGAAACTAATCAATTATTCACAATTAAAGTTATTTTAACAGATCATCGTTGTAGAACTAATTTCCCTTTTCGACTAAGTCTTGTATTCCCTTCCCGGCTGCGGATCCCGTCTTTCTCGTCGTCATCTCTGCCGTTATACTGGCTGCTGTACGTACGAGCCAGTCGCTCGTTGCCCCGTCACCGAACAAGGATGTATAACAATCATTGTACGTTTCAGTTTGGTTTTGTTTTGACAATATTTCGCTTGAAGAAACGCGAGGGCAAATAAATTATCATTATTATTATTATTATTATTATTATTATTATTATTATTATTATTATTATTATCTCCGTCGTGTCTGACCTTAACACAATATCCAAAAGTAGGCGCGCATTCACGATCAACTCTATACTCCGCGGTTACAACAATATCAAATCAAATAATATATTCAACGCGATGTAATAATAATTAAATATTTCACGGATTTCGTGGCATTCGAATGTACACGTAAACCCGTAACGCCGTTGGAACCAAAGGACGCGTTATAAATAAAATATAATGCTTTACCTATATATATATAAAGGTAATGGTTATGAAACACAATTATTATTTTGTTATACACTCACAATGTTTAACTGTTGCGATTGGATTTCTTTGTAGACCTCGACGATCTGCATCAGCGCGGAACCTGAAACACGATACGAAAAGCAGAAAAATAAAATCAGTTACACGTAATCTTCATATTTTGCGTTCATTATCTATCCGTCGTATAGTTTGACGATCGCAATATATTTACATATACTGAACGTGTACGCGAATTTAATTAACGAGCACAGATTATACGCAAGTGCTTTTTTTTTATATCGCGTGTGCGCGTTTTTTTTTTTAAAAAAATCATCATCGCACGCGCGAAACGGCTTTTTTTTGCTATTCCTACGCCAATTCGTATTGTGTTTTTTTTCTCCATTCAAACGGAAAGGGAAAAAAATCTCGAAGAGTGACCAATATATTTAAACTAATCGTGTCGGATAAATTATGCGGAAATACTATTACGTTACCGTTTAATATTTTGTAATCGTTTAATCGATTTATTATTTTTTTTTAACGTTATTTTGTCTAAATCTAAATTTAAATTCTATTCGCTTTGGCGTTAAATTTCTAAACACTAAACGATGTGTTCCGAACGGAGTTTTTTTAAATTTCGATTTTTTTTTTTATTTTTCTTCGTCGTATTACTAGAAAACTGATTGGCTATGAACGCGCGAAGAAAGACATTTAAAATCGGTACTGTTTTATGTACTCGATTAGGAGGAATGCGATTGTTTTAGATTTGCGAATTGATCGTCGAACGTCATGACTTTGCAAATCGAAAATAGTAAGAGGCAAATCGAGCGACATTAGATTAACACAACTTCTCTCTTTCTCTCTCTCTTTTTGCGCTCACGGCTATTTGTTGCGATTTTTGCAGAGGACGAACTGCGTTACTTTATAGGGGACAGCCGCGGTAGTTTATTGAAAGTCCTCGTTTTATAAAAAATATTTGAAGAGGATAGAAAAACAAAAATAAAAAACGCTTTTTGTATGCAAGAGGTTTACGTTTACATTTACGTACACGCGCGCATATCTCTTTATATAAGCGCTTTTGGCCGTATGAAATGTTTTATTATTATATTGCTTTGTAAATACATCTGGACGGGGGGACGGGAGAGGAGAAAGACAATAATGACAAATTTAAATGACGTGTGAAGGGTTATTATCGATTCGAAATAGTGACGAACGTAATTTAACAAAACGAGGGGAAAATATGTGTACGAGGAGAGAGAGTAAACGAGGAAAATTTAGACGGAAGATTGTATTGTCGAACAGTGCAATCCGCGTTTGGATGAGAAAAACGAGCGTTATTGAGTTGCCGCTATAGTCAGTGCTCGAAATGGAAGAATTAAAGGAAGTGAACACCAAGACTTAACGATTGTTGTTACTCGGTCGCATTTACCATTTAAAATAAGTCAATCCGACCACTTAAAATTCGTTAAAATAATAAATATTCGTTAAAATTGAATTACAAAATAGTCTAATTATTATTAGAACGAATGTACAATCGCAGGTAGTAAAAAAAAAAAACAGAATTCAAATACGACGAACGGTTTTTAAAGTGTTTTCAATTAACCGATTAACAAACTGCGTGTATATTATGATATGACGTATTACTTTTTTTTTTCGCGTCTCGAACGTTGCATTTGTTTTTTGGAAATCGTCCTGTTGATTATTACGGAATATTATTAATTTCGTATTTAAATGTCAAATTGTACGCGTATTCGAAAACGCTCGTCGCGCGAAACCGTCGAGTGCGATGCGTCCTAGTGAAATCAAAATAGAAAATAATAACGTCGTTTTCCGAACTTTCGCGTATAATAATAATTGAACAAGAAAACAAAATTTCAATACGGGCCACGTTAAAAAAATCAAATACAATCCGCGCGTGACATTATATACACAAACCGCCTTTCTACAATTTCGCTCGTTTCGCGTTTTACGCAAATTTATTTTCCAATGAATGTCAACACTATAATATACGCGCATATTTTATCGTTTTGCAATATCACTCGTGCGTGTAGTATACTAGTATAAATTAAAAAACCCGTTTAAAAATATTATTTTAAATTCGCATCGTTATTATATTATTCGACGTTTACATATTTTATATTTCTAATTTAATCAATCGGAAATTATACGGCGTAAATCTCAATACGCGGCGAGTGTATTTATTTTAATTTTACATTTTTCCTCCACTCATCGATAAACCGTCATTTTTTTTTTCACCCGCGTTTTTACACGATATTCACTATGTGTTACTGTTGTGCGCACACTTCGAATAATTGCCACTCCGGTGTTTTACACTGGAATCTGTAATAAACAGATTATTATAACGTATTTTTTCGCGTTTTCGTTTCGCAATAATAAACAATATTCGCTAAAAACCCGTTCGTTCTTCCGTATAAAGAACGCGTCAAAATAAAACGAGGCCGCCCGCTGATTTTTCGGCGTTTTGAAAAATGCGAATTTTTTTTTTTTTTTATCCCCTTCGTGTTCACGATAAAAGTGTTCGCATATTTCTGCGTCCATATATATATTATGACGTAACGTCGTATATAATGTATACGGAATGACTTGCTTTTCTTTTCTAAAAAACCGACGAATATGTACTATTTTTCTTTTTTTTTTTTTTAAAGTTTTTTCAAACTTCGTTTCTTCTTCTTCTTCTTTATTTAGCGTTTTTCTCGTTGTAATTATTATTATTATTATTATACATTCTATACGACACATTTGTGGAATACTTTTTTTTTTATACGAAAAAACGTCGTAACGGCATCACGAATGAACACATCTCGAGAATCGGAGTGAGCCGTTAAAAGAATAATAATAATAATAATAAAAAAACAAGTCCTAACACCCCGTATTATTATTGTACGTACGGCGGAAAAACAGAGAAATAACGACGAGAACGGAGCAAAAGAAATAAAACGGACAAATGGGCCGGCGATCTCGGGCGCAAATAGCGATTTGTCCGATGATTTAGGCCTCGTCCGTCTAAACGGCATTACTCAAACCGGAGGACGAACCGCAATGATACACAACCGCCGGAGCCGCGACCGAATAAATGGCGTTTCGCACGAGCCAACCACTTCGTCATCGGTCCCTCTCGCCCTTTCCGACGTCGACCACTGCGACGGATACGTGGCGCGCGCAGGGACGGGGACCGACCACGCGGTTTCAAAAGCCCGAGAACAGAGATTTAAGACGCCCGCCGAGTCCTAAAAACCGCAATCCGCCTTACCGCGCGTAATAATAGCGTTCTAATTTTTAAACACGCGCATTTGGTCGAATCTTTAACGGATGGGGCAGGAGTTAAAATAGTCCAAAGTAAAGTACCTTCCCTACGCACGACTATATACGACACGACGTTGCTGATAAACACATTGTTACGCGTTTTATACGATTACTATTTCGTTTTAACAAAACGTATTTGTTGTTTTTTTAACAGTAAACAGATATTATTTTTATATAACGTCACATTGTTGCCGATATTTTATTCTTCTCACTTTTTAAACACAGTTTAACATCTCGGATGACGTCACCACGGAACGACCGCGTCGGTTGGTCGACGACCACGCCCGACGGGAGTCTACGCTACCGCCATCTGGTTTACATCGAATCAATTCAAAAAAATTATAAATTTCGTAACGGACACGAGTCCCCCCCCAGTTTAACGAGTTATTCTTACGTGTTTTTCCACATTCCTATTGGTTTCTCTTGCGTTTGATTCTTCATAATGATTTACATTTTTTTTTTTTTTTTTTTTTAAGTTCAAGTATTACCGAACGTCTTGAAACGTCGATGTTCCGCGTAGGGAGTTTATTCGCCTCGTAGCAGAGAAACTACTCTGTAACGAGTAACCAAGCTGATTGGTATTGTTAACAAGCAAGTTTAAATAATTCGCGCGAATTATCAAATACTGATCCGTTTTCTAAAGACGTTTTAAATTAATATCCACATCAGTCCCCGCAACGTTTTAATCTAACAACAATTTTCGCCACCGTCAATTCACAATTAAGACGCTCCTCGCACACGCTCATCGGCGATTAAACGTTATATCGTCATTAATAAATCGACTATAATGCATCGAGTATAAATTATAATAATAGACAATAATCAATTACAACATTTCGAATGTTGGTTTCGATTTTTAAGGGATGCTATTGAAAATTTCTACTACGGCAAAAAATATTTTTCAAACCTGTGAAACGCCCGAGTTCGAATGATCGACAAAATAAACAACCTTAACCCCCGCCGATACGTATGACCCCCTCGAGATGGAATCTATACCGGTACACTTGTGTACGAAAACTCTTGTTAAACCTTCTAACTGGCTTAAAGTTACAAGTTCTTCGAGTTTTCTAACTGTATCGCGTACCACGTCGTCGTATTCGTAGGCGTCTTCAAAAAAAAAAAAAAAAAAAATCCGATCCGTACGTTTGTATACCAACAAGAAAACAGTTGAAAACTGCTCGCGGTATACCTACGTCAGAAACAAAACTCGCCTACTCATACGCCGTAATAACGAAAAGTTTCTTAGAATAAGGAAAAACTTTATTTAAGTGTCCGACATAATAGTCCCGTTAAAATAAAAATTGCGCGCCGAATTTTCTCGGAAAAAAAGAACTCTGAAATTCACGTGTACAAGTGTATTATATATACTCGTGTATGTCTGCATTGTTGTAGTTCGGTAAATATTTTCCTGATTTTTCAGTACTCTTATTTTTACGCGTCTATAAACGCAAAGTTCAAAAATACTCGTTACGCATTTTCTCGTACGCTTCACACAGTAATTGTATAATCGTATAATCGATAAAACGTTTCTTGTACTTTTCGTGACGAAAATATCGTGTAAAAGACTACGTTAATTTTTTTTTTTTACTTCGTTTAATGCGGTTATGTTATGACGTAATTTCAACACAACGCGTTACAACGGTCTTTGTTTCCATTAAGAGTAGAGTAATTTTTTTCTCGTCTCTTTTTACACGTACACTAAATCGAGTGGGTATTTTTTTCGGACGATTTATTCAACACTGTTCCGTTCATTGTTCTGAATTCTACTCAAACCGATCGCACGATTATGGTCGTGGAAACGTCTCTGGAAACACGAAGATATACACTGATTTCAATATATACTCGGGCCGTGCTGAAAAAGGAATTTTTTCACTTCCCCTCGTATACTTTTTTCTAAAAAAAAAACCTATTTCCGCGCGTGAATCGTTTAATGCCCGTCGTCTCACTGTAAAACTTCTCACATAAATATTTCGCTACGTTTCGGTCGATTCCTATGGAGACTTATTTTTGTTTTGTTCTTTTCCTTACACGGTTTCGATTTAATCATTTAATTTTACACCGCGCATTCGATAAGATCCTGTGCGGAACATTATCGTTCGATGGATATCGTTTAGCCACGTTCATAAATCACGACAGTTGTCGGAGTCATACGCGTTTCGTAACACAAATACCGAATATTTTCGCGCACACACACACACACACACACGTATACAACTGCAGTATACGATTTACATGTACATATAAACAGTTTTAAACCACGTTTCGTAAATATATAAATTACGGTGATAATATCCAATCCGGTAAGTGTGTAAAACTACACACGATTCACATTGTGTCAATAAATCATGTAAACGTGGAAGTTTTTCTACGGCAGTATACTTATGTAGGACGATAACCGTGTTATTCTATAATATAAAATTATACGCTACACTCGCACGCGCGCATATGAATAAAAAATAAACATACATTTGCACCGTAGTCGTCCCGTGGTGGTCGAGTAATTTTTAGATTTTTTTATTTTAAAAAATAAAAAATAGGCGATTACGTTTAGCCGTGTGGACGACATGTCTTGTGTCCGTACGCAATATTACAATATATTATATTGGGATTTTTTTCAAAATACTCGTGTAATTATAAACGGCTCGACACGCACGCACACACACGTCATAATACGCGCGTTCCAGCAGTAAACGTAGTCGTATGTAAATGTAATTCAGCCTTGAGCGCGTATATTTATGTAGGCCAGGTGAGATGGAAAACTGTGAACTCGACGTCGTATACGCGACACGCGCGTGTTTAATGAGTAAATCGCGTCAAAGACGAGGCGTTGGAGATAATATGTAGAAACGACATTTTCACTGGAAACGTTCCGTGTCAAATATCATAAACGACTTCGTAAAATATTCTCGCGTACATACGTAATATAGTCAATACGCCCATAATACATCAGTTTGAATCGAACGAAATACTCGCAGCGAAATACGCCGAGTGTCGACGACTGTGTGTATAAATATCTCTCACGCGTCGCGCGATTAATTTCCACGTTAAATCGATTGAAAAAAAAAAAAAAGAAGAAAACCGTTTATTCAGATATTATATCGCGTGTCCCCAACGGTTACTACCAATCGTTTCTTGAACGCGCGTTCAAATATAACACTGTAAAAATATATATATATATATATGTTTTTTTTATCCTTGACGAATCTCTGTTTTTCGCAATGCGCAGTTTCTTTTTATTATTATTATTATTTAAAGAAGTCGCGGGTTTCGGTGACCACAAATCATCTCTCTGTAATCTATTTTCGAAATTTATAAACGCCTAACGTTCTCACAAATACCATTAGATCGTTAACGGTGTGTTCAACTGTTTTTACTTTGATCTTCAAACGCGATGGCAATTTTTTTCCCCGACCGTTTTTTTTTTTTTAAACGTTTTGCCTCCGGGCGTACTCAATACAATGTCGTTTAACCGCATTTGTGTCGCGCTGAAAGTGGATTGAATTGACTACTACGGAGTAGGTTGCATATTCGTTTTCACGCATAACAGGAACGTTTGATGGACGCTGGACGCAATAATACACCGGATCGCTTAGATCTTTTTTTTTTGTTTTTAAATTGATGTCGTATGAAATAAGGCGCTTTACATCCGAGCGTATATAGTGTAAAGAGTGAACAGGAGTTATACACGCTATTTTTTTTCGCACGCATTGTACATTTAAGATTTCGTACTTCACAAAGTGCGCGATCGTATTTCACATAAAAATACAGCGAGTGCCGTTGACATTTTATTGTTTTACGCACTTGTTAATGTACTCGAATCCGTAAAAAAAAAAAAATATCGATTTATTTACGAACTATACGCGCGCGGTTAATTTTTGGAAGAAAAAAATACACTTTTTTTCTATAATTTTGAATTTATGTATATATATATATACTATAAATAAATAATAATAATATATATTCTATAATATCGTTATATTAAAACTAACTTCTAAATAATTATCAAAATCAGAAAAAACAACACCTGAATGTTTTCAAATATCCGTTTTTATCACGTTCATATCGTTTTATTTTTTATTAAACACAGATTGATTTACGTTTAGTATTATATCTCATAATACAGTAAATAGTAGATATGATTAAAATATAATTCCATTATTGTCTTCTGTTCGTTATTGTAATGTAAAAAATAAAAATAGTTTTAGGAATTATAGCGTATAATACCGGATTATTCGCATTGTCGCTGTTACATTATACTCGTGTATATATATATATATGCGTATAATTTTATTATTATTTTATACAGAAATCGCCCAGTGTTTATAATTTATAACATATTATAAATCCATTTGAGAACAGAAAAAAAAAAATGTGTGACATCGCATTATTTACGTTGAAAAATATCAATGCAAAATGTCTCTCTCTACGTTATGCAGTGTTAATTATTATTTCGCGTATCGATGTGAATTATTTATTTATTTTTTTTTTAAAGAAGAACGCTGGTCTCTCAAAAAATATTTTTCAAAGTCGTAGGTTTTTTTTTTTAATTTCGTAACAATTATTATTTAAACTTTCATTATAAATTCAAAACGAAAAATAAATGCGCTTTTTTCTTATTATTATTATTATTATTTAATGCTCGGAATAGTTTCGGCGGTGTTGTACACACATACACACAAAACTTCAAAGTGTAGTTCTATACGTATATACTTGTAAAAGTAATGTATACGAAATACGAGTAAATGTATTTAATATATAGCAGTATAGCTGGCAGTGACGATCGTCGCGCATTGAATCCGGTACGTTGTTGTTAAAAAAAAAAAAATTATAAAAAAAATTTCTCGAGAAAAAGTGAATGGAAAAATATGTAAATAAATAACTCGATAAATATTATAATATAGTGATCGAAAATTATTTCAAACGTTTTGAATTCGCGATATGTTTGTTCGTCTCGTGAACGTGCACCTGTTCGCACACATTTAATGCGATATATACATTTTTTTTTACGCGGTTATATACGTATTTATATATATTATATATATATATTTAAAAAACAGGTGGTTTTCATTTTTGACCATCGACTTCATTAAAGGGTTAATGACGGAGAGTGTGCGTGTGTGTGTGAGAGAGAGAGAAATTAACGATGTGGGAATTAAAATTAGCAAAACAATCTGAACCGTGAGTGAATAGAGATGACGACGACCTACATTTTTTCAAACACGTGGTCTGAAGACACATATATTGTCGTTATTATTTATTACGTTATATTCTATGCACGCACAAGTCTCGCGCGCATATTCTTTCACCGCCGCGGATTCTGCCAGTCACGTATTGAACTCTGACAATTTTTATTTTTATATACTATACATTTTGTATAGATGAACTGGTTCACGCGATCGACTTCGGGTAATAAAATATTGTTATACAAACTACGCGGCGGTATTAAATGTAAAACGTACTTATAATATACACGCTAAAGTACAATTCTGCGGTTATTGGATACAAATGGCCGTAACTCTGCAGCTTGGACCGCCAAAAACAAAAAAACAAAAAAAAGCAATAATATTGGGAAATCTGCAGCAGATGTTAAACGTTGAAAGCGTAAAAAAACATCGAAACGTCGTAAAGAAACATTTTCTTTTTTTTTTTTTGTTCCAAAATTAACGTATTCCGATGGATTAAAAATTAAAATTTCCACGCGCAAATCTGTTGGAATTAGAAAAACGAACGGAATTCTCAGTGTTGCCGAAGTACTCTGGCGCTGTCTTCGATCCATGCAAATGCAGGTGCGTTTTTGTACCTTCGAGAATCGAATTAACACGTTATTATTTGGTTTTTACGAACAGCGTATCGCGGTTTTATTGTAACATGTAATTTTTGAAAATTTCGTTTGATCAATTTTTCGCGCGAGAATGCTCGGACGACACGCGATGATACTCGAACCGATATCGGTTCTATTCCAATAGTTTTATTATAATTCGAATTTTAAACGCGTTATTGCGCGTCCGCGTACACGTGCAAACCCGAACCGACGTTTCCCCGTTTACTGCCGCAAGCGAGTATATTTCATTTCAAGAACAAGGGATCATTTATATTTTACGAATATCATATGGAATAACTGTAAACAGCGGTAGCGCGTGTGTAGCACACTGGCAAAAAATGATCGGACAACGCAAATAATAGCTGTTGTGTTCGTTTTTAAGTACGATTTTCGCGACGTTTCGCTTTTTGTTTAACACGCGCAATTATTGATTTTCCTAAGTGGGCGGAAGAAATATTTACGAAATGTCGTCTCAAAGTCGGATGTGTTTTGTAATAAGACGTGAACGTTTTTTTTTTTTTTGTAGACAAATCGCGTTATATTCCGCGACAATTAGGCGCTTTTAACCGAATATTTTTTTGTACAAATTTCGCCCGAATCTGTTACGATAAGTTTAAAGCGCATGTAGTAAGCGCCGAAAGTGAATACGACCGAGCAAACGTCATTATTATTATTATTTGTATTATTGAACAATCGTGGAAAATCGATGTACGATTTAACGCGCGTAAAACGGTATTGGTAACGCTTAAGAGCAAACGGATCGGCCGCCCGGAGCAGATGTTGCCACACACACATTACACGTACGAAGTCGAAAATTATTTATTTTAGTCGATATTTCATATTATTCGCGCGTACATAATTTAGCGGAAATAAAATCACGTAGAAAATGCGTCTAAAATATCAGCGTCCGATTTCTCTTCGGTATGATAATCCATCTTGTTCGCGATTTTTCTTCCACCGTCTATCGCATTTTATCTTCGTCCACACCAAGCACAACACAATTACGATTCGATAAAAAAAAAATTGTAATTTTTTTACTAAACTTTAAACGCGTATTTAATAGGTTGTACAGCAGTAAACGGAAGAAAATAAACACACTCGATAAATATAAAGAAATGAATCAATCGGGACTGTATTGTTAGTATTCGATATCGCTGACGAGTGAAATCCGCACGAATAATTTCATTTCGTATCTCGAAAAGAGTGTGTGATTTTCCATTTTGGAGCCGTTTTAAAAAAACCGAAACGTTCTTCCGTCCGACATTTTTCACAAGCGCAGCGGCTTTTCCAAAACTCCGCGTCCACACGAAACGATAAAGATTTAATGCCATCATTTGTACTTGGAAAAAAAAAATTAAACACGAAATCGATATAAAACGACACCCGTCGTTGGTTTGATCGATATTATTTCAATAGCAATTTAACCGACGTTGTCTATGTGAGATACGCGATTTCTTTAAATATATATATATTATATTTACGCCTCGATTTCTGTTCACCGAACTCTTGAATTATTTCACCGTTTACGTTAAAATCCGATCACCACCGTTACAAGTATTCGACACGTCGTATAGGCATTCGATAATATTATTATATATACCGTTCAAAATGATTTGGTCGACCGTTTTAGTTTCAGTTCTGGTGTTGTTGTTGTTGTTGTACATACAAAACGGTTTAAACGACAAAACGCGTTATATGAACGACCGACGGTTTTCTTCTCAGCTGGTGGTGGCGGCGTTATACGCGTCTGTTTACTGGCTATGTGTGCTACGTGATTTCATACAGAAAATCCGCCGGAATTTTCGTTTTCCAACTGCCAAAATATTGCATTACAGAGTGTATACATATATATGTATAATATCAAAAGCAAATGGAAACCGCCGTACTACGCTCGAACTTTGCAGAGTCTAAACGACACAATCGACAATAGAGTAAAAAAAAAAAAAAAATCTAGAATTTCGGACGAAGAAAGTGATTTTGTTTTTATTAAGTCACCGAGACAAAAAAAATAAAATATATACACATATTTGTACACAAAAATCGGACGTAATTTTTCTCTTATAATTTAAAAACCCGTTCGTAAAATTCCTAGACTTTTTATCAAAATGTACTTGACGACGGGCTTTTTGAAATTTTCTCGGCTATCGTTTAAATCCGCAAAAGTACGTGTTGAAATTACATAGCGCAGTACATCAAAGTTTTGTATACGTTTCGATGTCCATACGAAACCATTTTTTTTTTTTTAATAATATTATTATTATTATTATTATTTACGCGAACTAAGCGTGAAACCGCGACGACGACGAATTCGATTGTTCAACGCATTTTCAGATATTTACAACAAATAATCCGATCGTATAATATATGGATTACGGACAAAGCGATTTGTTTTATTAAAAAAATCTTCCGTCGACACACTTTTCTGCATTCGAATGATGTGTAGAAAATAAAGAAGAAAATAAAACGATATCCGATGTCACCGTCAGCCCTACACGCGTACGCATATCGTATATGTGAATAAGAAAATAACTATATGCGTGTGACATACAAAAACGTACGCGTGAATTCGATATCCAAATTTTTTCCAAATTTTTTTTTTTTTTAGAATTTTCGAAAAAACCAAATGTACAAACCAGTAACGGCGTTCGCGTCTATACGTACACAATGTATACAAATTAGTTTAACCGAATGTGCCGAACATATTATGTCGCTATTGAATTTCCAGCAACGCGTAACTCGGCTCTGTCGCGCGAAAAAAAAAATCGTTCATACGCGAACCGCATTGTAACGAACGCAAAGAGTTCGAAAATAATTTTCGTTTTTTATTCTGATCCTTCACGGGTTACTTTCGAAAATCGATAAGTCAATAATCCCGATCGGTTTTGGCGCGAAATCAAATATACGTTTTTTCGCCGAACACGGCCGGTTTTTATGTAAGTGAAAATGTTTTTATTATCACGTATTATCCGAGATTGTTGACGTTACAAACGCGCGAAGTTCGCCAGGTGGATCAATGATTATTATCAATTGATTTAATATCGATCCACCTTGTGAGTTTGATTACTATTGATCTCGTGGCAAGGCCGTATCTGGGGGGGTGTCCAGGGTGTCTGGACCCCCCCCGAAAATTTTTTATTTCTTAATTTTATACTTCATATTTGTATAGTGTAAGGTGACAAGATGTCAAAGTAATTTTGTTTATTTGATTTTATTATATTTTAATAAAAGGAGATTAAATCTTTTTCTGTCTTATTTTTAACCAAATATCAAAAATTAAAATCTAAATTCAATAAAATTATAATATACATGTTTTGGACCCCCCCCCCCCCGAAAAAAATTTCTAGATACGGCCTTGTCTCGTGGCATCCCGGCACCGGTAACCCGCTAATAACCGCGATTATTGGTAAAACGCGTGAATTGATTTCGCGTCAAAACGGATCGTTTTGAAGCGGTAAATTCCTCCAAATGGGAAAAAATACGTTCGATAATTGTCGCACGATTCCATTCGACTCGAACGACGTTTTTTTTTCAGACGTTCGGAACGCTAGAGAATTCGGAACGCGTCTATCGATCGGACATATTTTACACGCAATAGTATACGGCTTCGCGGGATGATATAACGCGCACGTGGGCGTTGAAAAAAAAAACGCGCAAATTTACGAAGAGAAAATGACAAAAAACAAGAAAAGAAAAAGAACCATCGAAAAGAATATATCGTTATATACCGAGAGTTCACCGCGAGAAGATTTATTCGTTTGACTTTCGAATTTCCAATAACGATACATCTTATTGTGCAGTACATAAATAAGTCGGTCTATCTACCACCGCGGGTCACGCGTATATTAATAGAAATTCGCCAATATTATATTTTTCAGTTTAAAACGCACATTTATAGTATTGTGTTTATTCAATAAATTCGCCGAACGTATTTCAGCTTTTTCTATAATATACGCGTAACAACGACGCGGTATCCAACAGCGACGAGTTCCCGTACATTCCATTTCCACAGCGCAGTAAAGAAAACCAAGAGTTCGGTTCAAGATTTAACTCTCCCGTCCAAAAAAATATTCTTTTTGATTTTAATTTTAATTTTTTTTTTTTTTTTTTTGTTAGAACCGATGATTTTTTTTTTATTCGAAAAAAAAACAATTTTTATATGAAAAGAAAGAGATATATATCAAATAATAATATTGACACAGCGCGCGGTGATATTTCGTGTACATTCGCAAGTGTTAATGGACGGAAAAAATACCGTTTTTTAACTGCTAAAATATGTCGTAATGGTTAAAAATTATTTGTTTTACTTATTTAAGTTAAAGAATTTCATTTATAACATCAGGTATGTTTTCGTTTTGGAATTTCGATAAAAAGTTTTCTATGAAAAATTAATTATTCTCGTACATTACAACAGTAAAAGTAAAACGTTTTAATAATTCTAGTAAAAATATGTAGTAGGGGGTATTTTTAGTTAACATTTTTGGTAAGAGGGCTACAGCCTTTTCCCTTAAAATTTTAACTCTATAATTGCGCCTATGCTACAGTGCGTTTTTATCGTTTTAAATCATAAAAATTTCCGTTCAGCCGTACTTACTATTAATATACGTATATATATATATATTACATTTCATTTCATTCGTGCGTTTTTGTAAATCGGCGACGTTCGTTTTAAATACGTATCGAAAGTACGTGTGTGTTTGTTTTTTCTATATCCACACACTAGGAACAACGAATTTTTTTCTTTTTGGTATTTTTCCAGACTCTCAACGTTTTTTTTCCCTCGGGAACTCATTCCGAAATCAAATAATAAATTTCAAACGATTTCTTTGATTGGAACGGGCGCATTTTTTTTTTTTAATTTATAATTTCAGATTAACGAGTCGAATTGGTTGAAAAAAAAAAAAAAACTCAACCGAACAATTAACACTAGCCATATATTTTTAATTTTTTTAATGCGATATTAAAATGAATTGGAAGGGAATTAATTTTTTTTATTTCTATTTCCGATGACGTTAAAATCGCCTGGATATCACAATAAAGAAATATTAATATTAAATAGAAATATAAATATAAATATTCGTTTAATATTATACCGCCAATATTTCAAAACACGTTTTTCTCGCGTGTTTTCGACGTACGAGGTGGCCCGTTAAATGAAAACAACAATGCGCGGCGCCGCTACGACGTTGTTCTTCAGGCGCCGAAATATCACGACCGGTAGGTAACGCGCATGCGTACGTATACGCGTTGTACGACCGCGGCCGCGCAATTGTCCCGATGCCAAAACACGCCAAAATATGCTCAAACAGACGCCGCGTAAACGGACTTTATTGGGGGAATTCGATGAGATATCATCGCGCGATCCTTTTATCCCCCCCCCCGGCTGTATTTCTTATATACGAGAGGGGGGGGGGGAGAGAGAGAGAGAGAGCAATCGTCACTTTTAATAGCGCAAAACGATTTCGGACAAATTCGTATAAGGGATTTCGCTTTCTCTCTCCAAACGACCACTCAAACGTTTGTGACGTGTTTTATTCGGTAAAATATATATGGTATTGGAGCAAAAATAAAATTTACTGTACGGAAGAACGTACACAGTTGTTGCCGGGGCGGAGAGAAAAAAAAATTAAAAACCGTTGTCCCCACTCGTATATAATAAAAAGGGGTAGGGAAAAAACGCCGTTTTTAATTATTTCTGCACGACGTAAATAAATGTAAAAAAAAAAAAAAATAAATAAACGTATTTCGTAAATTTTTACATTCGTCCCACCACCGGTCACACACCATTATAAACGTTATGCGTACGGCGTCGGCATTGCGCGTTTTTGTAATCCGTTCTTTTCAACTGGTGGCGAGCGCGTAAAACGCGCGTTTATTATTCGCTTTTAAATTTATGCGAATACGCCGGAGTGTTTTCGATTCCGACGTATATGCCCGCGCACAGTGCCGGTCGAAACGTTTATAAATGTATTTTATTATTATTATTATTATAATAATTATTATTAAACGTACGGATCGGTTGAAAGGCCGAGTGCGTCTATCGCTACATTCGAAGTACGAAATGGCGTAGTAAAATACATGTTTTTCGTTTTGAAAATATTATATAGTAAAATATTATATTTTTTTCCCTATTTGTATCAATAGAGCCTTAAAAAGAACACGCTTGCATTGTCGACGAGTGGAAATAAGAACAAAAATTTGTATTTGTGGAACTCGAAAAGCGCCAGATTTATAAGCGGATTTTTAAACGAAATCATAAACGTCGGAGTTACATTTCGAAATTCGAAACGGAAAGTGCGGAGACAACAACGTCGTTTCGAATACGTCTAACACGCCGTGAAAAATATATTGGAAATATTTTATTGAAAAATTAGAAATTTACTCCATAGCTGATGCAATAGATAAAGCGTTTAAATACTTTTACTTCGAAACACTGACATTTGAAGCGTGAGAACTTGTCCGTAAGTAATGTTATGTAGAAAGTATAAAAACGATAATAATCTATGTACGCGTTGAGGCCGAACAAGTTAATGATTTTTTTTTTTTTAACCGAATTTAAAGTCAAAGTATTAGTCGAAAATGCAATAGCAGTTAAATCGACAAAATAATATTGATTTTTCTCTCTCTTTTTTTTTTTATTTGTATAAATCGTTAATTTATACATTTTCAATAATTTATGTACATAAGAAAACTGAAGTCGTTATATTGTTTTTATACCATTTCTAAAGGGTAATTTTTTATCACTGAGAATTTAAGTTTAAACTAATTGGCCCAAGTAATAATAATAATACGACGTTAATTCAACGCGAGGGGGGAAACGAGTAGTCGATTTCAGCTTGAAAAAACCTCGTCAATGCCTGAACAACGCCTGGAATCGAACGTTGAATAACTGTTTAGGCGTATTACGAAAAATAATGACGTAAACTACCCGAAAGTTGTTCGATTTACACCAGCAGAAGCTGTAGCAAATCCTCAAGACGGTCGAACACATGAATACCAAGACCTCGGGAACATCTACAAGAATAATATTATTCTCACAGACTCGCTGAGCAGTTTTAAAAGTTTAACAAATACAACGGACATAGTGAAACGAAAAAAAAACAAGCCAAATAAAAGTATAAAAGGAATAAACATGTCGTTCGTATGGATTCCTTGTCACGACAACGTAGAAGGCAACGAAAGGGCAGACCGAGAAGCCAAAAAAGCGATATAATCCCTCCTCTCCACCAAATACTCGAAAATTAAACGTAACGCCTTACGTAGACACAAAAACCAAATCGAAGAACACATAAAAAAAAAAAATCAAATGGCTACTGACTTAAACAAAAGCACGAAACTATAAGAGAAATTAAATAACACCATTTCCGATTGGTCAAATCGTTTTTGAAACCGAAGAAAAAAAGTTATGATCGTTCGAACTAACACACGGATACCTTTATGGTAAAGGACGAGAAACCGATTTGCTTAATTCGCGAAACGGATCTCAAAAAAACAAAAAAAAAGACATATTTACAGAACGGCGTTAGTATACAGAAAAAGACGTCATACCGAATTCAAACACCTCATACGCACCACTAGGATCAAACACAGACGCCATCGATGAAATGTTGAAGTTTTTTTTTTTTTTTTTTTTTGAAAAAAAATTTAAAAACGTGTATAGTTTAACGTAAAATCGAAACGTAAAATTGTAACAAGACTAAAATATATTCTACAAACGATTAAACCATTGTCGTCCATGTCATAATTAAGAACAATTTTCTTCTTCATCTCTCTCGGCCTCTATGTCAACTATCAACCTTTGTCTTAAACCTCCATTTGACGCGATCTCACACATCTTCCACGCACACACCGACAGTCCTCATATCGTTGTTAATTAAAATGAACAATAATAATAACGCGACGTCTCTCTCTCTTTCTCCCCTTTCCCCGTAAACGTTTGATTTAATAATCATTCGAGTGTGAGTACGCTCCCTCGTTGATCCGCGTGTTAGACACGTGACACGTCCCGCCGGCACCACGTCCCCGCTTGTGCGGTCGTGTACTTATTGGTGTAGACAATCGCGGGATTCCTCCGGAGACAGGATTATAAAATACAATTGTTTATTAAGGAGCTAATGACGTCGGGCGATAGATAACGGAGCACCGTCAATAATGAAATTTCCGCAAAAATCTCTAGGGACACGAGATGAAAATATTTCATCTGGAATCCTCCGCGAAGCTGCCCGCACACGATAATTTATACACACACACACACACACACACACACGTGAATGTCTATCGTATCGACCACAGACAGGCGAGACCCCGTTTGCGCTCATTCGTCGCGGTTTCTCGCACAATACGTTTATGTGTGCGGCTCCGACGAATTTTAATTAAAATCGTTGTCGATTTAGATAGGTGCGATGAACGCTATTTTCTCGGACTCAAAGGGTGGGTGGAGAACGAAACGATGTATAATAATAATAATATTATATGGAATGTATATCAGTTGTGCAGTGGCGCGGCCAACCGTTTTTAATGCAATGAGTCGAAAATTATAATCATATCACTCACTCGCGGTACACACGTGCATTCCATTTTTTTTTTCAAAAAGACCAAAATCGTTTGTAATAATAGCTTAAAAAAAAAAATTATTGTTTTTTTTATCCCAGATGAACGAAGCGAGGAATTTACTGGTTTTGTTTATATGCCTGTACCAAAAAAATTCTATTAGACAGAGTGCTCCGCCGATCTTTACGATCGCAGCAGCATTTGCTTTCGGTAATAACTCGCGTTTAGTTGGTACTTCAGAGAGGTTATTTTTCGATTTTCTCAAAAACGCCAAAAAAAAAACCCCCCCGGTAAAAACTCGAGTAAAGTAAAATAAATAAATCGGTGAAAAAATTCTGTGAGAAATTGGATATTTAATTCACAAAAGTGGTAATTAATGATTAATTTTAAATTTATTTCAAAATGTATGCGCGTACAAATTAATATAACTAAAACGACCAATTGTTGTATACGTTTGTTGATAATACTTCATAAGTCGTTTGACACGTTTCATTTCGATTTTCCCGGTAAATTACTACTCGACGCGTCAATTGTGAAAACAAGCGGAATAACTGGGAGAGGAGAAAAATGATGAAAATGTTGACGTTTCTCGGTATAGTTCGAGTTAATATTTTTTTCAAAAAAAAAAAAAATTCTAAAATTACAATAGTTCGCGGTTATAATAATATTATAATAAAACATGAACGCGACGATTTGTCGAATATTGTCTGTGTGCGGCATCCGAGTGTCCAAAATGGAATCGTCGATACGCGCACAGCATCAACGTTTTCATATCGTCGCTATTGGTTTTTCGGGTGAATTCCGCGAGAACACCACAATACAATAATATCGCATAAAAATTATGTACTCGAGCACAAAAATAGCGTTTTCGTTCCACCGCCTTCGAATGTGTGTCACAATATAATAATAATGATAATAATAATAATAATAATAATAATAACAATAATATGTTATAAGCGCATAGTGTTTTTCATAGTCGTCGTGTGTTTATATTTCGTAAATGCCATTAGACGAACCGCCGATCGAACAAACACTTCCAGAGTATTTTTGCAGTTTGGCGTCATACGCGCGCATTGTATCGTCGTCGCGTCCGTCAAACTCAGCACATTTATATCACATTTTCCTTTGAGAACACCGTCTGTTGTGTTTGGAAACACTTTACTTTTATTTGTCCGAATCGAATTTATTTTTCGAATTAATCCAAAAGCTCGAGAGATGCAATGGACTCTCGTGACAACGACGACGACGACGACGCGCGTATAATAATATCGTTTTCGACTTTTCAATTATTATTATTATTATTATTATTATTATTATTATAATGACCGGTTTTTATATGTATATATATATATATATTGAAATGACCGATTGGTCTTTATCACGAAAACATTCACAGTTTTCGCGTACATCTAAATTAATTAACTATAATAATCGATTACATAACACACGTGCAGTGGAGTTCAATTTCCTACGGAATAACTCCTGCCCTTAATCTAATATCTTATTGAACTAAGTCGCGCATTGGACGTCAGACGCGTCTTCCGAATTGACAAGTAATTGAATTGCTGTTGGATCGACGTGTCGTTCGAGTCTCGTCTCGGTGTTTGCCGGCAAGCTTGCTGATCCCTTCCGCAAGCGTCATCACGATGTACGACGTCGTTTCAATCAAACCGGTGGTAATATGTTGCCCCGGCAATGGTCCGAAGGGCGATGTTCTTGGCACCGTTGCAATAACTTCGATGTCGGACGTACAAATTTAACGTACATAATGTAATTTGTAAATTATACATTTTAAAATTTAATCAAGTATTTGTTTTGTTCATAAAAATTGCGTTATTACGATTTTATAAAATTATAATATATTTTTGTCGCAAGTAAAGAAAACGCGTTTAATCTATCGTTGTGTATTATATTATTATTACTTTTTTTTTTTTTTTAATATCTGCAGGTCACCGTAAGTATATAATGAAATAATATGGCGCTCGCCTGCCGTTCGTTTACGCTCTGCACTTATAACTATATTATATATAAACGACCGAAAGAGATTTCCCATGAGAGGAGATCTCCTCTTTGCAGGTCCTACGAGTATATACGTATTTATTTTACAGGTCCCCATACACACACACACACACCGACGTGCGTCGTCTGGCTCTTCTTTGACACGTTGCCGCTGATGATGGCAATCCTTTAATCAAGGAATCTCTCGAAAATCCAGCCGAGCGTGCGAAATGTTCGTTACAACACTGTGCACGCCACACACGCGGTTTGCCACTGTTCAGTTACACGTCGTGCGAATAACGTTTTTGATGCCGTGCATTTTTTTCGTCCGCCGACCAACGACGAGGGATGTAATTTTTTTCCTCTTACCAGGAATTCACGTCAAGTGAAAAAAATATTAAATTCGAAAAAAGAAATCGAAACGGCCGGTTTTCTCGTACGCTTAATAAACCGTCTCTCTCGGGGCGGTTAACCGAATATCCCGGTTTTTTTTTCTTTTAAAGTTAAAAATCGATTTTATTGTTGCGAATATCAGTTCTACACTAATAATGTATGTATTGAAATTGTTTATCACCGTCGTACTGTGCACGTTTATCGTGCGTTTTAAACGAATCGTATTTAGTGTGATTTTGAATTTCGGTCGATCGGATTCGCGGAGCACATCTGAACGGCGTACACGATCGCCATGTCATTTGCAGACTCAAGAATCCATCCTTCAAGAGTTCTTATTGTTTATTTTAACGGGTTTCACGGCCAGAATCGGCCGGCGGATCGCAGTAAAAACGTTATCGATTACGGGCGAGTGAAATTTTTTTGTCTTTCATCGCATTCGTTTTTGATCAATTCACCGGCAACCGTCATATACCGCGAGAGTCATTGGTATTTCGACGGGGTACACGTGAAATCAACAAACTCGCGCTTTAAATCGCATCTCCTCTTATTCTAAAAACCGAAATCACCGTGTGGTACGTGAACGGTTTGAAATTTTCTCGGCAAACGCTTTTTCCACGACTACGGCGCGTAGTTACTGTTTGCGTACATTTTTATTTACGTTTATATCTCCGAACGTGTCTCGGTTATCTGCAACATCATCTGCGCGTTCCATTATGTCGTGCAGTTCTTTTTGTACATCACGAGACTATTTTTATGAATTCCCAACGCGACTGTTCAGACGTTAAAATCGGAATAATATTACATTGTTACGAAATAAAAGGAACTCGGATTATAAATATAAGCGCAAATAATATACATACGGTTGACAAAACGTTAAAGAACACCGTTCGTTTTGGGAATAAGCGTGTCTACGGATTTCAAACAATCACATTGCATTTCAATACTCGCGCATTTGGAAAATAAACATTTTCTTTTTTTTCGAAAATTTCGGATTTAAGTTCATCACGCATTAGTCTACGGGTTTCTCCTCGTTTCAAATCAAACGATCGGTTCTACACATATTATATAATATCGTCGTAATGTCCATAAAAATTCTCATTTCTTCTCCGAACTCGTCTCTACACCCCATCACCAATTCACACATTATCGTAAACCGCCGAGCATCATCCGACTGTGAAAGAGCCCCTTCCCACGAACAATTGCCGCCGTTTTTAGAGTACGTTGTTCCACTACCGCGAGATATAATATTATTCCCGTCCTGCTCCTGCTCATCATCCGGAATCATCGGACATGCGCAGCCATTCGATTGTTAAATTACTCGATTTAACGCGTGTCCGTTGCTCGAGATTTTATTTCAATAATAAATAAATAAAAATACATAACGCTCCTGGCGAGGTACACGCGCTATGTGCATTGGGAGAGATGTAAATAAAATTAGCGGTCGCGGAAGAAATATCAAACTTTTTTTTTATCGACTACGCAGACTTGTGGTGACTCGAAATACAGGCATATATATATATATATATATGAATAGAAACGAATAATAATAATAATAATAATAATTTTCCTACGTCTCGGAACGGTTCGACACGAAGAAAAACGGCTTTTTATACGTAAATAAATAAATAAATATATATATATATATATATATGCATGCAAAAGTAATATCGGCTGTCGTTTACAGGACGAACGCGCCGGAGTATATATAAATTTTTAGCAGCGCGACAACGACGACAAGGGAAAAAGTTTTAACTCAAGTTTTTTTCTTTTCTCCTAGAGTCTCTTCACGGTCTGGAGAACCTTATATTCGGTTTTAATAACCACCGTATTATAATATAAACTAACAGGACGTGCAGTATATAACGTAAGTCGAATGGGGGGTTTTCTCTCTCTCTCTCTCTCTCTCTCTCGCATAATTCACACTGTACGAATAATTTTTCTACTCTATCGGTTTTTTTTAATCGTTCGTTTTTTTTCTTTTTACGTCTTGTTCGTTAAAAAAAAAACCCCCCGCACTCGACGACTGTAGCCGCGGCAAAAACGCGCATATTATAGAAAATTCAATCCAAATCTCCTTCTCTATAGTCTCATGTCGGATAGAACGAAATTTCCGAAACGCATTATGGACGTGGTAATAATTTCCGCGTAACCTAACACTATCCCACGAAAGCGACGGAGATTTCGCACGCGTCGAAAAACAAAATCATTTGTTTATGTGGCGCGTTCATTTTTACGAATACTTTCACTCTATTCCAAATAAGACGATTTGCGTTCGGGGGCACGCGGCGCGAGCTGAAAAAGCTATTACAAGCGTACTTGTAAATACTAAACTGATAACCGATCCGAGCAATTGATCCGAGGTGGAGAAAACGTGTTGCGGAACGAGTCGAATAAACACACGTCAGCATAGGCGTGCGCACGGGGGCAGCAGAGGCAGCATATGCTGCCCCTGAACCTTTTTTTCGTGCTGCAGGGACCGCCATTTATTGAATTACGGGGGTCTTTGTACATTTTATTTCAGTAAAATAAAATTATGATACTACCACAAAATATGATGTACCTACACAAGTTGAAAATTCAAACTCTATAAATTACAAATATAAGTGTGTGTGTGTGTATATATAATTTTCAAATTTTAAGTAATATTTTTTTTATTAATATTATTATTTGTTTATCTTTATTTTATAAATATAATAAAAGTTCGTCTTACTGAAAACAACTATTTCCCGACAACGACGAACCTATACAATTTTTGATACCTAAAATAAAATACCTAGGTGAAATAATGGGCCAGGTTTAATGGAAAAATTGGAATATAGGCCGGATTAATCTCATGCCGCCCCTGAAACACGAGTCTGCGCACGCCTATGCACGTCAGTGTTTTAAGCGCGTCCGTTTGCGCGTTTCGCAGGTGTCGCGGGATACATCCCTCTGGTTAACGAACAGAACGAGTTGTTTGCATAAATGTAGCGTGTATCGCGGGATGAGACGTGCAGTCTTGGCGGGACAATCAGAAAAACTTTCCGCTGACTTTTATCCGTCGCGGCCGAACGAAATCCCTCTAAACCCCTACCGGCGAACTCGTTTTGAACTCTTAACGACGACTACAGTGTACACCGCGCGTGTACTATATTATAATATTACCGCATTTATAAACACCGGGCCCTCCTCATTCACCGGAGCCACTGTGCAAATTGCCCCGAACGCTTATATTCACGTTTTCGTTTTTTTCTTCTTCTCATTCGACGTCAACTTAACCGCGTAATTAAAATGCAAATTTCCCGAGAACGCCGCGTCGGTTGATTGTTTTTTCCTCGCCACCACCACCACCACCACCACCACCACCGCCATCGCCGTTGTTAATTTCACTATATATACACACAAACATACATATAAATTGGTAGGTATGAAAAAAGTCTGCCCGAGTGTCAACTCGTTCTCCTCTTTAACGTTCTACACGGCTTCTCCTCGGCTATTCACCGCAGGTTTTTCTTTTTATTTTTTCCGTACAGCGTGGCACGGGAATCGGTGCCAGCGAAAATCCCAAGCGCGCGATACGTTTTAGGCGGATAAAAGTCGCGCCGAACCAGGAGCGTATACAAGGGGGGGGGCGATGGGGCGATCGCCCCCCCCTAGATACTTGTGTATGTACCTATATCTACTGACAACTGAAATTAATCGAACTAAAACTAAAATGTCATAAAACATTTTTTTATTTAAAACTTATTATTTTTATATAATTTTTCGATAATTCTAAGTTGGCAACAGATTCGACGGGCCGTTTTTCTATTCGCCCCCCCCCGCTAAGGGATGAAGTGAATACGCCCCTCTGCGCCGAACGGGAGAACGCGGTTCTCGGCGAATTCGTTACACGTTTTTTTCCAAAAAAAAATATTATATTTTTTTTTGTTCAAAACCGCAATAGCGTAATCGTTTTCCAGCTAATGTCCAGGCGGCATCCACCGGGTCAGGTTTTGTACACGCATGCGGCGGAGGTGTAGAAAAGCAAATAATAAACATTGTTGCCGGCGGCCGGTGAATTTCAGACACCGCGTTCAAACGCAACGTAAAACAACAGCGCACTGCGTCCATCCCAATAACAATAATAATAATAACAACAACAACAACGGCGACGCGAAAACGTTTGCTAAGTGCGAAATCCGGTTGTACGCGGCGCGGTAAACATTACGATTTCCCGGCCGCACGTCGAGACGGCACGAAAAAAAAACGTCGATTTATCGATTGCCGACCACCGGTCGATCGTGACCTACTGTTTATTATTTGTCCGACTCGATGCCAATACGCGGAGCCGCGCGGTCTGTGAAACGTTCTCGTACATAATACGGACCACTGTAATAATAATTAGCGATGGGTGGTTCGTGAGTGAGTCGACTCAAAGAGTTGACTCTTTCAGGTGAACTCAATGAGTTGAATCAGTGTGCCATAGTTCAGTGACTCCGTGACTCGGTGTGGCTAACTGTGGTATCACAGATTTGTGTTATCAACATAACAATTCCTGAATCATGTGATTCTTTATTGAATAATGACTCTTAACTCACGATTCATGGTGAGCCATAAGCCCATGACACGTTAATGACGTGTAGACGACGCGAATCTCCTTTAGAACGCACGCTTTGATATCGACGGTTCACCATGAGCGTGACACATTTTCTTTCGATAGCCGTCTCTGCGAGTCGGACTCGCACTGTCAATACGCGCCTTTATGACGTGTTATCAAAAAAGATTTGTTTGATTTGATGAATTGAGAGTTGTGGTTGACTCAGTGAGTCGGCTCACTTATGTGAACTGATTCAAACGAACTGATTCAAACGAACTGATTCGTGTCACCGAGTTGAAAATCCCATCTCTAATAATAATACGCGTATTGTGAGCCGTCGCGTGTGCATTCCGTTTCCGTTTTTCCTATTATTCTTGTTACCAACTTCATTGCGTAAAAATGTATTATCGATTTTGGTGCTAACGTCCGTGCCGTAAGAGCGTTCGTGGAAAAAATTATAAAAGCACCGTATCTCCTCCACGACTTTCACGTCTTACCGAACGCACGATACGGCGGCGGTAGCGTTTTGATTCACTTAAACGTTTCATGTAACTATCCAGTCCAGCAATGGTTATTTACGCGTTATACGTTTTTGAGTCTTTTCCGTCTTGCAAAAGCACGTCGCCTTTTTTTCTTTTTCTTTTTTTTGCCAATTGGAATTATTGCCTCCCCCCGGACTTCCACTACTGAGTTATAACTTAAAAGCGCGGTGGGCGACACATCACGTCGCCTAATCCCCAACTACTCCAAACACGGATTGAAATTTTGACGGGAACGCGATTCGGATAACGCGTTTTATTAATATTTTCCACAAAAAAAAAAAAAAAAGCATTTATATTTTGTAAACTCTTTTTCGCGGTCATTATTATTATTATTATTATTATTATTATTATTATTATTATTTTTCAATTAAAGTTTTGTAAACACGAGTTATAAATAATGAGAATTTGTAATGTACATACAGTGTACATTATTTTAGTATAATAATAATAATAATAATGTATGTATTAGTCCGACTGAAATTTCGCTCGTTCTTCATAAGTATATCGTAATATTAAATTCAAGAGAATTGTGCATAACATAATATATTGTTCCAAGTATACGACGGCTAAGTTCGTTTTAAACATTTCTATTTTCCGCGTGACGAACAACACCCCGCTTTATAAAACGTTTAATTTAAAGAAAACGTTTTTTTTTTTTTATCTCCCGATTATTATTATTATTATTATTATTATTATTATTATTATTATTTTGAATAATAATAATAATAATAATAATAATAATTTGAACGAATCAAACAAGCGAAAACTCAAAGTACTAATAATAACAATAAAAAAAAAAAATACGTTACAATTTATTATGATAATATGACGCGTAACATGGAAGTAATAAAAAAAAAAAATAGTAATAATAATCAAAAGTTATACGATTTAATCGTTTAACAGCCATTTCGTCTACAGCACTTCAGTCGGAATTACATATTCTACCAATCGGCTTTTACCCCCTAATAGTCGAATACGTTCGTCCGTATATTTTTTCCGAGTAAAAACTATAAATAAAAAAAATTATTATTTTTGTTGTAAATATATACATAAGCCGTTACGAATGATTGAATTAAACCGTCAAAGTATACACGTACGTACACGAAACGTCAATTTCAATAAAACAAATTTTTTTATTTTCAACTTACGGACGAAATGTGCATAGGGAAACGGTATCGGCGTTATGAAGACATGAAAAATGCGACTAATCGAAACGGGCGCGAGGTGAAATTAAAAAAAAAAAAAAAACGTAAATAAATGTTGCCTTATTCACTTTAAAACGACGTTTTTATCAATTATTTTATACTCTGGTGAACACGAAACACGTATGTGCAATTAATAAAAATATTATAAAAAGTTACGATTTTATAACAAACGTCAATAACAGGCCTGTCTGTTGAGAAAACTGTTGTACGTATTCGAAATTGAAGGAAGTTAGAATTCAGTGTAATGTACACGTTTTTGTATTATACATTCGCGTATGCGTACATGAGTCCATCAAGACTTTTTCAAAATCGCTTTATAACAATTCGTTTACGTTATAAAAAAGAAGAAAACTGTATTCAGAAAAATTATACATTGCCGTCGATCGAAACAAATTTAACTCGATACGTTTTCGTGTTATTATAAAGTTAATTTGACAAAAAAAAAAAACGTTTAAAAACTTGTAATTAAAAAAAAAAAAAAGAAAAATGCGACACGTCAAGCTGAATTCGAATATTTTACTACACAGTAAAATCTCTGTCGATCACAGAGGATTTTCAAAAGAGGGATGGACATTGTGTTTTTCTTTTCTTATTGTTTTTCCAAAAATATTTTCAAACTAACCGAATATTAATCACGTTCGCGCGATTTACGTGATTTAAGACACTTAAAAAGTTTTTATTTTTTTTTTTTTTTTTAGAAGAATATTTGTTTCATTCCGCCGTCATGACAAATTACTAAAAATTATGTTTTTTTCTTTTGAACATTAAAAGTTCAAGCCGTTGCGTACAATATGCGTAGTTCTCTCCTCCTCCCCTCCGATCATTTGTATATGAGATATTGTTTCGCTCTTGTGGATTTCTATCTTCAATGTATGACAATGCTTAACATGCGAAAAAACTTTAATGGCGATATTATACAGAGAAGACGTGACCTACATATCAATTATTTGCTAATAGTTTTGGTTTTCCTTCGCTATTACACGTATACGCATTTTTCATATGCTGTACGTCATATAATATATTATGTTTATATATTATACGCGTATACCACAGAATAAAAAAAAACGAAAAAAAAAAGAACGAGAGCTGTAAAGAAAAAGAGACAAAGGATCGAGAATTTCGGATCGACGTCGTAGTCGTCCAAAGCCATCCAGAAAACCGTACGCGTGTTTGCGTTCGGAAATCAGTCAATATTTATTGTACAAAATCTACGTATCGAAATTTTATACTGAAATTCGAAATCTATTTATCTGTAGCGGCGTCCAAAAAGAAAAAAAAAGCCGAGTTTCATTATAAATAATTTAAAACTATCCGTTGAGATTACAACGAGAAAAAAAAAGAATTTGATCGATATTTTAATTTAATTTATTGAGTAAAAAACCTGTAGTGATTTTATTGCAGTACGAATGTAAAACACGTGAATTTCGATATAAATGATACCGGATTTATAGAATATAAATTATATATATATAAACACCGACGAGTAGAAAGTGAACGATCGATTGTAATATAACAATATTGTATACATTTTTTTCTCTACAAAAATAAAAATATAATTTATTAATCTAAAAATTTCTATATCGTAATGTTCTATCATAACGAATGTCATTAGTAAAACGCTGTTTGAAAGCGCGTCATAAACAACTATTTACACTTGTATTATTGTCGACAAAAATTTTCAAAAATACTACTTTCAGATATCATAACGTGTGCGCGTGTAATCAGAAAAACAAAATATTCTTTCACTAAAATATTACTATATGTAGAAATACTGTTTTTATGTTATTAAAGATGTTTCTTTTTTCCTTGCCGCGGCGCCGAGCGAAATATTCTAATTAGAAATGTAAATTCTATATTTTATCAACTGTACTTTTTTTTTTTTTAATATAAATACATTCCGACGTATATAACGTAATATTATTATATAACTCCGCAACGAGAATCGGTTCGACGAGTTGAAATTGGATTAAGCGGTCGAACGGTAATAAGAAAAAAAAATACGCTATAGAAACGCATGTTTTGTGCTTAATATATATTATAGAAAAGGGGCTTCTTTTAAAGCGTATATTATATTATTATACAACGTACGACGAAGATTATTACGTGGGTAATATCGGTGTACATCGTCAGTTTTAACTTTTATAATATTTTTTACATATAAGTCGACTTGAGCAAAGTCTCGGGTTTTGTGTGTATTTGCTTTTACTTTTCCCTCTCGTACCCGCGCGTATAAAATAATAATTTATAATAATTAATAATAATAATAATAATAATAATAATAATAATAATAATAATAATAATAATAATAATAATAATAATAATAATAATAATAATAATAATAATAATAATAATAATAATAATAATAATAATAATAATAATAATAATAATCCGTTGGCAATAATATGTAACTATATATTTGACGTGTACGCGCATAAATAAATACGTATAAAAGTAACTCTTCTCTGTTCGCTAAACACGTTATTTATACTTAAAACATTATATTATATACAGTAAACTTATCGGCTATCAGTACAACATTATGATAATTATGCATTAAATAATAAATGGATTAAAATATAAGGTTTATTTTCATACGTTTTATGAGTAAAAGAAATTTATAAGTATATATGTTTGCCTACGGGAATTTTTTTCTCTCGGAGGAAAACTTCCGAGTTTCTATAACGCTAGATATAATAAAGCAATATTCCCGGCACACATTTATAATACGCATAGACTTTTAAACCCACGGGGTTTTCTATTGAAATTGAATTCGCTCGCGTTCTCCATAAGAAGATTTTAATTTATCCGTCTCATTTATTATACAATGTCATGTAACACAACGCGTATAAGAAAAAAATATCGCCCGATTTTTTAACAACGAAAAAAAATATTCTTTTAAAATCGAATCAACGCAACTCGTTAAAAATAATTTTATAATTTTTTCTTTTTTTTTTTTAAGAAAATGCGATTTATTTTAAAATTAATTAATTTGTTCATCGGAGATGGTTATTGCGAATGCACATAAGAACAATTTAAATCCAAGAAAATTGGGCACCTGCAGACTTGGACATATATAGAGATCAAAATGTGTGTATGTATTCATATTGCGAACACCGTGAAAATCCCACACAGAGTTTATAACATTTTTCGCCGCGTTCACGTTGTTTTTTTTCATACTAAATTCAATTATTCTGCAATCCGTATATATATATATATATATAAAAAATTATAATGCGCGTATTGTACTGCGGCGGAAACAAAATATTATTCTACGATAATATTACGACGGCTTACGAGTATGTTATAAAGAGCGATCGAGTAATGAAATATAATACGGACACACAGAAAAAAAATCTGATTTCAGTGACGATTTTTATGCCTACAGCCGGTACAAACGTACGCATAATTCGCTGCAAGTTAACCAGTGTTTATACGTCATGAATATGATCCCGCGTAAGCTCGTTTATAAAAACGTATAGAGGTTATAATATATATATATATATATGTGAATTGAAAAATAAACGGATATTTTTGATGAAAAAAACTCGAATTTCCGCTACTAAAAAAACATACATTTTATACGAAATACAATTATTAAACGGTCGTACAATATATTTAAATATAATCAACTCGATTAACGAACGGAGATTACTTTCGCGTAGTATATAATTCCGTTCGGATAAATACAAAACTATATAGGCACGTTTATATGTACGTATATATATGGGACATATTATGTCGTGAAATCAAACATATTATCCTCGTAGAGCACAGGCGTCGAAAACGTGCGGCTCTCCAGTTTCATACGCAAAAAAATTAATAATTTCACTATCCAAAAAAAATAAAAAAAAAAAAAATTTTGATAATATGATGTAGAATGCGCAGGAGGGATGAGTCAGGTCATTCGGAGAAAAAATAAATACTTAAACGGTCCGTACACGATCAATAATATTTCGTTCAGTTTCGTTAAACGAACATTTTTAGTGGCTCTATAAAAACTATAAAATTTTGTAAATTGTAACTCTTGGCACTTATACGTCTAAAAAGGTCGCCGATTTCTGCCGCGGAGAAATACGCTTTGGATAAAGTCAAAAGCGCGTAATACAATAATAATTACAGTGAAAAATTCCTGTTTTTTTCTCTGTTACCTTCAAAAGAAAAAAAATTCGTAACGAAATAAAATCACTTTCCATTTCATGACGCGGCGCGTATGAGTAACTTTCACTAAAAAAAAAAAAAAGTTACAATAACATTTTTCGTATTTGCGGTATTTTCTCGAGTGTCGAATACATATACCGCGCACCATATTATTATTGTACGAACGCCAAACGGAAATCTCATCGCGGATCTGAATAACCGCATATAAGAACACACTGCGAAGAGTTCGTTTCTCTTTCTATTTTATCATTAAAAAAAAAAAACGATTCAAAGACAATATTATATACACAAAATACCCGATACGATTAGCACAGATTGTCTCGTTAATACAGAGAACTTTTCGTGGTGAAATCTGTGGTTCGTGGTTTTCGTCGCGGTTTCTAGACTTTTGATCGTTTTCTCCGAGTATACAAGAGAGAAAAAAAGGGGGTACCGAGACGCTCTGATTAAGCGAATTATTTAGCGGTAAGAATTTTTTTGTTTTTTTTTTTTTTCAGAATTTTGTTACCGAATTACATCAATTTTAAAGTAACGATAAATCATTGCACACGCAATATAAAACGATTCTGAACGGAGCTCTTGTGTAGTATTATTTTATTGTTAATAATTTACGAATGACCTCGTCAATTTTATTCTAAAATGTTCAGCCCTTAAAGACAAAAAAAAATTACCTCTTTTACGATATAAATAACTCAACGCGTCTAATAATTACTGTAAACGGCCTAAAATTTGAAGGCATTTTTTTTAACGTATATAGCGCACAGTTTTCGTATTCGTCGACGTAAATTTCAAAAATCTAAAACCAATTTGTCAAAAAAAAAATCGTGTTTTGTTGTTGTTGTTGTTTTTAACGAATATTATTTGGTAGTTTTATATATTTATTTTTTCATGCCACTCTTTTAAAAACCGCTAAGAATATCTCGAAAACGGTTAAGGACTTATACGAATCGAAGCACTTATACTAGTCGAAAAGTCGTACAGAGAAGAAAAAAAAACATCAATCAAAAACCAATAGTTTTCTCGTTATCAAAAATCACACATATATAGTTTACAAAATATATACCGATTGTGATGGAGAAAACAAAAAAAACGACCGCGAGCGATTAGACGATATAATAATAATAATAATAATAATAATAATAATAATGATATTGTCTTTGGCGGAGTCCGCCGTTATTTCGTTTCCGTATGAACGAAAAATACCGATTGCTCGATTTCTCGTGTGTTTCTCGTGACTAACAGAACGGTGCTAAAACAACGCTCACAGTGTCGCGTGTGAGCCATCCAACGGCAATATTTTATGCAAAAAAAAAAAATCAGACATTAATAATAAATTAATAATATTTTGTGCAAGAAACTGCAGGGGAAATATACGCGGAGCACCGCCATCTCAAAAAGTCAAACGTCATAACAATAATTTGAAAATTAAATTATTTTTAATAATAATACACGTATATAGGTATATTAATCAATGCGTTGAATCAATATTCGCTTATCGCCACAGTTTTGCAAACGATGTCGTAATATCTTTTTCGATACTTAACGTGACAAGTTCGCAAATGTCCATTTTTTATTTTTGTGTACCGCGTTAATCGGGAGTGAATTTTTTATTTTTTTTTTTATACAAGAAAAACTCTTATCAGGTAACTCGCCGTAATAATGTGTTTAACATTTGTGTTCGGAATATCGTCAGTGTTACAAATCTTATGTTAAACGTTTAAAACGCCTTATAAGGTCGTAATCGAAAATTACGCTCGTGTCGATTTTCCGTCCGGGAAAGCGTGTCTGCTAATAATACGTTATAAAATTATACGAGCAGCGTGGAAAAAGACGATTTTTTTATTTCTTCAATAACGTTTTCCATTTCGGCGCGGGCTAGTTTTCGTCGACGGCGGTAGACATTTCACAATGCGAGAGAAAACAAAAATATAACATATATATATATATATACGTATCGCCGTTGTGTTTAATCAACCGATATGAACCGATACAGAGCCGAGCGATTTAGTTTAAAAACATTTACTCGTCTATGAACCCTGTGCAGTACACGTCGTCGTTTGTCATAAACGAACCCGATTTCGACTGTCACAATCACATATATTATTATATTATGACACGGTAAAACGTCCGAGACCATCTCGCCCGGACCGTGCTCAAAGCGATCGTGATTTCTCCACTGTCCGACGACGATAAACGCTCGCGATTCATTCTCCGTCGCGAAATCCAATTGTACTACTACTACTACTACTGGACCAAGCGACCGCGGGGCACGTTCATCGCGCCTCGTCGGGCTTCGAACGCGACCTGTGTTTTCGCTGCAATAGATATCGGCCGGCGTATATTATCAACTCCATCGAAAGAGAACAAAAAAAAAAAAAAAAAAATATATATATACGTATATTCTCTTATTTCGATTCTCTGCAGTGTGTACGTACAGATAAACCAGAGAGAAATTGGTGGTACGACGCGGAGGAAAACGGAAAAAAAGATAAACGTTATACGTACACGGGGGAAGAAACCATTTTTTTTTATATTTATTTTTTTTTCTTTTACGCGCATACGCGCGATACTGACGTTTAGAAAGAGACAGAGAGAGAGAGAGAGGGGAAAAAAGAAAATAACATTTAGTTATATAGTAATAATATCTATAAAAAAATCTTTGCTGTACGTCATGTTCTAGACCCACTAGGGTAATATTTACACTAAGTACAGAGTGTATATTTCTGTCGATTTCGTTTTTTTTTTTTTTTTTAGAAAAAAAAATTAATCGATGATTTATGCAAAACATTAAAAATGTCGTGTCTGCCGAGACACGCGAACTCGTGTAATGGTGGGCCGACCAGACAGATACAACTAAAACGAAACGAGGACGCTTTCAAAACGGATAATGAGCGTAACTTGATTAGTCAATCGGGTTTTGTGACGGTACGAACATTGGTCAAATTGTGGTTTATGGAAGACATGTCGCTTGTCACCCGCTCCCGCTTAATAAAGTCTGGTTGCTATAAGATAGTTTTCGTCCGAGTTCCGCGATACATTTCCATTTCGATTTCATTACCGAGTGCCTTAAAGGATTTTCTCGGTATTTCAGCCTGAACCGCATGCTCCTGGATAACGTCAGTGTGAATACCGGTAGAGTCTGTTTTGTCCGTTCTCCGACTGTGTATGAGCGTGACGACACGACGTCGTTGCTCAGCACCGCGATTAAACGTTGCTTCGTTGCATTATAATAATAATAATAATAATACGTACGTTCCGAGACTGCATTCGTTTACATAACGATATTTTGTCGAATATATACGAGCGTTATATTGCGATACGTATTACAAATGGAATGTAAAAAAAAAAAAAAAGTTCTTTTCCAACTCGAACCAATTCATCATATACGATATAAGTGTACTAAAACGTTGCGTATTTCCGCGTCGTAAGTGTATATAATATATATATATTATGATATGATACGAGGTTTATTTGTTAAATAAACACGCGTAGACGTGTATTCGGTTAGATTGTTCGGGGGGGTGGATGGCGCAATATCATAATACGCGTATTATTACGATGGAGCATGTAAACCGACCGGAATATACACACGCGTATCGTCAAAATATGATATAAACACAGAGAAATTTACACATAAATTTGATTTCTCTTTACGCGTACTCGCTGCTGCTGCTGCTGTTCATCCCAGTGTAAACGTAACTTTCTTTATACATGTATAGATTGCGTTTAAAGATCCGGAATGGAAGTCAAAACGGTATGACCGCCGCGGCGATGGAGTGTAGAGTAATCCGTTTATTGCGTTATTTGTATACGTTAAAACGAGAGAGAAAAAATTTCAATAAAATCCGTTGGTTATTATTATAATAATGTCGAGTTGTACGAGTTGTTTTCCATATTGATTGTGCATATATACGTACATATGATTAAAACATAGTTTAATACCTATTTTCGTTTTATTATTTTTTTTTTTTTGAATATGTAGTTTTTCTCCTAAAACGAACAGAACAATAACCGTCGAACGTTCAATATTGAAAACATCAAAGACCGACGACGATATTATAAAATATTATATTGACATTCTTCGTGATCCATTTGTTAACACAATCTATTTACGTTAAAATTAAAATGAGCGCGGAAAAAAAACGATTATTGTACGAGAAAACGCTATTAATAAATACTTCGAATTATAGAATAAAAAAGGGGTGTGTATATAAAAAAAACACACGCACTTAAAAAAGTGGCGATGAAAATATAAAATAAAAAAGCCCGCGGTAATTGCTGTGTAGTTATTTAACGCGCGAGAATAATAAAAAAACGCGTTGGTCTTGTAATCGTTTTTTTTTTTACTTTTTTCTACCTCGATCGTTTACCACCAGACGTGTGTGACTTTTAACCTACAGCCCTCCAAAGTATTTCTCGGAAATATTTAAAAAAAAATAAAAAAAACCGAGTTTTTTTTTCCAAATATAATTCGAAAACCAAACAGAAAACGAATTATCCCGTTGAAATTTCCCGACTTATATTTCTCGTATACGGGGGAAAAAGAAAAAGAAATTCGAATCGTTTTCTGCTGGCGTTGCAGGCCATGTCGGATTTATAACGAAAACAACGGTTATAAAAAAAAAAAAAAGAAAATGATTTTTAAAATCGTTTTCGAACTCACACGAATGTCTCATTCGTATCCCTATGAAAACAGATGTCAAAAGTAAATGATATTATTCTCTCTCTCTCTCTCGGTTACGTTTGTGATTTGCGAGCAGACGTTGTCGTTCGTCGGAGGAAAAAAAACAAATAAAACACGGTCTAAATCGCGGAAAAGTGGAATTAGTGGGAAAATATCGACGACCTCGAAAATCACGCGTTAAACATTTGTACGCTTTTCCAGATGTATTCAAAACGAAAATGTCTCCTCAGGAAAAAAAACGTATATTTTTTTTTAATTTCAATAATATTTTCGTCCGCGGAACATGCGACACTCGTATACGATGTGCGTTTTGACTGGGAGAAAAAAATCATCGTCGTCGCGTTAAAATAGTGATTGTTATTAATAATTGCGGCGCAGAGTCGGAGAAAAAGTGCGCGACAAACAAATAAAATAATAACGGTAATAAAACGTCGTTTGTTGTACAAATTGCACAGATTTCAAACGTTTAGGTTAGGCCAGCCGCGTTCGCTGCGGCACAGAACTATTTTCACGTTTGCCTCCTCTGACCCGGGCCGCGTCACGAAAACTTCACGCCCGAAATGTCTTTTCCTCGTCCCTTCGTACCGCCTTGTGTACACTGCGCGCCGCCTCTCGTACCCCGGAGACTCTTTGTGAATTTACGACGACCTTTTCAGCTACTACACGCCAGAGAACGTATATTTCCACTACGATATAAGGTGAAAACTGCGAGACATTTTTTTTTCTCTCTCTCTCTCCCTCCTCTACATTTCATATATTCTTCTTCGCCCACTCCCCCTGCGCAACTCTGTGCCGCGTATCGCGAACGTTGTCAACGGCAGATGTCACGACAACCGTTCCCGCGTTTTATGGTTCCCGGGGATTTGCAATTTAATCTTCTCGCCGCGTCTTTCTCCGACCGGGGGCCCCGTTTCGGTTTCCCGCTATATCGCCGTCGCGATATTCGGGCACACGAGCACCTCCTGCCCGAGCCGGAAAATTATACGTGTTAGATATAATATATATATGCGAAGTGAGGATTTAAGTATTATTTTCCCTTCCCCATAATCCCTCGTTCACTCTCCCGTCTCCGGGATTCCGCGGACGATAATGCGCGCGCGCGATGCAGGAGTTCTTCTTGTAAAATTCCAACGGACCGGATCTGGCGACGCGCGGCCGCCACTCGATAAGTCGCGGCGGCGGTTTTTTCTCGGTCGTGAATACGTAATACAAATTTAACGAGAACTTCCCCCGTTTCACGCCGGAGAATTCCGCAACTGTTGCCGAGGATTCTTTTTTTTCTTTTTTTTTTCGTGTCTATCCCCCGAAGACGAACCGCAGATATTATAATAAAGTTAAAAAAAAAAAATGGCGAGAAAACAGTCGACGGGGTGGTAAGAAAAGAAACAGATTTCACCTCTCCACTCCGCCGGTTACAAATATAATCGTTGACGGCGACACCGGGGCACTTCTCGCATATTTGCTCTCCGCCGGCCGTACAGGAGGATTTCCGAAAACATTTTCTGAAAACGTTGACTCGTTACTGTTTAAACAAACATTACGTCGTATAGATTTATACATATGAAATTGACGAAAAAAAAAACAATCCATTTAGCACATTCGTGATGCTTTTAGACACTCCCGTAATAATTTACTTCGTTCAAAAGACATAACAATCAATAGGAAAATTCTTCGATATTGGATATTAGTACGCTAATAAATTATAATTTGACGACACGTCGCCTACGGTGAAACGAAATATTCGCGTTAATTATTCTAAAAACTTTCACTGAACCCTTTTATTTCCGCCGGGATGTTTCTATTACGATAAATAATCTGTTCAAAAAATTATTACACTAGCATACAGTATTATTTATAAACGCTCACCTCACTGAATCGTCGTGACCAATAGATAATTATTTGCATAGAAATTAATTTGAAAATGTAATAGAAAAAAACAATTAAATTTCCATAAAATTTTACCGTTTGTAATTGTATTAAATCTCAATTTGAAAACTAAAATTACTTTAAATATACGGACGTTATGAAATTATTAAAAGTATACCTACACGATATCATTCTCGTGACGGATAAATTGAAATGTATTTTTAATATCTAAATAATATTTAATATATCACTATATTTATATAAAAAAATTTATTTATATATATATATATATATACGCAGTAAAATAATTTTATTTACCTAAACCTTGTAATGTAAACCACGAGAGAACGTTGTTGTAAATCCGTTGTCAGCAATCGTCGTCCATCACCTGACATCGAAAATAATCCTAATATTCGTATCGTTTTAGTATAAGTATATAAGATTTATTAAAAACAAAAAAAAATTGCGTTTAAAATATAGAAGAAAAATGTAAAAATTGCGAACAATTTCGATAGAAAAAATAAATTAAATTCTTACTGCATATTTTATATGAAACAAATATGTATTATAACTGACGCGTAGCGAAAGAAACCACAATAATGTCCCCTAGCCCTATACAATTTATTTTATATAATAACATTATTTAAAGTATCATACGCGTGACGTAATAGATATAACGCATTTTTTCCTATTATCCAACGTTTCTCTGTCGAAAACCGCGTATTTTTTTTTTTATTATTATTATTATTATTATTATATGTGTACGACGGATAATAATAATCGAACGAAAATATTATGATAAATCGTTTATTATAATATATTATACGAGCTATATATATTTTTTCTTTATAAACATTAATTAAGTATCGGAAATTATAGTCATATGTATACATACACTGCACTTTATTGACGTCAAGGACACAATAAAAATAAATAATCGTTTTAAAAACACATCGAGTCATATATGTATATATATAATATCTATTACAGAATACATACATTATCGTCGATACATATTATATAAGAAAGAAAAAAAAACGTGTCTGCTGCGCAGAGCATAATAATATATAAACTGAGATTAGTATTATATACTGCAGAGTTTCACGGATATCTTACAAATCATATTATATGAATTTTTCATATTCTACGTTTTGAAGTATTTTTAATATAAACATATTTTTAATTTCAATTCATGAAAGATTTGAAATTAGAAAACTTAATACTTTTTTTTTTTTTTTTGATAAATAATAATCTAAAATACATTTCAGAAGAATTTCAGTGTTTCAACCGAGTCGCGTTATTATTTTTCCAAAAAGTTAATAAAATTTCTAATGTTCTTCTTGCTACCATCAATTCTCTCGCTACTCAGAAGAACGCAATAAATATTGAAAAAAAAAAATAATTGTCGAAAAATAATTTTCAGGCGGCAGTAATTTCGCTGTACAGCGACGAGATTCCAGTGTAATTATCACAAAAACAGAACAAAAGTTATCGCATTTGTCATATGTCCGTCGATTCCACTCTGTATATTGCAGGCAAATGGAAAAAAAAAAAATCCGAATCCCTTATAGAACGTGTGAAAGACTGTACACTATTCGATTCGAAATATAATAAAAACAAAACGTAATTATTTATAGATGATTATAATACAATCGTATCGTATTTTATTTGAAATGCATAGAAAATTACGGAAAAATCGCTCGCGTTATTTAAAACATATTTTCACCTCTTCTAAACTCACAATACCGAAATTGAAAGAAAAAGACGTTTTGTCGTGTTATTTTACCGTAGTACTGTATACGAACGTGAAAACCGTATAGATGGAATTTTGTTTTTCCAAACATTTCGTAAAACTGATAGGAAAACGTTTTGGAAAGCGTACGGAGAAATTTCAAACAAACAAAAAAAAAACAAACATATCTAAATTATTCCGCGTCCGTCCGTATACATATTTATACCGCGATTTTACGCGTGCGAACGTTTTCGAAACACTGTGGTTTTTTTTTTTTTGCTCGAGAAACTGAAAAAAACACGTTTTTTTTTTAAAAAGAAAGAGCGAAAAAAGAAAGAGCGAAAAACACGACTATTGAATAGTACATTGTCGCGGTGTATGACAAACACGCGCGTGTCCGCTTTAATTTTATCTACACTATAATGATTTCGTCAAAGTAGCTTGTTTTCCACGAGTATCGCAGTATAACAGCACACTTACTGCACGGCCTGCGTGTGTGTATCGCCGACGGAATCGTTATTATTTTTACAACAGTAGGAAAACGTAAAGAAAACTCGAGTTGCCCGGTACGGGGTAACATCCGAATTTCCAAAGTAAATCAATCGGCCGGTGCCATATATATATATATATAAATGTATATTATATTATTTATACGGAGGCGATTGCAGCAGAGAATAGCGAGAAGAAAAGTCCCGCAGTTTTTTGAAACGCCAAAAAGTTAATGTTGAACCGAAAGTTTCCACCGCGTGGCGTTTTCCCCGGAGGAATGAAAACACAACACGCCGTCGTTAAACGCGACAAAAGCGAAGTTTTCTCTTCTTTTTTTTCCCCCCCATACACACACACTGACGTAATTTCTATTTGAATAGAGAAAGAGAGAGAGAGAGACGGAAAAAGGAAAACGATTCTCCCGCCGAATACGACCGGAATGTTTAGGAGATTTTTCGCGTAAACGTATACAATCGTATTGGAGTAAACAGCATCAGCTGGTACTACACCGTTTCACGTGCGTCTAATTATCTAATGATCGAGACGCAGTGACCATAACCCTTACACGAATCCAGCGGAGGATTTCGAGAATATTTGAAATTTCAACAACGTGGAGATTTCGGTCGTTCAAACCGTAAATGTAAATTTCGAATATCCAAACGGTTATCATTAATTCTCTCACCAGAAATTCTCGTCGTGTTTCCAATCGTTTTCAAATCGCAATTAAATACTAATAAATCGTTTACAAAGGTTGACGGCGAATCGACGGTATAAAGTCTGGTCGTCACAAATATTACTAACTTATACGTGCGTATTTTTTTTTTTTTTTAAACACTACTACGTCTCTTTAAAAACAAAAAATAATTTTCGCAAATAACAAAAAAACGGACTTAGGCTACGATATCGAAAAATCTCACTAAAACGATAATAATAAAAAAAAAATTAAATGAACATTTTTTTTTTATCTAAATTCTATCTACACGTGACATATACGGAGAAAACAGAGCCTTTTTTTTTGTTTAATGTACTTTTTTATAATCGTTTTCGCCTTTGCCGTTACCTAACCAACGCAAACGCTTCTCAAATGTATATTAATATACAAAACATGGCGTTTAACGTGTACCGAATCGGTTCTATTTGACGGCGACAATCAATGCTCCGCGTCATAAAAATAATAATAAAAAAAAAACTGCTAAAGAAATAAAAAGTAAAATGTTACCAATACGACTAGGATTATATGTAACGAACGAGAACGGTATACGAAAATGGCACATCAGTGCGCCATAAATTGCAAGGAAATGAGTATAATAAAATTCGTCCGAAAACGATTTTAGAAAAATAAAAATTTCTGTTCGCTGTGTACTCAAGTCCGTAATCGTTGATTTCTAATCAAACATTACTCGTATTCGTTATGAAATACATTTAAAAAAAAAAAAAAAACGTTTTATTTAAACAAATTTAACTCCGAACACGTTTGATTTACGCGAAAATGACGTCGTATCGATTATTGTTAAAAAAAAAAAAAGAAAGAAATTAGTAATAATATTCTCGTTTATAGACATTTTCTTGTTTTTCCAAAAAAAAAAAAAAAATATTCGACTGATTCGAATTTTCTAAGTGCCGACGAATACATCACATCGTTAGCAATACTATTTCGCGAACCATAAAGTTATACGGGGAGGAAAAAAAAATAAAATCGTGTTCTCGTTTTGTCTGTTAAATAAGAAACATAGCGTATACGAATATAAGTAAAAAAATACCATTTGACGTGTATAATACGCTTACGCGTACTATAGTTTTTGTGCTCAATTTTCAATGTACAAAAGTATGTGTATAATAAAAAAAAAAAGGAAACTTTTATTACTACGCGGCATGCCTGTAAATGTACGAAAATATGTAAAAATAGCCGGGGAAAATAAAAAAAGTAAAACGTCGGTGTAAAATCGATACAAGCAATAATAATAATAATAATGGTCGTATAATACGTACAATATGACGTGTAAAAAAGCGTATTTTTCTTACGCAATATTCGTTTCGAATGAAAACTTATCTTAACGATTCGACACAATACGCGTGAAAAAGTCCGCCGCCTATTTCGAAAAACGACGATTTTTTTTTTTTTTGTAAATCCAACAATTATCAAACGCGCTTATGATATATTTTTTATTGCGCGTTCATCTCGATTTTAAGACTCGTCAGGGGATCGTCACACGACCCTGCGGAGTTCATAATCGGTTTTCGTATTTTCCTCTCGACATATTATCGCAATATTACGTTTCGTTTTGCACACGCGGAATTCTAACAACACGCCATACACGAAAACGAATGATTTTATTTTTAAGACAGATTTTCGCGGGAAAAGAAAAAAATTACCACGCTGTGTAGAATTTTGTATTTATTTTTACATTGTCGCATAACTGTAATCATAGTGGCGAAATCGCCCAGTTACAATATTGTATAGGAATATATTCGTTTTAAATTATTCGTCACGAAAAAAAAATAAAATAAAAATTCTCGTATATAATAACGTCGAAACGATTAAATCTCGTGTTATTAATGTACTGTGAACTCGATAATTGTTTTGTACGATTTTTGCGAATTTTTCATTATTACTATTATAAAATATACGCGTATATTACGAGGAATTATAATCAATAGTTCCATTAAAGAATTCCGACGAATCGCGCGAGTTATTTTTTTTTTTTTGTATTTTCGTATTCTCCTTTGGTACTTTTCTGTATTTTATCTCGTAAACGATTCGGAATAAATTTATTGTATACTATTTCGATCGAATTGACAAAAAAAAAAAAAAATAAAAATAAAGAGAAAATCGGATTTGGAGCTGTAAAATTAAAAAAAAAAAAAAAAACCAATGAATTATTTATGTGCACACGAGTTCGCGTTATTATTTTTTACAACGTCGTTATTTATACTGTACTTGGAAACACTATACACGCGCGTACATAACGGAATCGGTTTTTTTTTGTTTTTTCTTTCATTTTCGGTTTCGAATTCGTTATTATTATATAAACAATAAATGCGAAATCGCCGAGAATTCCTAAAGTTTACGCATCGGATATCGGATAAAAAAAAAAAAATGAAGCGACTTCGTATAGTTCCGATACTACGCCCGTTGGCCGCCGCTCGGCTCAAAAACGCGGATTTAAATACACCGATAGACGGGATTATAGGTTTGGCTCGAGTAAGATCCGATTGCACGTGTCGTGTACACGAATGTGATTCTGAAATCGCGGGAAAATATGAATATGTAATTTTTTTTTCTTTTTATTACAATATTGTCTATTATTTATAAATGAACACGAATCGTATTCGAATATCGCACGTTGATAAAACAAGTACTGTTTTTCGATATTTCAGATTCTGGACGGAGCGAATTTTACGACGATGTGAGTTCTTTTTCTCTTTATCCAAAAATCCCACCAAAAGGAGTGCTTCGATCTTTACGTGCAGAACACTGTTTCCCGGTATCGCGTTGTATTTAGTCGGTAATTGAAAAGACGTTATTTGTTAATTTTCTCGAAACGTTTTTTTTTGTAAACGTCGGCAAATGACTGTCGAGAAATATTACACGCGATTTCCTCGAAACCGATTAATAATCGTTATTTCATCGCGATTTTCAAACAACCGATTTGATTAGAAACCCGTAATTCTCACCAAAAACGTAACGTTTGACTGTATTAACGCGACGGATTTTTCGAAAAAAACAAAAAAAAAAGTTCCCTTTAACTTTGGGCTATTCATAACAGTTGTAGATTTTGAAACGTTTAATTCGTCATAACAAATTTTCGGTTTTCAAGGTTTTTTTTGTTTGTTTTAAATAACGTCAGACGTTTGGCGGTTACTTGATTAACGGGGAAAAAAAAAATCTTCAGTCTCGAAATTCCCGTTTACAACCGTTCGAAATTTTTCCACACAGCGTATATCTACAACAGCGAATAATTTCCACCCATAATCGTCGTATCGGACGCAACGGTTTACCGCCGTTGCTTTCAAATTCATCGATAATAACAAAACCACGGATTCCTCTGTGCTAAGCTCAATACAACACTTCAGTCTCCGTACAACGACGTTCAAAAAGACAACGAAAAAAAAAAAAAAATCCGTCTTCACACGCGCGCGCGCGAATCGTATTTACCGTACGTCGGCGCCCTTCCGCCACCAATCAGTTTCCACGTAAAAACGTTACGCCGATTTCGTGTGGTATACGAAAAAGAAGTAGAAAAAAAAAAACGTAATAGAATTATATCCGCTTCGTGGCGTACACACGCGCCGCCTCTTGTTACGACAATTATTATTATTATTATTATTATTATTATTATTATTATTACTATTACTTTTATTATTATTATTATTATTACTTTTATTATTATTATTATTATTATTGTTATTATAAATAATACGACGCGTATCGGATGACGAAGCTCGCGTACCTATCGTTCCGGTTTTGTCCGACATATCGCGTTTCTCCGGCTTTCGTGCACTCGTAAGCGTGTGTAAACGGCCTGCGATTTACCCCCGTTGCTGTGACGAGAACACGGTGGCGCGTCCGAATCGTGACGCGAAACCCGAACTCGGAAATCCTTAATATGAGAACGGTCGTAGGTCTTCGTTTACCCTCCCCGGGAGCCGGCTAAACCGTGCACGTCGCGCGATTGTAGTACAAAACTGTAACAATAATATATTATATCGTATTTAATTTTCGCGTCGAAACACACGTCCGATACACGCGGCGTAAGTGGAGACACGGGGGGGAAAAGAAAGCGACTTTTAACTCCTCGTTTTGGAAAACGGCCGGCGGCTTATCTCCGGGGTTCCAGGCTTTTATCGTCGCGGCCTTTGTGACTGGAAATCACTATATATACACACAGTGGTGGTGGTGGTGGTTCATTATTTGAAAAACACACTGCGCATTACTAACGGTATGACGACGGCGCCACGATAAATTCCGAGAGAACGAGGGGGGTTAGGTTTGGCGCGTCGATTTTTTTTCGTTTGGGGGAAAGAGGGGAATAAGAGGCATTTTTATCGGTACGACACAACGGCCGATACATTTGACGGAATTATGGGCGCGCGCTTTTTTTTCCCTCCCCTTCGCCTCTTCGCTCTCTGCCGCTACCACGATTCACTAACTGTGCTATTAGGGAAATGGTAAAACGACGTTTACACTACTCCGCTCGTGCAATTATTAGTCGTTCCTTATTGACCAAATAATAATAATAATAATTATTATTATTATAAACCAAATTTATTATAATTATTATTATTATTATTATTATTATACGCGTTAGGGAATACTTTCGGTTTTATTCTCTTATACTGAAAATGATTATCCGTCTCGTTTCAATACGACGCGTTAAATACCGCCGACCCATGTGCGCGTAAAATTCGTTTTCAATACGGTTCTTTTTTTTTATTATTATTATTCCACCTCGTCGCTCTGTAGATCTCATCCTCATAACGTTTATAAAGATTTACTGTTGTTCGACGAAAACGTTCGAATTCTGATTAAACGTTTATTTCGAATTCTCGAATTACTTAATATAAACGTCCGGTGGTGGTTTCGAATACGGAACACCGCAGTGTTCGCGCCGACAGAACACGTTAATTCGTTTTTTTTTTTTTTTTTTTTGTTCTATTTTAAAATCTATTTTAAAGATGAATTTAATTTCCGTATTGATATTGAAAATAACGATTTTCGTTTCTTCGGATAACAATGGAAGAAATCGCGACAGACGCGAAAATTCATAATAATTTGTAAAACAAAAAAAAAAAAAAAAAAATAACAAATAAAACGTACTTTTCCCGAATACAAAGTGGTCGCCGTCGTCGTTTATTTATTTATTTTTATAGCGAAATAGCCCCGTGGTCGTTTTCGCGCGAGGAGCGCGCCCGCGAGGAGAACGAAGTATAGAATAATATAATCTTTACGACCATAAAGACTCCGCGCACACAGAAGCACCGACGACGACGACGAGTGAGTGATATATTAGATTTTTTTTTTTCGTCGGTTTCTCGGCGTAGGGACGATTTTCTTTATATATTTTTACGATTCGCACGGGGAAAAAATCGGTGGAAACAAAATTGCCCTCGCCGTATAAAAAAAAAAAAAAAAATATCAACCGAATTCTCGTTGCACTCACTTATACCGTTCACCGCCCCGTCTCGTTACGTGTACATAAACAGTAGCAATAGATTATTTACAATCGGATATCTCGTAACACGCTCGATTGTACCGCGGGCTGTAAATCTATCACGGATTTACTCTTCGCCGCTTGTCTCCTCCGTGTTCGTGTATCGGCAGCGTCTTTTATATAACAATAAGTGGATATAGTACGCAATGTCACGAAAAAAATTGTGACCAGTTGTCTTCTCGCGGACCATGACGTCGTCTCATCTGTCCCGTACGTATATAGGACAACGCGATTACGGCCGAAGACGCGCATAAAAATAAATATACAAACGTGGTGGGAAAATTTTTTTGTGAATTTTACGAGAAATCGTTATTGGAAATACGATCCGGATTCGTAAATTATATTTCGCGCGTATACAAAAACATCGAACGAACGAACTCTCGGTCGTCGACATCGGCGCGCGGTATTCGTCACAGGGACAGGGCAGGTCGGAACAGAGAAATGTATTTTATTAAACGGTGCGAACGATTTCCGAGATGGTTTATTTGTTTGAAAGAAAAAAGTAAAAAATACGTCGCTTCCAGTGATCGTTTTAACGATTTACACTGACTAGATCGAGGTCGACTGGATCTGTCGGGCCCACGTAGCGTTTCTATCGCCGACCTGTATACCGAGAGAGAGAGAGGAGGCGACTCTTTTCTTCTTTTTTTTTGTTCATTTGCGAAATAAATTAATTTTCGTACAGATATCGCGATTTATACTCGCGCGTCGTTCTCTCCCGTACACGGTTCCAGGATTAATGGAAAATAAAAGGATAGCATGCAATAAACACGGTTTTTTTTTTTTTTAGACTACGCCGAGTTCCACGTAAATACGGAATACTTTCTTTTATTTCTCGTATGTTTTCGACAAAATTTCTATTATTTACGCGCTTGTTTCGTGCATTTTCTACGCGTTTTATAACGACGGGCCGGGAAAAGGCTACGGTTTTAGGCGAGCAGTTAAAACGCGATTGAAAAATTTTTTAACATTTTTCACACGAGATCGAAAAAAAAAAAAGGCGGGAAATAAGTTCGATTTATCTGAGTCCGTGCGTCGAGTAATAATAATAACCGACGAATGCACAATAAACAGTTTGAGGACCGAAGCGAAATCGGTTTGAGGACCCGTTCATTTGAGACGAACGTATTTCTAGAAATTAACGATTATTAATATAAAACTAGCGCGATTGCGAAATCGTGAAAACGCGCGATTCTCGTGATGTTCATTTTGAAAACAAAAAAAAAAAAAACGAGAAGAAATCGATAAAAAAATTATTTAAAAAAAAAAAAACACGGTTCACGAGTGGAGGAGAGATATAATGCCGTCGGTCTCGCCACTGGGCAACGTACTGGGCGCGATACATTTATCATATTAAATTCGTAATAAATATCATATGCGCGCGATCGGCGGAGAAGAAACGGGATTGAATAATTTCGCGTATTTGCGTGTGTTTTGTCGTACGACATAAAATACGCGCTCTCGACGAGTAACCGAAGTATATTGTACGGACCCGAGTACAATATAATAATACGATCCGGCGTGGAATTCGATCGACGAGATCGGTCGTACGAAGAGAGGATTCGGTAAATTCGTTTCTCGTTTAGCCTTTTTCATTTACTTTTACGTGACTAACTAAATATAAATCGGGCGCGTTAATTTCGTTGTTGTTCTTTTTTCTTTTTTCTTTTTTTTTAAACGTCTCGACAAACGCGCGCGCATAAACACGGCCGATGTTTGAATAGCGACGGGCGCTCGTCTTGTGTCAGCTTGCGACGCGACTGATTGTTAATTCGACACGAAGAAACGAGAGGGATTAGGGAGGAAACACGCGGGACAGACGAATATTTAACTCTCGTATTTGCATAGCCGTTCGGGAGGAAAAACGACGGGGGAAATTATTAGCCGTTTTCTCGACAAATCGATTTGTTCGCGCGTGACGCGTTCGCGAGTGTCGAGTGAAAATTTATATATGTATAGAAAAAAACTACCTAACACAAAAAATTGTCGTTTCCGCGATAAATTGAAAAAATGTTCTTTTTTTTTTCAATTTCGATTCGACGCGAATTACAAAAAAAAAAAAAAATAACAACAGTTCGTACAATTAAAACGTGAAACATGCGACTGCGAACAAGGGTGAAATACCGCTACAGCAGTGCGCAATATTTTGGGGAAGCGTTTTTTTATTTCCCTCCTCTCATCAAAAATGCCAAATCGCGTTATCGTTATTATGTGTCGTTAATTTTATTTTATTTTTTTTTTGTTTTACCGATATCGGCCGATCCTCCCCAAGTGCCTTGCTGCGATTGTCTGGCCAATCTCGTTATGGCGTCCGTGTACAGTTTGGACGCTGAAGCGGCTCCTGAAAATTACAAAAAAAAATCAAATAAATAAACGCGTTCGATCGAAACGCGCCAAATGGAAACGAAATTGCGCCCGATTTCCATTTTTTTTCTTTCTCTCATTCGTCTCAAAACGTCAGCTCAAAAATAATAATAATAGCAATCAGGCGGGTCTCGATTATTATTTTACTGCGAGTCGTGTACTCGACGTTTGTGCACTACGACATGCTCAACGTTTAAGGAACACTATACAGAGCGCGTATTTGCATACGTTGGACATCTCTACGGACCGCAGCCGTTGTCGAACCGTTAAGAATCAACAGCTTTTCATTGACAATCGAAATATTCTTTTTAACCGGGTTGAATTTCATACGAGTTTTATTCGGTGTAACGAAACGTTTTCGGAATTCTTCAATTACATCCTCATGCGCGTGCATAAATGTCGACACAGAACGTCGAATCGCGTTCTTCTGTATAGGTCTACATATATATATATCATACAATATGTTATAGCCGACGTTTAAGTAGACAATTTTCAAAAAAAAAAAACTCATCGTGAGCGTGTAAATCGTTTTCTAGTCCAGTACGACTGGACTATATTTGTGCAATCGTATTTACACTCGTTTTAAATTACATTTTTTTTTTTTTTGCTCGCCAGAAAGTTTAATAACGAACTACTATTACTCGGTTTAATATTACATAATTCGCGCGTGACATTTGCCGGGTTTTCGGAAACATCTTCGGCGCAATATACGAGTGTAAACGCGCAATACGAAAATACACTGTATCAGATAACCACAGAAGTTATATCACGTCGCCGTTGCGGTCCAGGAGAGAGAAATATCCGTAACTATAATGATAATAATTATAATACAAATACGCAGTTTCGTCGGGGCAAAGCAAACGTTTGCTGAGAGAATCTCCTTTGCCACCACCACAACAATAACAACAATATAAATTATGCGTTATAACCGTTGAGACGGTATACGTATACCGAAAACCTATACGCAGTAACGGCACCTGTTTCGAATTCTTGTCCTCACACGCACTGTATAATATACTTTAATTTTTTTTCGTTTTTTAACTCGAGATGAGTGCCCCCGAAGAATTTTTTTTTTTTATGGACTCGGCCATATATTTTTTTTTATACAGTTTCGGGGAGAGAAGAGACGTATTAACACGTTTAAACACAACGTCGATAAAGAAAATATCAGATGCCATTATAATATTTATGAGATGTAATTTAATATTGTATAGAGTCGTACTTCTAAGGCATTTGTTTTCGTAAACGGTTAATACTGTAACAGCAGGCCGCCCCTGATGTCTGAGATTCAACGCAGTATTACGCGCTTTCCAGTTTTTCCTGCATAGTGACTTCACGATTCCGACCGACGGCGCTAAAGTTGTACGTTTCTTTTGGCGTTTTCCTTTAATTTCGTTAATCGAAAATTCGTATTAACGCCCGGAATAAATCGTAATGCGGTTGGGTGCGAGACGTTGTGACGACGAACAAAATAATAATAATAATAAAATAAGCTACCGAAAAATAACTATTCCAACACGCTAATAATCAGAGAAGAAAGCCGGTCTATATAATAGATATAACGGCTAACGCTGACGTTATAATATAATAGTGATTGGTTAAATGGAAAAACGTTTTTATTTCATATATAATACGAAAGGGAAAAGTTTATTTCTCGTCTTTTGTTGAGAAAACTATCCTCTCCCGAGTGAAAACTATACGTGACGAGCGGTCTGCGAATAAGTTTTTTTTTTTTTTAAATTTTCATATGAGAAAAGTCCTACGTAAACATTCGTTCGTCGTAGACCGGAGATATACGTTTGGGATGAAAAAAAAATAATATTAAATTGTTTAAACTCTGCCGAATTGTCGCGTGACTCGTGTTCGCCGGTAAAACGGGTTAAAACAGTTCACTCGTTAAATCAATCGTTGGATCAGTATTGTTGGATCCGAACACAACAGTCCAACTTGAAAGAGTCCAGCGCAAGTTCTCAAACTATGTATTATCCTACTCTCTTAGAATTGATCCTCTTGCGTTGCATTATCTACAACTCTAAAGTGTAGCTGACCGAAGAGTTTCGACCAAATTTTCTCTATAAACTCATGAAATATACATGCACATGATCGATTGGCCGGAGTTAATTTTAGGATCCCCCTATAAATATTCCCATTCGACTGCTCCTTTCCATGTCCGCTTTAATCATACGTGCAATGACGGACGAAACCAACGCATTCGCATCGAATGATATACTCAACAAACGTGATCCCGTTTAATACATGCGTATCGTCATCTACGTTGTACGTAAAAGTCAATGTTTAATGCTAAATTGGGCCACGCCTGTAATAAATGTTAAATAAATAAAATCGGACGCGAAATATCGCCGCCATTTGTCGTATATGTAACGACAAAAAAACGTGTATAAAACAATAAACAGTACGAGCTGCCAGGTTTCGACCACCTACGTGGGAACACCACGCGAATAAATTACCGTTACAAAGGCTCTTGTTTAAAATGCGTAAGTCATCTCACTCTGTCCCTGCCACCGGTAAAGTTTTTTTCTTTTTTTTAAATTCTATTTTATAATCAGACCTCGGGATTATAATATACAAAAAAAAACTCCTCGTAATCCCGTTGTTTAAGCCCCGCGGGGTCGGTAAAATCACGACGAGCTCTTTGGCCTTTTAATAAGCCCAATAAAAACCTAACTGAGGGGTCGTTATTAACCACTAAAAACAACAAAATAATAATGCAAACCTCGCGCGCGCGCGCGTGTAGTATACACAATAACGACGACGACGATAATAATAATAATAATAATAATCTAACGTGGTCCGACGGAAGAAGACCAGAGGAAGAAAAAACAACGAATTGAATATTTTTAGCAAGAGTGTACGGCTGCGGCGCAGCTTCCGCGAAAGGAAAGAGAAAAAAAACTTCTTTTTTATTTTCGCTCCACGAAAATCAAACAAAACGAACCGGAAAAAGTCGAAACGATATTTTGTGCGTCGCGACCGACAGGAAAACGAGTAGACACGGCGAAACGGATTCGCAAACGGCAAACACCGACTATAAATATATGTATATTCGTAATATAATATTGTTATCGATGATTGAATTTTAATAATTTTACACTGTTGACCGAGCTACGCAACAGTATATTACCGTGTAGGATTCAATACTTCATAAAAAAAAAAAGTAAAAATATTCCATAAAATGTATAATAACGCGGCCGTCAATAAATATTGAAAAGGTTAAAAAAAAAAATCATTGGCTTATGTCATGTCTCCGGAAATAAAGTTATAAGAGAGAAAAAAAAATCGAAATTCATTTGCTAAAAATGTATCGGTGGATTAATCGTTAATTTTCTACAATTTTTTTGTTTTTTTTTCCATTAAAAATTGTAAATTGCCCGTACTAAAACAAAGCGAATTCATTTTTCCACGAAACGGTATTCGATTCGAACGATATTTTTTCTTTTTCTTTTTTAACGAACCGATTTATAAAATCTATCGCCATCGATCAGATAAACCCGCAACGGTTGTATGATTTATTTGATTTTAGTTTTACGATACGTCGTATACCGCGGCGCGTAATGCGTTGAGGAAATATTTGAAATTTTAAAAATAATTGAAAAATCAATGACGTAACATATTGTATTCGAAACTTTCAGACACACCGATGTGTTTCTAAAACCTCGCAATTGGCTTTCTGAATTACTATTTTTCGAGGGAGAAAAAATAAGGATAAAATTTTAATTTGTCGATTTCATGGCTTTTATAACGGAAAGTATGTTTATTACAACGCGCAGAAGTATTGAGACTGTTTTGGAAAAAGAAAATTTTAAAAATGTCGAATTTTTCACGTCTCCGTTAAAACAACCTGAACACGTAATATCTGTTATTTTTTTTCTTTCATAATCCGCGATCGTATCCCCGCTCGCGCTCATTCCACCGCCACTGCCGACGTATTGCGCGTATGACACGAATGTCGAAGCGTTTTGAACAAAATTCGAAACAATTTTTTTACGAAAAAAAAGTATATCGAAAAACTTCAGTTTTTCCCGTATTTTAATAATTTCATTTTTCGTTCATTTCAGGCAAAAAAAAAAAAAAAAAAACTCGATGAAATTTACCGCGAATTATTCTTAGGCGTATACATACACACGCACAAAACGTTATTCATAAACGACAAGCCGGCGACGTAAATATCGGTTTGTGCAACAAAAAAAAAAAAATAATAATTAAATAATAATCTAGAGCGTGTCACTGTGTCGTCGCCGCGCGTCTTTCACGAATTTTAATCTCTCCGGCTTTCGCACGCCATCGCATTTTCGTGTAAAAGCGCGCGTAATTCTTTTTCCTCCTCTTTCACACATTGACTTTGCGTACGCTCGTCGTCGAAAAATGTGTTTAACGCGCTTTTCGACACTTGAGATTTATTTTACAGTTCTCGGTTTACGCGAACGTCTCGTGCGAATACGCCGTGTGTGAACACGCTCAGCCAATATAATAACTGTCGTATACAGTTTAACACGTGTTTTCCTCGCCCCCCCCCCTTCTCCGGGACGACGGTGACGGCTCTGAGAAAAAAAAAATCCGTTTGTAACACGAGCCGATTTCGGTACTGAAATCGCAGCGAGCTGTTGTATAAGAGAAAAAAAGCGTCTTGTAAAGCGAGTTCCGATTGCGGCGGGCCACCGGATCTCAGACCTGGGAAGGCGGGGGGCAGGAACGTTCGAAAATTTTACTCGGATAAATAAATAAATCAAAGAAGAATATTATTCAAATCGTATACGCCAGATAAACATATCGCGAACACGACGAGGGGTCTGGCGCGGTGCAAAAGCGGACGTTTTCAAACGAACGTATAAATATGTATACGAATGGTACAGATGATACGTGCGCAGCGATCTGAGGATTTATGACGAAACGGAGATAATAATAATATCGCGAGGCGCTGCGCGCAGCCGTGTCTAATGCCGTGCAAAAAAACCGCGTGTGCACCGTACGATATTCGGTGGTTGAAAAAACCAATCGTACAGGCTTTTCTTTTTTTTTAGCAAATAAATTCTTCGCTCATCATATATTGTATATTGTCTTGTCGTTTTTTTTTTCAATCTACACTGCGGCAACGGCGTTCTTATATTACGCGTAGAATTACGAACTTTTGTACTCGTGTTGGCTCCAAACACGCATGCACGCATTCCTAAGGCGCTCCCGATTTACTATTGTTATGCGTTAAAAAATTTTGAATTTCGTTTCAGACATACAAAAAGACGCTTACTGATAGGTATCAGAGAAAAAAAGAACTAATTACGTACAACGAATTATAGCCGTTTTCGGTTTATAACAATATATATTATGATTTCAACCCGCGGTCGAATCGTCGTCGAAAAAAATCAAATTTTTATTTAACTTGTAATAATTAATATTGTTTCAAGCCGGACAAGTTAAACAATCGTTTTGACGGCGAGTGGGTGTAAAAAAAATACGTATGCGACGTTAGTGTCGTCGAATAATAATAATAATAATAATAATAATAATTCTGCTTAATAATTTCGGAAAATCGGTTTGAGCGATTTTATAAAAGCCGGTGCACATACGTAGTTGAACGACGCGATTCTTTCGAGTAATTCAATACCGAGAAATCGTCAGCTAATCGCTCGAGAGGAAAACGTACTTCGTACGATTTAAAAACTATAAAACACACAAGCGAAATCCCCGCTGTATTGAATGCATTCAATTTTTGTTATTATAGAGTAGATTCGATGAGGATTCCAAATAACTGAACCGTATTCGTGAATAGAACGAACGGGAAATACGATGTTTCGAAACACAATTAGGATTATTAAATTCCGAACGAATTCACGAAAATAAAAAAAAAAAAGTTTTATTAAACATCGTTCAAATGTCGGTTGCCCGAACGATGAATACAACAAAATTCGTATTCGTATTGAAAATTTCACTTGAAATTAACGAAATGTGTTAAATAAGTTATAACACGATATCGCGCGAATATTGTAAAAAATTATCTTGGCTTGTAGACAACGCACGCGATCGTGACCCGACTAAAAGGAATAATGATAAAAATGTATGATATTACCGACCAATATAATTTCCTATTTACATGGAATACACGATACGATCAAACGGAATAATTTATAAATCAACTTGGGCAGACAAAAGCAAAGTGTTCTTAACACGAGTGAATAGAGAATTCGTATACACGTATTCATTTAATATTATAGACTTAAAATAATATAATATTTTGCATAATTCATGAGAAAACGAATGATTTTTAAACAATTTTTTTTTTTTTTTTTTTTGTTATGGTATACCTTACATTTTCGTTAGCTAACTGCGGCCGTCGTTCCACTATAACAGCTGAATACATCGGATAAAGACATCCATTTTTGAACGTCAGTATTTCGGGTTTTCCAACACAATCGAGAATTGTCTCTACCGTACAGAAACAACGCCGATGTTCCGATTATTGATAAATTTACTTGGACTTGACGAATCATCGCGGTTGCTCGAAATATGCTCTATTCTCGAATACGCGTATAGAATAAGTGTAAAAAAAATTTCAGAACTATTCGTCGAGTGTTTTCGGATGAGTAGTAGTTAGCTGCGGAACAAAGTGCGAAATCGCGGACAGAGGCGATTGGCGGCGCTTCGACCCAATAATTTGCACGAGCCAGGTTAGTGAATGTCTTTTCATATATATATGTATATATTTTTTTTTAACGTTATTTTAAATCGACTACATAACACATTGTGCGTGTATATATGTACCGTACTCCTGTACAGTGTTTTTTATATATTATATTATTTCTTCGCCGCCAAGGCAATCGTTTTTCCATAGACCAAATTGACAGTGACACGGGTGTACCGTTGAATTACCTCTACGAGACGCCGCGCTGTCGTTGAGGGGTTGACGTGCGTCGTATACGACGTGCACGCGCGTGATGCATTAAAAATGATCGATTCAACTTTGTATATATTATTGTATACTTTGTGTAAAGTGGCAGAAAAAACCAATTAAAAATTCATATATATATATATTTCGTACTTGTACGATACAATTTCCGTAATACGTACAACGCACACGTACACGTATGTAGGGCGTGGCGGAAAAAAAAAAGAAAACCAATGGATTCGGAAAAGCGAAAAGAAACACGAAAAATCGATCGAATCGTTGATTTCATCGCATTTACGAGTAAATAATCATGATATCGATATAACTTAAAAAAAAAAAGTAAAAAAATGTAAATAAAATAATAAAGAATTAAAAACGTAAGAGAAACGGTAGAAATGTCGAAAAATAGGAAAAAAAATGACCCGTCGAACTGAGAGACTTGATTGATGTCTATTACGTAAATTCGTTATAAAAATAATTAATTCAATGTAAACCAGATGGCGACAGCGTAGACTTGCGCGATGGGCGTGGCCGTTGACTCGCTCGACCAACCGACGCGGCCGTACCGTGGTGACGTCATCGGAGATATAAACCGTATAAATACCGGTTCGCTATATTATAGCGTCTAACGGTTCGTTGATGTAGTTGGTTCGCTCTGAAGATAGCGAAGTACGTGTACGCAATAAAAGACGCGTAATATTGGTTTTTGTGATTTTTCCGTTTATAGCGCTCGCGGATACTCCTAAAAAGTCCCCCCCCGCCCCCAAACAGCCGCTAAGTAATAAGTGCGAATATCTATAAATATCTATTTCGCTTAACCGTTACATATTCGTAACGATCACTTTTTCCTGGGCAAATGCGCACTGCGAACGGAAACGCGCGTTTAAAAGAAATGTGACGAGCGACGCGACAGTTCTATCGGCTGCTGTTGTACGGTGCGGGCGGCGGTGGAAATTTGTCGCGGGTGATAATAAGAACAGTCATTTTTTATTTTTCCAATTTCCTCCACCGAGAGATCCCCCCCGGTGTCTCCGCGACAAACGAGTTTCCTCATCGAGACGACGTATTCGAATCGGTCCGCTCTCTCGTAGTCGTCGTCGTCGTCGTCTCGTTTAATAATTCCATTAAATAAGAACGCGAAAACGAGGAAATTCCGCCGCCATCGTAATCGAATTTTACGTACATATTATAATGCGCGCATTAACGTAATAGAAACGTCCCTCTCGGTCGATCACGCCGCGTACCGCCGCCGCGGCGCAACAAAACACTTGCCGTTTCGTCGTTACCATTAACCGTGTTTCCGGTCGTAAAGTACGTGCTTACCGACAATTACCAAAAAAAAAAAAATAATAATAATAATAACAATTATCACTTTTTTTTCCTCTTCCTCCTCCTCCTCCACGAGCTATATAATCGCCGCCGTGTACGAATTATTTTCGCGCTACGACAAAAAAAATCGTTTTTTTTTTTTAATTTTTAATTTTTTTCAATTATCAATTCAGTCGTGTACATATTATATACGTATATAAAGAGCAGAATAATTATTGGTCTTTTTTTTCCCCATTATTAGCGGGATGGATTTTCGAAACAGACCGCAAGTGTTGCATGATCGAATCTCTACGAACTATTGTGACCGCAAATAATCAATCCGCGCGCTGTACGAGAGAAAAATAAGAAAAAAAATTCGGTCGAAAAACGGACGACGATCGCTCGACCGAACGTGTGTTGTTATATTATGTCATGTCTGTTATATATATATATATAAGCAATGGCAATTCATGAAGATTTCCGACCGATACGTCTCGACGAAATGGTTTTGAAGCCCGCCACGAAAACAATAAGTAAATAATTTTCTTTCATTTTTGCATCGACGAAATGTGCGCCATGTTATAAATTTCAAATGAAATTTACTTTGAAAAAAAATTTATAACATTGTTCTTGAGAAGAAAAAAAAATGAAAAACGTTTCGAAAAAATCGTCGCGCGCTTTGTATAAGTAACGATATTATCGCCGCCAGCCGTTCGGAAAACGACGGGGAAACTTTCATGACGGAAGGGTTACGCAAGACGGTGTGTTTACGGTTTTTGTTGGCGAACCGTACCACGTGCAAACGGAAATATTTCGTTTTGCGAACACGGAAAAATATTATTGCGAAAGACAATTTTATACACCGTGTCCGCCGGTGTTTTATGAAACGATAACGGTTTTCAAAACACATATACGTAACGCCGGACGTACGCGTACTACGCGCGCCGGTGTTACACAAATAAACAACGCTACGGCTTATAAAAGTATTTGGAAAAAAAAAAAAACGATATTTTAGACGTTCGGAATGAAATGCGCGACAACGGCGTATTGTATACTCGTGCGGGGATAATGTTTTTAACCGAAAATTAGCAAAACGCGTAAAAGCGGTCGCGGTATGGAAGTTTTAGGCCTCGTCGAAGATGAACCTCGTTTGTCTGAACGTCCTCGATCTGTCGATTGTGTTATTTGTGCGGACGGGTGTAAGAGCAAAAGTACGAGGAAACAGCCCGTTCAGGGCTGTTTCAAATGCGTGTGTCCGGATCGTTTGACAAATATTTTCGTTGAGCGCAGCGATCAACAATAGAGCGGAGAATAAAATTAAAATTAATCAACTCGTATAGGTTTTTTGTTTTTGTAATTTTTAATATTGAGGGCTCGGGTATACGCAAAACGCTTAATTGTTAATGTGTTCGCGGAAGAACATTATAAAAATTTAATAACATTTGATGCCGCGTTAAAATTTAAGAAAACGATTTGTAATCGATTATTATTATTATTATTATTATTATTTCTCGTTTAAGCGTAAATCGATAATCTAAAGTGTGTAATATAACTCTACTCTTTATCTCAATACATTTTTCAATACGTACTTGGTTTACAACAGTAATTTAAACTGTCAATATAGATTTAAAACACATTAATACAATTTTTTTATTTAAAAAAAAAAATTAATAGATTACAAGTGTATAATCCACGCGATTACCGACGTATCGTAATCATGTAGGGTTACACATACGAATAACAAATAAATCTCGTAACATAGTATACTCCGAATAGTAATTCTCGTTATATATAGGTATTTTCAGCCTCCGTTGTTATTTATACGTTATCGATTTAAAAAAAAAAAAAAAATTATAAGCCCGTAAGTATTTTTGTGTATATACTTGATTTTCAAAGTAACTCGAAAGTGTAATACATTTATTATAATATTATAACGAGTATTTTGGATGCTAGCGGCGTAAATTTAAAATTAAAATATTCGCCTTACGCGAGACGTGGCCGCTTTTTTGAGACTCAAAAACAAAGAATTTTTATATACATGTATGATGACAATAACGCGCGTTTCTGTCACGCGGAGTCGTTTTTCTTCTTCAAAACGACGAAAAAAACACCGACGTCTGAACAATACACGCGAGTTTTTAAAACGAAAATTACTCACTGCTGAAGCGTACGCTACATTGTGTATCGATATTAAATTGTAAAAAAAAAAAACAAAATTCAAAAATGTTTTTACGGTTTGATTAAAAAAAGAAGATTATTTACTTTATTTTTAGACGGGCAATCGACGCCCAGTACGGATACTGTTTGATTACAGATCACAGAGGACATAAGAAAAAACATAAATATTCAAATGCGTATCACTAACAGTTGCGCGGTGGAACGCGATCGATAATTCACTGTTAATTTATTACTAAATTCGTACATCTGTTTCATACGAGAATCCAGTGCACAGTGAACGTGGAAAAGTGCTCCGAAAATTCTATTCAACTTATTGTTTCCAACTATTCGAAGTTTGGACAAATATTGCTGAAAAACAGGAGTGAAGTTCACGTGTAAAGGACGGGAAAACGGTTTTGAATCGACTCGATTATTATACTTGTATCGAACTCGGAACATTTTTAAAATTCTTTGCATTGAGTTCGTTTTTTGTTTTTTCGATAAAGTCGTTGCTTTACATTTAGAAACATTTACGAGTCACATATAATATACGTATTGTATAGTTGATGTTGTATTCGCAAAATATAAAATAACAACCGCGTAGGCATTCAAAATGGAATCTCGTAAATATATAAATAAAGCGAAAAAAAATCTCAATTTACATACGCATTTGTATAAAAAGAAAAAAACCATTAAACATCGACAACATTACGGATTAAAAAAAGGAATTCAATTATTGATAAAACGCGTGCGTTTTAAACATTCATTTTGTAACGTACACAAATAAATAATAAATATAACGCTGTACGTTTGTTATGTATTTACGGGGAATACATTTTCCTTCGAGAAAAGATACTCCATTTTTTTTTTAAATATCTGTTTTGAATTTTGAGAAACCACTGTACGTTACTGTGTTTCAATTTTGCGTAGTATTTATATTATTTGTTAACGGACTTAGTAAGGCTTATTGTATCACTTAAAAAAGAGAAAAGTCGTACTTTTGCCTGCGACGGGGGCGTCGAATGGTTTTATTTAAAATTATAACAGAGTGTAATGAAATTCCGAAGAAAACGCAGGCGATAAAAAAAAAAATCGATTTATTGTGAGTATTTATTTGATTACGCATTTATATTCGCGTTTTCGGTCGGAAAAGTCCCCGCGGATGAGGAGAAAACGGCCGTTTATTCGAATGCGAAGCACGTACATGCAATTTACAACAATATTGAATTGTTTTAAAAGCAATTTATCATTGACTAATTGTGTAATTTTCACCAAACAAAACAGACCGCGGCTACGTGACGATATTATAATATAGGTGTACGTAATATTATTATAATGCGAACGGATTTAGTCGATTATCAAATCCGAAAAGTTTCCGATTCTTCTTGCATGATGCATGAGATAATGCTTACGCATCTTCTTCGTAACTCAATTACAGGCCATTCGGCGGACCTAATTCCACAACAATATCCACCGTGTCCGTTCATCCCATTCAACTTTTGCAACTCTTTCCGCCTTCCTTATTCCCGACATCCCAAAATCTTAATGTAATTTGTTCGTCCGCCTCCTTTGTGTAAGCCGTGCACTATATCTAGTAGTTATCCCTTCTTGATACATGCCCGGCTCAAATTACCCTACTATTTTTTAATAGTTATACACTGGCCTGAATAGTAGTAGGCTTACTCATAGGCGGATATTAGGGGGACTCGGGGACTTTAGCCTCCCCCACAACGTAATCAAACCATATACCAGGCGTCGAAATAAATCGTGTATATTAATACGTGATATTTATAATTTTGTTGGAAAACGAGAATGGTCCGCCGGAATAATCACCGGGCTATCGTTATTGGAGAAAACCATATTTTGTAGGTACACATCGATAATCACGAATATTCTCTAGAAATTGTTTGCCGTACCTATGTATAGCCGATAAGCAAGCTGCAAACCGCCGTGGCAGTAGCGTCGATTACGCCACTGGAGTGCGCGTCTAATTTTTTGTTATTGCCTAACGCACAATGTTATGTAATACCTACGCCCAGTATTTTATCTATGCGCGGTGTCCCGTAAGTGCTAAACAATATTATTTATGCGTATTGTGTGAATTAATCGATTAATATCGAATTATAATCAATTCGATAATAGCTAAAAGCGTGTTTGATATCTTTGACGATTAAAAAACAAAAATTAGTTGTTACTGATTCCTCACAATCGACAACAAACACTAGGATCTGAAAATGGACAATTAAATATTGGTATAGAAATTGATAAAACTGCGCGAAAAAGTATTGAAAATACTATAGATGAAAACGATGCCATTTGTGATTTTAATAACAGGCCCCGTGCGATCAGTTTTAACAGCAAGTGCAAATGCAGATAAACATGGAGTTTGAGTTATATTATGTTAAATTTAAATTATTTATATAACGCAGTTATATCTATGCAAAATAAACGAGTAAACGAGTGTGGAACGGGGAAAGATGAATCCTCAAGTTCATTTCATTGAAATACGCGAAATAATAATAATAATTTAAGTACGCTAGCATACCATTGATCGCTCCGTCAGCGTCAAACGTCGTCACCCCGCGTATGCCGCGACAGAGCGCGCCCGTCGAACGCGATAAAATGGGAAATAGTCACCAGATGGCGGTGCGACACGAAAACAAGAGGGGGTAGCCACGCGGACGTATAAATAGCGGTCCGCAATCAGCGGACCGCTCAGTCTTGTGATGGCGGGCGGACGCGAATGTTCGTCTCTGCTCACGGCAAACACACCGTGGGTGTGTGTGTAATACGCACACAGTGTTTTTGCTGCGGTCAGAAGCTAACAAAGTTGTCAGCGTTTGCCCGCCATGAGGCGTGTGCGTGTGATTTACTCTTACCCCGGGCCCACAAGTTTTCGTTTCATATTACAGAATTATCCGTATGACGCTATTACTTCATTTCCCCACCCCCCAAACCTTCTGACTTTTAACCCCACATAATACTTTTCGTACTTCTCTCCATTATCATTGTTGTTCACGAACAGTAATGTACAATATTAATGATTTTTGTAATAGTTATTATTAATATTATTATTTTGATAATAATAATAAGCGTTGACACGACAACATTGGAAACTGACACACACGTTATTTTCGACAGCGGCGAATCCATTCGGCCGTACGTACCACGACGAATTATCCATCGCAAAAACGAATAGCGAATTCTCAAGAAAACTTGCGTAATACACACGACAACGGCTTTTGGACGGCAATGAATTCTTCCCACGGGGTTTTACGCCATTGCGGTCGGGCGAATATTTGACATTCTTTTTATAATCTAATTTTCGTCGGTACGCAATATGTTGTTTTACACCGACGACTCGTATGTATGCAGAACACCATCGTCGCTGTAGCCCTCAACTCAAAAAGTGTATAACCGAGAACGGTATAATAAAAAAAAAAAAGAAGGAAGGAAAATAAGTGATCGGTCGTTTTTTTATTTATTTTGTTTTTCTAAACCACCGTTAACGATAAAATATTTCTTGACAACGACGGCGTGTGCGTGTTACGTATTAACGGGACTAGGATTTTATAGTACTAAAAAAACTAAAAATATGCCTTATAAAATTACCAGGGCAGGAGGGGAAACAAAATATTTCCTAAAAAAAAAAGCGATAAAAAGAAAATTCGTATTTATTTATCAACACTGTTGGTGTACACGAATAAACTATAGTTTATAATATGAAATATTTAATGAAATGGCAATAAAGAGTTAATTTTTTTTTTTTTGAGCTTTTTAATATTACGAGACTTTGTGAAAAACACGAAATTCAGTTCGTTTTAGCAACAAAAAAAAAAAAAAAAGACGAAGAAATGACTCCATTACTCGGAAAATAGTCTACTAAAAACTTTAAATTATGCAATTTATTACGCGGCGGAATCCTTGATGCGAAAAACAAATTTATAGCACAATCTTTTTTGTGTCTTTTCAATCTGCTTTTCATCTGTGCCCGATAACAATTTCAAAAAGCCATAATTAATATAATATGGTTATTTGTCCCAATTTTTTCCCTTCTCCCAACCGTCTTCATTTAAACTTGAATACATATAAAAAAAAATTCTTTTCTTTCCCCTTTTATATATATATATATATTATGTTTATTAAAATTATTATGAAATAAAAATTCGTCGAAACGGAAATGTATAATCTACAAACTGTGCGGATCCGTACATTGGCGGCGCCAAATAATAATAATAATAATAACGAATTTGCTAAAACGCGCGCGTCACGTGGGTACACGACAAATCGATTTAGACAAAATATGCAAATCGAATCGCCGCAGATCGTCAGCATCCGATTGCAATTATTTATCCGACAGCCGATTCGTCGAACGTTTCGTTTACCTCGGCGCATTTTGATGAATTTGGACCACGAAAAAAAAAGTATATGCGATACAGGGGTACCGTCGCTGTGACTCGCTGAGCGAATATGAGTTATGATTTATCACTCATCAATTTTTTTTTTTTTTTACACCATTCGTTCATCAGTAATTCAATTGTGTTCTAACGTTTTCAAATAGACGTAGAACGAAATATTTATTATTTTCAGCCCTAATATTTCCTACGTTGCGAAGAAAGAAAACTACGTTTTCGAATAACAACGACGTCGTCGAAAAGCACAAATTCGCAATGGCCCGCGAGTATATTATAATATATATTTTATATATATGAATAAAAAAATTGAAAAACCGGTAATGACGTGCGACGGAAAAGAAAGTGTACTCGTATGGATTAATACTCAGTGGCCGTCAAACATATCGTGTACTGCGGTAGTAAATTGTTCGTTAACACGATTTATTTGTTATTTAACCATTTTGCACGCGGATATTTCTGAACGGAATAAACGCGTTCTCTTTTTTCGCCCCCTCCCCCATCTCCTGTTTTTTTTTTCTTTCATTCCGACGAGCAAGAGTTATGACCGCGGTTCTGCAGCATACGACTTCTGGACTGTTACAGTTAAAACGCTGAGATTGTTGTTTTCGGGAGGCCATTTTTCGATTTTTTTCCCGAATTGTTTTAAAACGGTAAAAAATGTTAAAAAAAATTTCGTCGAAACGCGCGTTATTATTACGCACACAACGGATTACACCGAAAAGTTTTGTCGGACGCAACGGTTCATCGTTGTGTTCCGCAGTGCGAAAAGAAAGTTACACAAAAAGGATTTTAAGTAATTCGCTTGAGCGACATCCGCGAGCAGCACCTGCCCGGCTCTTTTTTTTTTTTTATATTTTCTTCACTCGTTTTCAAATCGTTCCCTACAGTCCCGTCGCTGCAGACGGTCATACACGTCGTTGTAAATATAACTCGAAGAGATATCTCTTCTCAATTAATAAGACGATACGGTACACACGGTGTAGAAAAACGATAAAATCTCGGTACACCGCGCGTACTACCATAATCGTCGTCCCGTTTTTTTCTTTTTTCTTTTTTTTAAGGATTACAAAAAACACGACGCAAACAACACAAATCCGTGCGCGAGCGGGCAAAACGGTGCCGTCAACGCCTTCGTCTCGTTATACCGTATTCGACAAAAAAGAAATAAATAATTGAACCGTTAAACAGTGCGGTCTTGTGTGCGTGGCATTCGAGAAGGTGCGTCTTGGCGCACCGTGGACACGTGGGTGTGAGCTGTTATCGTTGACGTGATCGCGGCGTCGGATTAAAAATTATGACGTCTCACTCGGCGAAGAAAACAAGAGTATAGTCGTGGAAAAAAAAAAGAAAGAAATGTGGCCCCGCGCCCGATATGATCATCTTGCGAAACGGTACGAGATGTGTGTGTTAGATAGTCGCGTTTATTCGCAAAAAAAAAAAAAAAGAAGAAGAAAAACGGTCGGCAACGTGGACCGCGCGATAAACCAGCGTTCGATTCTCGACCGTTCTCTCCCGAGCGTCTTGTGCTTTTTTTTTTTTTTGATATCGTCAGATTTCGATTTAAAAAAAAAAAATTACCGATTATACGTGAAAACTGTTGACGCTACGACTGATCCGAGATGATTTCTAAAATCGACGTTAGATCTCCTATTAGAAAACGTCCTATCGGATCCCTCGAAAGACTTTCCACGTCCTATTCACATTGCCCAAATGTAAAAAATGTTCAACATTTTTGTAAAAGTCTCCGCCGAGAGCTCGCTTGACAGATTTTTATGAAAACCCGTTCATTGAAACGGCGTTCAAACGATACACAATAAACGTTAGATTATCTAGATTCGAAACCTATACCTATATAACCTATACGTATAAAAAACGTACACCGGAATCGATATTTTAGTGCGCGAACGGGCGAGCGGCGGATTATCGATACACAATGCGGTTCGGGACTGCCGAAACGATCGTGTGAAACGTTTTCCGCGTTTTTAAATTCGAAATTCTACGGATCGATCAATTTTCCGTTTGACAAAAACGATTTGTAAATGTTGTATTGTCCCGGTGCGGTTGACGGTTATTTTTGTAACGTCTTCAGAACGAAGTCCTCAAGTCCCGGAGAATTTTCGTTCTGTTTTAGTGAGGAAGAAAAAGAAAATAAAACCGATCGTTTGTCGTAAATAATATCACGACGCGTGAACGTGTTCGGTCTTTTTTTTTTTTTTTTTTTTTGAAAATAAATTCACGCTTTACCCTATAAATATACTAATTTTTTATTTTTTGCGGTGTGTTCAATCACGACCGCGTATACGATTTCAATGGAAAGTTTCATTTCGAAATGTAACGTATTTTTATTATTTTGCGTTTCATGGAGTTTTTTTTTAATTGAGACTGAACGAAATATAATGTATTCCGTACGCATTATTGCGCACCCGCTTTCGAATAAAAATATAATACGACAACGGCGTTACAACAATAATGATTTATATTATATATATATTAGACGTTTATAATAGCAGTAAGTGGAATGGTGGTATACCTTCTGTACACTATTATAAGCGGTTCGAAAACGATTCGTAAAACGCGTCTGAAGTGCGAGGAACCGATGTCGACGACGACGGGGAATCGTGCGTGCGGTGGTTATTACGAAAATCGTTTCCGTAGAAAACAAAAAAAATCGCGCCGAAAAGTCACGTTTTCCTCGCCGGTGTATGCACCGATAATATGTTGCGCGTATTCGTGTGCGCGATAATATAATAGTGCCGAGCCGTTTACAAAAAAAAAAAAATAATAATAAATAAATAATTTATAATAATCGTACGAACGCGAAATGGAATTGGCGAATTGCGGAGAGAAATCGGTCGGTGTATCAAAAAAAAAAAATGTTGAACACACGAGCGAGAAATAACGACGAGAAATCACCGTGCGCTATAATATAACGGGGCGCCCGGGGATGTCGAAAAACCCCGTAGAAACGATTCCTTGAAAGAAAAAAATAATTTATGATCTAAAAAAAAAAAAAGCGCTAAAAACTTATAAAATTGCTCTTCAGACGCTTAATTTTTACAATCTAAAAACATTTAAAAAATTCTTTATTTTTTTTTGCTTATTGTCGTATTAACTGCGTCGTTAGTGTTTTTACATTTCCCGTTCGCAATACTTTTCTCGACTTTTTACGATAGTTTTTGTCCTTTCTTTTAACCACGCGTAAATTTTCAATTGTAAATAAACAAATGTGCATTGAGAACTGGCGCGATATGTCCGTGGGTTATCGAATGAAACGATTTAAGAGTAGGAAAAAAAAACAAATGTTAAAAAATTTGAAATAAAAATCGGTAATGTACGTAATCGTACGTTGTTATTGGATCGCATTCTTAGTCAGGAAAACATCATACGAGAAGTTGAAGAGTAAAAAAATCCGCTAAATAATCCGCTATTCGAAAATCGTTTTGTGTCGCCCGCCGATGCGGAACGAAAATCGATAGAGTGTGGTTTCGTCATCGCTGCTCGCACCACACACCGCGGAGCACTGTATCACGGACGCTTCTGTTCATTTACACTGTCGTCACAATATTTGTCGACCGACGTTATTCCATTCACATCCCTCGGTGACAACGTCCCCGTCCCTCCTGGACACCCCCCGATCGTCCCTCGTTGCCACAGAGCGTTGTTGACACTGTGCCCCGGTGGTCATTCCACCACATCCCGCCATCGGCTTCGCGGCGTGAAAACCCGTTGCCGATTGTCGTCGAGGACGCGCCTCGGAGCAAATACACGCGTATCATTACAATATGCGAATCGCTTTTTTTTTTTTGTTGAAAACGGCACACGTTTCAACGGATGAAGTGTCGACGAAATGATAAAAACTGCTTGACTCCCAATATATGGCTTTGTAAATAATTCATTTATTTGCGTAATTTAATGTACACGGCATTTATGCCAAATTTCGATGCTGTAAAAGCGTTTGATACGAGTCTCAAGTCGTTTTACATGTGCCCCGCACCCATTTAACAAAAATCAGCAAAACGGTATTTGGAGAAAAATACAAATATCTTTAGTTTTGGTATATTTTTAAATGTAAAAAGTCTGTTGGTGTATAAAAATATTACTGCGCGTCATTTTCCGGACAATGCGCAATTACTAAAATCTCGCTTATAACGTCGATATAATACTGGTCTTTGCGTTCATCTGGGATACAGTCGTACGTTTACTGAACGTCTCGGAGTTCGGCTGATTTCATTGGGACTCATTTAACGCATTCAAGTACAGTAGGTGAGCGCGAAAAGTACCGAGGACAATTACTAATTAATAACTTTCGAATAACATTACACGTTTGCAATAAAATAACGACGAGATAAAACTGTCGAAATAAGTAGTGGATACCGCACGATACGACGTATAATCTGAATAAATAAATTTATTATCGGATAACTATAACCGTCTAAATAGTACGATTAGACCACGACGATTGAAATTTACAATCAAATAACATTACAAACCTAACTACGAGGTGAGAATGATAAAAATAAATAGTACAGTAAATACATTTTGTTAAAGAGGCACTTGTGCTGCACATGTGTCCTTTTAATAAAAATATAATAATTAAAAATGTTAGATCTTTGCTATAATCGTTAACATATGCGCTGATTTAATGCAATGTGACGGACCTATACACAAAGAACGGAAAACTAAAAATAAAACGATTTTAACAACAAAATGTAACATATGTCCTTTTAACAAAAAGCGATTCATACGTTACGGACGATTAATAATCGGTTATTTACATATACACTTATATATATATATATTGTTTTTTGCCATTTCGCGAAACCGAATTTTAAATGTATAAAATGCGTATCCATACACACCTACCGCCGCACAATAATCGGCTAACGAATTTTTCTAACTGAGAAACACTTAATCGGGATTTTTTTTTTGCGATTTACAATTTTAGACAAATCCGGTGTTCAACCGATATTTTTTTTTTTATATAAAAATTTTTAAGAGTCGTTTTCGAGACATAAAAAAAAATATATATATATATAATGTACACGCGTAATTATTGGTATATATACGCATTTCTCTATTTTGAGTTATATGATGTAACGCTTTGCGCGTATCAAGACGTCCGTATAAACGCGAACCTAACGAGAACAAACATTATCATTACTCGAAAAAATTAAGCGAAAAATGATTTTGAAAAAAAAAAAACAAGCGTTTTAGAGTACGAAATACCTTTTTATTCGTATAAACCGAATCAAAATAATACACGTTTTTGAACAAAAATTTAGAAATAATTCCGACAGATTCGATTGCAACGGACTAATTCCGGTACTGTTTTCGGAGAAGCTTTGGGCAAAAGACGCTGCTCAGATCCGTTCCGTAAGTATCATTCTGTCTCTAAACTTATCGTCCCAAGTGTCATTCCGATAAATATTATATACACAATTCTTGTGCGTATCATCCTGCGACTGTTCAAAACAGTATTGCAGTTTTAATAGTGTATCACATCAATTAATAATAATAATAATAATAATCCATTTTAAATCGTTCCGTGTACACTCCCGGGAAATTCGTAACACACTTCCAAACCAAAACACTCATGTCACACAATCGTATTCTACGCGTGTTTGAAACTCGTTTCCGCGTTAATGCCCGTCGCTATATTGACGCCGGTTTCTAGTCAGTTTTGATCCGACTACACGTGTATGTTTTATACAATAGCACGACGGCAATAACGTTTGCAGTTGTGACGAAATCAAAAAAAAAAAAAAATCCGAAACGTCTCGATCCTAAAAAAAAAAAAAACAAAAATATATCTGCTTTCAACCGGGCAAATCTAAGAGATATATTGGCCGGTAATCGGGATTTGTTGCTCGTAACTTTATTTATCCATATAATACGCGTAGGTGTATATAAGCTAAATAAAATAAATATATAAGCTAAGTCATCTATTATTGTACGTAACATTCTAAGCCGAAAACCGTATAAGAGCCGGTACTGACACGCGCAGCACACATATCTAATATATTTCGTATATTGGCCCGGATGCAGGAAACGGCTTTAGCGTCATATTGTTTTCATGGATTGTCACATATCCTCACCACCAGCACACTTTAATATATCCTCACGTCTCACATCGCTGCGCCGTTATATTTTTGTAATACGCGGTAAGAAAAAAAAAATACATATATTTTATTTTATACGTATAGATACGTAAACTTCATAAATGTAATAATATTTTTATACGTCTGAAAAACGCACTACGCGTTATCGTGTCGAAAAAAAAAAATAATAATAATAAAACGTTTTGCGAGTACAGTTTTACATTAATACATAAACCGTCGTAGTCCTTCGTGCCAAACCAAAAGGAAAAAAAAAACAGTACTCGAAACGATATTTTGACAGCGTTGCTGCGTGTGTATATATATGAGTACGTCGTTGCGGATCCATTAGTAAAGTAAGTTTATTCTTTTCACAATATACACACGAAACGTGTAAGAACAATAATAAATGTCGATCGATTTCTATAATATATTGCGCGGTTAAGTCAAATAAATCGCATCGTATCCGATGGTAGTATAGGAAAATAAAAGACTCGAACGTATTATTATTAATCTTAATTATTTCCCCATATTGTTACGTGACATTGGCGTTTCATTGCTTTGTGTGTGTTATACGCGCGGTATAGCTGTAGTTAAACAATAAATTCCAATCAAGTGCGCGTGGTAAATACACACGGAATCCGAGAAAATCGAATGTAAACACACACGAGACACGAGCACGGAATTTCGCGCGTTAACCGGTGCAATTTTAACGCCGTGAGAAACGATCTTCAAACGATCTTCAAACACCGAAACAAAATAAATAATATGTTTTCTAAAATAAAATATATATATATAAATATGTAGATAAAACAAAAAATATATAACTGTAACATATGTGGTATTAAATTAATAAGTTATTTCAAAACGCTTCACACCGGCGACTCTTAAATTGGGATTTTGAACATTTGCAGACGTCCCGATTTCCCCCAACAACTAAATACGCCATTGGAAGTGATAAGCAGCGGAATCGTTCTCATATTGACGATTGTTCGAATTTGAATTGAAAAGAGAGAGAGAGAGAAATCCTTTGGACGAAACACAACTGTAGAGTGTACACTGTACACACAAGCGGACCTAACGACATAGTTGAATTTTATGAAGGTAACGAGACGAGCGTTTTTCTTTCACTCGCATGCACTACCCACTACTACTCGTCGTGGTATCCCCATGTAAACACACATAGTTTTGGCTCGGAATAGTCATTTCCCAAAAGGATAAACCGTCCGTCGTCGTCGTAGAGAGAGAGTGAGAGAGAGCACTCGCAGGGTCTTTGTAATTATCGCGGCGCAGTGTTTCGCGCGGTTCAACGCCGCGTCGCAGGAGTCGAAAGTTTTCCGGAGCAAGGGGGAGCAGGAACGCGTTCGCAAGGACGAAGGGTAAAAGTTTGCACGGTGGTAATTCATACCTTATCCCGCGCTTCGCGCTCATCCCGTCCGCTTTATAAACCGTCTATAGATGTAATAAAGAGAGAGAGAGAGATGCTGCGCCGCGTATTTAGAAGTTGATTATTATTATTATTATTATTATTATTATACAGTGCAAAGCGTTTTGCGCTGCAACGGGTAAGACTTTTTGATAAATAGCCGGCACTGAAATGGGCAACGACGAATTGCCTTTGCCTCCGTCACTATACGCGCGTGCGTATAATTTTTTTTTTTTTTTTTTTGATATATTCCGTTGATTAACGCACTTTGTTTCGGAGGAAAAAAAAATATATTATAATAAAATAACAATACACCACCGCCCCCTAACCCGGAGAAGCGTTTCTCGCAGCCTCTTACTGTTATTTATAATACGCGAGCGCGCAACGTGCTGTTAAAGGCGAAAAGTAATTTTCTTGAGAAGCCGACCATCAGAAGACGGCTGGCAAGAGCGACGCGGAGGAGCAGTGTTAAAAGCCGGCGGGGAACGATTTGTTTTAATAACGCCGCGGCCTGTGATTGTTTTGACATAGCCAGTTCATTATATTCGGTGAGGATAAGTAAGGAGGAGGGGTTTTTTAACGTGCTATTCTATATCAATCTCCGTACAACGTTTTTTTTTTTCTCTCGTTTATTTAATATTATTATTACTATTATTTCGCGCGTATAATACACACCGTCGTTCGCAGTGTCCTAAATTACATTGTTACGCGAGTGTCGTCGGACTTATTTTTTATACACGTGTAATCGTTTTTTTTCTCCCTTTAAAACCACACTCATAAACGGGATTAAACCCGCGGTTCGCAAACTTTTTATATCGGCGGCCGACTTCTAACGATTTCATCAAATTTACACACGACCCACCGTAAATCAAAGAAGAAGAAGAAAAAATGACCGAAAATTAAAGTCCGCGCGTTACGCACACGAAGAATCGACGGATGCGGGAAACAGCGTTTGGCGGATGGTTTTAGATATTTCGTGGGCTTGTGCGCGACCTGCGGACCGAAATATTAGTGCTGTGCTCCTCCCTATTGACTAATAACAATTCGCGTAGTGTCTACTCCGTTAGAGTGTAAATGATTTACGAACGGAGAAATCTTAACGCGAACGACGCGTTTATTCGTATCTATCGCTATCGAATTCACATACGAGTATGTCGTATGATAAATAACAAAAAAAAAATGTTTACTTTTTCAGTAATTTTACCGGACTGAACAGTGATTTCTGTCGACTGATACGGCCCGAAAAGTTTTTTTACTACTGCGAACTTCCAAGAAAGGCAAAAAAAAAAAGTCTTCACTACCGAATAACTGCTGTCTTGTAGAATTACACACGCACCCCTCCCGCTCTCTCCTCAGAATGCCCCCCCCCACCCAATAACGATGAGAAAAATGCCCTTAAAGTCACTTTTTTAAGTGTCCCTTTGATGATTTTGCACTAGCCTTGTCAAACACCTCTTTTTCAATATAGAAAACTCCTTCGTATTAAACTGTTATTTAGCGATTTAACTCATGCGGTCGGAACCCGTTTTTATTGGATTATCGTCTTCAACATTTCAAATACAGATATTAATAAACAATCGTTTTTCGTCACAGAGCTCCGTGCGAAAATCTCCCGCCGTAATAATCAAACGTTTTATCGCGATTCGCATTATATTGTGTAATATCGACAGAATTTTTTCTCTCTCTCCCACCTCCCCCTTATCTCGCGTGTAAAACAACGCGGGGGGGGGGAATAATTATAAAATATTCTAATACCGAACAAGAGAAAAGAAACGTCGCTCCGACAAATAATAGTCGTAGGCAAAACGTTTGTGACTGAAATCACACTCGAGCGACGAACCGGGAGAGCGATCGCGGCGAGCGTGCGTATATGAATAAACGGTCACCAGGCCCGAGTTTTCCGACGATTCCCCCCCGCTCTCGCCGCCGTCCTCCGGAATTCGTCATGGGATTCATTTTCATTCCGGACCGCCGTTTAACATACGACCCGCGAAATTATTCCTCCGCGCGGCAACAACGCGTCCAACGGACCGTATAATATCCACGAGTGAATCAAAAACTAAACGGCGTAACGCACGGTGGTTTTCGTCTGGTGCAGGCAGGTCGACACGAAATATCTCCGTGTCGGCCATTCGATATTAACGGCGGACGGGGATTTACAGCGGGGAAAAACTCCTCTATAGCAGCGCAAACAGCTTTCCCGTCGAACGAAAACAACGAGATGTGTCTCACAAGAGTCACACTTCCGATGACAACGTACTTTCGGCCAGGCAGAAACGTGATTCGAACGTTTTTGTTTTTGCTCCGCGGCTTTTGAAACGTCGATCTCGAGAATCGACGGCCGATTTGGACTCTTCACACACGCACACCACGCGTCGTTTGTGTTATGAAAACGCCATCGACGTATGAATTCCTAAAATTGCCTCTGCACTCTTATCGCATAAGAATATTCAACGAATAGCTAGGAAATTTGATGGACTAAAACGTTTTTATCGCGTTGAGATCGCGGGCGAAATACACGTTCGGCGAAAAATTCCTCTAAAAAAGAATAAAATAACCTAAACGACTCGGAGAAACGAAATAAAAGTGCCGTTTTGTCGGAACTGCGCGCGATAAACGGAGTCGGCTTTCTTCCGTATCTCAATATCGAAAAACGCGAAAAATCATTTTACCGAGAATTTTTTTTTTTTTTTTTCATTTTAAATATATAACCGAAGTAACGTAATATGTTGTATAAAATAATTGACGGGCCCTAAAAATCGAAAATTACCCTCTTTTTTCGTTTATATATATATATATTTATACGGCTCCAAGAATTATGAAAATCGGTAGAAACAGTATAGAAAAAAAATATTTCGAAGAAAATGCGGAACCGTTGTAAACACGGTAATGAGTTTGGACGAAATCGCGTTTTCGATCAAAAGAAAGAAAAAAAAACGAATCCAATTTTCGGGCCTAAAAACTATTGAGAAAATCGAAAAATGCAGACCGTCCTGAAGTGTGCGTACGAGCGCAAAAGCGAAATTCGCTACGGGAAAACGGTCACGAGCCCGAAGCGTTTTTTATATATGACATACGAAAAGTAAAAAAGTAATAATAAACGTCGTATTGTAAAACCAAAAACCCAATGGCTGTTATATAATAAATATTTACGTAGATGGAATTCGACGGAGACGACAAATTTTGGTCGCTCGTTTTTTATTTTTCTCGGATTTTTTTTTTCGTTTCGTTTCTCTTCTGCAGAGAAGAGCGAATACCACCACAACCCTTTCGCGATTTGTCACCCGCGCGCGCGAGATGCGCAAGCGCCGCCGCTTTTACGGTCCATTAGCCGAACGTTATTTTACACGTCGAACGAATAATGACGAGGACACTACACTTCATTTGGCTTCCGTTCGTCATTAATATTCGTTCGGAGACAATAATAACATAACAGTCCGCTGCCGCTACATTATTATTATTATTATTATTATTTTACCGTCAACGCATTACAACTGTTGCTGCGGATGTCATCTCGAGACTGTCCTCCGGGCGAAAAAAAATCACCTCCACCCATATAATAACCACCTATAAAACGTAATATATATATATATATATATTATTAAATCGTTTTATATTTAAAAAATATAGTTTCTGTTCTTATTGTAACGGTGAAATCCAGAAATATCGTATAGATTAATACCGAACGGTGTATTTTTCAACGCGCATAGTTGCGTTGTAATTTTCGTGATTCTGAATTCATATAATTATTTAGTTTAGTAGTAATAGCCGTTATAACGTGCGCACTGAAATTACCTATTTACGCTTTCATAATCGACGAATTCGAAATGTTTAAATGGCAAGAACAATTTTTTTTTTTTGAGACTTTAGTGGCGAGGGGAAGAGGGAGTTGTAACTACGCCAATGATGCGAAAATATTATACGTATGTTCGACGGAACGTGTGCGCGTGAAAAAATTTCACATTGCGCTTAAACTTGAGGCGGTTTATTGATTTTGGAACATCAATAGAAAATCTAGACGCAATACATTTTTTTTTTTGTGAAATGCGTGCAGTTTGAATTTCCAAAAGAACTATCAAGACACTATCGTTTTTCTCCTCTCTCTCTCTCTCTCTCAAACGCAATGATCTATCATTTATTTCGAAGTTACAAATACAAATCGTAAAACCGCTCGATCAACAGCAGATTCCGCGCAATGATCGGCGTTCGCGTAGCAAATTATTTTTATTTATTATTTAAATTTTATTTTAAAACATAATATATTATATAAAGTTAAATATTCCATCAACCCGAACACGTGGTTCAATCATAAGTCAAAAAAAAAATCCGTTTGTTACCGAATATAATATCGGGGACTGCAGCAATACATTGTCGCGCACTAAATCTAATTTTTCTATATCGTCACCTTACACAGTGGTATTTTGAAATTTTTCATTCACACTCTCCATTATTAATATCAATTTGTCATAAAATCGTCGGAAAAGTTAAACAGTTAACGGAAAACACGGTTCGCCGCAATAGAATCCACCAAAAAAATCCAATTTTTTTTTCTTCTGTAAAAAAGCCATAAATATCAATCGCACGAAAACGGTAAGTACGCCATATACTCGAACGTCATTGGATTTCTCATCTAATTTTTGTGCGGTTTAGCGTAAAGTATGAAAAAATGAAATAGAATTTATTTTACAAAACGTAATGGCGCGGCAAAATTATAATACGGAGAGGAATATCGTATTTTTACAGATCAAAAAAAAAAATTTCGATAATCTCCATAGGCAATAATCGTCGACTCTGAAACGAGTATTCGCCGCACCAGTACGTAATATATCGTAATGCGAGTGTAATGGATTCGATTTATAAAATCCTCTTTTCGCACGCTATATAGTATATAAGAAATTCCTCTTTGCACACCCGAATATATCGGGATTTCGTTTAAAACACCGCGCGGAATGTGTTTTTTTCGTTACTATGCCGTCGAAATATTTGGTGGGAAGCGAACGCGAAAAAATCGTATTTATAACGCGTTTAATATATAATACACGAACGCGTTTAATTTGAATAAATAATAAACGCGACGGTCCCTTATATAGCGCGCGCGTCACTACTACTGTATTTCTCGCGTATAATATAAATGAATTGTTAAAGTTGTCCGTCGAAAATTCACGAAGGTCTCCTCCGTGTGTATATTATACAAATTGTGTGTGTGTGTTTTTTTTCATTGTGTTTTCGTCCGGGGCCAAAGAGATGAGAAATCACTCACCGTAGTAATTCCAGCGTTATTTGTTTTCGGTAAATTTATCCCGAGGGAATAATCCGACGGTGGGGCAAAACGCAATTCATTTATTCCGCAGCTTCTTCCTAGCGTGTATACATATATTTTTTTTCTTCCCTCGTACGCGCACGTTGAAGTTTAAGGGCCGAGTTTCTCTCTCTCTCTCTCTCTCTGTGTGTGTGTTAGGACGTTTTCGGTCCGCACACTGCGGCAGCAGAATCCGTTTTCTTTTTATCGCGAACGGCTCATCTCTCCCGCGGCCGGAGAAAAACGCGTTGGCGCTCGTCTCTTTTTTTCTTCCTCCTCTCCGCCACTCGGCTCCCGTCTAACGAATTCGGTTTGAAATTAAGTTTGTTCGAGTTGAACGCTCCTTAAAGCGTTTTTAATAAGAATTACCTGAAGAATAAAGCGAGATTACAATATATACGTATCTATACAGACGAGAAAAAAAGAAATGTATACGGAGCCCGGCATTATTCTGCTGGTGGAACGTATTCCTCCTCGGACAAGGGGAAAAAAACCCTCCCCGGAACACAACGCAATGTTTTCTGTTGTTACGCAGCGCTTTTCAGGAATCCCGTGGAAATTGGTTTTTTATATATATATATATAGTCTTTGAATTGTATTTTAACTGCTAAGTACGCTATATTATTATAGCACGGGGCTTCGTTGAAATATCTAAGAAATCGTTTACACGTTATTTTTGAATTTGCATATACATTTGAAATGCATAAAATATTCGTTTTGGTAAATAAAACCGCGTGACGATTTGCGGAGGGAAAATGTTTCTGAAATTATTATTAGCGCGTCGAGATTATCGGCGAAATGTTCGTCTTAGACGCAGGGAAAACGAATCTTTTAATTTTTTTTCGTACATTTACCGAAATACGTGTGGTAAGTTTAACGCGGAAATCGAAAGCGCGAAACTCAATGCGTTATGAACACACGCCACATCGACTGACGTTTTGGCGATCGTTTATTTGTAATTAAATAATAATTCGAAAATATCGCGTCAACTGTAGCTTTGTATAAGTGTACTTGGAGGACGATCGAGTTTCAACGGAATTCCGTACCAGTGACGTAATTTCAGGATAAGACCACGGATCGATATTTTTTCCGTTAAAAAACAAATACACGCGGTTCTTTTTTTTTTAAGTAAATTCAAATAAGACGATTAATAAATACGTTAAATGAAAAAAAAAAATTGTATTTCGCAGCAGATGTATTGCCTTTCGCTTCGGAACCGTCTCGTCGAGTAAACCGTTGAGACGTACCACCGGCGTCACGCTCTTATAAATTGCCAACAACACAGACTCAACAGATTGAATCGATTATAACGCGAACACCATAACATTTAGTTATTATAACTACTAAGGCTCGAAAAACAGTAGGCATCTCGTCGTTCTCGTAATGGCCGTGAGTCGACACGAAACAAAAAAAAAAAAAAAGCGCGCGTCTTTCAGGCAATCTCGATAAAACGAAATTTTTACACACACCGACTGAATGTCTTATTAATACGAATTCGATCAGAAACGCTCGTATTTCGTTTCGAATATTCCGTTGCGGAGAAAAAGCCGTAACACACTCCTCCGTTCCATTAATTACTGTTCCGTAAGTTTTTGAAAAGTTATTTTTCCAATTTTTTTTCCGTTATAATACATTTAAATTTATACCTAATTGTTCAATATATATAATACGGCCCCGTTTTCTCCTCGTTGAAATTAATTAAAAATCGCATTATCGCTCGTTATTATTTTAAACCGCTATAGCAATAAAAAAACTTCTCCGCATAAACGATTTCACTTCCTTAAATATGAATATATAAATGAATCAATCGGCGGTGTACCTAACCGCGCCCGGGTCTTTGATGAAAACTACACGCAACGTTAAAAACAGTTTTTCCGCGTGTTCCCTGGTCCCCCCTCGTTCCCCTTCAAAAACAAAAAGAAAAACTTTGTTTATTACGCTTTAGTAAAGTTCGACAGCTTAAAAGGTTTTCGAACCAAAAGTCGTAGAATTAATTTTTTCCCCCGTCAATTCTCCAAAACCACTCTCTCTCTTTCGTTATTGTATACACACCGTCACGGATAATATATACTCGTATATGTATTCAATAGTTACTCTTTTCTCGGTCACCCACAACGACCAAACCGCGTTAGTCAGAGACGAGACTGACATTGCACGTTCACGTGTAGTTACATAACAATACCGGTCTACGGTTTTAGAGAAACTTCCCCCTCGTTTGATGTGTTCGCGATTCGATTTTGCGTCAAATCGAGAAAACGCGTGACGGGTGTATCGTCTCATATTATAATATTTTAAAAACGATTTTTATTCGTAGGGAATTTGCAAATCAACTCTCCTTAGTTCTTATACGAATGAATGAGAACATACGAAATAATGGATACGAACAAATCCTTTTGAAACACCACATACGAATAGGCGTACGCTTTATGATATATTCAATTTTATTACGGGCAAGAGAGTAGTTAGTAGTACAAAAAAAAAAAAAAGTCCACCTCGTACAAAAGACTTTTTACTAATCAAAAGAAACCTATCCGGTCTGTCTGCACATTCAAAATATAATCGAATGGTTTGAATAAAAATTTCGTTTTCCGTGAGAAATTATTTTTATTTTCAAATTCAACGATTTCCTCGTGGACGCGTTGTATACGGTTAAAATTTAATACGTTAGTTTTATGTTTTACGTAAACGTTTTTTTTTTTTTTTTTTTTAATAAAAATCGTTTTCGCTAAACCGTCGCAATACAAACACTGTCGTGGTCAAGAACACGAACTCCAGACACGATTTTACGCAAAGTGTTTATTGTCACGTTATCTCCGACGTTCTTTGGAGAGAATCGTCGTGTGAAAATGGTGTTGTGAAATAATTGATGACGCTAATATCGGAACAACGTCTGAACCATATACGTGTAATCCTAATAACAATTATTAATAACGCACTCCATCAAAGTCCCGGGTACGGAGTACGCGCTACCGCGAGATTTCGTTTGGCAGCTCAGCTGGTTACAATCAGTGTCCGCATCGATCGATCGTCCTAATATACATTTCCGTATATAACGCCGAGCGTTTTAGGGAGATGTATCGGACGGTTCGAACCGGCCTTCCGTTAATAAACATCCCAACGGAGGAAAAAAAAATTACACGTTTTTCCGTTGGAAACGAAAAAAAAAACAACAAAAAAACTTACTAATATTTAAAACGTAAATAACAGACGTGCGTGACGTTTGTGAAACACCGTACGACGTGGGTCAAGAGCGTATTGCCCCTGCACAGGATTAACCCTTGTGAATGTCTACAGGGACACCACGGACCCTGTTGTCGGACCGAATAGGCGAAACGGTTACTTTTACAATGTTTGAGAGCCATTGTAACGTTTCAATAATCTTTTTTTGGAAATACGTACGCGGGGTATTTTCGAAATTCTCATCTCCAGCCGCTTTCCGCATAATGTCTCACGCGTCGCGCGACTTTTACGACGTTCCGGCACAATAGAACGGAGAAGGACTTTTGCAGAATAAACGTGCGAGACCAGCCCGGTCGTCGCGCGCATACACGTATATACGTACAGATGACATTATAATAATAATAATACGCCGGGTATATCAATCATCTTTCATCCAATGACAACATTTACTCCTCCGGGGTGCTCGCGATAAAAAAAAAAAAAAAAAGAAAGAAAAAGAAAACGACACGCGACGAGTGACGACGACGTTTGTGCGCAAATATAACGTATACGCCGTGCGTGCCCACCCCACGTCTGCGCGTCATCGATCACTCGCCAAAAACGTTGATAAATATTTATGAGAATCGTCTGTACAGTTTTGTCACACAATAACGGTGTGACGTGTGCGGAGGAGATTCCGCAACGGAGTGGTGCGCTTATTGGCGACCGGGGGACGGTCCACGCGAAACGGGATCAGAGCTGGTCGGCCGAGACACACGCTGTAGTACGCTGTATAACGGACGAAATCGTTACGGATATCTTTTTTTTACGGATAGCGAATAATATATTTTTATATTAATATTATTAATATTAATGTATTTTCGTTTAAATAACAAACGAATGGATTACCACCACACCCCGACGTATCTCGCCGTCGACAGATTTTCTACCGAACAATTTGAGGTTTATTTTCAAAGTGAAAGACTTGCGAGAAGACTCGCGCGACTGCTGTACGAAAGCTAAATAATTATTATTATTATTATTATTATTCGTAATAAACGTAGAAATTAACAAATACCCCCCCCCCCGCCATAGTGTGTGTGTGTATATTAAAGATATGTTCTAATCGATTGGTGAAATAAAAATGAGCAATTATTGCGTCGTTGTTGACGGTTATTATAAATCGATTAAATATAAAAACGCGCAATAATACGTTGTATTTCGCTAAGATTACCAACAAAACACGGTTTTTCGTTTCAAACGTATTCCATAATGACGTGCTATACGTATTTCACGGTATGTATTTAGGAGGAAAATCGTTGCTTGCTCGCAACGTAACGAATCAACCGGAGAACACGGACCTATGAACGTTTAACAACAGCGTTTCTATTTAAAACGTTCATGTAAAATACGAGAGTTTCGACGTGAAAAAAAATATATAAAATGTTTAAATTAATTTTTAGTTTACGGCCCGCGTTACGTTCTCTTTTACAATTTTATTTTTAACGGAAAATTCTACGTTTTTTTTTTTTATAAAAGTATTTAAAATATTATTTTTTTTGACTACTACTACTACTAAAATCGTAAGCATTATATAAATATATAAATTAATCGTACGTATGCGCGTGTAGTGTACGTGAATGGACGTTTTGTTTCGTGTAAATAAAATTCTTGAGATGCCGCGCGCTTGAACACAACAATACAATTATTCGTGTAATTAGGTATTAAAACTCGACTCGATTGACGAGAAAAAAAGAAAAAAATTTCACCGCGTAAACGAATAAAATGTTACGTTTGTTTTCGTTTTCCGCACTTACACTCGGCGCATTTCGAATCCTAATAACATTGCGCGGTCGAATTCCGTATAATATCATTATTGTTATTAAACGGTAAACGCTTTACAGAGAAGAACCATATGAAATCACGAAAATGCGTAGAAAAACGAAATTTCTTCTTTTTTTTTTCGAAATCATGTTTAGTCTACACAATGGACGTGTCGATTTACACCACGCGAAATTATAAAACGTTATTTAAAAAGAAGGCCGAAGACGACGGTTATAACGAATCGATAATATTATTGAGCCGACATGTGCAGTTTGTACGTGTAACTCATAGTTTACTCGTATAACGTTATAATTATGGTTTGAAAACGGCCCGCAGAAACCCAGAAAGACGCATTTTGAAAATTTAATTTATAAAAAAAAAAAAAAATTGTTTAAATTATTATTATATCGAATCCGTTATTATTATTTCAATGGGCAGTGAAGTGTACACGAAGGAATCGAACGAGCGTTAATTGTATTGTACGAAGCGTTTTCATATTTCTTATTCGCAGTTTTTCTCTCGAAACAGTGTAACGTATATTTATGTTTTTTTTTTTTTTTTTAACTAAAATTCACGCACGTTCGATTCTAGGCGAAAAGAAAAAAAAATACGTATATCGCGTAAAATAACGATAATTTTGAACGAATTATTTATACGTGTGTTTACGTTATTGAATCACATTTTTAGCTCTTATGTAAACTAGTATCGTGTGAGATGTTGTGGCAAAACAAAATGTGACAAAAGTCATAATTGCGTTTACAGTAACGGAAACGAGTAAAAAAAAAAAAAGTAACAATCCGGTTGAAATATATATTTTATTATTATTATATTATATTATTATATTATTTATTATTATTATTATTATTATTATTATTATTATTATTATTATTATTTTATACATACTCCGTCGCATTCTCGAAATTATCACTAATACAACGCGCGCGACACTTACCGTGCAGAGCTTTCAGATACGCCTTGCCCGCGTTTATCATTTGTCTGGCACCCGGATTGAACTTCTCCAAAATATTCTGAAAACACACACACACATTCCAATATTAGTATACACGCAACACGCACAATTAATATATGTACATTGACGTCTGTCACCGTAAAACTCTAAATATATTTTATTATACACACGCCCGTAATTAAATAACCGCGGAAAGTCTTATAAAATTTATTCGTTCGCGGCCGAAACGATATTTTACCCGATTTTAAACCGACTGCTAGTATACTCGCGCGCGATTCTCCGTTCTGGCGGTCGACTCGATAAAGATCTCTCGGGCTCATTGGAAAACGTAAATTTTATACCGAATAATTTACGTGCAAAACGTTTTTTTCCCCCTTCTTCTTTGGTATTATCATTTAATTAAAAAAAAAAAATCGAAAGACGGACATACGAAATATACGTATTCCTTTTTTAAAAAACGACGAATCGTCGTATTGGAGGAATAATTGAAACGCTGTTGTAATTTATATACGGGGAAACGTGAAAAGTTTATACGTATCGCCGCGCTCGCTCCGCCGATTGGGTCTTACGGTTTATATTGTTTGAAAATTTAAAGAATTGCGATCGGAAGGGAGAAAAAATAAATATACTTTTATCGGTTTAGTTATATAAAAAAAAAACACTAACAATCAGTGTTTTACGAACAAAAAAAAAAAAAATGAAATTATTCTCGAATAACAAATAAAATAATATTCGGGCGCGAATTCTATTGCACATTCTCGTTGCACAGTACCGACGTTGAACAAAAAATAACAAGAAGTTAAAAAAATAATAATAATAATATAATCGTATACGCATTCCACGTTAAAATCATTGACATTGACCTCGTTTATAGTTGTTTAAAACTAAACACGACGTAAGGAAAAAATTAAAAAAACGTTTATTTAATTTCGCGCGTGTTGTTATTTGATTTTAATTAATACACGGGGCGTGTTTATCATTGAAATTCGTAAAATATTTTTATTGCGCGTCGTTTACGTTTCGAAAGAGTTTTTTTTTTTTTTTTTTTGTTTTTTCGTTTATTGTTTTTGCAGTTGATTTGTGTTGTCAGCATTTATGTATTTATAATAACGCACAAATTATTTAGTGAAAATAATAATAATAATTTTTTTTCAACAATATCAATATTGTTATTAAAATTAGCCGTTTTCTCGTGCGGGCCGTTGTCATAAGACTTGCAAATTTTCCCAACGTTCGGAAACAAAATTTATCAGTTGTTTCCATGAGGTTTTCGTAATTCGTTTATCTATTATAATGCAATATTCCAGTTGTTTTCATCCGTAAATTTTCGATTTTCTTTTTGTTTATCAGACGCTATCGAGTTGTGTTTTCAAAAAGAATTCTCCCTTCGCGTATTGCGAAAATCTCGATAAACTCAACTATGAGTAGAATTCGAGAAACCCCTGCGCGCGTCCCCCGTCGCATAAAATCCGGCCGATTGCAAATTAAATAATAATAATAATAATAATAATAATAATAATCGATTAAATATTGACAACACGAAAATCCTCCCGTTATAATATCGGTTTTTTATTTTTTATTCCGTACGATATTATTATTATTATTTAATACCTGTGCGCGGCGATTAAATTATAACGCCGCGTCGGTATTTAAAAAATCGTTTCGAATTTTTAAATCGACGTACTTATTGTGCGCGGATAAACGTAGAGCGCCGAAAGCGGGGAGAAAACGATATTATATCAAATAAAAAAAAAAAAAAAGCGAAAAGACACACTCTGCTCTCCGACTGAACACGCGATTATTTCGCATTTTCATCGTAAATCCGTTACAAAATAAACAAAAAAAAAATCGAATGTGTCGTACACGCGAACAAACAAAATATCCCGGGTAACGTATGACTTGGCCCCGACCCGAAGGGGAATAAGAGGTCATCACGCCGCGATACAACGCGCAATGATCGCGTTGATCAACTGATTCGTTATTTCATTTAACCTACAGCAGTAGTAGTAATAATAATAATAATAATAATAAAAATGAAACGCACTCTCTTGTAACCGGTATTCCTGGCACGATTTCAGAATAAAACGGAGTAAAAAAAAATCGTTTTGAAAATACCCCTCTCATCGGCCCGTTCGATTTTGCCTCTTCGTCTCCCGGCGATGGTATCGTTTGTTTTTACTCGCTGTTTCCCCTTAGAAAAACGCCACAAGGGTGACGGTCCGCGTGAATTCTCCTAACCGGACTCATGACTTTTAGCTCCCATAACCCTCGTTCCGTTCCGTCGTATAATACACGCTAATGTACGTACACGACGTCCCTCGAAAATCCGAATTCGTATGCGCGTCGTATTATTATTGTCCTGTAACCGGCTGTTCGCTTTCGTTATTATTCGTCAGTTTTTCCCTCCCCCCCCCCACTTTCACGTTCGCGTAAACGAAAATTAAAAATAAAAAAACGCCTAACGACGAGGTATCGCCGCGGCGAATGACGTTCAAGTGAATTACTCGGACAAAGACTTTGGTCGAGTTATGTCGTTGTGCTGTGAAATTGAAAAGCGACGGAGATATAAAACGATTCCGAGCGGAGTGACTGCGGCGTAACGTGCAATATAAAAGAATTTGTGTTTTCGCGCGTTGAACTCGTAAAATGTTCGACACTCGAGACGAAAAATCGCCGATTTCACGACTTGAATGATGATGACATCTGATGTGAATTTCGTTTCGAAATTCCGGAGAAACGCGGTAATAAGTGTCGTTGAGAAATCGCGTTATCAACGGAATTCTTTCGGGCCGCGTTTGAATAGTAAAAATTGCGGAAAATTGATTTACACGAACGTTAATGACCGGAACGTTTCTATACGATAGTCGTTTATCGAAAATCCGTATACGAAAAACGAAAATTAAAACATCGTCGTTTCAGCAATAATAACATAATTTATTTCGCAATCGTATATTATATTATTATTATTATTATTATTATTATTTGCGTCTGCGTGGCCATAAATAAATTGTGTGTTATACGAACGCGCTTGCAGTGGACACTGTTTCCACATACAGAATAAATTTTAAACGTTATTAGAACATTTTTTATATATATATATATATATATATATATATATATATATAATAACTGATAACTCGTTATAAAATTATCGATGATGAAAAATTCTATGGTTACGTCACGGTAAGGCAATTCGTTGGAATAATCGTAATTTCGGAAATCGCACGAGCAACAAACCCGTTCATATACTAATTAAACACATATTTTTACATTATTTAGAAGCGTCTGGAAAATATATGCACTGCGCAATACGTACCAGTGTATGTCATTACAATGTGTACGAATGAAATTCATTTGTTACTTAAAGTTTTAATACTATGATAATTTAAAATAAAAAAGAAATAAAATTTAAATCGAGTTGGCCCCGACTGTGTGTCTAAACTTCACATCGCCGAACGCCACTACCGCGCGTAACGCAGCATCCGTCGCATTTGCATATAAAGTATAAAACTATTTTGTAATCTCCCCGGCTACATAATAATATATATATATATATATACATATACATACGTGCCGTGTATTATATCTGCGCACAATACGAAATCGCGTACGCGTACACTGAAATCGTAATGATATATTTTTTTTTTTACTTTTTAACGTTTGAAAAATCGTTTTGCGTACACGCCGTAAAGTATCGTTCCGATTTAAAACAAAAATGAAATAATTTCTGGCGTGTGTCCGTGTTAAATTATTCGTTTCAGCGTAATACTACGTAGACAGTGGCGTGACGAAGGACTCGGGATTTGAGACGCTCGCTTCGAGTTTATGGACGGACCGTGTAGTATTCTTGCGAGGAACGCGCGAGCAAACCGTGCACACAAAGTAAGTGTTATTAAAATATATCGTTTACGCTCATTAAGAACTCATGTGATAAAAAAAAAAAAACTAATACGACGAAAAATACGTTGTCTAAATATCGCGTTTGTCACACGCACTTTCCCAATGTTCTGCATCTCGTACATAGTGTACAACGGATTGAATTCTATAACATAACGTACGTACGAGGCGAGGAACGATCAATCATTATTATACCGAAGTAAATTCACTCGTTGAGTTCCCTGAGAATTTTCATTGTCTTCGAAAATATGAGATTGAATGTTTTCGTAATTGAAACGATACGTTTACCATCCGCGTTCCGCGACGTATAACGTAGAACGTTCGGTGTATTTTCGAGTTGTTCGCGAATCGATTGTGGACGAGACTCGTCGTATAACCCGCGTAGTTCGAGATGCGAGAAAAACCTCGTTATTCGAATAAACGATTGAGAATTCCACCAAATCCGTGGTTTGTTTTGTTTTCGAATAAAATAATATTTTTTTTCGTTTCGAGGTTTTTTAATATTAGTCCAACGAAAAAGTAAAACGTTGCGTCTCGATATACGAGTATATATATATATTAATTTTTTCTTTCGAAAAATAAATATATATATATTATCTTTCCCCGTGATATTATTAGAGTAAATACGTATTACCGATAATTATTATGTATTGCGTGTATAATATTGTCTCATTTATTATCCATAAATGCGCTCGCCGTTTACGTATAATGCGATACACACGCGCCAAAAACAATAAATTATTATTATTATTATTATTATTATTAACTCGATATAGGCGTGCGCGCGCGCGTTGCCTTTCCCACGTAGCGGATATCGTGTGTTAAACGACGATATACTACTGTTCGCGCGTAACTCTTATAATATATACACTAAAACAATGGGGTTTATATCGTGAGACGTACATATTTACAGTGTTATTCTCCATATAATATTACGCGGTACATTTTGTATACTTGTAATAATAATGTGTTCTTCTACATTGACTTCCGTACAGAACACGTAATTTTATCGCATACAGAGTGACGCAAAAATAAACTCGACGCCACTCCAAACCGTATGTATATTTATTGTTTGTTCGTTACAGACGAATACTGCTAGCGATTATTATTGTAATTATTTTTTACATATATAAATATACGTTCAAACTGTTTCGAACCGTCTTCGTTTAATATTAGAAATCTTTCGGGAACACGCCGTTACGTACTATAACTACGGCACGCGGCCTGTCGTCACTGTCATCGTCGAACGCATCGCGAGATATCCACGTAACTCTCAAGCGTATCCGAATATTTATCTCCCGTCACAGTTCCTTCGGGGAAAAAAAAATATGGTCCGAATGCGACGCGATTTTATTAAATAACAATTGACGATCGCGTTAGCGTCGGTCGAACGTCGATTTTGCACAAAACTGAAGACGTGGGATCTGGATCGTCTAGCCGTTGTTAATCTTTTTTTACTAACTGTCAAGCTCCGTTTGCGCCACTCCGTATACGAACTCCTGCGTCGGTGCGAAATACCCGCTGCTTATCATACTATACTCCTGTGTAGATACTTACAAAAAAAAAAATCCTCGACTTCAAAATTCGTCACGAATACGGTTATAATATATAACTAAATACTATACGTTACGCTGCTTTATTTTTATGTAATGTAAATAAAACGTTTCACCCCCCTCCCCCACCCATCCGTCATCGGTACGTTTTGTCCGCTGCTCATACGCGTTATTGATTTCACATTCGCGAATGGATTTCGATTCGTTTCGATTGAGATTAGAATTCTAAAAAGAAAAAAACATTCCGAGAAAAATTATATAAAACGTGTTGAACACCGTTGAAATCCGGTGATTTTGTAACTGTCGCAGGAACCAAAAAAATAATAATAATAATAATAATAATAATCGTGCGTTTTCCGAAAACTCGGTGAATTTTTATTATATCGTTTTATACGTATTCGAACTCGGGGCGACTGGTGTCACGTGTCTATACGATCGAATTTCATCGTGAATTCTCTCCTCCACAAAAAATATACGATTTTGATAATATTCCACATACATACGAGCATGTATATACACACGAAACGAGTAGAAAATATTTTTATTTTTTTTTTCATTTCCCAATAAGGACCAGCGTGTGTCGATCACTAAAGGCGATCTCTCTATACATTACAAATATTATTTGCAACACGCGAAATCACGTATTAAAACGCAGCTGATGTGTGTAATACATAAAACCGACATCATTCATTTCGTTGACGATACGATCGTGTGCAAATTCCCGCGGTTTTTTTTTTTTATTTTTTTACTAAAAATGTGATAAATTTCATCCGTAGTTCGCGACGATTGTGCGCGCGCGTGTTACTCTTATCGATCCACGAGATTTGCGCATTTATCCGATTTCCACACATAAAACGTATGTATAATGAGCGTTATACGTTGTATACACGACGAGAAAATCGAAATTACGCTTTATCGTCGATGAATGTTATTAACAGACGCGATACGTAATCCACCGTCTACGTCTCTGGAAACGGATTTTATCGGGGGGAAAATCTCGCGAGCGTTTTCGTTTCTTTCCTCCCACCCACCATTGATAAATTCCCACGGATCAACGCCCCGCCGAGTCACGAGAACAGAAATTGACATAATAATAATAGGCGATACGATACAATACGAGAAAACCAATAATTTATTAGTGAAATTAACGGTAAATCAGTCGACAGATAAGATTGTGCTAGACAATTATTATTCTTCTCATCATCATTATTGGTACTGCAGCATCGCGCATCAGAAACCCTGTATATACGTCTAATAACGGTTGTTCAATAGACATAATATATTACACAATATTATATTCAATTCGCATTGGGACGTCGAATTCGTTACAAAATAGTTTTCAAACGAATACACGGAATTTTCGAAATTAATAAGTGTTCTTTTCCATGTTACACGATAAAGCATTTTAAGAGTACGGCAAAAAAAAACCCCCCCCCACTTTTTTTCTCTCGACGTTTACAAAAATTTAATTCTTTTCAACGATTAAATAAACGCGCGAGAATTCGTTCGTACACCGGAGAATTTTTTTTTTAACATTAAAAATTAATATTCACGTCTACACTTGTATACATTGTAGTTTGTCAATTCCGTCAATACGAGAAGAAAAAAATATTAATTACTATTTTTTTGTTTTCTAGCAATTAACGTGGAAAGTTATTAGAATTGATTTCACTGCGTTGTATATCGATTTATAAAACTATATAATTACACGCGACTAGAAGAAAACAAAACTCATAATCACGTTACTGCGTATACGATTCTACGTAAAATAAAAAAATGTCTTAATGGTTTCTGGGAAAAAAAAATACTATTCTTTCCTTAGCTAAAATAAGTTAGCAGTAGAACCGTCGTTAATATTAAGGGGATTTAAAACGAGCATTTTCTCTCTTCGTCTTACACACGCGAAACATAGCGAAATAGACGTTTCCTATTTCCAACGCACCGATCGATCTAGTGATGGTACGATAAGAAATTTGAAAACTTGAATTTGAATTCGTCGTGAATTTCACTATAGAACGGACTTTTTCCGTTCTTTTTTTTTATCTTGAAACCTTTAAAAGTCTTAAATATTGGCCAATTTATTCCTCTTAAAATTGTTCAATTGATTTTTAAGGATTTTAAATGTGAGGAAATAGATCTCGAGTGGACTTCACGAGGAATTCAAATCCGTTTTAACAAATTTCTTATCGCACCACTAGATCGATCGGTACGTCGGAAGTAGCAGGAAACGTCTACTTTTGCTACGTTTCATGGCGTGTAAGACGAAGAGAGAAAACATCCGCTTTCAATCCCCTTAATATATACTTATTTTATACCGAGAAAATTATCCTTGTCGGATGATATATTTTAAAATTATATACTCTGCACACGAATTCGTGTGTGTGTGCCAGTACTTCTTATATGGCTTGGAACCCGTGGACTTTCTACACACTTTTTAACATTCGAAAACACGAAAATATAACAAACCAAAAAACCAGTAAATTTGATTATTATTATTACTAACGTGTTGACGAGAACGGGTGGAAAAATTTAAATTTTGATTGTTATCAAGTCCCGTGTCATTAAATCGGTGCGTTATTTCAAATCCAGTCTGAGTGGTACACTCACATAACAGTCCCGGGGATTTGTCTTAGAATACTAAACAGCGCTATAAACAAATAATTCGTATGCGCGTATTTAAAAATGAAAAAAAAAGAAAGAGGGCAAGAAAGAGACAGAGAGAGAGAGAAAGTAAAGATTAATAATACGATACAAGTCGCTCACGTACATCTAACCATACGTTATGTATATATATATATATATATAAATATTATACCACAGATTGATGAAAAATCGTTGTTAAAACACTACCGGTCGGTATATTATAATGTGTAACGTGTACGGATCTCGGAATATAGAAATTCCGTTTTGTATATTATATCGTTTTCTCGTCCGACACTTGGGATTCTGAAAAATGTCCAATAATAATTCTATTCCGTACGCGTTACGTTATAAATGGTGCGAATAAAGAAGGAAAAAAAGTCATTCTATAACATTATAAACGTTATATTATATTACCATAAGTGTAAATAATAATCACGAGATTTTTTTTTTCTTTTTTTTATAAATTAATCTACTCGCGGCAATTCAATTTCTTTCTTCGTCTCGGAAACGAATAAAACAGGTTTTTCTCCTCCTCACTGGAACGCGTCGAAATAATCGAAAATATATCATGAGAAAAAACGAAAAGAAAAAACTTTTTAGACAAAAACACCGTCGATATTCAAAAAAACGTGTTTAATAATAATAATAATATATAAAAAGCTTTTTTTTTCTCCTATTATATAGTGTGTATATATACATATAAATTTCGACTGTACCCGATAGCTGTGACAAGAAAAACAAAAACGTAACTCAGCACGGGGCGCCGTTTCGTTCAAATCTTACGACAGTTCGACAATTACTATTCAATAGACCGTTTGAGAAACGCTATTGTGACGTGAAACTGAATCGGAAAGATTGTATCTGACTAATGTATCTGGAATTGCGAAATGCATTATAGTTTGTGTTATATATACTTATGTACTGTATACCGTGTTTACCAACGGTAAGAACTACGTGTGTCCATAAAGTACGCAGAAATATGAGAGAATAAACGAAGGAAATCTGCGATTTTTACAGGCGGAGGGAAACTTTTGGGAACGAACGAAACGTTTTGCCCCGGACACAACGATTTTCTGTTTTCCACTTAACGGGACATTCCGTGTAGAAAATATTAAATAAAAAAAAAAACAAAATACAATTAATAATCGTTTTGCCCCTTTACGCTCGATTTATAAAGACGTGTATAGAAGTCCTACGCAAATAGATTTTTGTAAATATTTTAGAAGAAAAAAATTACGGACTCATTGAATTTCAATACGATTACGTTGATTTCAATAGTGATTTGCAAACATTCTCCTCTGTTCTGTACACGTTTTCGATTCGTGTTTCTAAGTATTTGAGAACACCACTAGAATTATAGTTAGTAAGGTTGTCGTCAGTGGACGCCACGACGATTTATTTATTTTAACTCGATTGGTGACGATGTGTCAACGCGTATAACGGGCAATTGAGAGGGAGGGGAAAAAAGTCATTTCTCATTAAAATATCGTAATAATAAACAATACAGTTTGAACGTACAGCAAACAAAACGTTTAAAATATATTTATTTTTTTTTTTTTATGGAAATTCGTAGCGTACAAAACAGTGTAATTTTTCGAATTCTGCACGATAATTAATTTTCGTACGTAGTGTTTGCCTTATCAAAACAGTGTACACGTTACGTTCGCGGAATTTCGCAACTAAAACAAACCGACACAGTACACTGAGCTCAGTCATAATGTACGACGTAGTACATTTATAGTGTGTGCGTGTGTGAAAACGGAATCCCGAGTTAAACGAAATAATTGTACAATTTAAATAATATTCAAATGGATGCGCGTCCGCGTTTTACTCGTCAAGTCGAGTCATCTCCTCGGAGTTTTCTCCCATACGCGTGTATACAACAACGAAACGATTTCGTTATATTATTAAAAAGCTGTCTGACGAACACCGCCCCACATCGATTCGTTCGACGTTTTATTGTTACACGTATTATTCGAATAATCCTTTGGACGCGCGAGCGTTTTTTTTCTTCTTCTCTGATCCGTAGGAGACACTCTCGTATACGAGACACTGTCGTATAATATTATTTTATTCGTCCGTAGTACGCGCGTTAATATATTTTAATTCTAACGCGATATTTTAGAAAGTGTTTTTACAGTTTACACAGACGATCCATAAATGTAATAAAGGCTTGAAGCGTGTTACGCGTACCATATCGTTCGAAAACGACGGTATAAAGTTTTTCGAAGCCAACTTACGTGTATACACAAAAGAAATCCTCTTCGTTTTCTATAAGCGTTACACTTTTTTATTATTATTATTATTATTCTCGTGGGAATATTATCGACGGACGACGACGATGAAACTATTTAACTATAAGACCGAGGAGTTTTCTCCACTTGTCCGAATACTGAAGCACACACACACTGCAGTACGTATAATAATGAACGATGACTGAGCAAAAGTACGGATTGATATACGTACGTTCTTTTACAAATAGACGGATAATAATAATTATTATTATTATTACGAATGTGTGTTTGAATAAGCCGAACACGAAATAAATTAGAAATTAGTACTGTTCACTGCGAACGCGGAATTTCGCTATGGTTTTTCATAAAAGAACGTACGGCGTGCGACGAACGAATCAATGTTGTTAAGAAAAAAAAAACCCGAAATTACTAACGTAATTTTTATATTCCCAAATGAAACGAAGAATACGCGCGGCTTTTTCTCCGCATTCTGACCTATTTCCCTCCCGTTTCGAACGATTTCGATTCCGTGTCGATCATACATTGTACTTTCCAATACAGTGAAGTGTGAAAGAAATAAATATTATTTTGTCGACAGTTTTCTAATTGAGCGCGACGGAAAATCACTAGAAATAAACAAAAAAAAAAAAAAAAACATTATAATAACTCGTAAAAAGCTATAAGTTAAATCATTTTTTTTATTTCTCCAAAGATTAGCGCGTTTCGCGGACACATCTGAAAAATTCGATTCGAATATTAATTTTTTTTTTGTTTTTGTTTTGTCAGAAGTAGTGGCTGTGGTAAAAACCTATCTGCAAATCTCGTAACAATCGCGGCGGTAACGCACGCTCTCGCGATGGTCGTTTTAATGTCCCCGTATATAGTAAAACGCGGACTTTAAACAAAAATACGAAGAAAAGAGACCGGAGGCGATGGAGATGTGGATGTGGAGGAGAATGATGGGTACAACTTGGACTGAAAGGAGAAGTAATGAAAGTGTTTTGGAAGGAGTAAAAGAAAAAAGAAGTCTTTTAAAAACAATTAAGAAGAGAAAATTAAAACTAATAGGTCACATCATCCCCGACACAACACATTTGTAAATGTCATCTTCGAGGGAATAATCATGGGGAAAAGGAGCAGAGGAAGACCAGGAACTCGCTACTTTAAAGATATGTTGGAAGACTACGATTGTTCTTCCTACATAGACCCGAAGAGAGCCACGAATGATCGAAGTGGTTGGCGAAAACGACAAGGCCTGGCCTTTAGATGTTGATGATATGGTAAAAACGATTTCTTTGCGTCGTACCACGACAAGCGAGTGGATAATACGTTTTACCGGGAATCGTTTCCGTCATACGGCGCGCTTTATATACATTGTTCGTCGAAAAGTTTCAAATTTTTGAAACATTCGTTCGTCCGAATGCGGTTTTGTGCCGCCTAAACGAAAATAATAACAATAAACGCGTTACGTGTGCCTGACGGCGGTTCTATAAATTAGCGGCGGCGTTTTATTCGTTACGAATTTCGGCGTATTGTAATTATTTACATACAAAGGTATATTACACGTGATCTTCTTCTTCTTCTTCTTCTTCTTCTTCTTCTTCTCTCTCTCTCTCTCTCTCTTGAGAAACTATTTTGGCGAAAGCATTGGGCTTTCTCGCGTGTATTAATATAATAATAATAATAATAATAATAATAATCGCGCGCGCCGCGCGTGACGAGAGACTTATGTACAGTACGCGCGCAGACGGAAACGAAAGGGATTAGGAGGAAAATAAAAAACGCCAAACCGCGTACTTCGTGTACGATACACGACGCATTACATATAATTATAAATACGAGAAACGATATTATTTTTTTTGTGTTCAGCAATAAAAAAAAAACACTCGCATTTTTAACGTCCGAGACGGTTTTTTTTTGACTCGTTATAATTTCCGTTTGTTTTCCGTTCCGTTCACATATATTTCTCGCGGATAATTTTAGGAAAATTTTCGTATTCTCGTGACACGCGTCGCGCGACGAATAACTCGCTCGTTGCGGGTCGCCCGGCAACGAAAAAAAAAATAAAATATCCAACGAATATCGAATACTTATTAACGAGAAATTGAATATTACGAGAAAAATTCAATTCGCGAAATTGCGTCAAAAAAGTAAAGAAAAAAAGAAATACTCGAATAATAAGTATAAAATACGCGTGTACCACGACCACCACGGAGATATAATAATAACCGAGTTATTGAGGAGAATTTTTATTTTAACCGATAAAACGAATAAAAGTTTCGATCGTATCGTGGAATTTACACTTATATTTCTATACGCTTTCTTTGAACGTACGGTATGTATTAACGAGGACCGTAACCAAAAATAACCGGTTTTCGGAAAGCGTTTTGTAAATGTCCTCCTAACCGCTAAAAATCGAACAGAAATTGTTTTGAACGCTTTTTTTTCTCCTCGCTAACATAACACATATAACAAGTCACGTCGTATACGGTCAATTTTTTTTTTTCGCTTTTTCCGTATATAATTTGTCGATGGAGCTCTCGGATGATTTTCGTGCGGTTTCGAGGAAAATCGAAAAATGACCTCGTGTCCGAAGTGTCCACCGGCTCGCGTACCACAATTCGGTACTCCGGAAACAAACTATGAGCACTCTTTTTCCGGTAGAATATTCGGATACGGACGTAACGAGAAAAAAAAAAGAAAACTCGTTCATTTTAAAAATCACCGAAATGCATTGCTCAAGCTCGGAATATAGAAACGTGATGGAAAAAAAAAAAATTCTGGAATCGAAATAACATTTTTTCCCTTCAAACGGCCGGAATAATATTAATAATAATAATGAGTGGTAAACGTCCCTTGCACGGGGCACGGAATACTTTAACGACAATAATATTCTCACCACTTCGGTACCGTATTACAACACACGTGTAGTAGTCGTTTAATACGCTTTTTCGTATTCCGCGCGCGTTCTCGAACCTGACCGAGGCGGGAAGGGACCAAGACGCGTTGTCTCTTCGATCCGTTTAAACGCCGCGAACGAACGAGCCGATCCCTCCTCTGTGGTCCGGGCGCGATTTTTTCACGGTCCAAACGTGCCGAGCGCGCACGTATATCACTCAAATAAATTAAACGCTTTCTCTCCGAGGGGACGTCTTCGGCGCGAGATCGCTATTTCGCTCTATTTCGTCTTCTTCGTCCCTGCCCATCATACGTAATATCCGTATACGCGGCGGCGGCGGCGGTGGTGGTGGTGGTGGTCCAAAAGTCACGATAAACAACCGCGACTTATAGCGTTCTTATATAGCGGAAAATCGTTGGCGACGACGTAACGTGTGGGAGACGTAACGCACAAAACGTCCCTAACGCGACGTGAGGTGTAAAAACGGAAAAAAAACCCCCTGTAGACGCGACGCGAATTTTTTATTTTTACTTGAATTTTTCTTTTGTTTTTTTAATTTCAATATTTCTCCTCGACACTTACTCTGTCGTTTATTCAATCAAAATTACCTATTCCGTACACAGCGTTTATTCAATAAACAACACTATGCACCCGATTTACTAGAGCGGTTATCGAAAATTCGAAAATGAATATGTGTGCGCGTGCAATCGTCGCGTGGAAAGTGAAAACACATCGAAAAAATATATATATCTTTATTCGATTCACTGACAATTACGCGAGAGAACGTAATGTTTACAACAACGCCGCGCGAATTATTATGAAGACAATACTGTTATTTTCAAGAATCCCAATTATAGTGCTCAAAAGACGAGAACGTTTGGTGGTGATCCATCGTTAATGAAGTGATCGGAAACGAGTATTTTCTATCTTTGTCTTGCACGCGCGCGGATACACAACAAAACGGACTGTTTCCAACCGTTTCCAATCGATCTAGTGCAGGTGCGACAAGAAAAACAGATCCGTCTCTACTCGAGATCGGACTTTTTCGAAAATCACTCGAACGAATTTTAAAATTAAAAAATTAAAACAATCAATTTTTTAAGATACGAATGAAAAAAAATCGGAAAATAATTGTTCTTGTATATAGCGAAATTCACGACGGATTCGAATATGTTTTCAAACTCGTTGTCGCATCGATAGATCGATCGGTGTTGCGTTGAGAGCAGTAAACGTTTATTTCACTATGATTCTTGTGTGCGAGACAAACGGAGAAAATATTCGTTTCGTTTAAGGAGAAGAAAAAAAAAAGTGACGTAGTTTTCGTCATAACAACACGCGAATAAATTCCTTTTAAATATCACTATCGGACTGTCTGTGATCAACGGAATAATAATTGCCGTTTTTCTTTTCGTTTCTCGACATTCTTATTTATTATAATATTACTATTGTATCGATAAACAATATTATAACTACTCGACTCCAATATTACAATATACGCGTGTCTGTAATGTAAAAGCAAAACAATCGTTATGCGCGCGCCTCTATCGCGTTCAATTATAATAATTAACGTGTTCCTGCAATCGTCGCGTACCGTGGGAGGAAATAATATTTAATAAGACGCTATTATTTTCGTTTTTTTCCCCTTTTTTTACTCAATAACTGTTATTAATTTAATGCGAAATATTTGATTTTCGAACCGAGAGATTTCGAAATAATCGAATCTCTCTGTTTAAAACCAATTCAAATACGCTGGCGATACGTAATCTACGCGACTTATTCAGCGAAGTTTACATGCGAAACCCGTAACGGTCTTTTTCTTTTTTTGTTTTTTTCGTTTCTCGTTTCTGTCGCCTGCGGCAATATACGCAGAGAAAGAAAATCGAATATTATAACACATTGTGACGTAACTGAAACAGGCAGCTGCCTACGACGACACAATGAGTTTTTCGGCGTTTTATGGTTTAAACGACTAATTGAAAGTCAGTTTGTTTTCAGCAGTCACCACTTGCGCGCGTGTTCTACTGGCGGTTTGATCACCGCGAATACTTCCATTAAATAATCGTGTTGCGTTGGTTTGGAGGACGAGGAGTAGAAGAAGAACGTGAAAGAAAAAAAAAAGAATTACAATAATAATAATAATAACACAACCGAGATTTTCTTCGTGATTCGAAATAACACACTTGGAATTTATGTACCGCGGGAGAAAGTGTTTTCAATTAAAGTTCTATCGACAAGCGGTCTGCCGGCAAACTAGTAAATCCAGTACGCGTATCGCGTACAATTGAGAGTTTATCGAATATATTTGAACGCCGGCGCACGCCATATAATATAATATATAATAGCGTTCGACGCGATTTAATATTGTACAACCGGTACGATTTATTGAGAACGCTTTTTAAAAAAAAAAAAAAAAACTTGTCTTTTATGGATTTAGAGTAAATTACCGTAGTATACTCGTATATATATATATATATACCATACGAGTTTTATTCTAGTTTTTTTTTCTAACAAACAAATTTACGATTATTATGAATTCAAAAAAATAAGGAAAAAAAAATGAAATAAAACCAATTTCTTCGCTTTTAAATCGTTCGTTCGTTTATTTACTCTATTTCTTTAACTACTTACACACGGTTTTTAATCGAAATTTGCCGTTAATTTTTGATTTTTTTTTTTCACTCCGTATTACGAGTACGACAATTTATAGTTTCATTTCATTAATTATTTTATGTGTACGTCTAGTAAAACGTATTTGCGAAACTCATTAAAAATACACACACGGTAAACATTAATTACGAGTAAACCCTATGCGACTAATTAAGTAATATAAGCTCACGAAATATTTTTCGTAAATATCATATATTTACGTGAACAATTTTAAAAGTACCACGCACTCTGATATTGTCGTCCATTAAAATGAATAATATTTCAAGTTTATTAAAAGTACAGTAAAATAAAACACTGTATTCTTAATTTGATTAAATATTGTTTAAGTATATGTATATGTTTTAACTTAACACGATACAATGTACCTAACAAGGTAGTATAGTAATAATATCTAAAACAAACGAGAAAGAAAACCGCCGACGATAATCTCTTCACGGCGGTGAAAACGCGTATGTTCGTAGATTTTCGCAAATTGTCAAAAAAAAAAAAACGCGAAAGAAGTACCAAAATAAAGTCGACGCGGCATAAAACAAACGAGCAATCGGATATTTATTTATTTATTTTTTTTTTTTGAGGATTATTGACTATGCAAAAACAAAAACGTCATTTTATGTTTTACTTTTTTTTTTTTTGCTTATGTCGAAATCAGTTTTTTAAATTATTATATGAACATAATCGTAATTCTCGTGGGAATTCAACGGAATAAATAGCGTTTTCTTAGCGGTAACTATATCGATCGGATGACCATGATAAAGAAATACGTGAAACGCTGAAAATCCGCTTCGTTAATTTCGGATTTCTTTCCTTTTTTTTTTTCGGTTTGTTCCTTTTGCGTTTTACTTTAGTAGATCGATAATTCGTTTCGATCGAGAACGTTAATTTAAAGTTTCACGCGCGTAAATAATAATTCTTTAAACCCAATAATACGGACGAATTGAGAACGTCAAAAACAATAACAGATCGTTAATATTCAATCAAAACTATATGTACGTACATAATAAGCGGCGGGTACGGCGTTATAATTTAATACCGGCTTTAAAACTATGTTTGCGCTGAGTAAATGAAAATTATTATTCCATTATTCCACGTGCAGTCGTATAAAGTTTATTAAAGTTTCTCGCGTGAGACATTGGGAAAGCGTAATGTTTAATTATTGAAATCCTAAATTAATTTATCGCGACGTGTAAGGGGAAAAAATTTGTGTGTGTGTAATATATTCCAGTGTATTAAAACAAACGACAATTCGATAATAATTATTTAAAAATTAATATCTATAATATATTCAAACTCTCGGAATGCTTTACCCACCTCGTTATAATCAAGAATGCGAACTTTTAATTTCGGTCGTATTTTTACTTGCTTGTTACTTGTAAAACTACACCGTGACTCCTCAACAAATTAATTAACGTGTACAAAGGAAAACTTCCGGAAAGCAAAAAAAAGAAAAAGCCGGAGAATGAATAATTCTTCTCGTCCGTGTACACCGTACATAAATCCTTTTTAGCCGAATCGTTTTTTGCCGGACATATTTCCGATGCACACAACACGCTGTTCTGCCCGGTTACAATTGCCCGTAATAGTGTACAAACCTGGGAATATCGAATACGATAACGTTATATAAACGTGAGGTTCTCTTGAGAAAATAAGAGTAAATCCGTCTCGGAAGATTCCGGGGAATGACATAATAATATATTCGTAATAACGGCTTCGTTTACCACGTCATTATGACGAAAGCAACCTATTCTACAGACGTTATGTCATTGTCGTGGAGTGTACGGGTAAAAAAATTGAGTACCTACTTTGTGTCTAAATCTCGTATATACTCGCATTTTTTTATTATTTTTTTTTTTTTTTTTACTAACGACAATCGCGCGACGTAAAACTACGACGGAGGACACTATTCGCAATCCGATATTAATTTCCGTTTTACCGGATTTAGAGAACAACCGTTTACCGTGGCCGAGAAATAAGTGATAAAATGTTTTCCAACACGATATAATTGACTTTCGAAGAAAACACCGACCGCACGTAATATATTACAACTCGTTTCGCATAATAAATGTAGAAATCTCAAAACACGTGATTATTGAGAATGCAAATATAATAATACACAAATAATCGCGAAAATCACGATTCAAATGTTACATTGACTATACATTTCATAATTCGTGATATTAAATAGAAATAATAAATATATTAATCGACAGGACTTGACGCCGATGGACGAACGCGTGCAGTCTACTCACGATGATCATCATCACATTACACGAGCGCAGTGGTCTTCCTCTTTCGACATGGGGGAAAAAAAAAGACTGTAATGCGCGTAACTGTCGTCAAAAGACAACGAGAATTTTCGTAATAACGTTTTTTATTATTATTATTATTATTATTTTTTTTAATGGAAAAACATTGCGTTACACACGACGACATACGTATCGTCGCAGTGGAACCGGGGGGGGGGGGGAAATAGACGCGTTTCTAATTATTTCGTCAGTGGAACACAAATTGTTTTCAAGAATATCGTGTTACGGTGTGAGCAACGAGAAGGAACACACATATAAAAATATACTTCCGAGTTATTCGAACTGTTTTGAATCCCAGCGGGAAAAATGTATGCGTGTTATTATGGCTTTCAATAATTCCTTCGTTATTTACTTGGCGCTGTAGCGACGAATCGTGTTTACATACGTATATATATATATATAAAAATATATTCCAAAACAAATGTACCGTATAACCTCGTATCTCTCGATATGAAAAGAGAACTCTGGGGGAATTGTTCGAGTCTCCCCTCACGTCCTAAAACATAACGAGTGGAAAAATCACGTTTACCTTGGAGGCACGATATTACTGTATGGGCGTGTGTCTTACATGTGTCCTCGCCGTCGAAAGTCACAAGGGGAAAGCGTCCATAAATCTAGACGACATTTTCGTTCGCATTTTTTTGGCTTTTAGACAATTGGGGGAAGGGAAGTCGGTAAGAAGAACATAAAGAAAACGCTCGCTTCTCTTCTCCTGTTTTTCCTCCCCCTCCAAATGCACGCGTATAGATCTTTCCGCGTCCAAAAGAATGGAAATAATTTAATACCTCTCGCCCGACCCCCAATGTTGAAGTATGATGTGCCCGAGGATATGATCAAATTGATCCGATCTCAAGGATCCAATAAATTAAAATTAAACGATACGGCGCTTACGTCCATATCGTTTCGAACGAGCGGAAAAAAACGATTGATAAATTTTTATGTATGTAAAAAAAATAATTATGTATAAATACGCGCGAGCGTAGAATGTAGCCAAAGGGTTTATTATGGAAAATTACAGAGATATACACGGGGGGGGGGAATCGTCATATTGAATTTCCAGTCTATTATTATCACTACGGGTTTCGATAAAATCGAGTCGAATAAAATAATTTCTCTAAAACCAATAATAAATCGCAAATTTATTATTCACGAAAAATCGTTTTTATTTCTTTCACTTATCCGGTTTATTCATTCGCCATTCTATACACTAATAATATTATTATTAGGTTAACGTTCAAAAAATCAATTCGGTGGCGGAGGAAATAAAAATAAACATTTTATTAGCGTACAATGCAATGCGAAAATAAAAGTGACGGACACTCTTAACGTCTTTAACGCGCGTACAACACAAATCGCGTGCACGATTCGTATTTAAAACGATATTTCGTGAGATTTCGGGGGTATTTTTTTTTTCACAATCACGATAATTATTCTGACGATACACTTTATTCGATAATAATGAAAGAAAGAAATAAAAAAATTACGCGCGTACGTGTGAAATCTGCGAGCCGTTAGAGTTTACACTATATTGTATAATAACGTATTATATTCCTGTTCGTATGGAAACTTTCTCTCGTCGAAGAATTACGAAAAAAAAAAAAACTATTACCGTTTTGGGAATAAACAACAATAACATGCGAAAACGGAGGCGTACTGTTTTCAGGAAAATAAAAATTTTTCAACGAATAATTCAGCAGTCTAACGCGCGAGTACACTTCTGAATCCGTAAAAATATCCAAAAAAAAAAAAATTAAAATAAAAGTGAAAGGCGAAATACCGCACGGGAATTCATGGTTCGCGTTATACACCGTTCGTGTACGCGGGCGTAATACCGTGCGCGAAAACGTCTTCTTCGCGCCCATCTCCTGTTTGACAATATTATTTGATCTACTGTTTGACAATATTATTCTTGTAGTAAAATTCAACGAATACCCGAGGCTGTGTGGGCCTCTTACGGGCGAGTCACCAGCAAACAGTATTGAAATGTTTCAGTACATTTTTCCCGGTGTCTGTCAGTTGTCTTGCACACGGTTCTGACACCCATAACCTTCACAGACAATAATGCGTCCGTCTCGAAACCGTACGGATGTCTATCGAGCGCGCGGCGATAATAATAACAATTTTATATTATACTCTATATTTATTAGCATCTAGCGTAATTGCGGAATTGATATTTTCAACGAGGTTAAACACGAAATTCGTCGTCGCGTTTTGGTCCAGTCCTCTCGGTGTTCCGCTGTTTATTGTAACGAAATCAAAACGCAAAAAAAAAACTACTCACAAATAAACGGTATATAATGCGCTGAATCGAGTTGATAGACAAAAAATTGTTCACAGACTTTTTCGAACGCGTGTGCGATTGAATTCTATTTTTTTGCCCTAACACGCGCGCGCAACGTAGACTATTGTGATTTCAATCGAATCGCGATGTCGAATAAGTCGCGAAAAACAAAAATTACCGTTGAATTTTATTATAAAACTTATAAAAAAAAAAAAAGTAATGATCGTGAATATAATGCGACGACGGTAACGTCGTTATCGGCGAAAACTGTATTTTTTCCTTCGAAAATTCCAAAAACCTCTCTGAATTCTTCTCTCCGTTCTCTTGCCATCGGTTTAAGAACTCGGTCTGCGCTATGATATTATAATTTCACGCCATACGAGGGAAAACAAATAAACACCTATAATTAAATAATAATAATAATAAAACAAAAGTATTCGGTCACGATTTATTTCTCTTTCCCGTTACGCAAAACGCCGCGACCTTAGAATAATATTATGTTTTTTTTTTTTTTTTCAAAATCGATCGCATCTATATAAATACGCGGCGCAAATCACGGACGCGCGAATGGCTTACTACGGCCATTCAAAAACTGATTATCGCGTGATAGCCCGCGATGTATATCCGGAAGGTATTTGAACAAAAAAAATCGTCGTTTTCTAAAAAAAATTCCGTTCTTGTCACAATTCTTTTAGAAAACAAACACGCGTTTTTCCATTTGTAACGCGCGTACGTACGATAATGATTTTCGATAGAGGAGAAGAACAATATTATTATTATTATTCTCGTGTTACGTAATAATATTCCGTTGCGCGGTTTGAAAATACGTTATTCGGCGCGAAGCCAACAACAAAATGGTAATCCGAATGAAAAAATAATAATATTAACCGGTTTGTGATTATGTTCAGAAGACATTCCGGTGTGAAAAACGCGACGGTTTTATACGACGACGGTTAAAACGATTGTATCATTTGAAAAATCAAAAAAAAAAAATTAAATAAACGCTCGTGAATCGAAAAGCGGATTAACTAACTCGCACGGCAGTGATTATCAAACTATCGATTATTATTTTATTAAACGTAAATACGCCGCCAGAATGAAAAACGTTCGAAGATCACAGTGCGCGCGGAGTAGCACAGGATGAGATCGTTCCTTCCACTCGAAATACAAAACGCTGTTGCACAATAACGTGCCTATTAAACTACTTACATACATTAAACGTTGTCTTGTGAAAGAAAGGAAAAGAATCGCTTTGGCACGTGTGCGTATCGATGAAAATAATTTCTTTTCTTTTTTTTTCACCTCGTCCACACGCGCCAGCTGTGTGATACGACACCGATGCCGAGTGTACAGTAGGACCAGCGAGACACAGACGTACGAGCGCGGCTACGATGTTTTTGAAGATGTTCTTCGGAAAGAGAAGGAAAAATTCTATTCAAGATTCTATATTATACAGTTTATTATAGTTCAACGCGAATCGTGACTGGAATATTCTGAATAATACAAGCTCGGCCTGACCTAAAACCGAGCGACGACTACACACGCACTAATGAAGCCTTGGCACTCGTTTATACGAAGTTTATACCACACCCGTAAGCGACGTGTCTCCTGTTCATCGCGATCATCAACATATAATATAAAACACGTTACTTAGACCAAAAAATCTATACCGTTTTGAACCGAGTACATGTTGTACTCGTATGGAGAGAACGTGGAAACACTTAACGTTAAAAGCAGGAAAAAAAATATCGACTATATGACAGTAAATTTTTTTTCAATAAACGGAACGGAGAAATAAAAAAATCAATATTTTTCATATTTTTTCTAAATATTCCATTGTTATTGTTACGAGTATGTTTGTTCAAAATAAACTGAAAATAAAATTGAAAAAATATTTTCGATTTTTATTATTATTATTATTATTATTATTATTATTATAGGCTGCAATACCCGTGTGTATAACGAGACGAAAAGTCTCTATATTAAATATATGGAAAATAAAATACTTGTATTTAGCGATTCGTATGAAAAATACGAAAAGAAAAAAGGAGAACATTATTAATAATATTAATCGTACCAATAAAATGTCTCTACATGTCATATATATATATATATAATTCGAAAACAAATATTGTGTTACGATTTATTAACGTTTATATTTATTACGTTTTTTTAATTTAATAATTTTAAATTGTGTCGAATTATTTACAACAAGTGTTATTTCACTTAAAATTATTAAAATAGATTTTTAGTCCGAACACATATATAAATTTACGACTATTGATTCGCATAACATCTGAGTAGTTTACAAAACGCTAATGGTATTGGTACATATTCGTCCAACTTTTAGTTAGTCTAAGTGTTTTCTTGACATAAAAAATTTGGCAAATATATGAACAGGCGTTTAGTACGGTTGGCACGGATCTAATGTAATAAAACTAGTTGACAGTATAAAATGAATATGTACGAAAAATAGACATAAAAATCAAAAAAATTTCAAATCAGTTAACTTGGAAATACTCTATAGCCAATGTATCTGTACAATCTAGAAAACGTTGCTGTTGAATTTTCTCCAACATTACGACATTATCGAATATTTAACGATTTTTAATAATTCTATAATTATTATTATTATTATTATTACTAAAAATACAAAACAAACTGTACGAAGAAAAACAAATATATAATATTAATATTAGGCTGTTGAGACGTATGTCACAAATATTGTACAGAATTCGCGTTTGCAATACGTAAACGAATAAGACGATATCTAAAGAGACAAGAACCGGTAAACAATAATTCCGTGCGACACGGTATAATAGAAACACCGAAAACGGAATGGCATATTGAATATAACAATTTTATAAGAAAAACGTATGAAATTCGTTTTTGTTCAAACACTTTTGTTGGGTAATAGATTATTGTGTTGATGATTTAAACACATATAAATCGTTGTGCATGTCGTTATGTCGTTTCGAATTACCGATGCCAGACAAGAACGAAACCTAAATATAATACACAGTTATAGTCGTTTGTTATGGCAGTTGTGCATTGAGAATTCCAAATGGCGTTTAAACGGAATACGTTGCGACACAATACACTTCTCTGATGTCTTTTATTTATATTCAAAAAAAAAAAAAAAACAGGCTACGACGAGTGTCTATTAAAACAATTCAAATAAAAATTTACTTAAAAAAAAAACTATTTTAAAGACTAAATGGAAATACTGTTATTGTACTGATGAAAATTACGCGTATATTGTACGTCGTGATCCTATACGAGAAAACAGGATGTACGAGAACGATGGCAAAAAAAGAATTTAAAAAATAAATATTCTAGAGAAAAAAAAACGAATATTTCAAATGATGAAATCGATGCGAATGCGTCGAATATTTATAAATTGTACTGATAAAATTCGCCAATGTTATATTTGATATTATCGACCAATTAATTAAACGTGACTGATAATTATTGGTTTTTTTCCCCCCTTCGCGTTTCAATTGAACCGAACGGATTTTAATTTATATTGATACGATCTATTATTGTGGTTGAATGTACGAAAAGGCTCGGGAGAAACGTTATTTTTTATCAACGATTGGCAATGTAAAATATACGCAGAATATTAATATTATTATCAAATAATATTAATATTAATTATCGGTATAATATGGATATTTATAAAAATATCGGTAGCGGTACACTGTTTATTACTAGATAACACCGAAGCGTTTAAAACGAAAATCGATAAATTGTATTATTGTAATAACGTAGAAAAAAAAAACCACAATAATTCGTCTAATTTTACTATAGATTCGAGTAAATCGGTCCAATAAACGAGTAAAATCACTAACGATTCAATCTCACAAAAAAAAAAAAAAAAACAATTGCGCACGTAACACGAATTTATTAGATTTATTATTCTATTGAAATTACAAACCGTAACACGTGGAAAAAAAATAATAAAGAAATTGTAAATTGTACGATATAAAATAAATTTCCTATACGCATTAACGATAAATCGTTTGTCTAATCCTACGTAAATCGCCCGTCAACGAATTATTTTATTCGATAATTTTACGTGTAACAATGTAAATTAGAAAACGAAAACTTTCACTCCACTCCTATTACACATATTTATTTTTTTTTTTTTTTTATACTAGACGCCCATTCCTCTATGTATAATATGGAAGCTTGGGCAATCAATCAAAACTCTTACAATGCGACAGACGTAAAAAATAATAATAATAATAATCGTTTTGTAATTATTAAAACTCTACGAACATTGTACGTGAACTGCCGTTGGAAAATGCGTGATAACGGCATAAGAAAAAAGAGACTTATAGATTTATTATTATGCACCATCTGGAAATTTATATTACAATACAATTGTGTAATGTTCGTCATGTGTACATGGACGTAGCGACTATTCCTAGTACAACCCGATTCAAATGTTTCGTCGGAAAATTTATTTGTTCAACGATACAATATGATTGGCGTTTTTTTTTTTTTTTTTTTTTTGTTCTGACTCGATCAGTTGTATTTTTTTATTTTTACAAAAACGATTAGACGAACGAGAGATGTTAGACCATCGGCTCGGCGTACATTAAACGGAAAACGAAAATTACGCACATTACGCCGCGATTTCCGCGGGACTAAAACCATGTGTGTTCACTTTTGGAATATGTCTAAGCACTTTATAAATATTTCGCAAATATATCATTAGAGACCGTATTGCGTTTAAAAACGATTTGCAGCGATTGCTAGTCGTTAAACGCGAATTTACACTCATTTGACACGCACTCTGCAAACGATAGTAGCGTAAACCAGTGTATGCGGACGATTAAAGTGTGTTTTAATATCAGAGGTTAATAATAATATTTATCTTTTAGCGTTTGCTATTGGAAACTAAGTTGGACACTTCGAAAGTGCGATCAATTAGCAAAACGAAAATTACAAATTTGTTTAAAGCACCCGCCGTGTTCGTTATAACACGCGCGGAGGCTATTAAAAACGGTCCAACAAATACTCTTACCGTATATTCGTCTCAATAAAAACGATCTCGATTCGTAACCGACCGAGTTGTGTAACGTACACTGCAATGTCGTATACACTTACGCTTTATATAAATAAAACGGATTACGTAAAGGGCAATTTGCTTTGCTCATAAAACGCGCGTATACACACACGCACGCACGCGTTACAGCCATCGACCGCGGTCGAATATCGCAATCGAGAGCGAAACGAATTGTTCTTCGGTGACTGTGCCGAAGACATTTTACTGGAACTATTAATAAATACAGATCGTAATAACATTAAAATGGGAAACGTTTTAATAATAATAATAATTTTACGAGGTAAACGAATCGAAGCGAGAGCCGACAATTATTGTACGGGCATGGTAATATTTATTGCGTTTTGTTGTAAAAAAAAAAACTATACGCGGTCTTTACACACGCGTTCTCGTTACAATAACGGAGGATTGTTTTAAGGGGATTTTATATACGTAGCATAGGTGTGAAAAAAAAATGGATTTTCTACTATTAAAAAAATTATTCGAAATTGATGCCATGGACACAAACATTTCAAGACGTCTCCAGCGGTACGCGTACGTTTACGCGTTAACGCATTTCGATAAAGTCAATTACGGATTTTTCCGCCGCGTCCATTGTTTGTTTATTGTTTTATTGCGTTAAAATCGCGTTTAACGTCTCCAACGCAGTGTTCGAGAACGCGTCGAAATCAGTAGACGGGGACGAATATCATAAATATTACAATCCAACCGGCGTGTCGTTTCACGTATGGCCGTACGGATTTATTGATCGTTTAAATTCAAAATCGTCCGTTCTCCCAGACTCGTTTCTGGAATCGCGACAAAATGTTAATTATCTCCGTTATTTCTTTTTATATATATATATATATACACTCGATTCGTATAAAAACGCGCTCCTCTTTCTGTGTAATATTGTATATTTCTCTCCGTGCGTTGTTTTTCAACGGAGCCCGCCGCACGCATTTCTCGCACTCGTTGAACACGATAATTTACATTTTTTTTTTTTTTTTTTTTTTTTACAAAATTTATCAACGTACACACCGAGACGATACACGCGCGCGGTCACTGGACGACAAACGCAGATAAACGAACCGTTAAATTCCGACGAGTTATGTGTATATGCGAGACGCTATGCCGCGGCTGGGTACGGTCGTCGTGTATGGTGGTCACATTAGAATGCGTAAGACCGCGGTGGGACATTGGACGTCGGAAAAATCTTCAATTAACCGTATAACGGTTTTTGACGACGGCAACAATAGAAGGCTATAAGAGGTCGACTGCAGTACAGGTCGTCGATTAATATTGGCCGCGTTATCGTCCATATAAGATCCCCCAATACGCGTTCGCAGTTAAATCGTTTTATATCACTACTCTTCGATGGTATATTTGTACATAGTTTTAACGTATCCCCGCGTGTTATATCACCAGGGCAGGGGGATTTACGAATGTGGGGGACCCTGGGCCCACCTTAAAAGTTAATATTATATTTCGATAACATATATTTAATATATTATTTTATAAGTTCATTAAATTTAATAATATATTAACATTTACACGTATTTATCTACAACAGCGGTCGGGCGGCTTGCTATACAAGTTATACGTGTTCATTTATAACTGTTTTTTTTCTCAAAATTAAAAACCATACCTTATCGCTTATCCTACTCTACAAGTCATAATAATCGATTTTAAATTACTTTAATTTTACTACATAAATGATTGAACAATTTTATTCAATTTGTGATTTAAATTTAATTTGCAAATATTATATTGTGTTTTATACTCGGATGCGAAAAAATCCCATTAAGTGGAGGCCCGGGGCCCCCCTGGCCCCCCCCCCTAAATCCGGCCCTGTATATCACTGTCTTATAATCTTCTTTTTCACACAATCACACCGCACATTTGAAGAGAGAATGAACGCGTTTTTTTTTTGCTAAACAATTTAATTTTGCTTGTAACGTTTTATTATTATTATTTTTTTTTTTTTTTTGAAACCCGTAACGATAATTTATCGATTTTCTTTTTTTTCAAAAAAATTGTTTTGTTTTAATCAGAAATATTTTATTATCGCAATAAAATTAATTAATAATCACATAAATCCTTATTTGAAGAAGTTCCAATCATATTTTCCGTTAAACGTCTAAAAAAGTGTTTTGAAATTAATTTCCCGTCACGTCTTTTAATAATAATAATAATAACGTTTCTCTATAGACACCTTAACCGCACACACACGCACACACATATATATCATTGGTATGACCATCGGTATAAAAAAAATAATTAAACCGACCTTATGGTATATGTAATTAAGTTAACAGTCATTACTATCGTTCATCGATACGATATTAGACGTGTATAGCGTTTAAGCGTTACAAAAAAAAAAATCGTGTGTCCGCCAATTAATTTCCTTGTGGGAGGGAAGAACAAAAATTAAAAAATTATACGATCGTGTTAAACGAACGCTTTTATTTTTCGGAATACGCATGGCTCGCGAGGATAACTCTCTGAATTTAATTGACCGCTAAAAAGCAATAACGCGTTGGACAATTAAATTTTTTACGTGCCGCAAGGTGTCGTGAAGAATTTCGCTCGAGTGAATTTACACGCATAAACATTTCAGATCGTATTTGTTATCGGTTATAAATTTGAAAGCAACGATAAATCATTGCGATCGGTAAAACGGTTCCGAGCGGAACCGATTGTGTTTATTATTACTATTATTATTTTCGGTACATAACGAAAACGTCTTTATGAATTCAATTAACCGAAAACGATTTAATCGTTATAAATCAAAATTGAATTTTTCGAATTACTGAATTCGTTTACTTTCGTAATGTAACGTAAAACGTCACATGTCCGACGAGCGTTTCGAGTTCCCGCAATCGCGTTAATACCGAAATTACGGAACAAGTAACGATAACAGTAATAATAATAATCGATTTCTTTCTTTTCTCTCTCTTTCTGTGTGTAATTTTTCGGTAGTTCTTGAGTCGGACTTTCGAGAAAATCGCAATACGACCCCAAGACTACTGCAGACGCGTCGTGTTACCGCGAAGAACCGAACTGCGAATGCGTATACTTTAGTAAAGATCGGATCACTCGTTCTCGTAGAATTTTCGGGCATTAAAAAAAAAAAACGCTCCGCTCGGAATCTGAAACGTCGAAGAACTCAGTAAGGAGACCCAATTTTTTTTTCTTTCCGTTTTTAATACGACTCGATGAGAATATAAATACTGTGACGTAAAATCGCCAGAGGGCCTTTTGTCAATATATCGTCGTTGTTGCGTTAAACCACACTCGGTAACGTTTTTTTTTTGGAGCGCAGCTGTGAGATAACGCGTTGTTAATACACACACATTACTGCGGCCGGTCTCGGCGTAACAGTCCAGGAAAGTGAGATTGTGTGTGTATACGGTCCGAGAAACGTCTCCTCGGGGCTCTTTAAATACAGAATCCACTGTAAGACCAATAATAATTATTATTAGCCTGGTGGATCGTTCGTGCCGCGTGTTATAAAATAATATTAATAACGGCCGATACAAGCGTATTCAAAATAATAATAATAATAATAAAAAAAAAATCGAAGCGTGTTTCGCCTCGACGAGTAACATTCTTGAATAATAATAATTTTTTTTTTTTTCATTTTACCAGCGTTTAACTCGAATGGAATCTGCGGCACTCCCAGCCGCCGACCGGACGACCTTCGAGTGTGTCCGCGCCGCAGGTTCTCGCTCGGTGTGGTGGTATTTTGTTTTGTTTTTTTTTTTTTGTTACTTTTCACGAGATATATTCGCGCGCGCGCACGCGCGAGTATACGCAGCAGAACGCAGAAAGAGAGTCCGGCGTGTAAACGTTTAAAACGAGAGAAATAACGAATTTCGTTTAAAAAATAAAAAACAATTTTTCCCCCCCGATCGCGGTTATGCCGAAATGTTAAAAAAAAAAATCGCGAATGTCTACGATCGCACGCTATTTCAATATCGATATTGTCAGCCCGTTCGTTGCAAGGCGACGAGAATCGTGTTCGACGAATTACACGAGTAACGGCGCACGGAAGACGAGAGAAATAAATAATTTCTTCCGAGCGGGGTGTTCGATGAGAACGAAAATGAGAAAAAAAAAAAAAAAAAAGACTAAACAAATTCCGCCGCAGCAGTTCCAATAATACACGCACACGCGTTTTTAACGGAATTTCTTTGAAAAATATCTACTCGAAATCATTTTACGCGATAAAATAACGCTGCATTTTATTTGAATACAATCGAATTTCGCTCGCGGCTTTCTGTACCGCGAATGTATGAAAATTTTTTTTCACACACGCGTATAATTATTAATTTAAATACTATCCGATAACGTTATAACACGACGTTTTTTTTTTTTAATTCTTTCGTATTTATTAAAAATTACGTTTCCGCTTTTATATATATATGAACGCAAATTGATTTCGGACAATCCCGCCTCCTACACTCTGTGCCGTAACAACACGAAAAATCAATTAAAAAAAAACAACACGTGGGTTAGATTTTTGAATACTTTGTAATTAATCGTCGTAGAATTTATATTTACGAAAAACAAAAAAAAAAAAAAGACTGTTCCTAAAATTGTATAAAATAATATTGATTTCTTTTCTTTCGCAACACGACGCTCGCGCAACACCACAATATAATACGAGAAACATTTATTATTGTATTCCGATTGGTCACGGAACATCGCATAATTTACATAACACGAAAATCTGTATCGAATCTACTGCACCGGGCTATTCTATAAAACGACGAGTACTGCAGACATTATTATTAATATTATTATTATTATTATTATTAATAAATTCTGTTCTGCGCTCGCTCAGGCGTCGAAAAATTATTGTCATTATTTTATAACGCTATTAAGCGTACGACGAAAAACGTACCTTGACCGATAAAATGCACACTTCATTCGTCCACGACAAATTGACCGACTAGAAATTTCGGCAAACAAGTGTGTGTGCGCGTGTGTGTCCCCCGGTATTTAGACGTTTCACTGCGAACACTGTAATATCCCTGTCGAATTCCCGATTCCGATACACGCGTGTAAACGGGGAAAGTAAACGACGTTTAAAATTGCCAACACCACTGTTCGCTATACACTATTTTGAGTCCTTTCCGCGGTTCAGTTAGCGATCCAACACGGCAAAAGTTTTACAGACTGTCAAACGGCCAATATAAATACGACGAGGTTAACCGTAGTTTTCCAAAAGTTTTTAAAACTACAATATTTGCCGGAACGATAATAATAATTAGCGCGGAACCCGGTCCGCGATGTATCGTCTGTGCGCACGGGGCTTGATGACTCGCATTATTAATAAATGACGCTTTTAACACAACACTCAACAGGAACGTCGTGAACGCAATTGCTCGTATATGTCGCCGATCGAGTTGAATTAAAGTCGAAAATACATGTATATATATATATATATATATTTCTCGTCTGCATTTCAAGAAACTCAAAAACAAAATAATACTAATCTAAAAATCTACTCGTAACACACCTGTTTGAAGCGCACATAAGCGATTTTCATTTTTATTAAACACGCTCAAACAAACGCCACGTTATTCTATTAGTTAAATCATTTCCGTGTAAGCTTCAAAATAATCGTATCGTTGAATTGTGAATTTAATGTACACACACACACACACGCTCGCGTACACGTGGAAAAATATTATTTTCAAATCGAAAACAACGTATAAATTTCAATATCGCGCGTAACAAAACGTATATATTTTATTTTATATTAAAAAAAAAAAAAAAAAAAAAATCGTTATCGTTTTCAAAAAGAAAAGAAATATTTTGTATTCTAAGCACACGAAACATAAAATAAAATGTTTTTACCGTTACGTGGATTCCGCGTTTAAAATCACGTATGGGGTCAATAACGTCACGTAACGTAAACGTTCGCCACACATACCTACTGCAAACAACTACGTTATATACATACGTTATATTTATTATAAAGAAAAATTATTAAAATTTAAACGTCAAAAAAAACATTCATATACATATATATATGCGAACGTTAATGCGAATTTTTTTTTCTTCTTAACCAAATAGTCGAATGTATTATACGCGATTGCGGCTTCGGAACACTGTGCAATACTGTGATTCCTACGCTATAAGTAAAGCACTTGACGCAAAACTAAATCGTACTTGTCGTATACAATTAGAATTTAAAATTTATTTAATCGTTTCCAATAGGGAAATCGACGACTTTTGAACGTTATACTACGTATAATAACTGTGACTTCTTGAGGAGAGAAAAAAACTCACGACCAAAGAAACGTTTGCCGAGGGGTTCTGTAATTAAAACACATTTAAATACGTATATAAGTGCGATGCCGATTCCGAAAGTGTTACACTTTTATAATTCATTACACACTTTAAAGGATTTTGTCCCGGTTAAAACGAGACAGAGCAAATTACATTTGTACGTTTTACAAAGTCAAAACCACATTTCAAAGCGCATGCGGCTTGAACGGAAAAGAAAGCAATAGGGCAAAGTATATGAAAACGAAAGTTAGATGGCAGAATGTTTTTTTTTTCAACTATACATTAATCCCGTTCGGTTATACGTAAATAAATTACGGATCCGTTTGTCTTTTTATACGGGAAAAAAAATATTGGCTTTCCACTAAAAATGCGTATTATATTTTCCAACGCGATCCGTATCTGGATTATAATTACGAAACGTTTTCGTTTTTCACACGCTGCTCCGGAGCAAACGAATTGTTTTATCGTCTCGCCTCGAATACAGACGCTTGAGGACGCGTAATTTTCCGGTCGAACGAAAAAACTCCGTTGACCAATTCATTGCGCGACGCGAACCTCGCAGGAATAACGTCCCTGTTCTCTTGTGCCGGAATTGCAGACTTCGTTTTTGTTTGGGAATTCAACGGTTCAAAAAAAAAAAATACACGTAATGTACACAACGTCCGTTCCGCCGTGCGTTGTTCATTAAATAGGCCACTTTATTAAAAATTTTATTTTTCTCCGTTATTTACAACGCTCGTTTTTACTTTTGTGTCCCCGGTTTTGTTTTGTTTTTTTTTTTTTTTTATACTACAACTCTTTACTGCTCGTTTAACTTTTGCTACAGGCGATAAATTTCCATTTGTCGATGAAAACATCGCGTAGGATTTCATCGCGCGCGCGCGCGCGCAGTGGCACGCCACCCTGTAGAATCCACTCGGATAAACGAAACTGAAAAATGACCGGAAAACGTCAACGAGAATTATCGATGTGTACACACACACACACACAAATATACGATACTTCAGTGACTATTCGAAGACTATAAAAACCGTCCCCTCTAACAAGATAAAACGTCCGAGTTATCGTTAAGTTAATATCGTTATGAAAATAGTTTTCTTTTTTTCCAATTGGTTTTAATTAACGTTTACAACTACGAAAATCGTATCGGAAACGTACACAGTACACGGTGAGATATTCTCTCGCGTACATAAATAGATCGAAAATTCGTTTAAAAAAAAAAACTATTCGACGCGAGTAAAAGACGAGTGAGGCCGTAAACGATATCCGAATAAAAACGTATATATATATTTCGGTATAGTCTTGAACACAGAATTTTCACTACAACATTAGGTGGTACAGGAGAATTTACGTTTTTTGTTTCACCCCCCCCCCTCATCACCGTACGGTTTTTCGAAAAATTCCATTACGTTAAACCGATTTCAAATACAAAATTGTACGCGCCATTTTACGTAACGATTTTTTTTTTTTTTTTTTAGAGAGAATTTACACGCGTTTCTGATACTTTTTTATTATTATTACTATCGTTAATAAACGGAAATTGTTTAAAACGTTCTTCTATAGGAATTTTTTTACACGTTATGTACGGATAATAATCTATCAATAACAATTAATTACATAAATGATTTCCAAACGAATTATTTTAATATTGTTTCTCGGGTTTCGCGTTTTGTAAGCGTCGTTTTTTTTTTTTGTCGTATAACATTACAGCGATTTTCAACGCGTTATTTACTAAGAAGAAAATTAATAAAATAATCGTCAGAAAAAGAAAAAGCACCGTTCTCACCTTATAGATGCCGTCGACGAGCTTCGTGATTTCTTCGGTCTCCATTGTCGGACGACGACGGGAAGTCGGGCGACGCGCGGAAAACGGAACGCACGCGAAGCGGTTCGGCCCACAGAGATAGAGAGAGAGAGAACGCCGGACGAGCGAAATAAAGACGATTCCCGGCCGGTGCGACCGCGAGAACGCCTTTACAGCGGGGGGAAAAAAAATATAATAATAACGTACGGGGATGGGGTGAAAAAGAAAAACCAGAAGAACTGTTAAGCAAGAGAAAATACAACGACGACGGCGTGGTGCCCGGGGGCGGTTTCAACAGAACAGTACGGCGGACGTCGTCGGCGAACGATCACGTTGCCACTGACGATACGAAAACGCACTAACGCCGTCGCCGTCGCCGCCGGTCCGCGTATACGCGCGTCGGCGAGACGCGTCGCGCCCCACCCGATCGTCCGGGCAACAAACCGGGATCGGTTACACCGCCGCCGCCGCCGGAGTTCTGGTGCGCGCCCGAGAACGCCGTCGAATACGTTCGCATCGGTTTGATTTCGGTCGGTACACCACGTCGTGGTTTTTTTTTGTTTCTTGTTCTACGGTACTGTATCCGTGGACACTCGTTTCAAGAGAAGAGACGCGCTTTTCAATCGCTAACGCATTATTGATATTATAACGAAACGGGTTTAAGAGACTAAGTTCGTTCGTGAACGCGAGAACACGACGTCTGTATTCCCCGCCGTCCGGCCATACCGCCAACAGTGTTTTGCTGCATCCATAGCGATCCGGTTGTGTGTCCGCGAATTTGTTTTTTTATCGATTTATTTTTATACCGTTGCGGGCCGATAGCGGGCGATTTTCCCGCCTCCAACAAACACGCACGACGACGCGTGGAACGATCGTTCGTTCTCAGTAGCGCGTGTACCGAGAAGAACGGCGATGGGTGGATTCGGCGGCGTGTGATGTGAGCGTTGGAAAAGGATAATAAATTTCCTAATGGACATGCGTCTCCCCAGCCTCCTCACCACCCCCCCCCCTCGCATGAATTTTGAGAAAATTCGATTTTAAGAGTGACGAGTAGAGGAACGTCTCTACAGCCCGCCCACTACTCGTAGAAAACTGATTTTTCCGGCTATGCTGGCGGATGACGTACAAATTCATCGTACTAAATATCTGTAAAAAAAAAAAAAATTTGGAAAAAATCGATCGGGGCTGGCGGAGAGACGCGCGTTATTCGCCGAATATTACCAACAACAATTCAATTTCAATATTGAATAAATTCGTAGAATTAAACCTTTAATTGACATTTCGAACACATTTTTTTCGCGCTCCCATTCTACTTATGATCTCTTCCTATATGGGCGTCCCCGTAATAAAACGCGCTTGCGTATAATAAGTACCAAATCCCTGTACGCTCTTCTCGTCGAATTCAGTTTTGAATAGAATTCTAAAAATTCTCGTAGGTGTCGTTTCGCACGAACGACGTACCGACAAATTATATAACCAAGAAAATCACGTCTAAGCGTTCGATTTGGTTTTTTTCAGTCGGGTATCATACGGCAACCGTCACGAGATCCGAGCGGATAAATTCCGAGCCCTATTGAATTTTTCCACTGGATTGAATAGTGTAAACCGCAGTTTATATACTCTTTTTCCGCGTGTTTAATGATATTTATTATTTTTCACTGTACCGCACGTACTAACGGGCGTCTATAAAATTGCGCGACACGTTTTGTCGTATTGAAACGTATTGAATCAATGCGCACACGCGCGATTCGCGCTGTAGATCCGCGCGATATTTTAATATCCTGCAGGATTTCGGTACTTTTTGCCACGAAATCGATGGGGAAGAGGGGTATAACATAGGAATCAAATTGGACAATATTATTAGAGCCTCTCGAAAATCCAATATTAAAATCGCGGACGGCATTTCCCCTCCCCCCCTTAATAACAATATTAGAGTATATATATATATATATATATATATATATGTAGACTTGAGTCGAGCACCGAATAACTATCCTACCGTAATATGCATAAGACGATGTTTAAGAGAGAGAAAAGAGACAATCGGAAATGTACACCGCGCCATTTTGATTCCCCGACTTATTTTGGTATTTTTCACAACGAAAAACCCGTGTTGGAACGTATTAATGGGAAATCGAAGAAATACAGTCGCAAATCGTTTAGCGTGTCCGGTAAAAAATGTTTTAGAATCCACCGTTATTATCCGTATGAGAATAAAGCTGCGCATAAACGCTTGTGGACCAGCAGAGATATTTTGTAACTGAAAGAGAAAACGAAAACCGCAGCAGGCGCGCGGTTCTAAAATATCGGACGTTTCGCGCGGTCGACAATCATTGAAGAATATTGTTTTATACACTTATATAAGAGAGCGGTTTATTGTACGAAAGGAGTGACGGCCGTCTCTCAAGTGTTTTCCAAACGTTCGTCCCGAAAAACGATTTTAAATATCTGTCGTTCAATCTGCTCGGTTTTCGGAATCGCTCGGTAAATGTTTCGTACGCGATTGATTTCATACAACAACGTAAAATACATATTATTATACAGTAACACGGATTCGTCGAAATTTTTAAACGTCATATTTCGAGTAAAAAAAAATAAAAAAAAATATGCGTGTCGGTTTAGAGTGTATCATTAATTGATAGTTAACATAACAGTCTTTTAACGGCATATTTCCATATATATATATTTTTTTTTTTTTGGACATATAATTCGCCCGAATATTTTTAATATTTCCCAACGGTCTTCTTAAGACCGTACCGTTGCGTCTCGGAGACCGTTTCGATAATCGAAACAATATTATTTGCACGATAACAGATTTCGTTTTTTCTTTCGCGCAATACAAACGCGTTTTTCGAATTTCGAATTTCGAGAATTCAACATTTCGAGAATTCGGGGCAGCGCCCGTATTATTATTATTATTAAATATTATTAAATATTTTTAATATTAAATATTAATAACGGTCGTCCGGGCGTAGGTAAATAACAACACCGTAAAATAATGCGCACCGACGAAGACGGCGGCGGCGTCGTGTGCCCGTGGCCTTCGGATACCTAAACAACAACAGCGACGACGCGGCTACTACGACGACGAGACCGGTCCGCCGCATGTGCGCGCGCGCTCATATACGACGACAGACGCGTTATTATTACGTTTTTATACACGAGACCGCGCGTGTGTGTGTGTGTATAATATAAATATTATATCATCGCACGGAAACGAGTCCCCCCGGTGGATCGTTTTTTTTTTTCTCTTGCTTTTCGTTCTTTTTTCTTTTTTTTTTTAATATTTCTGGACGTCTTCGGGTTCGACACGTGTTACGCGTACAAAATACGGCGACTACCGGAACGAACGAAATTATAAGAGAAAAAAAAAATGTCTTTTTCACCTGCCCATCCCCCCCACACACACGCAGGGACAAGATCGCATCGTTTCCCGGCGTTTTCTTGCGTATTACGTCGCGCGTATTGCACACAAACCGAAACGGATCTACAAGGCCCGTATAGGGTCAACAGCAATTGTACGGCTGGCCTACGGTAATGTTGTGCGCGCCTCCCTCCGTCTGCAGGATCCGCGAGAATATTATTTCGGGCGGGCCCTAGGAATTATAACGCGATCGAATTTATCAGTTATTGATTAATTTTATTTAATTGTTAATATTGTTACGGTGAGCGTGGCGGATTTTAAACATTTTTCTGGTGTGGCGGCGATGGGTGTCGAAAAATAATATGTATTTCAAAAGTATTATTTTTAATATTATTAATATATTATAAATATATACATAAGTTATATATATAGAAAAATGTAATCCATAATGTCGTAATAATAATTTGTTGTTGAAAATGTTGGGCGGGCCCGAGCACACGCCCTGGATCCTGGCCCGGGCTTCCGTCAAAACGGTAAAATTCCATCCTAATTCGAGTTTTCTTTTTTTTTTAACATATTATTAACGTCGGTCGCATTTTAACGCGTGTACCGTTTAGAAAAAAATATCCATATAATAATAATAATAATAATAATAATACGTGAATTTTAATCAACGACGACAATAAATTTATAATAAAAACAACAGAAATTTTACCAGAAATTAAAATATATATAACGCGTATTAATATTATATATATACGCGAATAAATACGAAAAGTTATAATATTTTCACGGAAAAACGTCGTTTTTTTTTTGCCCCCCCCCCCCCACTAGTCTCGAAATGAAATATTTTTTATGGTTAAAAGAAAAAAAAAAGTACATATTATAGACTGTATATAACACTTATGAGCGCACGTCCCTCTAGTAATCCGGATCCGATTACACGTCAGTCACAATTTAGTCGTCAGACGCGTAATAAACGTCGTGCGATTTTTCTACAATTTTTCCCTGCAAACGTTTAAAAACGTGTACTGCAATATAATGTAGCGTACGTCTTTCTTTTTTTTTTTATACTAATCAGAGTGTAACGATATCCTGATGGGAATAAAAGGCGAAACGGATTTTTGTTTTTAATTTGAAAATAATTTACCCAAAGTGTAGTAATTTACCGATAAATAAAAATCGAAACGCCAATCGATAAATAATTTTGAAAAACAAAACAAACAAAAAATCTAATCGATTATAGAGAACATACGATTATAGTAAACCGATGTTTGCCGGCGGCGATGAGCCTCTTACCGATCGCCTATTATATATACTCGTATATAAACATATATAGCCAATGAATTTCCTTGTCCGATAATAATGTTTTATCGTTAAATTTTAAACGCCATAGACGATTTTCCAATATTAAATTCCAGCGCGTTATACGTTTTCACCAAAACTCTTTGAATTCTAGTTCGCTCACGGTTTTCGCGCGAGTATTTCGATTGCGTTGAATCGCTTACGAATTATCCGAGGGCGCTTCACTCGACAGTTTGCCGACGTGTCTCTCCACAATGAATCCACCTCGTGCGCCAGTGTTTCAAGATTTTCTCAAGAGAGAGAGAGAGAGAGACGCGGAAACGAAACTCTGGAATGATCTCCGCATTTTTTTTTTTTAAGCAAAGAAAATTTTGTTCTCAAAAACAATTCACAACATTAACGCGTTTAATCCATTACGCTGTTTAATCCATTACCTAACCAACCTCTCCGGTTGTATATTAATGATTTCAGGAAAATCATTTGTTAACAACGAACACACTGTTACGCGCGTTATTGTAAACACTCAATTATGGTCGATTTTACGTTATGCACACATGTATAATACGTATATATAAATAATTTTTTATTAAATAATATGTCTTGTACGAAAAAAACGGTTTAGACATAAATACGAGTAGGAGAACAAAAAAAAAAAAAACGCCGAGTCAATAATATCATTGCAAAATGAGTGGCGTGATGGGGGGTTGGTGTTATACGTTTTTTTTTTTCCTCGCAATAACGCCGCGGCCCGATGAACGCGTTTTTAATACGAATAAAACGTTTTCGGGTGAGAATAAAGAGAGGGAAAAGAAACGAGTCGTATACAAATATATTATATGCAAACGTACACCGCGCTTACTCGAGATAATATCTACAGTGATCAAAAAAAAAAAAAAGAAAAAAATACGAAAATGTTTTTATTCTCTCCTCTCCTCCATCCCCCTATGCAGATTGCTAACGGAGAAAAACTACACGCGCGCATATATAATATCATCAAGTCCGTCTGCAGATACGTGTGTATATTACTACGGAATTTTATACGTACGGCGAGATGATTTCCTAAACGTTTCGTTTCTTTTTCAACAGCGGTTCCCAAAATTTTCGACGTTGCGGACAACTTTCGGCACGAATCACACGCCTCAATAGTTAAGCGGGTTCCTATTTTTTACAAAATAAGAATCAATTTTTTTCGCAAATTTTAGAATTTACACTTAAAGAATAAATAAATAATGCAATGAAATTCCTACAACGCATTACAACAACAATAATGTTTATAATCGACCGTTCGGTTTTGAGTAAAAGTATTATATCGAGAATGTAACGCAAATTATCGTTATTTAAAGAAAAGAGAATAAAAATGTATATTTTACCATTGTATTTTTCGAAGATTAAAAAAACAAAACAATTTAATGTGATAACAATTTTAAATTACCCGATGATGACTTTTTGTCAAAATAAAATAACTTATAACAACAACCTTCTTTTATTTTATTTAATACTCATTGGCTATTTTTTTATATTTAAATATACATTTTGATATATATATTTATTTATTATATATATTTTTTATTTAATTTAATGTGATTTTTTTTTTTTTTGTTGGGCTTGCTTCTTCTTTTGTCCACAAAGATATATTCCTCGGATTTAATACTGCTCAAAGCTATAAGCGTATCGTTAATAACGTCCAAGAATTTTTCTTCAATTTCGTGAGTACCGCTCGCGGACCACCGGTGTGCATGGAAACCTCTGTTTTATAATAGAGAGAATTCGAAATTGCAGTCGGGAGTCGTTTGATTTCCATCGTACATATTAAAAAAAAAAACAGAAAAACAAATTATGTATACGCGAGACGATTGAATGAGACACGACTGTTAAAATGTAATAAAATCGTTGACCAAAAGTTTTTTCTTTCCTTTTTTCGCGTATTATATAAATGTATATATATTAATAAAGACGCCCGTTTTGCGCTTTATTGTTTTTATCGCTTTTATTGCGACGTTTTCACGATTTCGACCATTACTGTACAAATATCGAATTTCAAACGTATATTTTTATTGAAAATAATAAATTTCGTCGACATAAAGCAAAAAAAAAAAAAATTTCATTTGTGTTTAAAACACTGTAAATGTTTCGATTATTTTTCGTTTCACTCGGATTTCTTGTCTTATTATTATATTATTTTCGTACAAAAACAGAAATAATTTGGATGATTGTATACACTACACACGTATAAAATGTTACAAGACCACTCTCGTAAACTCGTTCATTAGAAATTTAAATACGAATAATAATAAAAAACGAATTATTTAAAGACTATCGTGACAAAAATGTTTACAGTAGACGCTATACTGAAATTATTTCGCCCGAATTAATATATAAAAGGGAAAACCTTGGAAACCTTCGTGACAATGCTGCTGCGATCATCGCGCATTCGATAAAATCAAATTTCGTCACAGATATTAATATTATCATTATTATTATTATTATTATTATTATTATTATTATTATTATTATTATTATTATTATTATTATTATTATTATTATTATTATTATTATTATTGGGTATATCTAAAAAAAAAAAATTTACGTGCATAATAAAATACGCGTATTATAATAATATACACAGCGTATACCTACGCTCGTGTGTATATGTTTTATTTTTTTATTTATATAATACAATACACTGGCGTGTTAAAAATTACCATAAAAAAATAAATAAATAATGTTTTCTATTATTTTACACGCGCGCTGAACGTTTTTCTTTTGTCCCCGCGCGTATTATAATATTGTTTATACAAACGTCGAAAATATATTTATTTTTTTTTTTAATTTTATTTTTATTCCGTTAAAATGTACAAATAAAATAATATTCTGCAAAATCGTCGAAACGAGCGCGAATGATATTCGTTTGCTTTTTTTTTTTACACGTACACACTGTGTGTGCGTGTATATGTGATAATTACGATGTTCTAATTTTCCACGTGCTTTAAATTAAAAACAAAATTACAAAACATTTGTATTAAATCAAAATTACTGCACACATATTATAATGACGACCGAACGGTTAATCGTATTCTATATATTATACGAAAACACAGACAATTTCATAATTTCGCAGTAAATATCAGTTATATGTACATTTATAGGCAAACGTTTGATCGCAGCCGTGTGGGGAGGACTTGACATTTTTGTTTCATCCATTAGCGTGAACAGACAATATTAGACGCTTCGGCTAATGGCTACTCCTACTTTATTCTAGCTGAGGCACCAAATATATAGGTTATGAGTAATAACACTAAAGCCGGGTCCACCACTATGTAGTAGATATTTACGTTGTGCGTCGAATATATTGTTGGCCGCAAATATTTACGACGAAAATTATTATTCGATAAAATGTTATAGTTTAATTTGTGAACAAACATTTTCGTCGTGCAGCTCCGGGAATCAACACGTGCGTGATTTTTTTGTCATACCGCTATCTGGTGACTACTTTCTTCTCCGGTTTTATTGCAGTCGACTGTGTCGGTTAGAGGTATACGCGGGCTGTTTAGTTTGACGCTGATCGAGCTGATCAATCTTAAGCGTATTTACTTTACGTACATTATTTTCATTTTAAATAATATTGTCTCGCGTATTTCAATGAGATAAAATTAACGTAATGATTCCATCTTTCCTCGTTGTACACTCGTTTACACTTTTGCTCGTTTATTTTACATTTTTTTTTTTTTTTTACTATTTCATTAACTTTTATTAGTTTATTCACGTTTTCTCGTCCAACCGAGTTTACCGTCAGCTGAACACTAAAAATACGCAAGTTTCAAAACGTTTACATTACCTCGCTTTTATTACCATAAAAAAAAAACATTTGATATCACTGCCAATGGGGCGACCTCATATATTTTCCACTACACAACGCTGTACTCGTTGAAATATACGATTTTCTATTCCCGGTATTCCGCTAATTCTCTTTTTTAATGTTATCGTGCTAATAAATTTATAATATATATTCGATTGATATTACATAGATAAATGCGTTATTGTCTAACTATACTCCGACCCGTGATGCCACTGCTAATATTTCGTCTACGACGGGCTTAAAACTTTCCGTTAAATCGTACACAAATACGTAGCTACATTTTTAACGTATACTATAACTTTCAATTTCACCGCGTCTAAACTATTAAACGCTATATTAATTGTCACTCGGGAAATATTTATCGATAAATGACGTGTAAATTTCCATCGTAGAAATAGATTCCTTGAGGATTTCTAATCGAAATCGTTTGAAAATCAAAAGTCGATATATATATGATTAATTACAACCAAGTAATAACATAAGAATTTGTTGAAAATTATGAAAAAATATAGAATTTCACGCGTGTAAAAAAATTATTTTTTTTTTTTTTTTAACAAATATTATTTATATTTTTCAAGACACGTAGTAAATATTTAATATACATAGATCGTGATGAATAAAAGAATCTTGTTGTGTATAATACATATATGCTGCGTATAAAAGACAGAGATTTAAGTTCCTGAACGAAAACGTGCACGTGTAACGCCCGCTTTACTGCAGAAATCGTCTGAAAAAGCCAGCTGACGGTCTACGCGGTCACGTTCGTATAGTTTACGAATTCTGCGAAAATTCCGAAACATTGTTTCGTTCGTTTATTACGTTTTTGATTTTCTTTTTTAGAAATCGACAAAATTCGAGTAAGTATTTATACATATATACATCGCGTTAACTGCAAGAACGTTCGACGACACAAATAGAATTGAAAACTTTTTTAACGAAAAAAAAAACCGATGTATAGTAGAAAAACGAAACTATAACGAAAATTTAACGGTTGATTTCACAGATAAATTTGAGAAAGTCTTCCGCGGATAATTGAGATAAACAAATGTGTGTGTGTGTGTGTGTGTGTGTGTGTGTGTGTGTAATTATATACACTTTGCACATATTATTATGATATACATGTGCGGAAAATACAATCAGTTCAAAAAATATATATAAGCAAATATTCGATTATATTATAGTTTTACATATTTTATATATGTACTTAAAACGAAAACGTTGTCATTAAAAACAAATAACGTTTACATAAAATATTCGCGTAAATTTATATTTTCGATTTATCCGTAGTAGGATGTAAAAATTAACTTTTATTTTTTTATTTCGATCAACATTTATAAATACCTTATCCGATATAACGTAAATATTGACATTTTAAAATCGAACAGTAGGTAATACGCAATTATTTTCGTTTGCCTATAATACGTAATTATATTGTAAAATTATCATCAAAAATCTTAAGACGCGCGTATGCTTTTTTTTCTCTGTAACATTTAAATTTTTTTTTTTTAATAGTTGTATTATCATTACACATAAATATTTCGGTATTGATTGGTACACAATTATTTTCAAATATATACCATAGAAAAAAGGGCTGGGGCTATATTATGAGATATGAAATCAAGGGAATATTCAAACAGAATATGTTAAGATTGTCATGAACCTATTGTTCACGTGGCACACTGCAATATTATTATTATTATTATTATTAATTAATTAATTAATTATTATTATTATTATTATTGTTTCAATTATTACATCATATTTTATCTTATAATCATTTATATAATAATAATCTTATTTGTAATCACGACTCATTTATAATTAATTAACATTCACATTATTGTAATAATATTCTCGTGTCTAATACGCATTACAAAAAACGTGTCAGTCGATTTATGGTGCTGGACGCTGCCAGTCTCTCTACCAGCCTACAGCTCATCAATCCAAATAATAATATACGATTTATTGTGCTATTCTTTAACCGTATTTGAAAGTTCGACTCAGTACACAAAAACACATTGTAAATCGGACTTAGAACACCCGGTTTACAACAAGATATTATAGATATACGTTAATAGATGTATTAGTTATTGTGAATGTGTCGAAACGTACGTATATAATTTGAATCGTGTCGTAATTTAAATTTTCCATTTTTTAAATAGTCGAAATGATATTTGTTTATCGTATTGCCGCACAGTGTATTATACATATATAAAACACTATATACGGTATTATTTCTCGTACAATATATAACCATCTATAAAACGCACGTATTATATTACTGTGTACAACACTACATTCATTTTCTGCGGAATACGCGTCGGACACGACATTTTTCGTCATTATTACAATGAAAGAGGGGAGAATTAATATATTTCAATTTGTCGTAATGTGATTTTTTTCTTTATTTCGCCGAATAAGCGTATAACATGTATACACGAAAAGAATATTTTCTTCGTATTAAAAAACGACCGCCTTTGTGGTCGTGATCGCGATCCGCGTCGTTGTCATAACGCGCATAAGTACATAAATATATTATGTACTCGTTAGATTTTTAATCAAAAAGTTTGCAAAATTGTTTACTAAAATGGAACAAAAATGCATCGTTTTATTCACTTTTCTGGACGTATAATTATTATTTATAATATTATTGTTAAGCTTGAAATTATCGCGAATACGGTTTAAACGTTAATTTGTGTATTACACGTGATACTTCATATACAAATATATACTTAATTGCCGAGAGTCTCTGCATTCTCTGCTCGTTGTAAATTTGCAAATTAAACAAGACGATTATTTGCTCAATCTTTTTTTCTTTTTTTCAATAACGATTACATCGACATTATTTAATACACATTTTTTTTCTTTTTTATTTATATTCCGTAATGATTTTTTTCAATTTTTTGGAGAAAAAAAGTAAGAAATATATTTAAATATAATTGCGTTACATATTTTTTGTCGATTTCAAATTTTATTTAGAATTTGGTTTCAAAAATAAATAAGACGTATATATATATATATAAAGTGATCATTCAGCTGCAGGAGAGGAATAGATGGACCAATTCTACCCGTGCCTATATATATATATAGCGTTTACGTATTTTCTCTGTGCAGTTTTCTCGAATTTCTACACTTTTTTTCTTTTGAAAACAGTACACCGCGTATACTGTTACCGATTTGTATACAATATAATGACTTAACGAGTTTTGACATTTCGATTTATATCGCAAAATTATACGAGAAATATTTTTATACACCACTGCGACTCGCGTGACGTTCTGTATGTGATATAATACAACGTCGCACGTTCAACGTGCGCATTATTTAACAAAAAAAAAAAAAATAGAAGAAAGAAAACATTGACAACGGAATGATTGTAAATACATTTTGTTATGCGTATACAAATATCATTTTATTTCCGCGGTGAAAAAAAAAATAATAATAATAGCTATATGGTAATCGGTTGCGATTTATTCTGCAAATTCGCATGTAATGTGCAAACGTACACCGCGATGAGTCAGCCATAATTTACATTTTTTTAAAATTTTTTTCCTCATAACACGTAATTTTTTTTTCGTTTTTTGCCATTGCGCATTATGTACATACGAGTATATATATATATATTAAATATTTGAAGAACGTACGTCGGTGTATACGTACCATGATATATGTAGTACACACTTGAAAATTAATTTTTCCTAATACACTGTCCATTTATGTTTGAAAATCATATTCGAACATAGTGTAATTATTGGAAGTTCAAACGACCAAGTACGAACAGACAACATTATATTATACGGATACCTTCTATAGTAGGAGAAGACTTGTGATATCTTAAGAATTTATCGTAAGCGTATTTAATTGGGGAGCGAAAAAAAAAACGTTTCCGAAAACATTTCACACGGTTTCGTGAATAACAGGCGGTCCTGCACAATGTCAAAAGTCTGCTGTAGCACTTATTCGATATAATTTTACAAAATATCATATAATAATATAATAATTTTGCGAAGTTGTCGATTCCAAATGCGGTTGCTCATTCGATATAATACAATATATTTATATACGTACGTACAATACCGATAATATACATATATATAAATATTATTTAAATATTGCAGACTGACACTTATAACCATAGACGTGCGCACGGGGACCTCTTTTTGCGCTGCAGGGACCGCCAATTATTGAATTATGGGCCTCTGTAAATTTTACTTAACAGTAAAACAAAACTATTATATTACCACAAAATATGACGTATCTACACTAGTTGAAAACAATGTTAATATTTTTTGTTGGTAAACATTAGTCGATTGCGTTATTGAATAGATATTTTCTTATTTCTAAAAAATCGTTGATTTCGGAGATAACACTTCTGAAACAAATAAAAAATACTCCCCCCAATGGTACTTTTTCTGGTTCAGTTTATAAATGGCTTGATTGATCAAGTGAACGTGATAGGCCCGATATGTTTAATAATTTTTTTCTGTGTCTAAAAAATGTTTGTTATAATCCCTGTTACGAATTGTGGTTGTGAAAGAAGTTTTTCCAAACTTACAATTGTAAAAAACGAACTTAGAAGTACCATGACCCAGGGGATAGATTAAATGCATTATTATTTTTATTTGTCGAACAAGAATTAACTTCTCCTGTAACCTTACCTATTTAAATAAAATGATGTATTTGATTTTGTTTTTAAAAATGTCCATATTTTCAGTTTTGTGTTGATACAGATCTATTGTAAATTGAACTTAATTAGTTTTTCACGAACACCATCGATATATAATATAATGTATTAGTACATTATTATTATTATTATTAATACATGTATTATAAATTTCGACATAGCAGTTAGGTAAATGTATGTATAGAAAATTGTATACTTATAATTTCTTAACATGCATTTTTAGTAAATAACGAGATGATATATTGGCTACATTTTTATTCTGTAGATATTATAATATTATATATATATACAATAAAACGATTTGTTTTAAGGATCGTCGGACATGGGTGATTATAACTCGATAATAAGAAAAAAATAATTTTTTTTTACACTGATAAACCATAATATATATTATTTCATACTTAAACAATATAATATAATGAACTATCCATCATCCGGCATTAACAATCGCATAAACATATAATATTATATGTTCAGTAATTTATTACTTAAACGGGTTTATACGTATATAAAATATATGACAATACGCACGAGATCGCACAGAAGTATAAAATACTAATTCTCTTTATATTAATAACGATAAATTACATGAGAACTTGCATAGGAATAGGTATTCGTGTATAATTTAAAACTATATGACGCGTACAAGACATACGCGTAAATTGTCGGATTTTTTATTTTTTTGCACGTATATAAAGATTTTATTTTATTTATAATATGTATCGTAAAACGGGCAATGGCATTGATACGCGTCTACATTATAATATAAATATCTAATACGTATTATTATTAATAATAATAATTGACGACTGTCACAAAATAACGGTTGAAGATTATCGTTTATATATCACATGTCGCGCGAATTAAATATATTATTACGTTAATTAGACATTTTAAAATATAATTGCAGACAGTGTCGACGGGTTCTTCAAACCATCATATCATCTCATGGCGAATTATTATTATTATTATTATTATCTGATTTTTAAATATTTCGTAGCAAAAGGAATTGTCGAATTTTCTTTGCGCCCAGCGGTGCACCGCCATTTCGATCGAAAACGTTTTCGCAGTTTCCGTCTTCGAATTCGAATTTCTCTACGTACGCGAAAACAATAAAACCAACGTATTTTTGAACGTTACGTTATCGAGACCGACATAATCGAAATTAAAAATTTGCCCCATTTACGGGTGTATCGTCGAACGGTTTATTCAGTACGTAATATGTATGTGAAATCGACAGGATTTGTCGAGTTTAAAAATTTTAAAACAAATTTCCACCGGAGAAAAAAAAAAAGTAATCAGAAAGAAATCGATTTTTCGATCACTCGTACGCGTGCGGTTTTTTTTTTTTTTTTTTACACTCGCGCACTATTTTCGTTTTAAACGTTTCTTTATAATGACATTATTTTGTTTTTTTTTTTTAAATAAGAAACAAGGACAATACGGGCGAAATGAGTGTAAAAAAAAAAAAAACGTTACCGACGATTTCGTTCGGTCTGCAGAATTTTTTCTCGCGGTTTTACACACACACACACACACACACAGATCGTCGTAATATACGGAGAGAGACGCGCGCGCCGTGGCCGACGTTTCACACGGCATTTCGTCGTTTTCAAAAAAACGTTTGCCGCGCGACGGCGGACGACAAACGGCCGTCGTCCGCGCGGTCGAGAAGGCGCGTCGCAAAACGGTCGAGGGGACGTTCCGTTCGCCGCTCCCCGGCCACACTGTCCGTCCCATTATTGTTGTTCAGATACCCGTGCCCGAGATACTGTATACAGCTCGCGATTGATACCGTTCGATCGTGCGGACGTAATACCGTTTTTTTGTCCCCGTCCCCCCAACGGCCCCAAACAGGGAAAAACGGAAAACGCTCGGCGGAATACCGTCGTCGTTTCGAGAGCGGATCGCTACGGGCGGCCGGTGTGCGAAATACCTTTTGCCGTTTCGAAATTCGCCCGACGCTTTACGGCCGGTAGGTTTACGTAGCGCGTTTGAAACGTTTGCTGATAGAAATTCTTCTCGTTTAAAAAAAAAAAAAACCGTCTGTCTCGTTCGCCGTAATCGTTGATCCGTGTTTAACACGAACGGTTTCCGTTTCGTTACCGCGTCTTCACCACCCCGTCAGACATGACGACCGCTGCACGTCCGACGTTCGAGCCCGCGCGCGGTGGTCAGGGCCGCGGTGAAAACGATCTCAGTGCCCTGTCCGTGCAATATTCTAGCAGAGATTTACCGTCGCACACCAAGTTAAAATACAGGTAACGCCGTGTATTATTGTTTTTCTTTCTTGTAACGTGCTTTTTCACGACAATTATTCGTTTGCTCCTCTGTATGTGTGTGTGTGTGTTCCCGTGCGCAGAGAACCCGGACAAGGTACGACCGAAGAGCTTCAGAAACAAGATTTCGCCAAAGTTCTCGAAGAAAAAGAGAAAAATGTCACTGCAAAAGCGATTGGAGGTGAACCGCCGGTGTAAGTTTTTCGTTTTTTTTTTTTTTTTTAAGGTTATTAACGTTATAATATGTATAAAACATTTTATTAACGCGAATGTAATGTTTAGGAAAAAAATACGACCCGAACACGTACCGATTGCGACGTTGGACGTCGACGACCCGTTGGATTTAGACGCGTCCGATGACGATGACGATAGCGAAGACGACGCCGAGGAGTTGATGCAAGAATTACAAAAAATTAAAAAAGAACGAATGGCCGAAGAAGCTCGTATGGTAATAACGTCTTTAGTTCTTCAATCGGGCAATTTCATTCGAATTATTTTGTTGCGTGTGTCGTCGCTGAGTTGGTAAATAAAACGTGTCAATGTTTTTAGTACGTTCAATACTCAAACGTACTAAACAATTGCAAATCGACAATAATTTAATACATTTTTTTCCTGGTAAAATACGTAGTAAATTGTTTAGATATGTTCCAGTTTTTATACCTCACTATATCGCTTATATACCTGATAAAATATATTATTAATTCAAATAATTTCGTTTTAGATGGAATGTCGCACTCACATTTGACGTCATCTCTGTTCTTCTGACTTAAATTATGATTTTTAGTATTTAAATATTGATCATTAAATTTGAAGAAATAATTTTTGTAAGATATTTTAAAAAGGATTTATGGTCGTTTACAAAACAAGATTTAAGACATTGTAACTTTTTGTTGAACAATATTTTAAGAAAAACATATAGCGTCTTGAAAATAATATCTTTTTTAAATTTTGTAATTATTATCTTAATTGTAAATTTAACAAATATTACAATTCAAATTCATTATACCATTTTGCTATATTCTCATAACGATAGACAGAGATACAAATATAGGTATGGCATTCTCTTAACTGTGTTATGGTTTGCAATATTAAAAAATTATTATAAATACTTCATTTTCAACAATTCTTGATAATCGTTACAATTAATTTTAAATATTTATGTGTACTGTTCTATTCAATTTGTTTTATAAATTATGTATATATAAAAACTATTTTTATCTTAAAAAAATTTGAAATGTTCTATATAATTTCTTACTCGATACATTTACCGGATGAGAATTTTTAATATATTATTGTACTTACATTGCAGTCAATTATTTATAAATTAGACATATGGAGTTTAGATGTAATTTAAATTTCCGCGTTAAATATTCTCTTCGTTACTATTAAATTTTAAATAACTAAACGCAATTATAATTAGCCATAGTTTAATTTTGTTAACATTTAGAAAGTAATTAATATTATTAAACAGTTCTTATAAAATTTAAATAATGTTTTTAGTATACTACTGATTCAGTAACAACCTAAATCAATTTTGTATATTTATCATTTCCTATACATTTTTCAATTTTAAAGTTTATCTTAATAATTATTAAATATATATCGTGAAATTTTTTTTAAAATAGAACTAAATAAAATATTGCTTGATGTTTTAAATAAAAAAAATTACAATACTAATAAAAGTTAGACTAGTATCAATTTTTTTTCCTTTTACTATACTCAATTTATAAATAATTTTCCTTAAATTTGTATTATATTACTATATTAAAAATTCATTATACTATGTGTATAATATATGTTGAAACACAATTTTTGTAGTTTCTTAATGTGTAAGAAATACATCTACAACACATCAATTTGTTAGCTTGCATTTTAATTCTTTAAAAAATGTATTATATAATTTATCTTGTCATAAAAATGATATTCCAATGTATGATTTTTTTTATTTTTCTTAATCACGTGTCTTATTTTTTCTTTTTATAGGAATCCGAAAAACGTGAGGCCGAAGAACAAATCAGAATCCAAAATATTCTTCAAGGAAATCCACTGTTGAGCTACGGACCATCATCAGCGGCAGTTGCGCCCAAAATCAACCAAAAAGTAAAGAGACGCTGGAATGATGATGTGGTATTTAAAAATTGTGCTCGCACAGAACCAGAAAAGAACACTACCTTCATAAACGATTGTATTCGTTCAGATTTTCATAGGAAATTCATGGACAAATATATAAAATAATTTTTAACTCAATTTCAAAAAAAATGTATAAGGTGTACTGTATATTCATAAACTCCAAAGTAATTACATTTTTTTTGTTTTTTTTTTTTTTTTGGTTAACTGACATAATATACATAATTATTCTTAAATTATCAGTTCATTATTTCAATTGCACTTAGATTTATATATATTTATAAATATATATATATATAAAAAGAAATACCCTGATTTAGTTTTAGTTTTAATTTATAGCTTTTAATCTTCATCGTCATCTCCCGAAGTGTTCTGCGTTGTTGATAAAAATGTCTTGATGATTTTGCATTTTGTTTGATTGCAACTACACGGACTTGGGTGTGGTTCGTGTTCGGCGTCCAGCATTTCCAAGTTGATGCTATAGTATCTCGAATTAGAGCTACTGCGCTTAAACTGTACATTGAACATCAAAGGATCGCCTTCTTCCACCTCCATTTGCGTGGGTAACACGATGATGGTTTGTTTCCAGTGTGTTTGTGGCGCGCTGGGCGAAGTACTAAGCGTGTTGTCAACAGTCAGAAACTGTACGTCGAACCAAAAGCATACACCCTGATAAATGCCGCTCTTTTCGGCAATAGTCAAATAACGCAGTGCAGTGATGTCGTCCAGTTGTTGTGGCTGGCAGTGTCGAAGATTCAGTTCGATAATAGGACAGACGTTATGAGCCAACACATCGTCGAATTCAACGCTCATAATTTTCGGTCTATTCAAGTATAGACTGCGCAAGGCGTGTGCGAACGATCGCATTTTTACGCCGTACACGTCGTCCCATTCGGAATAGAGACCAGGCAGTGCGCACGGAGAAGCGTACAGCGTGCAATGCGAAGGGAACATTATGCCATTCGGTTTGAGAAACTTGTCGCGTGCCACCAACACGCTGTCCAACATGCTCTCGTGCAGCATGTAGAAACCCATCCATTCGGAAACGATAATGTCCACTTGATAGGGCAACGTGATCCCTTCTATTTTGCTGTAAATCACCTGCGCACAAAAACAAATTACTAACTGGACGTTTCAAACATTGTTACTATTGTTGTTTTACACACTTCAATGATTTCGGAGAAATGGTTCTCGTCCACGAGCTGCCTGGCCACGTCGGACGTTTGACTGGCCTCTACCGCGTACACCTTGGAAGCTCCGGCCTGCGCACAGAACACGGAGAGTATTCCGCTGCCGGCTCCCACGTCCAACACGGTTTTACCGTTGAACAACGAACGGTTCGAGAAAATCGCATTTTTATACGCCTCGGTCCTGGCCGAGTCCTGTATCATTAATTTGTGCACCTAAACATTTTTCGGGAGAGCAAAAATTAAATTAAACAAACTTCACTCGGCTGTGGCGACGGCGCGCACTCGTTACGGACAGGTGGTACAATTCAAATTCACCTCCAGGTCGTTATAGCTGGAGAAATACGCATCCGTATCAGTCTGTTGTCGTTCGGTCATAGTAACGGCGACGTTTGGCGTTTTTATTTTTGAAAATCTGCGCGAGTGATAAATGTGATAATTTATTAACGTGCAAAACACGGTAAGCACGGAGTAATAAAATAAGGTTATGTGTTATCACGAGCGCGAGCGTACGTCGCACTATCGGTGGCCCGTCGTTATCGCGCGGTCGTCTCGTACGTCCAAAGACCACAGAGCCGAGCGGATGAAATATGTTTGTTTTTACAGATTACATTCGTAGTTTGAATTCAAAGACATTGAAATCATTATCGCCATATCGCGTATCATATTAATCGTCGTCCAAGAGTTTTTTTTTTCGTCGTTTCCCCAATATATTGTTCAAACGCGGCGGCGAAAGTTATTCGTAATAATAATAATAATAATTATTATGGCTTTTAATCTAATGAAACGCGCAGGGAATACGGCGATTAAGAGCGCCGTCGTCCCGTCGTCGTGAGTACCGCGAATAATGGCGATTGCGTTTTGTCCGCTTAAAAATGTATACCGATTTTTTTTTTTTTTGTACAGGGTCAGCAGGGGACTTTTCACCGGAGCCGTGCGATTGGCCGCCGAGAAAAACGACAGTTTAGAAAGAGTCTACGTGAAAAAAGAAATGCTATTAATGGACGCCAATAACGTCATAGGAAAGACTTCGGACACGAGCGTTCAGAATTACATCGAAGTCGATGGCAAAGTACGTTGGGCGCGCTTTGGGTTTTTTTTCTTCGGACTCGCGCGCGTCACAAAAATAATCTGCTACGTTGTTAATCGCAACAATTAACGAGTATGTATTTATTGAAATGACTAGAAACGCAACTTGCGATAAATATCGAATCGAAAACGTAATATATACACACACGTATTATAATTCTTATATGTTTAGGTAATTATTTAAAAATTAAAATTTAATCGATTACAAATTGTAAGTTATACACGTGTTGTGTACAAAATATATATATATTTTTTTTTTTACTAAACAATTCGTTTCCGATATTGCGTGATCATAAGAAATTAATAAAATCGACTAGCATGCGCAATGGTAAGATTACAATTTTCTAAACGCTTTTTCACATCAAAAATGGCGAATCACAGAATACAAACTTCTTTTGGCCTCATAATTTATAATAGTTTACGTTTATTTCTTAATATAACAATTTTACGTTTCGATAATAATATAGTTCGTGCACCTTTGAAAAGAAAACGTTCTTGTTTCCCCAAGATTGTACGAATATGGTAGGATGGATTATAAAAATTATTATTTCGTTTTATAAAATACAATTTGAAATTTATTTAAAAGCCAATGAAATTAAAAAATATATATTTATAAATAATAATTTTTAAAAGTTTACTTACCAAATATTGGCTTGCTTTACTACCAAAATAAGTAAATGTACAATGCATACGATACATCAACAGTGCAAAATGATTTTGAAAAGACCAAGTCTTGTTAATCTTTATTACCTATATTTAGTTTTCTGGGTATTATCAATCTTTGTTTTCAATCAATTCATTACACAGATAAATACGTCTGAAAAACATATCATAGTGGTTATTCTATTTTATTTTGGTCTATTATAGTCTCTTTATGCATTGTAATGTGCGTATAGTGCCGAATGTTGTATTAATCTTGAAAGTCTACAAAATGTGTACTGCAATAGAAATTATTTAATTGTGTGACCTTGATAATCCATCTTGAGAAAGTGAATAAAACAAAATTAATTTAAAATGGACATGTTTGATGAATTCCATTTACTTTATTATACTGTTAACTAAAAATTCAAATTTAATATTATTATAAAAATTGAACGTTGTAAAAAAAAAAAAAAAAAAATTATAAAACTGCAAATTATCGACTTATAAATAATATTAATATTGTATAGTCCATAGTACATATTATAAACTCGACAAGTTCCATATTGAATTATTTGAACGTGCGTAATCACATACTTATCAAATAAATTATCTTCATTTCGTTTCATAGAAAATTATTTACTTATTTATAAAATTGAATGGTTATTCAATAGATAGGTAGGTAAACATATATATATATTTTTTTTCCTTTTTTCCTTGGGTCTAAAATTGAAAAATATTTTTTAATCAACCATTTCTTAGTAGTAAATTGAGATCTTGAAAATAAAAAAAATTATAAATAATCATGTCCAGTTATGTTTTGTGTATATTGTAAATATTATATTAAAATTAGTGGTAAATAAAAAAGAAATTAAGTGTTTATCATTAAAATGTATTATTTAAGATATTTCTTGTTTGTATAATTTATACGTTATGAAAAAGAAATCAATATCTAGCCTAAAAGTTATCGAATTTTTTTTTTTAAATTTCATACTTTTGCTTTACGTATGAATATGATCATTGATGGAGGGGCCACTTGAAAGCTTATGAGTTTCATTGAGAGATGGTTTTATAAATACTAAAAGCCCAAAAAAATTAAAAATGAGTAATCGGGTATACTAAAAATTAAATATACTACCTCTTTCGGCAGTACCGATATTCATTCTTGTGTTCTGATTGTGTCATTTATTTTTAATCTTTGATCTGTTTATTATCCAGGTCGATTTGAGTGCTGTAACCGGCGTGCCTGAAGAGCATGTAAAAACTCGTCTGGTGAAGATCAGTAAAGCCACCAAAAATGTCATGCAATCCGGTACTGATAACACCCATAATTGGGTTATGGAATTCGACAACAGGGAACGTTGGGAAAATCCATTAATGGGTTGGACTTCGACGTAAGTGCATTTGTTTTATTTTTTCATATTGTTTATAATGAGACAATTTTGGTTGTTATTATTTTTTATTTTTTCAGTGGTGATCCATTGTCGAACATGAAGATCGAGTTTCCCAATAGAACCGAAGCAATAAACTTTTGCGAGAAAAATGGTTGGAAATGGTATTTAGAAGCAGAACACAAGACCAAACCCAGAGGACCAAAGTCTTACGCAATCAATTTTTCATGGAACAAACGCACACGGACTTCTACTAAGTGAAAACTTACACGTGTACAGTAGCAATGTAAAAAAAAAATAATAATTATAATTCTATACATAAATTTTAAATTCTTATTATAGTGTAAATTACATATAGATACATTATTCTTTTACGCTCTTATAAAAAAAGCGATTAAAAAATAATCATTTGTTGAAACTTGTGTGTAGTTTTTTTTTTTTTTGTTTTTTATTATATTTTAACAAAAATTTAATATTATACAAAATGTCAAAACGTATTATCAAACTTAACTGTCTAACAGTTGAAAATACACGAGAACAAAAAATTACGAAAGGACATTATATAATAATAATAATAATAATAATAATAATAATATTTTATTGTTTGATTGAAAAAAAAGAGCACAATAGTCAACCTAAACGTTGCATTTCATTTACATATTTTTCTTTTATTTAAAACAAAATGTATGTATATAATATAAAGTTACTGAAATAATTAGTATAATTTTTGTATTTTATCAATGATAAAATATAATCGAATTATTATCGGAACAATAGTGTGTGTACAATGTACACGTTATGGGTATTATAAATCGAATAGCTTGTTATATGTGGTACTCATACGTCTAGCTGTGTAAGCATAAATGATTTTCAGTACGTGAACACACACCGTATTATATAATATTAGAAGTTAATTGAGTGTGTGCAACGATTATATTGTTATGGTAAAGCGCTAAAAAGAAATTTTTTTTTTGTACCAAACGAGCGTATACATGGTTTTTCTAAAAAGAAAAACGAGAGTAAAAAATAAAAATCAATTGATTAAATATATTTTTAAAAATCATTGACATTACCGACCTAATAATTTAATTTTGTTTTACCGAAATGTCGTCTTAACGATAAATTAAGAAAAAAATAATAAAATAATGTATTTAGTGTACATGGGATATAATATTCATTATAATTTAACACGAGTAGTAGCGCACTACTATGTAAACATGAAAAAATAGAAACTATAGCTAAAATCGAGGCACAGTGGTAAGGTCTAGGCACTATAACAGTATAACATATTGTTTTAATTACTATAAGTAATGTAATAATTATTATGTACAACAATGTATAACGGTATAAAATAGTCTACTTGTAAGACGGAATCGCTGTTTCTCCAGGAACACCGCCATCAAAATTTTAACGTGGGAACAATATCTATAAAAAATTTGTTTTTGTAAATTTAAAAAAGAACCACGTCAACTAAATATCACGCGCCATTACTTACGGTTTTTAGGACAGACGTCGTCGACAGTTCTACATTTAACGTACGTTTCGCTTCGTTTCATAAAGCTATTTTAAGTTAATAATTTTTTTGTTTCTTTTTTTTTATGTATTAATCAAATGGTATTAATATGCTTTTCCCCCGTTGAATTTTTTTTAAAAATTAATACGGCGATAATAATAATTTTCATATAATTGTCGTATTCATTTGTAGAGACAATAGTTTCGGCCAAAATTACAAAAAATAAAAAAAGTTTCATTTTCGTTCCTGCCAAAATCGCGTAGTGTAAACTGTCCAAAATGTTTCTTCATCCGATTTTGCTTTTATTGCATTCACCCACGTAACTAAGACATTTATAGAATAAAAAAAAATGTGTATATGTATATAAAATATAATATATCTAACGAACAATATCACACCGTATTATTAAAAAAAAAAAAATGTAATTTTCAAATCAAACGGATTACAGTGGAATGAGAGGAACAATTTTCGAACGTCAAAATGAGAATCATCGTGCAAAACGTATAGATTTTGCATATAGGAACCTGCAAATAGAATTTTTTTTAGATTTTCATTGATGTATTAGAAACGTCTTCCGAAGTCAACACACGACGACGATCGATTATTATTATTATTATCGCGTACACGTTTTTTTTTTAAATTTTATAAGCGTATAAAATGTTAACATCTAAAAAAAAAAAATATTTAAAAAAAAACGTTATGATCAGAAATAGTTTTTAATTTTTTGTATAATATTATAATGTATTTATGAATATAAGAAGTGAAACGTACGTTATTGTGTTTAGATATTTTCTTCCATATATTATAACCGTCCGACCGATTAATATCGACTAAATATAATATAGTCTTGAGTTTATAAACTTTATATTACGTCATTTGAATATTTAATAATAATAATAATAATAATTATATTTTACACATCCTAAACGCGCTAAACGATATGTTAATTTAGAATACCTCATTGTCAGAGATTCATAATAATAATAAAATGTCTACAACGAATTACACATTTGAAAAAAAAAATGGAAAAATTTCCGAGGTCAAATAAAAACGACACCAGAAAATCCGCCAAAGCTTAGATATTATTACATATATAATATATATTTTGTATTACTCTATTTATTAATAATTTTACATTTTTCGTCGATATTATTATTGCTTAAAATTTACCATCGAATTCGTAAACGATTACCAATATAATATTATACATTATAATTAAAAATTTTTTTTTTTTACTTAATATATGTTTTAATAGAAATTGAAAAAAATCATTTCCTTAAAACTAACATAATATTTCGACGTGTATTAATAACGCGCTTGTTCTTTTTTTTTACACATATCAAAACTACTGAGTGTAAGTCGATCGGTCGGTTTTTTTTCCAAACTTGTCAACAGGAATCGAATAGAATATTAAAAGAGCTGCGTATTGAAACGTCCGGAATTTCTCGTAACACGAGTTAAAAGATTGCGTTTATATCGATCTGGTGAATTTCATTAATAAAACCATATCGTCGTCGTTTGTTCGCGATTGTAAAAAGTAACTTTTTGACTTATATCACCTGTGCAGGAGGTACACATAATATACAATCTACCGCCAGTCCTATATCGTACATGTTTAATGTTATATATTTTAATAACTGCTTAAATATTGTTGACATATTATATTAGTAGTAGTAGTAGTAATAATAATAATAATAATAATAATACGTTATAAGATTATAATATTAATATTAAAGTTTATTGTCGGTGTTCGAAAATAATAATAATAATAAAAACTCGGTATTATAAAAACCTCGTGTATTCGCTTGCACTGCGTACCTGTGCCCCCGCCGCCAAAAGTCGTAAGAAATTAATGATTTTTTTTGTTTTATATTTTATTATTATTATTATTATTATTATTATTATTATTATTATTATACACCCGAAATGGCGTTATGAATCAATTTCTTTTTTAGTACAATTGTTTTCAAAAAAAAAATTTCCAGACCGAGTCGAGAAAAACTCTTTCGATTATAATTTGTACAAATAAAATCAGCTATTTAAATCGTGAATTTATATATTATATAAATTATAAGTACACTCGCGCCAAAGACTGCAGACATATATCAACAACTAATCATATTATTTATCGTGTGTTGTTTTGGTTAACCGAACAATATTTATACATTATTATACCGCGCGTTTAAAATAAATAATGTCGATTTTACCCCGAAAAAAAAATCCTCTTATATAATCGCGTTGAAAAAGAATGTTACTAGTAATTTATGCTAATCGTTATTATATCTCCTGTACACATAGTAAAACGCGAGCGATGATGATCGATTATTATTAATAACGAATCATGTATTAATATACAGGCCGGCTCATGTTAGGATTATTATAATATTTTAAAACGATACATTTTCCTCGAAAAAAATAAGACATCCCGCAGTCGATTCGATAAAATACGCTGAGCTCATGCACACAGCTCGCGGATTTTCTAATACGCAAATATATGTATATATTATAATAAATTTATGCCTTGAAATGTAGTAATATCGTTGTAAAAATAAAAAAACAAATAATATTGATTTACTAATATATTGCGATTATTATACGTGAACAACAAGGTTGGGGGAGAGAAAAAAACCGGAATAAACGCGGTATAAATTGCGAATGAAATATTCAAAACGCACGCGACGTAATTTATTATAGTCACGTGTTAATAAGGAATTACCGCGGGAATAACGAAAAAAAAAAGAAACAGAAAAGGAAAGAAATTCGTGAAACAAAAATATATATATATATAATATATATGAATCGCTAACTGCAGAAAGGGGACAAGTCCTGTTTTCGTAATTTTTCAGGAACGATGAAAAACTAAATAACGTATGGAATATTTTCGTAAACATTTCGAAATTTTTACACTAAATTTAATTCAATCGTCTCGAAAATTTCCTTAAATTTTACGAAACTGTTGTTAAAGTACAACGTTCGAAATTGAAACATTTATTTTGAAATTTGTAAAAAAAAAGAATTCACGCGATTTCTTTTCAATTCGTACAAAAAAAAAACGAATTTCAACTATTATTTTTCCGCACTGTTTTTACAATATTATATCACGCAAGTATAATTAAAAGAAAAACAAAAAAAAAAACAAAATACGTGCAAAAACGATTGGAAAAGCAGCACTAGCAAAAATCGATTACCGATCACCTAACACATATCTCGTGACGATGATGAGAGAATTTTAAAAATATATACGCTTTTTAAATATAGTGTAAAGTGCGAGAAAATTTCAATATTATACGAAAAATACGAAAACGCACAAATTAAGTTACTCCTACTAAAGATAATACAAATAAATGGCGTAGACAAAACTACGACAACAAAAAAAACATTTAATAAAGACGAGTAATAATAAATAAGAGAGACGGATGATTAGACGAAAATTGTATCTGGATTTTATATCATGTATAAAATATAATAATAATTATTATCACTATTAAAAACGCGCGTATTCTCTTTAATTTTTATCAAATTTAATTTTATAGATTTAGACAAATTACATTATGTGATATTATCGTTTTCTCAAAAAAAAAAATAAAAAATATGTAAAAAATGAACGCTAATTAAACAGATCTCCTTGAAGTAAGACAAATACAATACTCGGGTGTCAGAATTTGTCGCAAAGTTTTTAATTCGTTTTCGTAACGTAAAACATTTTGTCTCGTCGTTTTTCGCAAGTTTCTTTAGAGTTTTTCCTACACCATTTCTATGAAAATCGAAAACATTTGTGTATATTTTATCGATAATTTTTAAAATTATATTATGCAATACCAAATATACGTGACATTTGACGTATAATTATAATTTAAACGTTTTTTTTTTTTTTTTGAGACTTTTAGTAAATACACGAAAGACGTATGTGTGTTTAAGCGCGATTTTCCAATTTTTTTTCGATTTTTAATATTTATTTATTTTTTCACTGCGATAATATCCGACGAACTACACTGCTATAATGAGTATTAAAAAGTACGAAAAAAACTTTTTCCGTTCGCTCGTCCGAAAAGAAGACGACGGACGAAATTATCGTAATATAAAATATATATGTACGAAATCGTATAAGATTTAATAACCATTCTACGTCAGTGTTTCTCAATCTTTTAACTGTGGCGACCGCCCGCCTTTTTTTTTTTAAATAATAATTATAAAATCATATTTAAACTTATTCGTGATAATAATATATATATATATATATACTCGTACTACGTAATATTGTAATAATTATTTGAGATTTATTAAATCTTTTTTTTATTGATTTAAATGCTAGCGATCATAAATAATTAGTTGGTCGAATATTTTTTAGCGACCTCCCTCCCTCCCCAGGTCGAGAAACAACGATCTGCGCATAAATACCTACTATTATAATATTATGTAAATTTCGTGAAGTTTCTGCGATAATTGACACGACAAGGACTACTATATTATACATTACGCGTAATAATGTTATATCTCGTTATAATCTACTAATTATTAATATATATTCGGTTTAAATAGAAATTGACTCGAATATCCACCGTTTACGGTTTATTGTAAATATAAATATAATTCGTGTGAAAACGAGTGACAAAACTCGCTGTTATATTTATATTATACAGGTACAGTCTCTACTCTAATAAATTGTTATTTGTAATAATAAAACAAACAGACGTTTTTAAAAGTCCGAGGCAAGTGTGTGTGTGTGTGTGTGTGTGTAATATAAAATAAATTTAATAAAAATTACGTGTAGTAAGTAAGCTACATACTGTTTCGAATAATATAAGTCAAGCGTTCTCAAGAGTTTATTTCTATTATATTCATACGGAGTCCAAAAAAAAAAACCTACGTATATTATTGTCTGCGTAACGAACAACGCGGCGGCGGTTTGATCGAGCGTAGAAAAATACAATTTTACAAGCATCTCGAAAACGTCTGCTCCAGTCTTTCGCAGCCCGGGTGTGCCCGGAAATTTTTTTCCGACGTGAATAAAAAATAATTTTTACTTTTTATATTCTATAGTGGGATTTCGATTGTAAATTGAAGTTTCGAGGACTTCCAGACAATCCGCCCCGCATGTCTGAACTGACAGGGGAATATTTTTGGAGTTTTCGAAGCGCATTGTTTTTTTTTTTTTTTTTAAGAGCTCTGCGTTATCGACAACGAATCGGGGGAAGAAAACAGACGGTGAGTTTATTTTTTCGTGGTTTTTTTTTTTTTTTTGACTGGACGAGTATCACGCGCAGCCTTATTAATTTTATACACGAAAAACAACACCGATCGACGGTAATTACTCTTCGTATTTTAAAACGTGTGTTCGATGATGTCGCATTTGTTTTTCCCGGTTTTTTACTCTACTAGTTTTTCTATTTTTTTTTTCTATAAAAATCGAACTAGAACTCGTCCAGGATTACATATCACTACGCGTATAAGTGTATAAATTATTGACGGTCGAAATTCGATTCGGCTAATCTCTCTTTATACGAGTAAATAATATGAGATATAAACAGAAAAAAAAAATAATAATAATATACGTCAGTTGTACACCTCTTACAGATCATTAATTATTATAATATTTGTCGTCGATTACAAGAGATCCGGTCGTCGTGTTGTTATTCGGTCAAAAAAAAAAATAAATAAATAAATAAAACGTTTTCTAAACGCGTCGTGTTTACGGTTATTTTTTTTTTTATCCGAATTTTTTATTACAATTTTTATCGGCAAATGCGCCGATGCGGATACTTAACAATGTTTAACGGTTTTTATAAACGTACGGCGAAAAATATATAGTGAAGAATGAAAATTCGTTTATAATTACAAGTCTTGCCGCGGTACGTCGGTTACGAGTAACGTCGTAACGGCACTATTGCGAAGTGTTATAAACGTACAGTAAACGGTTATTTATTTAAAAAAAAAAAAAATCATATTATTATTATTTTATAATTGATTTTATTTTTCGTTTTTACGATAGAGTGTCTCTTTTCCGAGCGCTCGTTTACACGATATTAATATTATTTTCTAAACGTCTCGTGGATCGGAAAAGCGAGAAATACCGTTGCAGCGGTCCCGGTGAAATACATTTATTTTTCCTCGCATTTTTATATCGTTTCCGCGACATTCGAACTGTACTCAAGCTCCTCGACGCCGCAGTAGTAAACGACCGTATTTTATTGTTTAAAACGCGGAAACGCGGAGACGACATAATATTAACTCGCGTCGTTTCCCTAAAACGTTCCAGTTTTCTACACACACACACACACTAACTAACTAACTAACTAACTAACGTTACATGTTATCGAAAGTGTGTGCGTTGTTTTTCCAGATGGAAACGGGATCGGGTGACGCGATTTCGTGAACGGAGAAGAAACGGGAGACGGCCGCGGTCGGTCAAGAGAGTCTGGGCGTCTGTAGTCACGTAGCGGTACGCGACGTGACGAGGAAAGCCTAACCACACCAATGTGACATTTTCTATACGAGAAATCGCTAATAAATATAATTTCCCCCCCATCCCCGACGGATTCGGCAAATTCTTATTTTCGCAATTTGTTTTGTAGAATAAAAAAAAAAAGAACAAACACGCAATTATTATTTTCAATGTGCGCCGGTCCGCTCCGCTCCGACAAATTCACACTACGAACTCCGTGGGAAACTGTTGTTCGCACTGTGAAAGCGCGCGAATTCCGTGCGAAATTAAAAATTCCCGTTTATTTTTCATCGCGTCCGTGTCGTCACAACCGTCGTCGACCGTTAACGTAAACCTTCGAAACACTGCTATTGATTTTTCGCTCGATCCTTGTTCATTACTACGTATATATATATATATATAATACACACGGAAGAATTAAAGTACGGAGAGTTCTCGAATTCGGTGAAAGCGAAAAAAATTGCGCGTTAAACGTCGTTACAAAAAAAAAAAAAAATTATCGCGTATTACAGTTCGAAAGACGATTTTATCGAAAATTAAAAGCGTTATTCGCATATCTCATCGCGGTGCTCTGCAGCGGGTACCATTTATAGATAATTATTATAATGCGATCGGAGCCGTAGCTAGGGATGGGCGAATGGTGTCTGCAAATTTTATGAAATTCCAAAATTAATATAACGGCGATGTAAAAATAATATAATATACCTAGACGTTATTTCCGATTGTTTTCAGCGATAATTTATTCGAATTAAAAAAAAAAAGAAATCTTTATGAAATTAATAAATACTCTGTTAGTTTTGGAGATTGAACGCAATATTTCAATTGCTATACGGTCCTTTTCAGAGTGTCATTGTATTATAACGGTCGCGATAGAAACGTTTTCGGATTTTGGAAAAAAGAAAAAAAATTCATAAAACACTATTGATATTCGAAGCCGTAATTAGCGTTAAGAGATAAAAAAAAAAAAAACTTGAATTTTAGGAGACATTTTGGGGGATTTTTTTTTTTTTTTGATTTTGTAGTCGGCTCCGCACAAACGCTCGCGTTGAAAATACGAATAATTTTAGTTTTTCCTCGCATAAAATCGCGTGTTATCATAATTTTTTAGCGGCACACGCACACAACAGTCAAACACCACACACACACACGCACATCTTTTGATACTCGTCTAATACGGACGGTTTAAAGGGAGTTTGAAATCGCGTCGATTTTAATATTATAATGTACAAATAACGATAAAAGAATAAACAAAACAACGTGAACAACAACAGCAACAACAACAACAACAACAACAAACAACAACGAATTAGAGAAACACGGTCTGGACGACAACAACAAATGACAACAACAACAACAACAACAAATGACAACGGCGATTACGCTGGCGTATGGTTCCCATCAGCTGCAGTGCGGCGGTCCTTCGGACGTCCTGTGCACCAGCGCCTTGTGCTGTACGATTTTCGCGTCGCTCGACCGCCGGAACGCTAACCGTTTGGTGTGCGCCGTCGTCGTCGTCGTCGTCGCCGCCGGTTGTGTTGTCGCCGTGGCCATTGTAGTGGCCGCCGGTAACGGTTTCGGGCCGCACGCGCCGTCCGGCGACGCGTCCGTTATGGTAATGCTCACGTTGGCCCCTTGCTGTTGCTGCAGGTACTGCTTGTGCTGCTGTTGCTGCTGATGCTGTTGCTGTTGTCTTCGCGGGTTCCGGTTCGTCGTCGGCTCGCCGTCGTCTTGCAGCGACAACGGCACGTTGGGTTTCGTCGTGGCCTCGGGCGACGGTCCGCTGATGGTGATGTGCACTGGGCCTCCTCCTCCTCCGCCGCCGCCGCCGCCCTCCACGCTGTGCACACACATACGTGGTTATAAATTTTTTTGTTAATAATTCTCGATAACTACTAAATACAAGTAATAATAATAATAATAATAATAATAATAATAATAATAATAATAATAATAATATAATAATAATAATCACCTCGGACTAATAATAATAATAAATAAGCCGTAATAATTCTATAATCGTTTTTAATTTAATATTCGTTTGATTTTTAAATATAATAATATAATAAATCCTGTCTAATAATACTTTGCGTGCGTATTATATAATCCTTCATAATAATAATAATATATATATAATAATAATACGGAAGAATTAAAGTACAATAATAATAATAATAATAATAATAATAATAATAATAATAATAATAATAATAATAATAATAATAATAATAATAATATACTACACGGGTTTGCTGTAATATCATTTTCCGATTGATAATATTATATCCAAAACGTCTGAATTGTACATGGCCTAATGGCCGGTTTGATCGTGAACTATTCGCGTGTTTCAACGATGAAAACGATCTTTCGCCAGAGCGGTTTGTTTGTGACGGGGCCAAGGAAATTTATCGAAATTAATCGAAGAAGGGATTCCAGGAAAACAATATTACATAATAGTTGCAAATGGCGTCCTCACTCTCACCTAACGGCTGACGCCTTTTTCACTCTCCAGAAAAACGGGGTTTAATTTACACGGATTTTATGACGAAAACGCTTTGACGTATTTACGCGTTCAAGCCGTGTCTTTATATTTCTAAATCCGATTCCGAGTGTACCGAATATATTATATACATATATATAGACGCGTGGACGTAAATTTTTGGAAATATGTTGAAAATAGATTTTTTTTTTTTACTATTATACTAGTATAACGCACTGTGTGGTGTAGTGTTTTTTTTTCTCGTTATTTTTATATTTCATGTCGCGAAATATATAATTATGGAAAAGCGTAATCCCAGCAGTCCACGCGCACGTGAGGACATTAAAAAAAAAAAAAAAATTATTATTATTATTATTATTATTATTTGTTTTTTTTTTTATCTCGAAAACGATTCTATAAATGTGGGTAGATGGTTTGCGTACACATTTTATAATATAAATCGTAAACATTACGCGGAGGCGTTGATTGAAAAGCTATTCATCATAAGTTGCGTGACGCGACATACGTGAGGCATTACGTTTTAATTAAAATGTGTGTGTGTATATTTTATATATAACGCGCGCGTTGAGGTGAAACAACAATAGACGACATAGAGAAACGTCCGGCGGAATTATTCGCGCGCACTTTCGGTCCAACGAAATTAAATTTTATATTTTTAATGCACCGTGTATTAATATCCACCGAGTATTCGAAGTGTTGTACAACAATAATTGTTTTATAGCGACGAAAAAAATTACAATCAGAAAATTACAATCGCGAAATGGATTTATTTTTTAATACGAGAGTGCATGTCCGCGACCTAACCTAAAAAAAAAAGCGTTATCGATTCGTCGTGGTATTCCACCGCGTCTATATGAAAATATGTATTATAACCGAGGACAGGATATATGTTTTTGATTTTTTCAAAAAGTCCAAAAATTATGGCCGGATAAGTTACAAGTTTGCATATTACAGTCAATAAAATATAAAAAATTTCAATTCGCCTATTTTTGTCATATAAATGGGTTTTAAATGCGTATTATATTTATATTTTGGTTACATTTATTTATTTTTTTCAAAAATTGTATTTCAATCATTCTCTCCCCCTCTCATATTCTTTTTTCGTTTAACCACATAATTTATTAAAATATATATATATATTTTTTTTAATATTGCTTTTCGAATTGAAAACGCGACGAAAATACCGTAGAAAACGAATCATATTATATACTTTTATGTGAACATTGTAAAATAATAAACATAAAATAAAAAAAAAAATTTTAAAATCGAATTTGTTTTTTATTTTAAAGCGTATATTTCAACAATATACGACCATGAATGCATATTTCTAAGTTTTTTTTAAAGCGTATAATTATATATATATATATATATATTGATTAGCAGTGGATAGAATACAGAGCTCGGGAGGAGAACGAGGAGCTATAAACCTCTCCGAAACGTTTAAAAGTCGTGTGTTTTATACGTTATAAACTATAAAACCGTTAAGAATTATTATGACTTATAAAGTACCCGGAGCAAAAAAAAAAAAATTCTGTGCGTGTTCCACTAGTTGTTACGACAGGGACGTCATTTAGGGGAGAGGAGTCAAACCACATGATACTTCTAATATAGTCCCATAAATTGGTCTGATTTGGTAATGGTACTTATAATGCGGGGAAAACAGAAGATAACAATATTAATATAGAAAAAAAAGCTGTAGATGAAATTTCTAAATTTAAAATATACCGATATTCGCTTAATTAAAATTTAATTAATTCGTTTTAGAGCTCTATACCAATTGTACAAAATAGTTTTAAATATCATATGTGTTTTCCTTCTTTTTGTATTGTTGCATTTACTACGTCTTCAAAGCTTTTCGATAATCGATTATTTATTATCGTTTAGTTTTTAAATTGCTACTATTATTATTATTATTATTATTATTATTATTATTATTATTATTATTATTATTATTATTATTATTATTATAAAGCCTATTCGTTTGGTACATAGACTAGCGAATACCGCGTTTAATGTGCTCAGTATAGAGTAAGATGCGCCAGAAAATATACCATAGCAGTTGTATTATACACGCGTATTGTTTGTATTTACGAAAATGTTTGTTGAAACGTCTTCGCAAAACCATAATAATAATAATTAGCGTATATAAAGTTTTCACACACGTATATAGTTTCATATTCGTGTAAACTAAATATATGTATGTATAATAATGCGCATAATCCTTTATATCGCACGCATAAGTATATATAGTTTGACCATTAATTGTTATTTATTATTATTAATATATATATATATATATATATATATATATATATATATACACACACGCCAATATTTAAATGTGTGTATCGGACAAATACGTGTAAGCACGTTTTGTACGCGTGGTTATTATTATATACGCATTTACCCGAATAATAACAATAACAATAACAACAACAACAATAATAATAATATATAAAAAAAATTACGTCTGCTGTACTGTTACACAGTTCAAAGTTCAATACTTGCTCTCTAATCATTGTTATCATACATGTAATGTTTTAGAGCGCATGTATATAAACATTTAGTTTAATTAATTTATTAATTTTTATATAAAATAATTTATTTTCATTTAATTTTGATTAAATTATTGTTGACTGAAATGAACAGTTGATTTAATTCTTAAGACTTAAGTACATTTTGTCTGTCACTAATAAGGGGGCAGAACTAGTAATAGTAATAATAATAATAATAATAATAATAATAATAATAATAATAATATGGTCAGTACAAAGTGAAATCTTTATTAAAACTGGTTGTGTAATTATTTTATTTTTTTTGTAACACGAGCTGATCGAAAAAAATATCTAATAATCGGGTAAAATGTTATTGTTTTATTATATATCTTTCAGGAAAAATAAAAAAATTATTTACTCTTATATTTATAGAAAATCGAAAACTCATAAAAAAAATTTTGTTAATAGATTATTATTATATTTTTTTAATCCAAAGTAAATTTTCTTTTTGGGTACTATTGTCTTAAATATAGAATAAACTTTAATATTTTCATTTTAACTTAATTATTGTTATTGGTAACATAATTTTTATTGTCCGTTTCTTCTTGAACGTTTACAATTTTAAGTGCTTATATATAATAATCAATAGTCGAGCTAGACGCATTAGAAAAAAAAAATACTGGCGTCTTTTGCAATAAACGTCTTATAATGTCGGCCTAACGGCTATTACTATTTCTTGAAATTTCGGTAATATTGACAATAGTTCAAAGCACGTTAAAAAGTAAAAATTCAAAATTTTATTTATAATTTCTTACGCTATATGTCCGAATATTTAATACTGTTATTGATACGTGTAAATGGAGTTTTTTCCCCGTAAATAAATGAATATATATATATATATATATATATATGAAGATTACTGTATTGCGCGTGGGAAACGACTTTTGAGGTTGTTTTCTATTTTTCAAAACGATATACTGTTTCGATTTGCAAGGGTGTTCATGAAAAATGTATGTGTTTTGATCATGGAAATTCGACAAGACAATACATTCTATGGTGGGAGTAGTGTGTCAAGAATATATAGGGTTTACTACTGTATTTGAAAACAGAAAAGTCAATATTGAAGCGGTGTACGTGTGTGTGTAGGAAAATAAAATAATCTTAAAATAAGTCTCCCGTTTCTAGTTTCTTTTTTCCTCCCCCCCCCTCCCCATTTCGTTTAGAATAATGTGCTGTTTGCACATACATTTCAAAACATATTTTATACTTTTAGCTACTTTCGCGTTTCTAGTCGTTGGAATTTTATTGTACACTCGAAACAACACCCGCAAATCCATTGAAAAGATCGTTAAAAAACAAATCATAAATCATTATGATGATGAAAATCGTGTGAGTTATTGGAAAACAATAATATCGACGAGTGTACTCACAGCGATCGTTTCTTGGGCGATTGTTCATCGTTCTTATTGGTCACGTCTAACTGCGCGCCGGACAACAGAAACAACGGTAAGTTAAGCCAGAGAGACGCTCCGAGCTCGGATATGTCGGACGCGTCGGACGCTCTAGACGATTTCCTGGACGAAGCTCTGGAACTACCACCGATACCGCCACCGATACCGCTAATCGACATGCCTTTAACGTGTAAGAACGACGAGAGACGCGACTGCCAACCTCCTGGGCTCGATGACTGAGTGTCCGAATACAAATCCGTTATGTCTTTTTTCCGCCTAAATATAATTTTTATTAAAAAAAAAAAAAAATTCATTTGTAATTTGTAGTAATTTCATTCGCAAATGTTATACGCGCAATACAAATGTTGATAAATGAAAAAAACGAAATATAGTAGTTCGTTAAATAAATCGTTCGGATGCGCGAATCGTAATCGAATACACTTACAGTGTCGACGTGTCGTGCGATAGGAATACATTTCGACGTATAACGAAAAACAAATGATTATTATCCGTTGAAACGCTGCGACGAACACTGAACATCCATAAAGTTATAAGAAATAAAAATCGATAATGAAAGACGAATAGATCGGCGGGATAATATTAGAAATGTGTTTCGAAGCATATACGAGATAACGATGACGGATTGTTATTTACCCGAGAGTTATACTATAGGCGTGACAAATGTATAAAATACCTCCGGAAGTTACGGTAAGTTCGTTGTATTAGTCTCGCAGCTTTATCTTGACGTTTCCATATACGCGTGGACGACACGATTTCCAGTTCTTTGCGCGTGGGGAATTGTTTTTTGAATTTCACATCCATTTGATCTTGAAGCTTAGAGAAAAAAAACCACACAACAAATATTGAAATCGTTGTACGAGCAGTGTCTTTCAAAATCATATACTTTTTTGAATTCGTCCGTTTCTTCGACGTGGCCAAGTACGTGTTTGACTAGCGCGTGGAGTATGTCCAAACAATGGATCTTGTTGCCTCTGGCTATCGGCAAATTGAAACTGACCAAGGCCACGATGTTAGGCTTAGGTATACCCAACGGCGGGTCCAAGCTGGCGATGAAATCCGATATTTGATTGAACGCAATGAATTGTGTCGCGTGTGGATCGTATCTGTAACGAGAGAATACGACGTTTAAATTGTTGCGTTGGAGAGAAAAAAAAGAGACGTTTACTTGGACCACCGGATGTAAAACATTTCGAGATCGTCCTCGACAATGCCGATTTCTTCTTCTTGATGGGCCTGGTTAAAGTTTTCCAATATGATGGCTATGTACATGTTGATGACGATCATGTAGCTTATTATGATGAAACTGGTGAAATACGTGATGGCCAGAATAGGATGTCCGCAGTTGCCGTTCGGAAGTCCCGGAGCTTCAAGTTCGCAATCCGGCGGTTGCACCATTAACGACTCGAGAACATCGTTCCATCCGGCCGACGTCATCAACCTGTATATGTAATAAAACACGCTCATCGTGGTCATAGTTCGAGAAACCAATCACTATTGGCATTTTCGAGTGAAATATAATATATGTATATGAGGTATTACAATATGAACTAACCGGAATAACAGTTGCATGCTTCGACCAAAAGTCTCAAAGTTCACCATGTCGTTAATTGCTTTTTGTTTTTTGACGTGCCCGAAAACGGACATACCGATGATTGCGTATATAAAAGTAATCAGACCGAGCAGTGCGCCGATGTTGAACAGTGCCGGTAGAGATACGATCAGGGCAAACAACAGTTTGCGTATACCCTTAGCGGCCTGAAAACCGAACGTCATGTAATCTATTATAATTTTTATACACTCTTGGCCGCTTTAGTCTTACACTTCCATTAAACCCACGATTTTCCACTTTTTGTACACTATATTCATATCATCTACAATTCCATATATCCCCGCTTCTTCCGTTTTCCCGTCCACTACCTAACATTCCAAATCATACAGAATTGCTAACCCAATTACTGTTTTATAAAATCTGCTTTTCAATATTATTGCAAACATTTACTCGTCGCATAAAACACCAGACACTTCTCTCTATTTCATCCAGCCAAACTTTATCTTATTTCATCAAGTCCTCATCAGAACCACTATTCTTTTGTAATTACCTTGTCACAACTACCTTTCCACAATCTGCTTCATACAAAATATCGGTTATTTCATTATTGATTTTCAATTATTAAATATAATTTATTATAATTAATCGATTAATACTCGACCACGATATTATAATATATAATAATAATCGGTTTAATTTTGTTATAAATGTTTCGTAAACTCACTTTAATTAATCTCAATATCCGTCCGATCCTGAACACGCGAACGACTCTCAAAAGTGTCGGCGATACTGGAAAGTCGATCATTATATCTTCCATAAGTATACCGAGAACGGACGCTAAAACGAGCAAAAAATCGAATACGTTCCATGGGACGGTAAAATAATGAAACCGAAGACCGATAATTTTCACCAGAGCCTCTGTAAAAACAAAAAAAAAATACCGCAATTATATTATACAAATATATATGTAGACGACGCTGGGAGATAAATTCTACCTAATCCAAAAACGGTTGTAAAAAACGCGTTGCAAACTTCTAATATGAAAAATATCGGGACCGGCTGATTATAGTGTTCGATGCCCATCGTTAACATATTTAAAAAAATTAACACGAAAATCGCAATCTCAAATCTGAAAAACCAATACGACGTCGTATCAACTTGTGTCGACAATACACACATATGACGAATAGATTACGATTGACGTGTTTATGTTCGTTTTACCTCCTGGAATTCGATAAATCGTAAAATATTGCCATGAATTGATTGACCGGTCGTTTAATAACTTTCTGTGGTTTTTTGCGCCCAAGTTTTTTCATCGCAGTGTAATAATGTTTTTGACTCTCGGTGAGAAACATTTCTAACACGCCACCTTCATACTGTAACAGACAGCCCATTAAAACCGAAATGTAATGACGAATAAAAAAAAAAAAAAACCAGCTTACTTTTTTCTTAAGCATGTTAAAATTGTCAATTATAACGCCGATGAAGAGGTTAAGAGTGAAAAACGCTCCACATACAATGAATATCACAAAATATATGTACGCGTATAAGTTCGCCTCGTATTCGGGCTGTAAGTCTACTCCGCGGGCGTCTACAGCGTCGGCCATCACTTCCATCCAACCTTCGAATGTAGCCTGCAGAAAACGTGTAACAATTAGTAATGATCGCGCGCCGTCCGCGTAATTTTAATAAAAAAAAAAAAAAAATAAAAACACAAAATACGTTGTAATTTCGGAGAAATTTTCAAAACTAATAAGTAAACTTACGACTTGAAATAAAGCCAAATAAGCTATGCCCACGTTGTCAAAGGATATTTTCGAGTTTAACCAAGTATAGTTGTGGAGCATGCAATCGCTGCGATTATTGACGATCTACGAACATTTAAACATGTTTATTCGACACAAAAAAAAAGGATTATTAACGTTTTTTTCATCTTTAAACACTTACGCTTACGGACACTCGTTCGCCGTTGTCGTCGACACACTTAAAGAATTTCCCGCCGAAAAACTGCACACCCATGATTGAAAATATCAACCAAAACACGAGGCAGACCAGCAACACGTTAAAAATGGACGGGATCGCGTACATCAAAGCGTTCACTACTATCTACGGCAATAAAATACGCGCAATTATTATTAATAACGAAATTTTAATACTTTTAAGTTTTCCAAAAAATACTTACTCGCATACCCTGCCATCTAGATATAGCTCTGAGTGGTCTCAAAGCGCGTAGAGTTCTTAACGATCGCAATACTTTTAAATTCTCGTTTTCGTCAATAAGTAAACTAAAAATTGACATCTGATGGGTACAATAATAATATATATTACTTACAATTCATATTTTTTTAAAGTTTTTTTATTATTATTTTTTTTTCACATTACCATTGCGATAATGAAATCTAAAGCAGTCCAAAAACTTTTAAAGTATTTATGAACTCCTAATGCTATCCACTTTAGCATAAGCTCGATCGTGAAAATAACACAAAACGTAAAATTAGTCCAATACAATGCAGTTTTGAGCGTTTTGTTATCGTCCAGATAAATGTCTTCGAAGCATAAAGTCACACTCGACGCAAAAATCAGCACCAATATGAACCATTCAAATATCGGCGTATCTACTATGACGAGAGTTTTCTGGCGAAAAGACATCCAGCGATCTCCGAAACACTTGTCCACCCATTCTTTTTTTATTCCAATTCTACAAACGAAATATTTTTTTGATAAAACAAACGCTTATATATATATATATATATATATATATATATATATATTGTAGTCAACAAATAAATAATAAGAATACTTAAAAAAGAAATTAATGATTTGAAATATATACCTTATTATTATTATTATTTGTTTACTGTTTAAAATAAATAGAAAACTACTAAGGTTTAATAGTTAAAGGTATAATACAAAAATATCTAAATGGATTTATTGAAGGGCTCGTCTTAAATCGATTTAGTAGTAATCGATTCAGTGGAAATACCGATTTCAAAATGTTTTCGAACTATAATTAATTTAATGTATTATTCGTTGTTTTTACCTTTGGTAACAGCTTAATGGGAAACATTCTAGCGGCTCTTTTAATTGCTTGTTCCTGCCAAATCCTGGAAAACTGGTAGTTGCGTCTTCGAAGTTTCCTTTAGAATCTCTTCGACCGCCCACAGTTAATTCATCCACGTAAGATACAAGCGTTATCCAAGGTTTCTTCTTAGACTTTTCATCAGTTACAAGATCGTCGTGTTGTGGTTGTTTTAAGAAACACGTTTCATCCTGTTCGTCTACTTCGTCTAATAATAAAACGAAAAAATGTACAACTTGACTTTGTTTCAAGTAAAAACAATCAGAGATTAAGATTAAGGTGAACTTCTCACTACGTACTATATATTACACTTATTAAACTATATTGAAAATAACGTCAATAAAATGTACATATATTTTTATATTGCGTGTTATTTGTTTCGATCAGTTTACAAAACTCTTCGTGCCATTAAATTTTCGATTTTTTTTTTAATTTCGGAGAACATCTATATTTTGAATTTCCGCCGTGCCGTATTTTATTTTTTTACCCAAATTTCGGTGAAAGTTATGAGCTTCCAGATTGAATGTAATAAAAGGACGGATAAAAATGTAATTCCGGTATAGACATAAAATATTATTTTTTAAATCATTATATTATGTGGAAATTCATAAAAAAAAAAAAGAGTACGAACAAAACAAACGGAAATAAAATCAAATAAATCTATTACATAGTAATTGAATATATCTACTTGGTGTATACCTACATAAACGTGTATTTTCTTTGTATGAGAATGTATTAGATACTTAAAATTATATATAAAAAAAAAAAAGAAAAATACGATTTTACGCAATAAATATTTTTTAAATCATACCGAAGTATTTATAGATTATAATGTTCGTTTAAAGTTTAACGTTTAAATAAATATATATATATATAAAGAGTACATATTAAAAAGACGATTTAGTTGTTCGTAGATGCGTATTATAAAATATTTACCTTTGCTGCTCTCTTGTCTGGTGGCCAATATATACGATCTCCGATGCATCCCAACAGGCGGCGGACTAGCGTGATGATGTTCGGTAAGCTCAAACGTTTCGTTTAACATTGGTAATTCTATGTCTCTCGTTAGAGTAGGAGCGTATGACAAGGCGTCCTGCATGATTTGATGATACAGTAAGTCTTCGCATATCGATCCCTGACCATTAAATACTGGCGTCTGTTGAGTAGTGAACGGTCCTTGATTATAGCCTACGAATCAAATCGAGTACATAAAAATTCAAATTACTTAATACCTCCATATTGTATACGTATAAAATGTCTAAAAATGTTTACAAATATATGTATAAAATTTAATTTTCAAATTAAACAATAACGTTGTATTGATGAATACCTCGGAAATAAATATATTAATTGACGTGTTGCAAGGTCGTTTGCGGCAAAAGCGTACACGTGGATATACAATCGTAAAGTTTGAAGTTATAATGACATAAAGTTTATCCAAGCGGCGGTTAATATATATATATATTATACAATGTAATTAATTAGTAGTTAGTAAAGTGTATATATGCTTAGGAAATAATGCGGTTTCGTTTTCGTTTTTTTTTTTTTATGAATAGAAAACCTGACATTTATAATTCTAATATATTTATGATACGTCACGTAAAAATATCATCGATGTACCAATACAAACATCAGACATATCGAATTTATTAATGAAATCGACGAATTTTAAGAGTACAGAAAAAATATATATAATACCTATACAAATATAAAAAAGAACACGTAACAACTGTACTAAAATATCATTTGAAAATAGCGCGAGTTAAAATTAGTTGTATAATGATTTATATCGATATTCGTCCGAAATGGGAATAGTAGGAATGTGAAAGGGTCAGTTCAGCCAGAAGCGGCGTAGCGGACTTAAAAAATTATCAGAGGGGACCATTTGTATCCCCGACCACCCTACCAGTCTTAACAGAGCCCAGAATATATTGATCATCCTCTGGTGTTTAATTAAATAATCGAATATATTACATAATAATGTATCGCGTTACGATCCAAAACTGGGCATGATAAATATAACTCATCGAAATGAAATCAATGTAATAGAATGTACGTGCGAGTTGTGTGAAAAGTCACTTATATTTAACTTTATATAATTACTCGACTGAATTTAAAGTTAACATTTTCTAATTACCATTAAAAAAACATAAATAAATGAGATAAGAACTCCAAACGACATTTATAATACAATTGTGTTGTCGAATAATATATTCTCTGTATTTATGTCGCCGATGTAATTTTGATACTTTCGTAGTTTGAAAACGTTAAGTTAGAAGAAAAAAACAGTAACTCGTATTTAGTTAAAAGTTAATTGAAAAATAAACAAATATAATTCATCGGAGTCCTCAATCTCCACCAGTAAACAATGAACAAATCTCGTCGCCACGCCATTGAATCGTCGAACGTCAGAACAGGGAGCGCACTTGTTTTACCAAGTTTTAACGTTATCTTTATAATTTATTACCTACATATTATATGTACAATATTTAATCGATATCAAATCCGAAAATACGTATTTAATCACAACGTTTACAATTCAGGTAGGACGATTTTTCTTGTACGCACTTTTGGCAGCACAACATAAAATAGTATATCAATTATTATATCACGAATGTATTAAAACGCTCACGAATTACACAAATATTATTATTGTAGTTTTCGAAAATAGGAAAAATGTCGGGAAAACTTTAACAGAGAAGACGGTTGGAAAGTCGGTAATACGCGGAGACCAGTAATACATCGAGTAAAAAAACAAAAAGAAAGAAAACAGCAAACAAATATTATGAAATATCCACATGAACAAGTGATAATCAAGAAAAAAAAATCTATTAATGAACCGAGATAAAAATGCAAACGTAGAAAAGGAAGACGTGCGTGTAAACGAAATAATGAAATAAATAAAAAAGAAAGTAGTCACCAGATAGCGTATCTACGACACGGCACAGAGGGCGCGGCAGGAAGGCGCGTATAAATAGCGGTAAAAAACAAGCGGTCCGTTCAGTATAGTTTCGACATTCCGACGCGAATTTTACGTACTCCGAAGACGGAACCTGCAATGGTTCGTTTCGAAACGTCAAACGAAAATTGACTGTTAATTTCGACGACTACAATAATTTTGAAATTATATTTAGCGTTGAAGGCGCGTCTCCGAGGCGTTATAAGGCAATAAAAAAAAAAAAAAAAACTCTATCAATTATTTATAATAAATATATTTCAAAAGTAATTTCACTAGTATCTGGGAACTACGTCGGTAACATTTTATTATTGTCACGTATTTTTTTTTCCGTTAAGTTGTTGAAAACGAGACACAAAACGAGTTTTGTGTCGTGCACTTTTCTACGAAACCAATTGGTAATACAACGTTCAAAGAGAATTCCGAACCCGAAAACGTATTAAGATTCTACAAGTGCTTTTTACACGAGAACGTTGGAAACGGAATTTTTATATTTTTGACTAAATATCATTTTAATTTGTTGACTTGTGCATGCGCGTACAAGAAACATGTACCAACTGAGATATGAGTATTACACACAATCGCGTGTGCTCGTGCATTTTAAATTGCCCATACCGCGTGGACTCCTTAGAAACGGATCGTTTCCAATCGTCATAAAGATGATAATTCGTCGGGACGGAATCGGTAAATATATAAAAAAAAAAAAAAAAAACAAGAGTGTTGGGCACGACGGATCCAATACGTAAATCCAAACGTGTGTAGACATCGTTTGGACGAAACGTATGGATAAATAATAAATATACGCGCGCAAAAAGGGATGAATACGCGATGAGAAGATGTGATTGTATAATAGTATGTGAGCCGGCTGCAGTTGCTCCGAAACGAAACGTACATATGGTAGAAATGACTTGGAAACGACCAACGCGTTAAAAATCGTATAGCCGGGTTAGGTGTGTGTGCAACTCGGCGAAGAAAACGCAGCTGACGAACAGAGCGGCTTTGCCGTAAATAGCTTTGTAAATAGCTTTTAATAATATAATATATCGTCGTGTCCTATACATTACACTAACTCTACCGTCGAATTTCATTACAATATTATAAGTTCGTAATCGACGTTATCCATCTACGTGCTGTGGTAGACCCGGGGCCGAAACAACGCGATTTTATCGATTTAACCAAAAACGTGAAACGTAATATTTTTTACGTAATTTATTTAAATTACACGTTTTCGGTAACCGTTAAAGATTAACGGTCCAATGGAAGGGGGGGGGTGCCGCCAATGGTTTATTCGAACTCAAAATAATATTATATAATTCACCTGCACGCGTACAACAATTGACACTTCTTGCTGATACGTCATATAAATGCGCCGTGTTAATAATACAATAATGATATTAAATCACACTTTAAAAGGAAAAAAAAACTGAATCCTTAATATCCAAGAAAATACTGTTTACACCCGTAGGAAATTTTCGTGCGTTACGCAACGAACATTATTATTCGTACGCAGAACAACGATAAAAAATTATTTTCCCTAATAAATTAAATGTACTGAAAAAATACGTTTGTTAATAAAAATACGCTACACCACATCATACGCCGGTATCGAAAAATATATAGTGGCTATCAAACCGAGTGTAATAAAAATTTATCATCAAACACACCTGTGCTATGACGTATCGCTTGTTGCTTTTACTTTAAATAAATATTAGCCGTTATTTTCCATTAATAGCGTAAGGTTTCAAAGGTAATTTTCCGCAAATTTTAATAATGATTCCCCTCCTCGTAAGCTCTAACCGTCATTGTCGTCTCATAAGGCACCGCCGAAACTTGCGTACAATGTTTTCAATAAACGTAACTCCTATTCACGTTGTTTATCGTATCGAAACGAAGGGGAAATGAAAAATCGATAAAATAAAGTGCAAAACGTATTTTTACACATTATTATCTCCGCTGTTTATTCGAGTTTTTTTTCTTGCCTATTATTATTATTTAAAAAAAAAAAAAAAAAGGCGTAGAGAACGCGAAATCAATACTGATTTATTGTATAACATTTATTACGCGTATTTATATATATATATATATATATAATACACTGTAGGAAATTCACGTTTCGGCGTGTCTCGGGAAAAAGTAAACGAGAAGAAATATATTTTCTTCTCGTAAAATAATTTTAGATAAAAAAAAAAAAATAAATTCATTTTAACCGACGAAGAGAACGTGAAAAAAATACATAATTCCAGTTATAAATTCCGGAGAAATCAATAAAATCAGATGTTAAATCAACAACAAACGCCGAGTGCGTCGACGTGCACGCCGAGTAGTGTGAATTATACGATTGTCGTTCGAAATATTATTACATGTACTCGGAGTTTTTAATAGGCCACGCGACCGGGGCATACGTGCTTGGGGTTTTGTACAAGTGTGCACACATCAATACATATGTTACCTTTGCGTACCTACGCAAAACGTTGTTGCGAAATGTGTTAGATTAGACAATATTAATCAATTCGTTTACCGACGTAATGCATATTAATAATGTTCGTTTTCGAAATATCTATAATAATAATTTATTGACTAAAAATGTAAAAAAAAAAAAAATAAATAGTCGATCAAGTGCAGAGTTTCGCAAAGCAAAAACATTTAAAGAAAATTGCTGTAGACATAAACAGGTCGATGGAAAAAACCATCGCGGCAGCGTCAAAACCATCGATTCTTCTTTTTTCTCTCTCGTCCCGTCTGCAAACGTCAGAAATGTTCCGACGGATCCACAAACGTCATACTTTAATACCATCGCTATAATATCGTCGAAACGTCACGGATTAACAGTGATAACAACAACAAGAAAAAAAAAATTAACGAAACATCAGTGACTCGGTAAGGCGAAATAATAATAATAATAATTATAATAATTATAATAATGATAATTATTATTATTATTACTACTACTAAAAAAATAAATATAAACCTACACAAATAATAATCAGCGTAAATATCAATTCGACTTTGTCCGATTATTATTATCAAATGGAAAGAGAATTTTAATACAAAAATACCGCGGCTGCTCGATAAATACTTTTTTTCCTCCCCCGACGCACCCTGTATATAAGCAACGCGTTTTCATAATATTATATTATTATTAAAAGTTCGTTTGAATAAGGCGCACCACGTATAATTAATTAAAAATATAAACGCGTATATAATTGACTTTTTTTTTTATTATCATCAAAATCGGACGAATTGGTAATTATATTTGATGTATAAGGTCGAGTAAATAAAATTAGAACACCATTTTTTTTTTTTTTGTAAATCTTCTATAAAGTTATTAAATAATATAACACGAATTAAATTGAATTTTGAAATTTACGATTTTTAAAGCCACAATGCGCGACAATATGTCATTCCGTATTGTACGATAAGGACAAAGAACCCGAGTATTTATAGTCACTGGATATGGTTTTTTTTTTACTACAAATTATTAAGAATGAATGTGTCGCAACAGAGTGAAAAGTGTGTAAAATTGTAGTTGGGGGGGACGTGTTTTGTGTTCGTGCGTTCGTCGAGGATAAAACACAATTTTTTTTTTCTAGTCTTTTCGTCTTTTTACCGTTAGGTGCATTCGAATACGACGTACGTGTCAGACGGATATGATTTTCGTCAGAGCAGCGTCCACATTCTGGCAGAATTTATCGAAACGTCTCGGCGGCGGTGATATTCTATTATATTTTACGCCGCACGGCGAAACGGCGTATGAGAAACGAACACGATAATTCCGTGTCACGACGAGGTCTCGTAACGATGATGATGATAATAATAATAATAAAGTTGACAATTCAAAGACGGATTAATTATCCGTAAGTACCTAGTAACAACCAGCTGTATAGGTGTATTAAGTGTGTGTGTGTGTGTGTTTGGCGCGCAAGAACACAATTATTATTCTCGTCTTAAGTCCCCCATCTTATATACACCGTACCGCGCAGTTATATTAAATACTCGTATAATACGACATTACCGTGTCGCAAAACTCGACTGCGCGTATATGTGATTTTATTATGACGTAGCTCTCGGCGACAAGCGCTTGTACGAGAAAAACCACCGCCGCCGTTGCCGTTTCGGCCGAACGACGCGTTTCACCCCCTGACCGCAATATAACTGTAGTTACGCGCGTTTTCGCCCAGCCAAAACGCGTGCACAAAGTTTAAGTGCGTGTCGACATTAACGTTACGCGTGCGCGTGTGCACACTTATGCGGAGAAAACGATGTTTTCGTGCGGTTTTCTTTTCTTTTCTTTTTTTTTTTTTATCGCGTCTAACGGGAGGGAAAAGTGGCCGAGAGTTTGTGTCCAAAAAAAATGGTCCGACTTCGTTGAGTATCAAAAAAAAAAAAGAAGAAAAAAGTTAATTATACGTAATAAATTTGTAACGATTGGTAAGTAGGTAACACCGATAAAACGGCGTTTTATGGCCCCGAGCCTCTTACTCCAATAATAATAATATAACGCGGACACATTTTAATGTGGAACAACGATGGACGGCGAAATAATCATAATATGGCGGAATCACTGTTGCGGTGAACTCCAGTGTCGCGAAACTCGGTCAATGCGCGGAGGAGAACACGCGCGGTCGTCGTATGACGGTGGCGTCGAACACACGAGTGTCAAGTGAGACTCCACAGGGATTAAATGGTTAGGATGTCTATGGAAATATATTTATATTCAATACAATTAAATGTAATATTATGGAACGGAATTTTTTTTTTTACATTGGTAGGTGAGTAGAAAACGATCTTCCCCCAACCTCCCCCGGGGAGTTCAAAAACAGATCCGAGGCCGTTGCTAATTGCTGCAGACGGAGAAGAAATCATATTGTCGTTCGCATCGCGTGCGCGTGTGAGGAGGCATCTTATAACCAACAATATGCGTTGTGTCTCGTGATGGTCGCTCGCTGGGGACCCACCCGGTAGTTACACGCGAACGACGGAGATAGCACGCACGCGAAAATGTCGAAAGCGTTCACCGGAAAATAAATAAAATCAGATGATCAATCGAAACGGAAAAATAGAATCGTCGGCCGACGTCCCCGTCTCGTGTAAACTGGCCAAATATACTGTATATATAATAATAATAATAATTATTATTATTTTTATTTTTACGAAATAAACTTTTGAAGTGATACTTTTTAAGACGCGTCTCATGTGGGCGAGGAGTTGTTAACACGCGAAACGAGCGAGCGAACGAAATTCAATTTATACATAGAAATGAAACGAAAGCGCTCTAGTGGACACCGGATCGAATAGTTAACATTTCAATCAGTTCAAGCTCTTAAATCAGTTTCGTGCGACTCTTGACACCAAGCTTAAAGTAAAATTAATAAATATAATTCCGTCAGAACCGTTATATAGCGTTTTTATCGCCGTCGGTTTCGTTATCATTACAGTCGTTAATATGAATTGACACTGCGGCGTTTTTCAGTACGTGTAGCCCAAACTAGTCACGGTGCGTTTCGACCAATCAACCCCATCAGTTTGTTTACCATAAATGTGTAAAAATAAACGAAAAATATACGGATAACACCAGGTTTTCCGTTTTCTCGCCTAACGCTCAAATTCGTTAAGTCTAAACATCGATTTGAACTAACCGATGAACATTTGACTTGTGCGAACTGCCGCTTACCAATTATTATCAGGCAGATTTCGAAAAAAGAAAAAACGAACACCCGAAAAAGCACTTCTCATAAGTAAAATCTCATTCCTCGATGTGCACCCGAACAACAATGTTCTGGTGCAGTGTAAAAAATAAATGTCCCGTCATTTCAAATAAACATCTCTTAACAATGTGGCTCGCTTTGAATTAACGTTATAAATTTGCGGCTCCCAAAAATTACGGTTAGTGGCCACCCTTGTACTGTAAACTACATGTATTTTATTATATAATATCATAAGTCGTATATTATATTATATATAACACACGGATTCTTTGCCTTTAATAGAATTTCTTATAACGCAACTTCAACTAGAAATAAATAATAGACCAAAAGAATCAACGACGACGCTGTTATTTTCTAGACGCATTGATAAAATTACGTGTGTCAAAAACACACGTCTCATATTGTAATTATCACTGGCCTATTTATAGTATCTTCTATAGAAATAAACGGTTAATGTGTTGTTGGTTAATGGATTGGCTACAAATAATTGAATGTTATAACCAAAAGCAAACGACAAGGTTTTCGTATTTTTTTGTCTTGTACTCTAAACTTCTGTCTTTTTAACAAATGAATATCGTTTTAATATCTCGAAATCTTATTACAATTCAGTGTAATCTCTTGAATTACACAATTTCTATAACGACGGGTTCAATAAAACACTCGACATTGGAAATTTCGCTTCTGCCGCGCGTTCCCCGACGGAAATTAAACGTCCATATTGATGAGTTCAAATGTCCAATGTGTAAAATATGTTTGGCGTTTTTAGATTGTCTATTATTTTTGACAACAACAATAATATCGATTGCAGCGGGCGAATATCATTATTATCGTATCGATGAATACATCAGATCTCACACAGAGGCCTTTTCAAAATATATTTTTTTCCCCTGATCGTAACGCAGAACTAGTCTTAAACGACACATGACAGTACGCTGCTATTCGTATGCCGTTGGAATACTCATTCGCATTAGGACGCGTGACCCTGTAGAAAAACCGCTCTGTATTTGTTTCATGTTTATTCGTTTATAATATGACACGACCGAGGGACGATCATCACCTCCCCAATGTCCGGGGGACCTGCAGTCCGGTTACGTTCGGTAAATCCCTTTTTCGTACTCCGCCATCGCGTTATCGACGCTTGTCGCGCGCGCCCATGTCTGATTTATGATATTTTCGAAAAAAAAAAAAAACAAAAAAACGTTGCTGCACAGCATCCGCGACCGAATGTAGATTAACCTACATTCGAGGGCAATATACGTTTTCACGTTAGACATTATAATATGATATTATTATATTAATGCCGTGGGTGGTAATCAATAAAATTTTCCGTAGAATTTAATGGTAAAAAAAAATGTTAGGTAGATGGGACTAACAATAGGAAAAATTAAACGTTAAAAATTCAAATATTTTTTATTTTTTTCTTGTACGAAAACGTCAATTTTTTTTTTTTTTGGCCGAACACCGAAAACGTCCCCGTTTTTTTCTCCGATATTCGTCAATCCCTGTCCCACCGCCATAAATATTGTAAAATTATCATAATCACGTACGTATAATATATATACCTATATACATATTTCATGATTTATCGCGAACGTCAACGTATAGCCGACGTCAAGCGACTAGCGAAACAAAATTGCGTTTTAGAGTTTCGATACGCTTTTGTCATTATTATTATTATTAAAACGCTTATACCGAACGATTAAATGTAATGTGATGTTAATTTAAAAACTTATATTGAGTGGAAAAATTTTTATTTATCGAGTTGAAAAATGTTACGTTTTTATCTCAACTTTACCACCGTTCGCGAATCGCGCGCGAACGCAGAAGAATGTTTTTAGATTATTACGCGTTGAGACCGTGGCACAACGGTATATTTTTGCAACTCGCCAACGCGTTAGCCATTCGACGGTAAATAATTGTATTTATCACGCGATATTTTTACCGAAATCTTTTTTTTTACGGTCTGTATAATAAATAAAGATGAAACGACTATCGGTTTTTTTTTTTTGTCAGGCAAAGAACCGCGTATAATTCATATTCGTACGTGTGTGTGTGTGTTTTTTTTTTATAAATTCCATAATATCCTTGTCGTACTAATGGGTTAAATTAACGATTCGAAATCGAGTAATCCGCCAATAGTATCGATGGAATTTAACCGCGAAATTATGATACACGTATTTCGTCCACTGCCGAATGTAATATTTTTAAACGACTTTCCGCATTAGTTATAAACGCTTTTTCGCTCTTTTCATTTTTCCATTTTTTTTTTCTTTTATCTTCCATTTTCCCCCTAGTTTACGTATTCGCGTATCCTTCCGCCGCCGTCACAGCACTCGTTCGTGATTCACTCCCGTTACACGAGTGTCTTCTTGTTTAAATGCAAATACATCGTTTATGGTTCACGATTTTTTTTTTTTCCGAAATAACCGATTATAGTCTTTTGTTTGACACACACACACATGCACAATTTTTCTGCGTCATCGTCTGCTGCGATCGCGGAGGAGACGTGTATACGTTTCATTCAATTTTCACCACGACATCACTGGAAAAAAAACGATTTGAACCGCCCTCTATGTACTCATTTTTTTTTTTTTTGCTTTCTCGCCATTCTCGAAACATTTAAATCTACATAATAAAACGCGCCCTATTTTTTATATATATATATATTCAACAATGCGTTTTACAAAAAGGAAAAACATTTGAAATCGACAAAAAAACTTTATTGTACTGCTTAACGTTTTTTTTTTTTGTTTTATATAAATAACTGTATTTCCCGTAATACTCAACTTATAAGTAACATTGTGTATTTTATACCGGGTGTAATTTAGTAATTATGGAATTTTTTTATTTCAAACCAACAATCCGTTAAGTCATTGCTAACAACAAATTATTAACGGAAACCTCGAGAACGAATACATAATATAAAGAGAAAAACGTTTTTAAAAATCGCGGAATTTCATCGGCACTCGTTTATAATAATACGTTATTGTTGATTGAACTATAATGGTTTCGATTAAAAGTTTTTTTTTTTAAATAATACTTCTCGGTTAAACCGCAATTGAATCAGAAACCATAGATTAATAGAAATTATAGATGGGAGGCTTTACATTTTGTCAATTTAAAAAGTATACAGTGGTTTTTGAAAAATATTTTTCAAAATATAGGTAGTCTCGCGCGATGTGAATTAAATTCTATAGAATCCTCTAACTACTACCGGGTACTTAGAAATACCTCGATAAATTATTATTCAAACATATTCTGCAGACGTAATATTATACGCGCGTTTAATATAAAATGATTCTGGTTTCGAATATGTCCTTATGTGTATAAATTATACACATTGTTTGAAAATAATTATAATATTTAGTCATCGACTATTTAGGATTAAATGTCGCTGTATAACGACAAAATAATATAGTCTGATTTTGTTTGATAATACAAAGAAAACCCTGAGCACTTTATATTTTTGAAAAATATTTCATTTTAAAATCAATGTACATTTTGGAAAATTTCGTTTAATCATTTTACATAAAATATTATACTACGCGTGAAAAAAACAAATGGCATAGAACTAATATATTTCTCGCTTTATTCAATAACGTAAAACGTATACGCAATATATAAATATTAATCAACATTAATAACGACACTCTAGAGAGATACTCGGCCATTATATTTTATTTATATATGCGGCGGTTTTTATTCTGTGCCCATATTTATCCATAACTTGATTTCTCGTTATAAATAAAATCTATTTGACAAATGTTTATTTATTTTTTTCCAAATTTGAAGTTAGTTTTACTGCAGTGTACACGAATTTTCACTACTCCGTGAAATAACTATTGAATATTATTACAACTAAAACAAGATGTTATTAATAAAAGGCGGTCAAAGGGATTTTGTGGGGCGAGGAGAGAGAGAGAGGAGAAAAATGACTAATGATCTTTGATAAGTCGTTTGGACACTCAGCCTCCTATTAAAAATCGTCGTCGTTGTTGTTGATTAATTGTTATATATATATTAAGCGTTTACTGAAATTTTTAAAGAATTCAGGTGAAAATCGTATACCATTTTTTTCTCTTCGAGTCGCCGATAAAATCGCCAAAAAAAAAAATAACCAATTATTGTTAAAAAGTTTTTTGCTATTACCTTGTATTATTATTATTATTATTATTATTATTATTATTATTATTATTATTATTATTATTATTATTATTGTTATTATACTTTAGCAATAACGGCCGACAACTAATGACATTGACTTGGAAAAAAAAAATACAATTTTTTACTTTTAAATTTTATATTGTTTTAGATTATAATATTTTCTCGATAAACGCTACCCTATGTATTATTGGGGAAAAAAACATTGACCGATTATTATATATTATTTAATAACGCGGATATTAATTATCAGAGTAAAGTCCTATAAACGATCATTTTAAATTTCCGTTTAATTTTATTTTTAAACGAGAATATTATTATTATTATTTAATCGAAACGAATCATTTGTGAAACATATATACGTAATGTAATAAAAAAAAAAACCACAACACTCTAAATCGTACGATCCGTGTTTATATTAGAAAGGCAAATAAATGAAAAATAATATTATTATATTATAATAAACTACTAACGTCGATTTGCTTATTAGGCACGTCAAAAAGCGTTTTGGGGTGTACAATTTGGGTCTCTGGTGTGTTAATACGAAAAAAAAAAAGAAACGTAATAAATCGAAATACGAATTCAATATTGTTGTGCGTTTCGACAACATAATAATAATAATAATAATAATAATAATAATAATAATATTATTATTATTATTATTATTATTATTATTATTATTATTATTATCATCACGTCGACGGCCGTGTAAACGTTAATAATATATAAGTCTACGGTTTTATAACTGATATTTCTTTATACATTCGTAGCCACTGTCGGTGGTAGGATAAAAACGTTTTTTTTTCGTTTTATTATTATTATTATTGTTTGTTACAAACGACCGACCGAGTGCTTATGATTGTCGAACGAAACGCGAACAGTCGTCATCTTTATTCCGACAGAACCATATAAGTCATAACGCGCATGCCAACAAAAAAACGTGTTATTACATATTTTTTTCTTTTTTCTTTTTTTGTCCACCTTCCCCGTCAATAATAATCAAAGTAAATATTTGCGCAACGGGAAAATGGCGTGTATTCGCGTGCTGCGACTCGCTATAAAACAGAAAAAATGAAATAATTTTTGACGACAAACAAGCAGCCGGCTGGCGTATTATCGAAAATAACGCGGTTTTTATTTACTTATTTATTTCACGTAGAATTATAATAAGTTTTAATTTCTGGTACTTTGGAAAGAGTTTTTTTTGTGGGGATGGGAGGGAGAAGGAGATGCGGTTTTTAAAATCTATCGCCGTAAGCACACGCACGTGTCCGTTGCGTTAGATCTTATAAAAACCATAATCGTTATAACTGTATCATGTGTGTTACATTTCGTTCGCGCAATACGCCTCGGCTGCATCGTATTACTACGTGTATCATCATATAAATGTAAACTATCTAAATTGGATAAAGCCCACAGAATCCCTGAAGAGTAATTGATCTTCAGGCTCATTTCACCTGCTGTCACGTTACGAATCTATTCATTTTTTTTCCCCACCCATATCATTCGGAATATTATGAATTCGGATCGTGAATGGCCGCATGAAAGCCGATTTACATAATGTCGTCTTCCTTTCCCCGTAAAGTACACTACGTCACGACGGCAACGTACGACTTCTATAGTCTACGCGCTTTGGAAAATGTATTTATTTACTATCAACTCTACGGTTTTGTCTGTTATATACATATGCTTACGTTTTGCCAATATCTTTTAAGCAGTTCGATTTGAAATTGATTATGCGGGAAAACAACTTATGTATGAGAAAAAAAAAATTGGAAACTTGTACGCTTTGCTTTTTTGAAATATCAGTTTTCATTACATTTATCTTTCGACGCGAACCCGCTAAAATAGGATTTGTAAATACGTCAATGTCGATCAAAAACATCGCGAATTTATATTCGATAAAAATTGTTTTTTCTCCCCTTCCCCCCCTCATTACGAAATTGGCATATTATTTATATTTCATAGCGTAATATAATGGAATTTCGTGTATAACCCTCGAGGATATTAAAATCGTTTCTTTCTTTTTTTTCACTACTAAAACAATATTGCATCGCGAGTTTCATATTTTCAATTGTGTTTTCTCACTTTAGATTTAAGTTTTTTTTCTAGACACCATCAATTCAAAGAGTCATGCGATAAATTTCATATATTCATGTGTGTATACATGTATATACCAACTATACTAACATGTTTTTCGAATGTATATGCGTATAATTTTCAGCTCGAATAGCTGCTTTGATGGTTTAGGTTTTTATTATTTTTTATATTCAGTATACGTAGTACGGCGAAAAAACTATTTGTATTAAAATGTTGATTTATTTTGGAAACACTTTTTTTCTTTTTTTCGTAGAGTCAAAATGTTTTAAAAGTTTCATGTACAACGTACATCGAATTAAAAAAAAAAATATATATATAGGTCGTATTTGAAACTTCAACGTTTTCATTATTTTGTCCAAAAGGAGAAAAACTACGATCGGTCACGAAATTGTGACGAACAGAGGTGTACATTGGATTTATCGGTTTTCGTTAAACGCACGTAAAAACATCAACCTGAGAATATACAAAACTTTAATCGACCATTTAAACACACAAACGTCTACGTATACACTTTGATAATAATTATCGAAAATTATTCGTACATTAGATTTTAACGTATGCGTATTTTGTTGTACGATAATAATATTATCATTTACCTGTATCCGACGAATCTTCCGTCATGGCTCGTTGCATGTGTCGATCATTTTTTTCTTTTTGATCCAGATATCCGGCATTTAAAACCAACGACGTGCCATCATTCTGATCGGATTCCGCGCGTTTGTCGGCGATTTCTACGTCGTATTCGCTGGAATTCGCACAGTTTTTACATCGATTTCATTAGGTTCCATACATTTTGTGTACGGATATCGAAACGAATTCGTTTCACGATAAGTGCGTAATGTCGTTTGCAAAATATTAACGAAATACGCATAGTATAGTACACACGGCTATGCGATTTGTCAGGCCATGTTACATGGGTTTAGGTTTTTCGTTCGGGGAGACTTACGAGATTAAAATTTATGCGTATTTATTCAAATGATACGTGAAAATTGCGTGCGCGCGCATATAAAAACACGTAAGTCGGTTAGAAAGACGAATGGTTGCTGACGACAACGTCTCCGGGTCACGGAATTTAATATTTGATTCGATTTTTTTTATTTATTTATTTTTTTTTTATGTATTACGCGCAATATAAATCTATCGTAATACAATATATGTATTATACATCAACACGGGAATCGTTATTGACATGATTTTTTAAAAAAAAAAAAGACTATTTTTATGCGGTAAAAATTTTATACACAATGAATTCGTAATATAAAATATTTTCCATAAACGTTAATTTAAAAAAAAAAACGTTCATTTCTATTAGATTAACGAGAGTAGACGTTACTATATTCGCCGTAAACGTATTTTTTTTTAATACGTCTTTATTTATGATTTCCGTATAAATAATACTGTCCGAATATTATAATACCGTAATAAATCGAGTGGTAAAAATTAATTAATAATAATAATAATCGACGCGTGTACCGTACATAATAAGTTATATCCGTTTGTGTAACTTTATAAAACGATATCTCACCAGCTCTTCTGGCCGCCGGCACCGCATTCGTCGTTCGACTCGTTGACCGCGTCGGTTTTTAATTTCTGCTTATCGTTTTTCATCCGAATCAATTGTCTGACCGTACTTTCCAGTTTGAAATTTATCGAATTATTATCGCAAGTAGTGGTCTCGGTTTGAGATTGTCGACGTTTGTGCTTTCTGATAATTGAACGGATTCGTTGAAAACTCCTCTCCAGTTTCGAACCGTCGCCGACTTCCTGCGACGTGCACAATAAAAATAATAATAATAATATATTTCAGTGACGAGCACGGCAATAAAACTATTTTATTTCAAGAACATTTTCGAATTTATTGATTCGCCAACTCGTACCGTTACGAAACGGGTCGCAACGTTGAATATACAAAATATGACGGTTTTAAACAAAAACCAAACGGTTAATTTTATTAATTATTATTATCATACGTTTGCGGTACAGAACGCAGTTTACGTATTGTTACTTTTCATTCGCAGCGATACAATTTTTCAATTATCTTCGCATATCGTTTTAAACGTGAACTACTACTTCGAACTCTGCACCTGCGTTCGCTGTTATTAGAAAAAAGCGTTTTTGCATACATAATAATAATAATAATAATCGTTACAAGATTTAAGTAGAATATCTAGTCGACACAAATAGCGTATATTTCTAATTAAAAAAAAAAAAAAACGTTAGAAAAGTTTAACACACCATCTTATGTGCAATAAGAAAAGAAACCTCTCGTTTGAAATTCACCTGCGTAAAAATAAAAAATAAAATCGTATTATTGCGGAGCGGAAAGAACACGAAGTTTCACGAGGCGAATTTGAATTGTTTAAGAGAGAATTTTTTTAAGTTCTTTTAAACTCGTACAAACGCACGCGTATATATATATATGTAATATATTTAAATTATATTATACAGAACTTTAACATTTTTTTTATTATTATCATTGTCGGTCCAAAGACTGCCGTTATATTAGTCTAAAATTTTAACCATTCAAACTACGCGTAGATTTGTTTAAAAAATCCGCTTTTTTTTCAAGTTTACACATTTTCAGTTTATCGCGTACAATATGTATTGCACGAATGTATTGTCCTACCGATAATTTTTTTTTGTAGTGTAATAAATTATTATTAAAATTGAATGCGTTTCGAAGACAATAGCAAATATTGGTGACTGCTATATAACCGTAAATAAATAAATATATATTATGTTATTCAAATAATCGAATACACGTTAGAATTTATCGACGAACGAAAAAAAAAAGTTTACTTTTTATTTAACGTTTTTTTCCTCCTCCCTATACCGGCGTAGACGCGTTTATAGAAGCTATCGGGTAAATCGAAAAACGACCAGTTTTCAATCGATTAGTGGGAAACCGTTTTATACTTTTTGAGAATTTTTATGGTCCGAAATAGTGTTAGTAGAAAAAAACCATTACGTTCTCTTTATTTCGTTCGGAATACAGGATTCTAGGAAATTGATTCATAGGTATTCGGTTGAGATAGAAAATGAAATCGTAAAGAGTTTCGAGAAACTCGACGGAATTTCATTTCATAATTTAGAATATAATATTTATATTTATTTGATGGCGGACAATTCCTTATAAATAATAATTATTCATCGTAACGTCTTGAAACACATTTACTACGCGTGTGTACGACAAATATTATTAATTACCGTATTTAATATAATATTTTGTAGGATACGAAAATTTATTTAATTATCACGCAAAGTTATAATCAAAATAACAATATATTATTATAATAAATACGAGCAAATCAAATTACAACATATTGGACACGAACGGAGAAATTCACTGGCCTTTTCAACGTGAACGATGTTGAAAATATGTTTTAAGATATTATTTTCTAATCCAATGAATGTGTATTTATAAAAAAAAAAAAAATCTATTTATATAGATAAAATATATACGACCATCTGCCCTGCAGGGTCCTACTTTTTTTTTCATCCATATATTTGTAATATATGTATGCGTGTATATAGTGATTTTTTTCATTTAACAATATTCCAGCGACAAGTTTATTTATGTGAGCATAAATTTTAAAGGGTAAGACAGGATGCTGTTTTTTATTTTTATAACGGTTAGTCATACTCAACGGATTTCCGTTGAAAAAAATTTATATGTGTGTGTGTTGGTCATCTGGTACAAAACACAAAACTTTGATTTCTCAAACGGATCTTTACACTATTTTTACTGTTCAATGGTATGGAATAATATTGAATTCGATATATAAAATTGTAAAAAAAAAAAAAAATCATTTTTTAAAATTATTTATAATATTTTTATAAGTATACACTTTGCGGTCAAATTTCCATATTAATTCATTTGAAATATAATAGATTTTAAATATAAAAAATAATAATTATAATATAAAAAGATAAAATAAATAATGATAAACAAACAATATAAGACCATAAGTTATTACTTTTTTTCTTTTTTAATCATATTCGAATGATCTGGAGTAAAGTTGTGGTGCGCGATTAATAGAATATCGGTTACACCTGCGGTGGTGTAATAGAATATTGTGAAAAAAATAAAAGCTTATACGTTTATCGGTTTGTCCCCTTAATTTTTCAATTCGATCACATGATATAATTATTATTATTATTATTATTATTAAAAAAAAAATTGTTATTTGTCAAAAAAGTATGTTACACGTGAGACTACCCTTAGGCTGATATATCAAATGCGCGTTGCAATGTCATATTTTATATAATTCAATCGTAACAATATACGTATGTACATTAAATGGTGTGCACGGAAAAAATGTAATAAATAGATCGTCACACGGTATAGTATACCGTATAAAGTATTCATCGTGCTCCAGTGTTAAAGCGTGTTGAGTTTGAAGAGAGAAAAAAAACGTGTGTGTAGTAATTGACACTACGTTAGAAATGTTTCTTTAAAACACAATTTACTAAAATTTTCTTAGAAAAAGAATTTCGCGATTTTTTTCTCGCGTGAAAACGTTACGTTTATTTTATTGATTTTTTTTTCTTTTCCGGTGTATATTTATTTATGTATGTATGTTAAAAGGCAATAACGGTGTACACAGCAAGACGTGTTGAAAAGCCAAAGAAAAACGTGTTTTTTTTTTATCGTCTATACCTCGTGGTCTACGACAGACACTATTGTATCTTTTGGGATATTTGACAAAGAAATCATCGAGGAACTTCTTGACGAGTTTTGTGCTCTACACTTATGGCAAAGTTTACTGAGTATTTTAACGTGATGGGCCCATCTCTCTCTGTAATGAACCATTTCTTCGTCTACTTCTTGTTGTCCTTGCTAAATATTACACGGCAACGGCACACATTGGTTTTATTGTTTTCTAATCGAGTAAAAACCGACCGCTTACCTCCTTTTTCGATTTTAATTCCTCGGAATTGAAGCTGTTCAGTAACAAAGCCAAAAACAAGTTGAGCACCATGAAATTACCCATCACCAGCGCGGGTAAAAATATTGCGAAACATATACCGAAACCCTATATACACGGAAAATAATTTAAATTAATATCAGTTTCACGCGCAGTAATACCAGTGTATCACGTTTTAAAATAAATAATCCCCGGCGAATCTAATGTATAATAATAACTATTAATTGCCCCGCTGTTTAACCCGATTTAATAGAGTTCCACGTCAATGTGAATGAAATAATGTATTTCGTTTTAAAATCTCGTATTATAATAAACAACAATAAATGGCGTGCGCATTATTTCCCCGGGGATCGTTTTCTAATCAAGTCGCTGGGCCACATACCTCTTTTTCCTCTGCTTTCATACAATCCCATAACGGTTCGATCCATTCACCGCAAAGAATTCGAAAGATCATCATGAACGAGTGAAAAAAATCTGAGAAATTCCATCTGCGAAAAGAAAAAAAAAATCCGTTTACAAATATTTATTGTAACACGCGTCTTTTAATTTATTTTTTACAAAAAAAAAAAAACTCTCGTTTCTGCGATAGAAAAAAAAAATAACCGAATTTGAAAAAAAATTATAATCGTATAATCTATTTTTAATCGTCTTCACACTACGTATTAATTCGTTAATAATATTGACGAGTCAATTCATTCGCTTTATTTCGGTAAAATATATTTTGTTTACGTGTATAAAACGTTTTGATTTAACGGAGAATTTTAACGAATTAAAATATTTACGCAAATTCACCGAAAGAAAACAAAATACTTTAAGAATCGCATTTTTATCGATGGGAAATGATTAAGACGCGTAATTTGTCCTCCTCCGCGGCAATGACTTTTACCAAATCACCGACAACGTTGACAGACGGACGTCAATCACTTAAACTTCACAACGCCATTAGGTAGTCGAGCAAAATGTTAGCTTGTCGAAATTGTCATCCGAATAATATTACAGTCGTTAAAAAACATACCGAACGAAATATTTTTTTTTCTGAAAGCGAATAGCGATTTATCGTTTTCGTACGTAATCGCCCGTTGTTAAGTTTAATCCATCGACACCGCGTTCTTACATAAAACAATTCGCGTTATTTCTACAAATTATATCTATATATATATATATACGTGTTATTATCATACCTTGGCACGGGATCGGGATCGAATTTCTCCGGCATATATTCTTTCGAGAACAGTTGCATGCCGATAACGGCGAATATGTAAATGATGATGATCAGCACGAACGTTAGATTGCCGAGCGCTCCGATTGTCGATATGATAATACTTAAAAGCACTTTCATGGTGGTCCACGATTGAGCCAATTTCAAAACTCGAAGCTGGTACGATCGATGCACAAAAACAATACGCATTACGCAACAACAACAACAACAACAATAATAATAATAATAATAATAATAATTAAAACGCGTTAGCGTATACACTGTATTGGATATGTTACGGTCAAAGTGTATAATTGTGTAGTACAACAACGCCCGGACATTCTGTACAATGCCCAAAAACACAACGGGTTATAATATAATATAAAAGAATAGTTAATTCGCATATATTTATTTCTTGCGTCTCAAGCTATGGCGACGGCATTTAGAATTATTTAATACAGCAGCCCTGCATTAGCGCGTTTGATTGTTTTCCGTTGTTACTGTTTTACAACAATTGCTCCTCGCGTCTATCGACCGATTTGCCAACATTCGAAAAATGTCTAGTCGCTTCTATCAACGACACATTGGCGGTATCATTTCGTTCCGAACAAGCCGACTCCTTTGCACGCTCCAAACACATCGGTTCACAAATCGTCGCGGCGCGCTTTTTGACAAAATTGTCACGCGATAACGCGTACGGTTTTCGTATTATAGTTGAATGTTATAGTAATGCGTTCGCTTTTTTTTTTTTTTTTTTTGGTAGGCATCTCGAACACATTATCGCAATATAGTCTTAGTCGCGAACGGTAATCAATTTCAAGCCATACGTAATATCGTGCGCATTAGATGTACGTGTGCGCGAACAAACACGCCGCATATGAGAGAAACACGAAATATTCTTGGTGTAACGACGATTAATATTGCCCGCGCGCGCGCACACACAACTAACTGTACGTAATGTGACCAGGCAGTGTAATAAATGTACAATAGAAATTCGAATCCGACGGACATTGCGCGTGTAATACAACGGGCCGAATTATTGAAAAACACTTTGACACGTAATATATGCGCGTGCAAAACAGTAAAACGATCCGGGTGACCGCGTTCCGTTTCACTCCATTCGTCAGGGAGAAAAGTCACTGTCGTCCACACTGTACCCCATTGGAAAAGTCACGAGGACATTACTTCCCGCTGGTCTCCAGTGTTGTGGTACGCGCATGAGATTGTAATAAAATAACCAGTCGGAGTGGGAAGAGAAACCGCACATTTGCAGGTTGCCTAAGCACTCTCACCGAAATCTTTCTTGTACTGCCGACGTTTTCGTTGAAATTAACGGTATCGCTGGTGTGCCTTCGCGCACGCCGCTACGACGTCCGCCGGAGACGTTAAAGGAGTTACGCGATTGGGTAATGAGGCGGCGACGGAATAATTTCAAAGGGATAGCCGAGAATTAATGCGTAAGACGTTATCCTCCGCGAGATCACTTAGACCGGAGCACACAACGGCCTGTGTATTGTGTAATAATAATAATAATAAATATATAACCGAAACATCGGTTGAGTACGGTTTATCTGAAAAACGTCATGTTGTAACACAATTAATAATGTGTTATGTATGATTATGCGGCGTAAAACGGAACGATCGAATTCCACGAGTTTATTCGATTTATTTTAATTATTTACTCTGATTGATATATAATATATACGTGTGTGTACCGAAACACGCGTAAACACATCGTTTGCAGACGAAAAAGACACGACAACGGCACGTCCCCCTCACCTCCTTTCTGGCTCGCAACCGTTGATTATGAGCATTTATAGTATTTTTAGAATTCGCGACGTTGATCCAGTGTGTCTCTAATCGACAATTGGAATAATCGTATACGCAGTTCATTTTATCAGTTCTAACACGATATTTTCACCTGGTAAGTGGTGAAAATAAAAAAAAAAAAAAATTTTTAACACGTTTTTTTCGCATCTCCGTTTTATAGGGAAAGGACGCATTTGCTGTAGACACGGACTCGTCAATATTCTAAAAAATGAAATTACGGAACTTATTTCCCCCCCCCCCCCAATCGAAATAATATAATAAATTTAACGATAACAATTCAATAAAAAGTATTTCGGGAAAATTGTAATATTTTACGCGTAATGTTTATCGCCTACCAGTTTTTTTTTGAAAAATAAGAAAAATTGGGTACTCGTCCCTCGCTCCCCCCCCCCGCTTTTGCAGCCCCCGCAGTTAACGTACGAATTTGCAGAAAACATAAAAACTGCGATTTCTCGCCGGAATATCGTTACGTAACGCGTGTGTGTGTGCGTATATATATATATAACGAAGGGAGAAGCGTTTAATGGTTTTTAACCTGCCCCTGCCCCGGTCCCTGCAGTTCGCTCCGGTCTGGCGTATTCTAACCCGGCACTTTGCATAAAGGTCTTGTGCCTCACGCGAAATATATATTTAGCCATCGGGAAAACGCGGATGGCAGTTTATTGCACACACACACACACATCCCATTACATCCCTTTCGTTCTTTCGTTCGAAACGGTTTCTCTCAGAAAACCCCATCGCGCGAATTTACCGTGTGCCAGACGCAGCGTCGTCGTACAAAACATAACTCATAACAGCATCACTATTATGATATAATAGGAGAATAAACCAAGTCAGTATTGCGCAACGGCAAACGGTCATTTTCGTGTGACAAAACGCGCGGCACGACGCCGGTGTTTATAATATGATTTATCGTATTTACAGGAATGTGTCTGAAAAGTGCGTGCGCACTGCGCAACATAATATATTGATACGACGTTACGCCGTTTTCGTAATTCTAAATTAAACGAATTCGCACTATTGTTTTCTGTACGTAACGCCGTCCCGAACAACTGAAAATACATAATTTTTTTTTTTTTTTGAAAATATTTCCATCGTTTCTCGCGTTACGACGAGTACATATTTTAAACCAGCGACGGCCGAACTCTCGCCAATCGATTATTTTTTGAAGACTTTCCATTCGAATCCGTGTGAAGGAGATTCCCCGAGCGTTCGGGGTAGTTCAGGCGGCAAAGACGTCTTATCGCGACGTATATTATCGCGGTTTGCGAGTATTTTCGACCATGAAAACTCACATTAAAAATTGAACATTTGCACGTCGTTTTCCGGGCTAACGTAATACGAATGTTCTTTGTCGCGGTAAATAAAGTTTGGCCACCACTGCGAATCGGACGCGAATTGCGCAAGAAAGGAAAAAAAACCAATTCGGTATTCTATTTTAATTATTATGTTTCTTTACAATGTCCACTCGTATCGACTGAAATCGACACATCGTTGAAACGCGATTTTACTATCGAATTTATACGGTATTTTTATTATTCCTACCTATCCGTAAAACAACAAATCGCACGTCTCAGGCTACTCCATAACGGTATTATTGTGATATATACGTGTGTTTGTAAAGCCCACTCGGTATTTTCAAGTCTGTATCCGTATGAAAACAAAACAATTAATAATTCAATAATTCCGTATAGGAGGGGAAATATGAGAAGCTTTTTTCACGGTTCACGCGACATTTTTTTTTTTTTTTAAGTCGGTTCAACGATATTCTCTCGGATTAATTACTCCAAGAGTGGAGAAAATACACTTTTGGCATAAAGTAATTGTCGCTATGTAGTTGAAAAAATGTCATTTACACATTTCAACGGTATCTAACGGAATTCGTATGACGTAACACGCAATATCGAATTATCTCGCGAATCGCCGTGTTAATAATAGATATAATGATTTTCTCTTACCAGTCTCAGACAACGAAGAACCGATAAACCGTCAATCATTTCGAACGATAAATCTAGTAAACTCGCCGTCACGATGATCATGTCAAATATGTTCCAGCCACAATTGAAAAACTCGTTACTCAGAGCAATCAGTTTAAACAGACATTCTACGGTGAAAATAGTTGTAAAGACCTGTAAAAACATAACAAAAAGTCACATCGGGTCGTTCAAGCTCAACGCCAAATCCTATTATATTAAATTCGGATTTTTCGAACATCGGACATATCTGGTTGAAATTATTATTTTTTTCTTCTTTTTAAAGATAATTTTACGAATAAGATTTAAGCTTTGTATAATGAATGGTATTTAGTTTAAGACGATCAAACTAAATACAATATAAATACGGATTAATACAATGTCGTCGAAAAGTCAACAAAACAATTTAATAAAGTGAAAACGAAATGTTGGCTCATTAATTTCAATACGAAGTGTTGTCTGTATTTTCGCATATTATGAAATAAAATAAAAACGTGAATGAACTCGTGTGGCCTCGAGTATTCTCTCCGAATAAAAAAACGTAGGATTTATTATGCGCAAATATTTTTCTAAAAGTTTAGATAAAAAAATTATCCCGAAAATTTTCTTTTTTTTTACTGCACATTTAAAAAAAATTACGACTTAAATTTACAATTCGTAAAAAAAAAAAAAATAATAAATATAATACATCACGTTGTTACGCGGTTTACCTTATTTCCGACGTCCAATATGTTGCGTACGTTTTGTGACATCCCGTGATGTTCAATAGCCAACACTATCGTGTTGCATATGATACAGGCCATGATAAACAATTCAAACAACGGGTCTCTGACAACTTTGTGCAGACAGTTTTGTACATTCAACCACGTCTGATAGTCCACACAATTTCTGTGGCAATTCCAACAATTCCGATCAACTAAATCATCTGAGAATAAAAGGAGAATATTGGAAAAACGTGTCCATACAATATTATTATCATCGTATACAGTTTTGTAACATTTCACCGTATTTTCACAGAATCACACTGTAAATATTTAAAATTGTTCCGGGAAAAAATTGTTGCTATATTTATTAAATCTACACTCGCTGCGTAATATTCATAAGTGCTTGTCGCACTGTACAACATTGTAACAGCATGAAGCACTACACTATAGCAATCACTCAGCGACGGATTGAAATGCGGATTGGAAAACGAAAAATTACGTATCGTCTCCCAATGGCGTCGCTAAGATTTTATTTCGGGACCGCGGCGTTTGTGTTGTTTTGATGATAAAAGCACGGATTACTTTTGTTAAAATTCGACGCCATTTTCACATTTCTAAATCATACCGTCATTTCGTACAAATTCTATAAATCTTAATATATGGGTAGGTAAAATTTAGTGTATTAAAAATGAATACCGTAAGAAAATTATTATCTTCAAATTATTTTAATTACTATTTTATTTTCAAATACGTTTAGAAAGTACTTGGAATGCTCTTAAAATACTATTTATATTTTTTTTATTTTGCAATTTTTATTCTTTATTAAACCCCCCACCCCCGAATGAGTTGACACTAAATATTCTACAAAAGTGAATTTATTCTAATTTAATGTTACTTACAATATTATCGTAACAAATAATATCAGAACACGGTACACAACTCGAATATCATTTAATGTGTGTGTATATATATAAAGTTCAAGAGACATAATAAAATCTTTATTTTAAGGATTCGGATAATATTCATGTTAAAACTATATTTTCGAAATGTCTAGAGGAGAAGGGAGTTCCAGCCCACCACAATACTTCTTTATTATGCCATCTGATCTTGAGTTTTTATACACAATCCTATCATCGAAATTTAACATAATTTAAATCCTTGTGTACACGGTTAATTTAAAATGAACGTATTAAGCTAAAAAAAAAATGTTACTCCTAAAAAAAGTTAATTTAAAAAAAATAAAAACGTTTTAAATAACCTGATTTTAACTCGTGTCCAACCGAAATTAAAATAAAAAATGTATAATTTATTGTAGAGTTATTAGGCATATTATGTGGGACGTACATTATTCACTGGTGGTAGAACATGCGATCCACTGCTGTTTTATTTTCACGGTAGAGTGTGAACTACCGGGATTCTGTGCACGTTTTTGTTTGAGGGTGTAGGTCGCATATTATGTTTGCATAATGCGTATATATATATATATATATATATATATAAAAGAATAGATGTTTTTTTCCGCTCCGTACTCTGTTGCAGCTTCGTTATTCATCTTTTGTTGAAAAGGGGGGAAAAAACTGTTTCGGAGTATACTTAACATCGTGGTTTTTTTTCAAAGTAAAGATTTTTGGAATCCCGGCCATTTAATTTACGTTTCTCGTCCTATGAATTTCAATATATATATATATATATATATTTTTTTTTTTGAAGTATCAAATACCTACACACGAATATATATTTTTTTTTTTTCAAACGGCAAATATCCGAAAACAAAAAATTGCAATATCCTAATGTACGAGATAATGGATTAAATTTCCACGATTCCCAAACACTAGGAATAATCCGAAATAGTGTTTTATTTTTTTTTGCCTTTAACGAAAATATTGAACGGATCATCAGTGCCCAGGAGTAAATAAGACCTTCGGGCTTAGAAAAAAAAATTACATTGACTATTTATTTATCGCAGTTTTACGCAATACGTTGAGTAAATTACACGATCGGTGTAATTATTGTTGTCGACATTAAGAATTATTGGCGATAACATTAAGCGCGCGTGTGACTTTAAAACTACGGCCTTTAATAGTTATATTCGACATGATCATACGCCGGCTAGACGGTGACCGGGGAAAAAAATCGTTTTTTTTTTATCGTTTTTAGACGAATATATATTGTATATAAAAATAATTCTACCGTAACCTGTAAATAGGATATATTACGCATGAATTATAAATAATACTGTAAATGTAATTTATTATTATAGCGTTCAAACGATTGTCGAGAGTTTGATAAAATATGACAATATTTAGAGATATTCGCTTTTTCGTGTACATGCATTGGCAGACGATAACAAAGCGGCTTCACGAGGGGCATTTATATTTCGTCAAAAACAAAAAAAAAAAAAAAAAATCATATTTTACTCGATAACAACACTAGTACCTTTTTGTATTACTTGGTGTCCATTATTTCGAATAAGAATCGCTCGACATTTGTAATATTAAGTTTTTTTTTTTCACTTAAAATCGATATCGTTATAATTAGTTATAATATAAATCAATTTTTTTTTTTTTTTTATAAACAACATTGGACGATAATCATTGCGGTGAAACATTATATAGTGAAACCGCCATGAGGGTCATATTATGTATATCGTGTACCAACGATCGTTTTCTCGGTCAATACAATAATTATAGCGTGTTCTAATGAATATATTGTGTTCGAATTCAATTTAAAACAAATATTTTATATATAAAAAAAAAAAATCAATTGTTTTTTTTTTGTCATTATACGAATGCGAAATCCAAGAAAAAAAATCGTCCGAACATAAAATTTATACTCAAATACATCAAACACGTTTGTTAATGATTTATTTTATGATATTAGAATAATATATATGTACTGAAAGCAATTTTCCTTATATTCAAATTAAATTCACCCCGAAAATACAAAGGGACGACGAGGTGAATATTAATGTAGGTATGCATATATCTAGGTTAAATAAACACGTGTATTTTAATACACGACGTGAAAATGTAATTTGATGATAATAGATAATCGCGCGAATAGTCACGAGTTATAATGCATACACATTCAACCGCGTTGTTTAAACGCTTATTCGTGTTTAACTGAATATAATATTTATTTTACGCGAAAATTCTTTAATACTGCAAGTATGTACGAAAGAAGAAATGAAAAAATATTTCTTTTTTTTTTTTGATCTGTCATCGCGTATCGATCTAAACCGGTGTCCGATTTATTATATAAACAAATTCACTCGGTTATAGGGGGGAAAAAAAATAATAATAATAATTCGTCGAGAAAAATATAAAAACAAAATTCGAACGAATTAAAACGGTTTCCAATGGGTTTATCACAAGCGGTCCATTTGTCCGTGATACTGTAAAGCGGTGAGCGTGAGTGGGAGATGAGGAAACAATACTATTTTATTATCAAGAGCGTATGTGTGTGTGTGTGTGTGTTGATACATTCTAACAAAGAGATCTTATATACACGGGCTATTATTTTCCAAGCTATTACAGCTTTAAAGGCGGCACGGAGTTAATACGGTTATTAATGTGCACGTACCAATAACCACCACCTGAGACACGTACTCGGCCTCGCTGTTGCGACCAAAAGGTTTCGTTTTCAGCCCGTTGCATTTGACCACTTTAATGCTTTTGGATACTGCTAAGCCTTTATCGTCGCCGGAATTCTGAAAATAATATTTCACGCGTTTGACGTATAATTTTCTCGTTTAAATCGTATTAAACCGTGATTATATAACACAATAATGAATTCGATTATTTATACAATATTTTATAATAATAATAATATGTGTTTTAAGAATGAATCTAAAATTGTAACTAGTCTTGTCCGTCAGGAGTACTCGGCCGACCAATTCTATTTTTCCCGTAATAAATCCGAATTTGTTTTTGCTCTCTTTACACCGTCGTTACTCATTTCTCGTCAAAACGGTTTTACGTCACAACCGTATTTGCACCGATGATTCGTTGTAAAAGGAATCAAGCCATAAAGTCTTTCGAGTATTTCATAATGGATTCTTTATATAGTCAAAATTCTTTTAAAAGCATTTTTTATATATATATATAGAGAGGATTAATTATTTTTTACGTACGTATATATATTAACGTTCTATACACCACACCCAACAGAGTAACCACACTGAAATATCTGAGCTACGCCGTTATGCGAATTTATGTACTAATATGAAAAAGAAAAGCTTTTTTTGTATGGATTCGAGGTGCTATTGAAAAATAATCGACCGATTTGAATGACAGTTACACAGACGGATCCGTCAATACTCGTAGAGTGCTACAAACTGTCTACAATGTTCCTATCTCATCACCGTCGTCATCACCATCAGATAACAGAAATTCAAAAATAGTGGTTTTGCATTCATGACGACTCGTTCTCAAAAGTAAATAAAATTTCTTTTCAAACAATTCATACTTCGGGAACAGTTCAAGTACGTTTTCACTTAATAAAAAGGTGAACATTTCGAGTGAGTGTTTTAAGAGAAACGTCAAACGGAATTGAAATTCACAACAGTGAAATGAAAAATAAAATATACCGAACGAATTGTATCGATTGTTGAGATTGAAATCGTTTTCCTTAAATGCGCACGGAGAAACAGAGAAGACTTATATGTAATAAATACATTGATAACCAAGCTTAGATCGATGAACGTATCGTATTTGCAGCGGCGTCATCTGGCGCATTAGTGTTCATTTGCCGGATGGAACAAAACATGTGGTAATTTTTTTTTTTTTTTTACAGATCTGCCTGTACTTTCATCAATGTACAGTCCACTATACTTCACAAAGTCAAATATGACTATCAAGTTATAAAATCACTATAATTTTATTGAAATCGCCTCTTAAACCAGGCCAACATTATGCTCGGAAATGTTTAGGGGAATAGAATTGTTCACCTAGCAAAAACGCCTACATATCACTTGAACAATTGTTCAGCCTCTCCCCTCGCCGTAATAGCAATTTGTAGTGTTTTAATCACATTCATTAATTTCAACACCATTCCGTGCACAGGACGAGAAGTATTTTTATTTATATTTTAATTACTGGTAAAATTCCGGTTACCTGCGGCAACTGATGGTATCCGCTTTGCTGGGGCTGCGGCGAGGTGTGATGGGATTGTGATTGCGACGTCGCTTCCCCGTCGTCATGATCATCCACTACACCCGAGTCGTCCAGTGATGAATCCCTGTTGTTCCCTTCACTAGTGTTCGCACTGCCCTGTCTATTGCTCAGTAACCATCGTTCTCGGCCTGATTCAAAACAACGTTAACCGTGTACATTTGAAATGCAACGTTTCGAGGACTACTAATCCATACAATGTAGTAAAATTATTCTTTTTTTCTTTCTGACAAAATTTTATAAAAATATCGTCAAAACATCACTAATTACTATTTGATTAAAAGGGAAAATAATAATTGTGTGTTGTTCATAATTTACTGAATATACAGCGTTTTTTTTTTTTTTTTTTGCTTTGTGAAATACGTTTTTATTACGAGTAATTGTCAATACACTCGATTGATTTTTACCAATGTAAAAAAAAAATTAATCGTATTATATTCATTTTTTTATTTTAATGTTAAATATTGTAAATTTTTTTTCTTAATTAGATTAAAGACTTATTCAAGACGATCATTTGACTTCCATAATAAATATTCGAAAACACGTACATTTTGACGGAGGTTTTTTTTATCTCTTAGGTACATTAAGTTAAACTTTATATCACTAAGTTACATGAAAAGTTTATTCCCTTTGATAGCGGTGTATGAAGTGTTCAATGGCATTTACTTCGCGTTATCTGTAAGTTTAATGAGAAGAAAGTGAAATAGCTCTGATTTTATTTTTAATTTATTTGCTTAAAAGAACTTTTGTGAATTCGAAATTTAATTAAAAGAGGAAATTCAATGTTTTTCGTTTAAATATAATATAAACAGAGTTTTTTAAAAATATTTTCAACCATGTAGAATAATTTATATTAACATAACAACGTAAATATTTCGATTGCTTGTTTCGAATGCCGTAATTTTTTTTTTTTACGCAATTATTTTTAAAGAAATTAAGTGATAATTTTTATTGTATTATACAAATTAAACATAAAATCGTATACTGATTAATATCATTTTCTCGTTATTTCTTTTACAAAAATAATACAATTTAAAAATTATATATTTTCGATGTAAAAATTGATTCTGAATTTCAATTTTATTTTACACTGATTTTATATATTTCTAACAAAACGTGTTTTTTTTCAAATTATACATCAGTTGCATATTTCCAATCAAACAAACTACGTTTAAATCACACACAATTACGTGCATTTAATTAAAACACAAAGAATTTTAATATTCATTGAAGTTATTAAAATGCGAATTGAAACTTTAAAAATGACAAATAGATGACAATGTTTATACGTATTTGAAAAAAAAATTAATTGCACAACGAAATATTATAATTATGCGCAAAAGTTTTATTTAAACAATGCGTTTAATTTTGTTTTTTATTTAAATTTCATTTTGAGTATTTTAGTTAATTATTGCGATAAACAACTCGGCTCACTTAAATATAATTTTTAACGGGAAATAGAGATATTTTATTTACACATAAATCAAAATACAATTATGTATATTAAAGCTATGTTTTTTATTTAGATAAAAAAATGTAATTATAATATAACGTTGTTATAAATTAATAAAATTTCTAAAGCAGATTCGTTATTTTTCGTCTTAAATAAGATTCGTTTAATAATCTACGTTGTAATGAATTGTAAAAACGTAAAAGTCGGTAATATTTGTCTCGTATAATGATAGATCCGTTTGTGTTATTTAGAAAAATGTATTGAATGTTTGATTTTTAATCGTGTTCCTTACATCTGAATAACGAGTTTTTTCAACTTTAAATGTTTTCTTAAGTGTTATTATAATTAACTTGTAGAGAAAACAAACTAATCATATCCGTATCGATGATACGTCGAGATAAATATGATAATCAGATTCCGTTATACGAAAGAAAATTGATTTCTATGCAAAAAAAAAAAGTCGTATTATGTTTTAAATGGTATTTACTGTTGTTTTTTTTACATTACAGCGATTTTTTTTTATAATATCTAGTTTAAAAATAATTTATGTTACGTGGAAGTTTATAGTATTTTTTACAACAATACATATTTGTATGCACGTTTAAACTAAATCCAAAACATTTTGATAAGATTTCATCACTAATATTATATATTATATATATACGTGATTTCATTATTGTTTTTTTTATGTAAGACATATATATATATATATATCATGTATTTAATTATAAAAAATTTCAATTTATTTTTGATTTTTTTTCGTTCAATATTTTGTTGTTTATTTTTGAAATTATATGTTTGTAAATAACGTACAAAACGTGTGACTAAAATATTAAATATGAATTCGATTTCAACGAAACACGTTTAAAAGCAACTTTTGTGGAACGGGGAAAAATGTAATTTTTTTATTATATTAAAATCAAAAAAAAAAAATGTACATATTTTTTTACGTTCACAAATGTGTTTCCTTTGTAGACAGATTATTATCAATTTAGATATTTTTTAATATAATTGATAAGTTAAAAACTTTAATAATCGTGATCATTGCTTATTCATTTTTTTAATATGAATACAAATTTGTAGATTTATTTTATTTTTATAATTTAAAAACAAAATAAGAATTATAAAACATATCGTTTAATTTAAAGCGTTGTATAAAATGGTTAAATCTTAAAAATGTTCAGGTTTTAAAATAATGTAAAAAAATATAAAAAAAAAGTAATTAATATTTATTTTTTACAAAGAAAGCGTTGTTAAAGTAGGTAATAATTATGATTTACGTTATGTTACCAAGATCAGGTTTATACAAAGAATATTTCATGCAAATTTATTTAAATATTCATGCACATGAAATTTTTAATAAACAAATATTCTAATGAGGTTTAAATGAGCAATTAAAAACACTAAAACATATCAAATACGTATATAATAATAATTAATCTATGGTCACTTATAAGCATGTTTCACGCTATTTACTCGATACACCGAGTCTTTTAAATAATTTTTAAAATATATATTTAATAAATATATGTATACACAAATTGAAATCGAACATTATTCAAACGATTTTTTTTTTACATTTATTCGTTATTCACGATAAAAAAAACTTTTTATTTGAAGCATTCATTTACAGTGCTCACAATTGAAAAAAAAATAATTGGTTAAGGTGGCTGCAGACGGTATAAAAAAAAAAAAAAACACGTAAAACGATCCAAAAGCTCGAGAAAATTGTGAAGCTTGTGTTAGACCGATTTTAATTTTGAAACCAGATTTGAATTCTACGTCGCGTCTCCAAGGTTTTAACCGCGGCGATTTATGATATTGGATTAATCGAATACGTAGTAAAGTAAACAAAAAATAAGAATTAATTTTTTTTTTTTGTTTTAACAATAAACAATTTGACAACAAGTTTGAATAACGAAAATCGCCGCGACTAATGTCTAGAAAAGACCGTTTGACTAGGAATTCTAGGACAGTACTCCTCGATTATGAACCGTCCGCAGCCTCCCGCAAATGTTATAGGTAACCAGCAAAAACCAAAAATAATTATTATTGTAATGATCACTATTGGTGACTTCGAGACGACGTTATTTGTCGAAATAATTTCGCAAATTTTTAATTTTTTATCGATCCCGTGATCACCGACACAAGCGACAAAAAGGCAACGGACGCAATAAATAGATAAATAATAAAATCATTTTTTTTTTTTGTCAGCTGCGTGGAATATTATCGTTGATAAATTTTATGTTTTCTAGAATGCCGAATCAAAAAATAACCGCCATTTTCTCCCGTCACTTACATAGTAGTGGGGTTTACAATGAAAATAACAAAAAAAAAAATTCATAAAAGCGGGAGAAAACACTAAAGTCGTACTAACTAACATCGTTCGTTGTAGAAACAACGAATAAACGTGTGTGTTGGAACACGAGATTGCCCGCACTACAGTGATAGTGATCACTCCCGTTATTAATTAGATCAACTCTTAAATCGAAATAAGACTAAAAATACGAGTTTTCTTTTTTTCTACTGCTATTTTTTTTTTCGTTTTTAGCGGGTAAAAATCGTCAGGGAAAAACGGAAAAAATTTTACGCATTTTTTGTTTATTATTATTTCGATCGGTGGTGACCTGCGTCGATTAATGTCGAAATAAAATATGCGTACGAAAAATAAATCCGGAAAAGAAACTACCGGACGATTTAAATACTCGGTGGTGAGTGCCGATGACTTCGCACGTCTTTCAAGACGTTTTGTCGCGTGTTAAAAAATAGTTGTTTTTCACGTCGTGTACAGATTCGCGTATTGTCTCGGAGCGATATCCGTTTTTTCATTTTTTTTTCCTCGTGTCCCGGGAGACATTTATCCCGCGATAAACGCACACGATATCGCACGATCGGCGCGTAACGAAATACCAGTGGCACTCACCATGGGGAGCGACTAGAGCGCACGGACGCAGAGTGTCGGCGGCCGCCACAGCGGACGATTTACCGGACGCGGCCGTGACGTCGTCAGCGGCGGCGGTAGGAGGCGGTTCCGGTTGTGGCGGCGGAGTGGCCGGCAGCGGGGAAACCGCGGCCGGCGGGTCGGGCGGCGGCGGCGGCGGCGTTTCTCGTTTTCTGTACCGCGGGCTCGACGAACGACTACCCGCCGAATCGTCACCGTCGTCGTCCGCTGAAGTGGTGACACCACCGCCGCCGGACGGCAGGGCCGCGGAAGCGTCCGACGTCTTTGTCGTCGCACCGCCGTCCGGCGGATCCGCTTCCTCGTCCGATCCGACGCCGTCCTGCACGACGGCGCACTGTTGTCCCGCGTGCTGTTGTTGCTGTTGCTGTTGGTGGCGTTGTTGCGACGGCGGACGACGTTTTCGAGACTTTTTCCGTTTCCGCGTCACCGACGACAACAACACGCCCTTACGCCCGTCCAGCTTATTCTTGGCTGGCCTGTTCTCCCTGTCCTGCAGCTGCTTGACCGGGATGCGGCTCGGGTCGAAACTGAACGTCGATTCGTCCCGATAGTCCGTCAAGTCTTTTCGCCTCTCCTGCAGAGCACGCGCACAACAACAACAAAAAAACCAATAACACAAAAGATATTCACAAATAATTTTTATCGCTAAAATGGATGGAGTAACGAACAATCACAGTTTACCGCTATAATATTCTAATAACGAAAAATAATAATAATTATAACGCAATCGGAGGATATTGTGCGTTTAAAATAAATGAGAAAAAGTTACGTGTAAGCTATTCGAAAACGTCTTTTTTGAAAAATAAAATGTATTAAATTCAATTTATTCGTAAATCGCAGCTCTCATTACATCTGCTCGATTCGATTAGTAAATATCACTGCAATAAGGTATGATGATTTTTAAAAAGAGAGCGTTTAAAAACAAAAGAAAATAGTTTTATTGATTGGATCGGCTCAACGAGAAATTTATCACAGCGGACTATCGCATCGACAGTTCCCGACTTAACGTTAAATTTGTTAAATTTTAAATGTTAAATTTGTCACGAGCAAATTGAAATTATCGATTTTATTCTACTGATTATTATATTATATGTTTTTTTTTTTTTTTTTTTAACTGTTTGAACCGACGACGACAGGGGGACTGCTTGCGCATTACTTTCCTGTCGCCGCCAATTATATTATATGTTACATCATGTTCAGATCATCTTTCTTTGAAACATAAAAAATTTAAATTAATATTAATTGAAAATATTTGGTTTTTTTTTAATCCGCGAGTTTAACTAAAAACAGGAAATCGTGGTTTTAATCAGGATTGACATAATTATAAATTATATCAGGAAACAGCTTATATTACAATATATTTTAGAAAAGTTCAATTTACTGTTAAATATGGTGTCGAAAAAAATAAAAAAATCGTTACAGTAAAAAGAAATTATTACTGTGACTAAAAAAAAGTTTCTAATGACTAAACCTTGAATTTCGCTGCAAATAATAAATTCTTTTTTTTTTTTTTTTGTTCTACTTAATAATCATTTGTAAATGTAATGTGTTTTTTTTTTTTTTTTAAACATTATCAAATAATTTTAAAAGTTAAATCGTAAATTCATTATTATTAAGAAAATAAAAAAGTTTGTTTTTTTTTAATAGGATTTTTACGCCCACGCGACCGCAACGGTTAAAACGCAATGAACGTAATACATTAGATTTTTCAGAAATAATATAACAAAAAAAAAAAAGAAACAGTGGGACTGAATACAAAGACTGGCAAATATTTGGTACTTATTTCTCTTCATTTATTTCAATTCGAAACATTATTATTATTTTTTTTAAAAATACATTAATATATTAATTTTAAATTTTAACCTCGCGTCCACTCTCCTATTGGATGAGTGTATCAACATTAGGTACATAAGAAATATGTTACAATATTAAATTTTAATTCAATTATTGTATACCCTACATAAAAGGCCTTACTGGCTTGCGCAACATTTATTATTTATATAGACTATATTTCACCCAAAGAGAAATGAACGTCCTGCAACGTTCAGTTTATGAATTTACACTCCGTATTATTACTTTATTGAGAATAGTAATACTAAGAATATTTAACAATTTTTTCAGTCCCAACATAATTCGAATATTATTTATAACGAACTATCAAACGATAAACTTCCCGTACAGTATATAAAATATTCAGTATTTCTAACGCATTATTTAACTCCTAACAATTACAATATAATTTTAATTCTAATTGTAATTTCTTGTGAAAAATTCAACGCACAAATTTCCGTGTAATTTTCGTAGTCGAATTCAAAATCAAATAACACAGTTTTTTTTATTTAAAATCAAAATCGATATATTAATTTTCAATTTAACACGTTATCGCTATCATACAAAATAATGTCGATCTCGCATAGTTATATAATTATACAAAGAAATTTCGTTTTTGTTTTTATTTTATTTTTTTTTTTTTTAAATATTTATAAATATTAAGGGAATTCGAAAATTATGTATTACGTATATTTGTAGGAAATAAATACATACACTCGAAATGGAATTCGCAGAGTGTTTTAAACAGAAAAAACCTCAATAAAATGTATTATATAGTGTACGTTATTCATACAGCCATTAAATAAATAAATATGACATTAATGTAGGGGGGTAGTAAAAAAAAACCACTTCACGTGTATATGAATTAATTTCATGTTCAAAACTCGAGTATATGCGTGTAATAAGTTAGAGCATTGGACGCGAGTTCAGCGTTTAAAAAATCATTTGAGTGGATATCAACAATGAATGTTTCGCAATGCGCAGAATATGAGTTTTCTCGATTTTCGGTATGCATACGAGTATTTCTATGTAGGTTTTATGTTTACTCGCGATTTTTCACAATGTTCTATTATACGTTAGTACCGTAAGTAATAACTCAAAGTTAAAAAGAAAGTTAACCACAAATGAAGTTCAAACACCGTTTCGAAGATGTGTTTCCAGAGTGTAGGCGAGTACGACGACGACGACGACGACGACGAGCCGCCGAGATTATTTTTTTTCTGTCAGTTCGTTTACTTCATAACACACGGCGCTTCGCATAGGCATTTCCGTAGCCCGTCGTGGTTCGTTTTAATATATAGATTTTTTTTTTTTTATACATATACCCTGTTTATATCCAAGTCATATGCTGTTTGACAATAAGGATTATAAACGCGAGCGTGCGCAAAAAAAAAAAAAGGAGAAAAATTATAAGGAAAAACTTCGCGTACACTTTCATACTATTTTTCTCCCCTTTGACGTTGCCTGCGGGATCCGTATGTTTATTTTTCATATATTTTTAACTCGTTCACGCGATCGCAATAATAATGTACACCCCACAGACAGTTCCGATTTTGTTCTCGTGATATTTTATTTCCATAACGCCGTTTATTAAAAGAAGAGAAAAAAAAAGCAGTTCGCGCGTACCTCTTGCGTGATTTCCGCTTCTTCTTCGTAGCTCAAGGCGACCACGGCCAACATTAAATTGATCAGGTAAAACGAACCGAAGAACACGACCACCGTAAAGAATATCACGCTCATCGGTCCGCAAGTCGCCAGTACCTGAAACACACGGTGTACACACTGTGAATCGATGTTCGTATACGAAAATGGAAACTGAATGAGAAATCCGTTCGAGAAGAAAAAAAAATGTCCTATGCGTATCGCGTTCCGCAAAAGCGTTCGCGTGACCTAAATAACACGTAACGCGGATGTCGGTTCGGCGTTTCGAGTTTGTCTTCGCCGACAATTCACTAGTTTCTGATATACATTATAACGGAGAAGATAATATATCTAATTTATAATGTTCATCAATTTCGAATGCGTGATTATGTTTACTCCGGAACGGTTATGAACAAACGTGCATAAGGCGATTGATTATTAATTAGGTTCTTAATCTCATTTGACTTATTACACGAGAATAACAATTTATTTAATCGCCGAGAACGTATGAATAATGAGCGAAATTGAATTCGGAAAAAGTGTATTTACTTTGTTGCGTTTATAATACACTGTATATACATATCGACGCGAAAACAGTGTTTTTTTTTTTTTTAATTAATCCGCTAAAAATATACACTCGAAATATAAAACATCGTAGATTATATTCCAGGCGTTATATTTCGAGTTTCGTATACACCGTAGATTATATTCCTGTAGTTGGGAATGATTAAAAAGCGTTCTTTGTCCTCCCCTAGAAAAATCTTTAAACGACCGCGAAATTCTTCAAACATTTACAGAGCCATCTCATTGTAATCGAATATCGACGATACTATAATAATAGCAAATAAAAACGGCATTTCAACAGCGTTTATATTGTATAATAATCCACACACAATTCGTCTAGTCTAATTCAATATATCCATATTTTATAATGTAAAATATTTGCCAAGGCTTTTTTTTTTCTTTTATCATTCCAATTTCTTTTTTTCGTCTTGTAATAAAGAAGTGAATAATTTATGTTGTGTTCTCGGATTATTCCTCTTGTAAACATGAAGCGATTGCGAAAGAAAAAACATGTTTCATGACATATACATTTATGGATACGTATATTATTTTGATAAACGTGCGTTTCAGCTCGCAGAATCGAAACGGTTTTCAAACAATTCCAACGCAATATTTATACTTATATAAACAAATACAATTACTATAAAGGAAGCGTAATTTTTTTTTTTAATTTTAAGAAGACGCGGAATAAAATCTGACATTGTAATACGTTTTCATTGTTTAACTTGCCGTACACTGAAAAACCAGAATTTTTTTTTTTCCATAATAATACCCGTCGCGTGATATAATGTTTTTTACACGATATTTGCAATAAACGTATTATTATTGTTATTAAAAAAAAAAAATTACGATTTTCCGTTGAAATCGGCGAGAGAGAGAGAGAGAGAGTTATTTTTTCATAATAAAATGCACTTACAATGTTGTAAACGTTTTCCCAGTAGTCCAGCGTAATTAGCTGGAACGTAGTCAACATTGACCACAGGAAATTGTCGAAATTCGTGTACCCGTGATTGGGGTTGGGGCCAACGCCGATACACACGTAACCGACTGGGCAGTGTCTGCAAACAACCGAAATAAGGAACTGCCAATAAACTTTACAATAAACTATAATATAAGCGTGTAATCTAATTCTACTGTATAGAACACGCTATAGTCGAAATTAAATTTAAAATTAATGAACATTTATCCAATGATAATATATTTCATTTTCATCGGTTAATAAATACACACACACACATTTATATATATATATATTTATTTATTTACATATATACCCATCGCGTACCTACGCCGTGAATTTAAAGAACAATTTTGCAAAAAAAAAAAAAACTTAATTTATATTTTATGATTATCGCATGTATTTTGTAGAATATATAATGGAACAGCAAAACATTTTACTGTACAAAACAAAAAACTATTACATATGTTTCATTACTTATAAACATATATATATATATATATAAATATTGTATCATTTTGTTGATAATTTTAATATTCAAGTAATTACAATCGGCATGAGTTTACTTACCAAATACATTACGTACCGAAATATGACTACGTTTCGAATTTCAATTCGAATTCCCAGTGTTTGCATTGTACGTTTTTTCGAATTTTCATTCGCATTACATAACGACCGTAATGCATATTTTATTTCAGACGTAATTGTATTATTTTTCGATTTCAATACACTAACTGTTATTGTTATTATTATTATTATTATTATTATTATTATTATTATTATTATTATTATTATTATTATTATTATTATTATTATTATTCGACATGAAATCCGTTCATTTATTCAAGATGGAAATTTATGTTGCAATGAAAACGGAATTATGCATAGCGAAAACAAAAAGATGTAACCGTCGTAAACCTACGCCAACCGTTATCCCCTCGAAACATTCCGAATTGAACGATTAGTTTTTATAAGAGCGGATTAAAAACGTTCCAAGTGAAATTTCGTGAGCGAATCGTTGAAATATTTATTAATTTGCTTTTCTCACCTCGCCCCGGTCACGTTGCCGCACAACATCGGATTGCCCTCGTCGTCTGACAGCCAGTTTATCTGTTTGTTTATCCATCTGAAATACATAGTATGTAGTGTAATGAAAGGGGAGATAAAAAAATAATATGTACTAGTAATAAAGGCAATTGAAATCCTAGAGATTAAAAACCATAAATCGTCCAAAGGCACAATTTCGCAGTATAATTTCACCGTTGGATGAGGGATGCGTTGGGTCATATTGTGCATACGACTACGTGAAAACCGAATAAGCAAACGGAACGAATTTATTTTAAACGGATTCTAACCCGATGAAAGGGAAAATAAATAAGATTAATAAAATAATAATAATAATAATAACAATAGAAAAAATACGAGTTATATTGTTTTATAGAGTTTATATTAAAAACACTATGACAATCTTGTTGAGTAAAGTGTATTTTAAAACGATAGGATATACTAATTTCACGATAATATTCGGCAATAATTTCTAAGAAACCGGGCGCGAACAAAAAAAAAACAAAAAATTAATGAATGACATTTTGTGTAAATTAAAAGTTGAAACCGTGATAAAAATTAACTGTTACCGAAATAAAATAGTTATTAATATTTCGTACGATTATTAAAAACCAATTCGCAAAGATTTTTAAAGAAAAACATAATAGGAAAGGAAAAAACAATTTTTTTTTTTTTTGTAACCGCGTACTAGTGAATTTTTATATTTAACACATGTAAAATATTGTAAAAAGTTGGACTTTTAAATTTAAAGGACAAATTCCATCCTACGTTAGTTATACAGTAATGCTCAACGGTTTTATAGTGGTTTTATTTTATTTTCTTCTTTTTTTTTTTCCTGGGGTTTCAAATTTATTTTGGGAATCTTTTGTGTAATGTAACATCTGGAAACAACACTTTCTAGTAGGGTATTTTTATTATTATTATTATTACTATTATTATTATTATTATTATTATTATTATTATTATTGAAGGCACTTATTATAAAAACCACAAGTGCTTACATAAAGCCAACTCGGACACATACGCGCTGCAACAGTTTATTAAGTATGCTTGAGTTTAGTGGTAGTACATAGGTTTTACGATTCTCCTCACGCCTCAAATAATAAATATAAAACGCTCTGTTCATTATAAATTACAAAATATTATATATAAAATAATTATTATATATATATATATATATGTTGTGAAATGTTTTGCTTAAATCAGTTTCGAAACGAATTAATACTGCGAATAAATATTATATGCGTATAAATTATTTATTTTTAAAATTAAATAATCCGACAATATCGTATTTTACTCAAATAAGAGAACAAAATGGTTGTTTTTAAAAATTAAAACGATAAAGTTACAAAAATATTTTTGTCGTTATTAAATTAATTGTTTGACGAATTACAACGAATTACCATCAAAAAAATCATTCCGAATATCAATTAGACTGTTATAATTACTTTATGACTTTTGATTTTTGTAATATTCCGAGTACTGATAATTTATATTTGGAAATCTCGTTTTTATTTTTTAACTTCAAATAATAATAATACTTTTCTTTAGAAGTTTTAATTTTTTTTCCCCCGTGAAAAATATTATAAAAATTAATCAGTATAGTACTTCTGCTTTGTTTTGTGTGGTGTAAATTACTCTAAAAATTAAAGAACAAAAAAAAAAGACAAAACGAATGGAAAAATGTAATGGAACTTAAAGAAAAAAAATCATCATCATTGTCTGTTTTCTTAGTATCGTGCCTTATACCCGTTCGGATGTTATTTATTTTCGTTTCATTGTTGTGGACACATTTACGAAAATGCTATATTTCACAGAATCCCTTTTCTTTAAGATGTTCAATTGCTCTGGATTTGCGGTCTTTTGGCAAGTGTATTCACTACGTTTGGTTCAAGAGTGAAAACCATGAACCATTATAACATAACAGCGAAAATCAATGCAACAAGAAATCCGAATCACGATAATATTCTATTTTACACGTCATATATATATACAGGATAAAAATATAGTTAGATTTTAAAAATGATTATTATATTAATGATATAATTGTTATGTATTACATTAATAATGTATTAAATAAAAATTTTTTATAAAAGTTCATCGAGTATTTTAATTTAGAATAAACTGTAAATAAACTACGGAATACACACTACATATATACATTTATAATAAAAACGAACAGAATTAAATATAAAAAAATTCTACAATACTAATTGGTGTGTAAGATTATAATTGTTTAAAATAACATTCAAAAAACGTTTCCAATTAAAATAAAATTTAATATTAATTAATTTTAGATTAAAAAATATTTACTGAAATGTTTAATTTTAAAAAGAACAAAAAAAAAAAAAAAGTCGTTACCATTAATTTTAAAAACATAAATATATTTTACTGCCTCGGGCAATACAAGAGGGTATATGATATATTATACACGATATATATATATATACAATTTTTGTTGTAAACCAAAATAAAAAAAATCTAATAAATCAATTTTAACTGTATTTAATTTTTTTTTTTTTTTAAACGTAAACATTATTTTGTTTGTTGTTTTTAACAAAAATAAAGTGTATTGAACATTTTTGTTTTTTTTTTTCGTGCGTTTGAATTTCGCATATTTTGTAGGCAATTATATTTTATAGTATGTCAATGTATATTGAAAATTGTAATCACAATGAAAGTTATTTAAAACAATTTCATATGCACGTATCAAATTACACTCATAATAACCAATTTATCTTACATTAGCCAATTCACGTTATCCTCGTTGATCTTGACGCATTTGTTCCTCAACTCGCCCATGTACACTTGGAGGGCAAACAGTGCGAAAACCATCAGACAAAATATGGTCAGAGTCATGACCTCGGCTAATTGACGGAACGAGTGCAACAAAGCGTTGATGATCGTCTTCAAGCCTATACAAATAAACAAATAATAATATAAACCAAAAGTGATCAATCACAAAAACGAACATTTTACAGTGAAAATTAATTAATCTGGTATCTACGAATTATAATAATAAACGTGAAATTTGACAATGAATCGACGTTATTGAATTAGCTGTTACGCGACAAATTTTTTTAAAGCATTCTTTTAGTATCAATACGTTCAAAATTAATGTATTCAATAATATTGTTTATTCAAATATTAATTGAAATCGAAAGAATACGGAACGAAAACAATATAATAAATTACATTCTAATATTTTTTTTTTTAACATAAATGTTATTTACAAACTGATATGTACATAAATTTTTATTTCTTTTTTTTTTTCATTTTCCACAGATATTAGATATTAGAAATGTAATATAGTCAGTAACTTTGACAGTTATTTTATAAAACAAAATATTGTTTTTATTTTTAAGTCCCTAAGTTTTTTTTCAGTGTGTAGTAGAACAATTTATTACACGATCTCTATATATTTATGTTAAAGTCGATCAATATTGAATGGCTTTTTCAAACGATAACGATGTGTCCAATGAATTTATAATTCCCCGAATACAAACGAAAAACAGTGTAAATATTTCCTCCCCCTCTCACAAGCATACCAATATGCTTCTTAGCGACGTAATTGGAATTTCGTATGACATAATCGAACAAATTATGAAGTACGATTATAAAATAAAACATAAATTGTTCAGTACAAAGTAATTCAAAGTACAATATTATTTAGTTTTTTTCTCGTACTCGACTACGGTATACTGTTGTTATATTTTAAATGAGTACCGAAATTTAACCTCGAACTAAAATATCCATCGTGGACTGAAAATTTGGACTTGCATAATAAGTCACTATAAACCCTAAATTACAACAAATAATACACTTTTATTGCGTATGTGTATACGTATTTCGATACGTAGTCGTCTTTAGCGCGAACCTATTAAAACGTTAGACCGAGCGAACACTGAAAGAGCAAAACTTTTTCGAGCACATTTCGAGTAATGTCGAATTTTCCATACGTTTTAAACTTCCTGTACAATACATGCACAGCACATTGCCGAGTAGGTAACCTAAGTCGATGCGATGGATTCCAAATTATTGTATCGACGTCATCACTTATTAATTAGTATTATACGCTTAATTACACTATATTAAACACGAATTAAGTATCTACACGATTATTATTATTATTATTTGTACATAATATTACGGATTATTATTATTTCCTGCATTAATCGTGACGGATGTAAAGGGTGAGACAGAAGAGATGTCGGTACCACCGTGCCAGCTCGTTCACTGCGCAGTTATAAAACGATAACGCCACTAATTTTCTACGCATTTATGACCGCGGGGGAGTCGATATCCGCAAATCGATTTAACTAATCACGCGAGCGCAAGAATTTTGTTTTTTAATCCTGTCGAAAATGTAATGGGCAATTCGTGTATGACGAATTATCCGTTCGTAATTTAAAAAAATACACATAAAATATAATGTAATCTCAGAGGAGAAAAAATTATTCGTCGAATGGCCTTAATGTAAAGAAAATCCACGGACAGCCGATGCCAAAAGATTTTCTATAAACTTTACGTCCATACGTAGATTATTGTAGGAAGGCCGTTTACGTTGAAATTGAATTCGTATTCTGATTCGATTAAACCGTAGAAACTCTAGAATGAAAGTACCTAGAATAAATACATCACGCGCAGCGCACGGTTTAAATTATCAGTAGTGTTGACGAGTTTCTGGTATAAACCACGCGAACATTTTGTAAAAATCTATTACCCATTTTATACCATTAAAACAAAAAGAAATTAATAGCAAAGTAGTAAAAACAAAGAGGAATTTAGAAAAATAAAAATAAAAAGGATTTGTAAAAATAAATAATCAAAAAGATAGAAAAAAAAAAAATTATAAGTTAATGCTCGTGATAATAAATAAAAAAAAAAAAATATATATATATAAAATAAATAAATATACATGTGTGTATCGAAATATATATTTGAATATAAAAAAAAAGAATAAAACCGATGAGTATTAAGTAAAATAAAAGAATGTTGTTGTATGTATTATATATTACTACCGGTTTCGACAAAAAGTCATCATCGGGTAAAATTAAAGAAATACAACGACAGAATAAGTGAATAAATGAAATTGATTGAGCGAAAAAAAAAATACACAGAGAAAACAACGAATATTACAATAAAAAAGACAAGGAGCCTAAAATAAAAATATCATATAATAATAAAATATTATATACTAAATAGCGAAAAGAAATTGTCCGTTAGAAAACGCTGATGGAACTGATCGATACGTTGAACTCGTTTAATCGTTCATTTGCGGCAGTCGATCGAAAACGAATGATACATATTATATAATATCACTGTGTAATACATTTTGGGATGAGTCGAAGGGAAAAAATAATAATATACTCCCTCCCTCCGAGCTCGTATATCGTTTTGACTTACAAAGTGCGGGGACATAGCGTAACGGTATCATCCGAGTCCCCGCCATCCCTTTGCCAGTTCTATATAACGTACTTATATTGCCGCGTACGCGGTTTTTGTCGACGAAAAGTAAAACGGTCATCATTCCCCCATCCCTCGGCAAGCACAATATTGACGTGAACGATGCGCCGGCGGCGGGACTATCTGTTTATTTAACGGCATACGCGACAACCACGGAAACGCGTGCATTAATACTCATATAAGTTATATCGTATTGATGGATACATTCACATTGTCGTACATTCGCTCACCGACTCGTCGTCCGCGTTTCCAAAAATATGTGAAAATATATTATATATATATATAAGAATCGCGAATATTATGTTTTCGGTCGATCGATGGAACTCGCGAGTGGAGGACGCGGCGAAAAAAAATTTTTTTACCACAAACGGACGCTATTCGATTTCACACAACAAGTCCGTTTTGATTTATTATTATAACATAGCGCAATACCATATATTATATAAGTACAGCTGCTCTCTCTCTCTCGCTCTCTAATCTATATTATATACTCGTGTCGCTCGTCAGAAACACTGTACCCGGGGAATTTATGATTAGCGACTGACTATTGCGACCATCGATAAATATCGGCGGCACGGACTCTAAAATCACTAGAACCGCGTGACTTCCTGCTATTTATTTTAACACCCGTCTGCCGACGAATATGAAACGTGTCCGTCCGTCCGTACGGATATAGCAATATAGCGAATGAATTTTACATAAACATTTTCTATTTAAACAATTCTCAGATGAGAATAAGACGTTACTCCTTCACGTTTCAATAACTATTCTACATTAATCTTATTTATGTACGAATACGTACGTGACCTATTATTTCTATCGACGTAAATTGTTTGTTTTTGATAACAAGGCGTCGTCATTATTTTTGCAATTTCCACCACACTATATAATTTGTATACGTTCGATTTTTTTTTTGATTTTTTATATTTTTATAACAAAATTCGATTATTTTTTTATTTTTATATTAATTTTTGCGAAGAAAATGTTCGACTAAAATATTGTAATATAAAAACGTCAAATAAATTCATCAATAATATAAGGGTGTGTATAATTTTTTTGAAACTTCAAATGAATAAATCGCCTTAACATTTTAAAAATAACGATTGATTGGTAGAATTTTAAAATTATATTTTTGTATGGGCCTATTCATAGTAGATAGGAAAATTCACACTCTGCAGTGTGGATTTTTAAAAATCATACAGTGTTGTCCGAAATTCCGATAGAAGCTACATATTCAAAATATATTAACATCGATAATGTAGAAGCTATATTGTCAATAATTAGTCCACGCTTTTCGTGTTTACAGTTATAATACTTATAATTTTATACGTATTAATATTACAGTTGATAACAAATCGAATGTTTCACGCTTCACTTTTTTTCTTCAAGTTTTACTCATAATTTTTTTGACGTTAACCTTTTTTTTATTTAAAATTCCAATATGTGATATTTATTGAAAATTCATTGTGTGTGCACATAAAATATTGAACGGATATACGACTTTATTATTTATAAAAATTCAAGATTAATGCATCGAAAAAACGAAGAAAAAAGTTACACGTGTTCCTCCTATCATCCAATTCTTCTTATAATAACTTCAAATATAGTTAGTAAACTACTTATTCAACGTTTGATATTCAAACGTCAATGTTTTTTATTTATTTATTTATTTTTTTTTCGAAATCGAAACCGGAGGATTTTGTATAAATAAGTAATAATAAAAAACATATATGAGTACTCGAAAGAATAACAGAATAATTATTGATGGAGTATCCCCTGCAGCATAGTTTATCGTTAACTATAGAATACATCTTACGGCATCGTATTTTTTTTTTCCATTTGAGACAAATAAAATGCAATCTTTTGTATACAAAAACGATTTCGTGTAATGGAAAAAAAAAATTTGCATTTTAATTTGTACCGGACTAAATAATCCCATTCCATTTATTTAGATAGTCGTTATTTGTCTTTTAAGAAGAAATTAGGACGGCACGATGTTAAGTGCGGTGTATGCCGTAATGTTTGTTAGTAAGTCTACACAATATTTGTACGGGAAAACAAAGATCCGTTACATTACCGTTACGAGATAACGGACGTTTGAAAAACGATGATGTTCCGTGTATACGATTGTGCGCCACACGAAAGTTTTCCTTCTATAAACTTATACCGGTATAATGATAAATTCTGAAAGTTTTCAAAGGATGAAGACGGTCAGTTGGAACACTAGTATAATATTGTACTCAATAGTTCGCAATGTTTCAGTACATTCGACGGTTTATACAAATTTATTTCATTTCATTTTTAAATGACTGAATAAATAAATCAATTAGAATCTCTGAAATATGTTTATCTAGGTCACATCTCGCGTCTTACAAGACAACTCCATAAATTAAGAAGAAAATTATTAATATTTTCGAAATTTCGACGAGAGAAACTTCAGTTATTATTACTACTTATAAATTTACTATTGATTTTTCGAAAATAAAACAACATAAAACTTCGACATATCTTAAAACTTTCTAATAGAAAAAAATTATTATCTAATAATAATATTATACTCATTCGCTTAAAAATTACTTCTGGATCTAAAAAACTAACACTTTTCACTAAATGTCACTATTTTCTATTTCTATTTTTATTCCTAATTTTTGTGTCGTTTCAGTGGTTACTGCAGTGTCATTGGCAACCCATTACGAAAGGATCAAAATGACAAAATGAAAAAAAACTTCTCGCTTTTGACAAAAATATGTATACATATTATAGTAATAAATCGGTATGTATATACGACCGTATTTTATTGTTTTCTAATAAAATACTTCATAAATCCAACCCCGTCGCCAGAAATAACGAACACAATACACAATAGTATTTATACAGAAATATAATAAACGTGTCGTTTTTAAAATACATTTTAACGATAATATTAAATTTTTATTTAATTTTCATATTCTAATAAATTTAAATTGAATAGTTCATTAGCTGTATATTTTCAAAAATTAATTGTAGAATGTAAATAATGTCAGGTTATTCAAACTTCTTTTTAAACATTAAAAATCCATTAACTACGAAGATAACAATATTTTACTAAAAAAAAAAAAAAAAGCGAGTGGATTTAAAATTATATTTCAAGACACTCGTGATAATATTATTTTAGTGTTAAGCACTTTAAAAGATATTAAAAAAAAAAAAAAACGTTTTAAAATTTATACACAATATTTATGTAATAATAATTTAAAGAATAAAAATATTTACAATATAATATGTACTGGTACAATTGTATTTTATATATATAAAAAAATAATAATTGTTTATATTACGATATAAATAGCACTATTTGATAATTTAAGTAATAATGTGAGTACTTATTTTCCTTGTTTATTGAAAATTTTGAATGGTCGCAGATAATTTTTGTTGAAATGTATACAATTTGAAGAATCAATTGAGATATATAATTTTCTAAAATAAAAAGTATAGTTGTACTCATATTGGAAACTTTTGAATTACATGGTAATACGTATAAATAATCGAAAATTAATAGTAAACGGTATTATATTATATTATACCACCCCTCCCCGGCATAATATTTGTCGTTATACTTTATAGAATTTTCTCTAATCTTATTTTAAATATTCTTTCTTTATACAACGAAATAATCAATATCGTATAAATCAACTTCATGAATAATATTCATTAAATATACAACATTTATAAAACTTAATAAAAATATAACATGGTACCTATTCGAGTAAATATTGCATGTCTACATCGCGATAAAGTGAAACAAATTAACGTAAGTGGGTAAGCATATACTGCTGCATGTTTCGATCGTTTCAGTGTCGAGGCCATAGTGCATATTTTTCACAAACGTCTATGGTTAGTTTATGAAATATACGAATGTACAACATAGTAAATACGTATAATTATAATTTAATACAAAACGAGTTCATACTATTTGCAGGTGAAAATAAAAAAAAAATCATTTGGCTCAAACGAAATTAAAAATAAACGAATATTACGAAGTTTTAAAAATCAGTTTTAACTTAACATAGAAAGCAGTGAAGAAACTAACATTGTATTAAAGTTTATTATCATGCACCACCAATGCTTTTATAATATGATGTTAATTATATTTCACAGTATTACTACAAAGTGTATAATACAACTCGTTATCAAATAAATTAAATTTGGAAGAAATGAAATTATAAGTGTAAATAAAGATATTTTAACATAAATTTATAAAACATTATCATTAAAATGGTATTGTTTTATATATATACGTATATATATATATATACGACTCATCTTTAAAAAATATTCTTTCTACGTTAAAATGTGTGTTTCTATGTATTTAATATTTATTTTATAATGAAAAATTGCACTTATAAAAACATTTCACTAACGCGTTATCACGAATTTATTTATTAATTGGATCATTCATTCCGTTTCCAAATATATTTCGCCAAATACTGTCACAATAAAATCGAACTGCGAAAACGTTTGTAAGCAGATATGGATCATAAAACATAACCGGGTAAGTGTATAAAAAGTAATTATAAAATTGACAGTATGGATGATTGTTGTTTTACGTCAGTAGAACAAAAAATGCTTATTTTAAAATAAATGAAATATTTTTTTTATTGCATTCATTTTAATTATTTGTATCCAAATATTTAGGATTCAAATAATTATTATTTAGAAACTTCCAAAAAAATTCAACCAAATATTGTACTTTGATTACGGAACACGTTTTAAATTATAATAATATGACAACACGTCCATCATCATGATTCGTGGTGATACCTGCTCAAAGTATCTAGAAATTAACTATTCTAAATGTTTTACCAATATAAATTTAAACGCAAATAAAAATATTATAAAATATTTTTATTTCACTACATTTCAGAATTGTAAATTATTTCGGGAATATTTTACAAATCAATAATAATAAAAAAAAATGTTACGTTTTTTTCTATTTGTATTTTAATGGACATTTTTAAACTCAAAACTTCAACGAGCTTATCATAACTTATCGGTTATTTAATATTTTCGATAAAATAATAACTTCTTTATAGTACCATCAGTGATAATTTTCAATCTATAAAGAGGCTATGTGAAACTTTTGAAGAACTTTAGTGTTTCGAAAATTATTCAAAAAATAAAACACATAAAAACAAAATTAATAACTTTTTTGTTCCGCTTGGCAAGTGTTGAAAAAACGAAGAAAGATTAAAATAATACATATATTGCGTTCCGACAATGTTAAGAGTTTTCCACAGCCTGTAACATTACTCAAAATTAAATTAAATAATATTTTTAAAATTTTAATTCGAAAAAAAATGCTATTTAAATAACACATACACTTTACACTGTATATAAATAAAATATTATATAATTAATAGTGAGGGCGGATAAAAGAGGGGCTTGAGAGGCTGAAGAACTTAATTTTTTTTAAATTATCTTTTACGTTTATTAATTAAATTTTTTTATACGTATTTAAATTTCAAAAATTTTTCTAGCCCCCGTTTCTCATTCCTAGATCCGCCACTGATTAATAGAGAAAATTTTTCGAAAACATTGCATAGAAAATTCTGTATTTCTATCGTATATAATGTTTAAATTAATTTCGATAAAAAAAAATTCAATATAAATTTTAAAATAATGTTTAGTACTCGAATGTATATTTCAATTGAATAATAATAAAATATCATTTCTATAACAAAAAAGTGTCCTTCTTGAATTTTAAATTTTTAATCGATTAATTTAATATACCTAATATGAGTAGAATCCGAGTGTTACGTGATTGAGATTTTTATTCCGTAAATTTTTTTCTTAACATACGTACCTACTCCCTGTTTCTTCAATAATAATTCAATACGCGTATCTAATTCGCGTGTCTAAACGATTTCTCGTATCGTAACATCATCAACAGAATGGTATAGAAATGTAATAAAAATTCAATTTGTTTAAATATAGTTTTTATCGGCACACACGACGCGAATGGTGAAATATGCAGAAAAAAAATATAAGGGGCCTAATGAAACCGAACGACGGACGAATACGCGGAGAGCCGCCGTCACTGCGAACTACGAATATAATAATAATCTAAAGATTCGTTATCAATCAGAGAAAACAAAAAATTCTCTCTCAGAAAAACGTGAGACAATTAATAATGATTTTTTAACATACGCGTACAGTAAAGGTGAAAATACGGATTATCTTTTGAAATAAATTGAAAATATTACCAGGCATTATGGATACGGTTTTCAGAGCCCTGAGTACGCGAAACGTACGCAGTCCGGCTAAATTCCCAACATCCATACCAATGGTTGCGTAACCCGACGTGATGACTATAAAATCCAGCCAGTTCCACGGGTTTCGTAAGTATGTATACTTGTTTAGTATAAATCCCTTGGATATGGTTTTGATAACCATTTCGGCCGTGTAGATGGCCAAGAATATGTATCTGGAAACAAAAAAATTACACTGTTCCAATAAATCGCGTTCGTTTTAACGGCTCCGTGCCGCAATAAAAATATTTCTAATTGCGTTTCACGCGAACAAAAATACGTAAAAGCATATTATACAAGTGGAATAATGCGGTTTGCATTTCTATCGTTGCTTTATGAACAATCGGCCTACACTGTTGCCTACAAAAAAAATATCACGACGTAATTTTCCGTCCGGAACTCGCCATTATTCTTATTTCTTACCCCCTATTTTTAACTAAAACAAAAACCTCACTGCTATTGTACGTGACTTGAAGGTGTATATATATATATATATATGTATATTTCCGCTTCCCTTAACTTTCAGTTCAAAAACAAACTGTAAGCTATAAGCAGAAATCATCCATAATGTTTTGTTGTTTCGCCGATATTTCAAAAGTTGGTCGAAATACTTTTTAACCTCTTTTACTAAACTTTAAATTTCACAATTTATAATAATCTCAAATATTTAAACATAATAATTTATTTCAAACTTATTCTTTAATTAATTATCTTAAAACGTAAAATTAAATCTTTTGTATTTACATAAAAATAATCCACGACGATTATGCATTTAATTTATTCTTTCGGTCCTTCCGAGTAAATCGAAATATTATAACGAAACGTTTTTAATTACAGGATTGTTTTCCAATAATGCAAACCAGAACAATATTATTTAAATACCGTTTAACATTTACTTTTCGACTAATTGAGCGAAATGCGTGTTAAATGTCTCTCGATTTAAATTTATAAATATTTCAAAACACGTCACTTTTAATTACACCTCCAAAATCCCTATTCAACACGGAAACAACGGACAGTCAGAGGGATAGGAGCTGAGGAAGATAACGGTCTTCGTATATTTTTTTAACGGATTCGCTTAAAATATATTATAACTCTCCGGGTGTCCCAAATATAATATCGAACATATCTAATATGATATAGCATAATATTATAATATACTTCAATAATACGCTCAAGTGATATTCAAATGAAAAATATTTAACCTCCGGAAATTTCATCGACAAACATCAAGTTAAATATGTTGTGCATAACCCCCGCTTTATTTATTTATACCAAGTATATACGTATAAAATTAGACATAATATTGACTGTGACTTTATACGTCATGGGCTGTTATATGTAAATAAAAAATACCATAAGACAGAATAATAAATATTAGTCTACTAATATACTCGTATTCGGTGATGACTGTGGTTATTTGAAAACAGTCGAGTTGCGTTTTGCATTTACGTGGAATAAATAATAAAAACGCTATTACGGGTAAAATACGTTATTTATTTTATTTTCAACGTAATAATACTCTTCTCTGCGCATCTCCGTGTAAAAAAAAAAGTATTAAACGCAGTAAACATAAGTCAAAATTAAATAAATGGATTACTTTATGAAAACTACAGATAAAGATTGTTTTATAATAATACTATATTTATATTTATAGCTTTATAATATGAAAGGAAACTTTCAACATTATTTTACTTTTTTAATTATTTATCAAATAAATCAAATCGACCATTTTATATGCGCATGGAGTATTGTATACGTACATGTATACTACTAAAAATATTATATAATACGACCTTACAAGAAAAAAAAAAAAATCCGATAAATAATAATATAAACTCGTTTTGAATAATATTTATCACAATATTGATTAAATTAAAATAATAAATTATTATTAATACAAAAAAAAACATATATATTAAAAAATATGAAACTTCGTACAAATGATTTTCGTGACGATTCATATGGTAAAAATAAAAAAAAAAACCAAAAGAAAAATATTGCAGCACTTGTATCAGCTACCATAATAATAAAAAACAATAACGCTATACCACTTTAGGTTTAGGAAATGATCTTTTTCAACATCTCGTAATATAGGACACTCGACACACACACACACACACATACAATGAATGTATATATTACGCGTTTGTGTGTATAAAACATATGTATATGTGTGTGTGTGTGTGTGTAATATATTCGAACGAGCATAATCAGTTTTCCGTCGGCATAAAAGGGGATCGCCGAGCAGCGTCAAATGTGTCTGGGTTGCCGTCTATAATGCTTTCTTTTGTGTTCCGATACAGTTCTTTGGCGGAAAATTCTGCCTTGAACGAGCAGCGTTGCGTGAAAATGAGAGAGAGAGAGAAATAGAGAGAAAAAGGAAGCATTTCTCTTTATTATTGTTCGATGAATGTTCAAAAGCTCTTCGAAATAATTATACCTCTTACAGGTCACGGATAGCGCGGCGTTTGCTCGAAATGTACCTAGGTTGTGAATTATTTGGATAATTAGATGAATAACGTTTAGTTAATCTTAAACTATCTTATATTCGTGGTAATAAAACCTATTTGATCGTATAAAAACATTACTGAAGGTTTACGATTATGATAAGTAATCTTTCTGATTTACAACGAACATTTTATTATTATTATTATTATTATTATTTTATATACGTGCATGATACACACGATAGCAATATACAATATATAAAATGTGATAGTAAAAATCAGTGTTTAAATTCGTTTTTAAATAATATTAATAATAATCCAAATTTCATGCTTAACAAATATATATCGTCTTCAACTTGGATGGTTTGGTTTTATTATTATTTGTGATTATTTTGTAATCGAATACTTTATAAAATGTTTCAATATAGTTCTATAATAATTTATATGAAATTCCTAAGTCTGTAGTTATGTCGAAAACTCACGATACATTTAACAAGATATTATATATGACATTTAAATTTTTTGCTTTGTGAAAAATTGAAAAAAAAATTATTCATTTTATGTTCTAAAAATATTCAGTGGTTTATAATCGTAAAATTAATTGTTTTTTTTTAAATTTAAATTTTAAAGTCACAGTCTACACAATAAAAAATAATGAATAAAACCCAACGAAATTCTAAATAATGTGCTGGTAACAGAAAAAATCAATTTAAATCATATCAAATGCGTACATTTTTCGAATGATGCAAAATATAAATATCGAACACATTTTAAATAAATTTAAAAGACAAAACAATAGTGCTTGTTATGCTATTTATAGTAAATGCAATAAATTATAAAAAATATTTTTTTGTACTATAATACACTAATAATACGACATAAACTTTAATAAAATCGGTTTTTAATATTATCATGATGGTTATTTATACGCCGCAGACATACCAAAAAACTTAAAAATATTTATATCTTTGAATGTGTTAAATATTTTACAATTTTATTTGAGTTTTTGTATAAAGCTAATTCTAAAAGCCATCAATAAAATCATCAATTTTTATATAAAAATATAGGTATAATTGTTGAAAACATATTACTGTAGACACGAAAAATGAGTTTTAAAATTCCTTATTGAATAAATTTCAAGTACTTTTTTTTTACCCGAAGAGATTATATTTCAATTCAAATGTATTATTATAAAATGATTTTATTATATTATATTTATTGATCCAATATTATTACCGAAGTGAATTGAATTGTTCAACAACTTTCGTACTAGTTTTGTTACTTCTTATTTCTTAAAATATGTGATACTCCTACGCGACAAGTTCTGAAAGTGTTCGGAAAAAAGTTTATCAAAAATTTTAAATCATGAAAAAGAATCATCCGTACTTCCTGTAATATTCTCTTGAAAGCACTTATAAATTACATCCAAGTGTGTGAACTACATTTCAAATTGAAACTATTCATATGCACACACACACACACACACTTATTAAGAATATAAGTAAGTATGTAGTAATGTAACAACATTAAATACAAACTAACAACTATAGGCTCATAATTTAGAAGTTTAATAGGAATAATAAGATATTTGGTTTATTATAATGAATCTATTATGACGTATCTACGTTAGACACTACATATTGTAATTTACGATTTACATCAAATTAAAGTAACATAACAATATGTATTTAGCTGTTTACGCGATATTGCTTTTATAAGATGTTTCTATAAAATATCAGTATTCAATTATTATTTAAATAAAAAACACGAAATATAATTGTTTTACATCAACTAATTATTAATTTCAATGGGTCTAAAATAATATTTTAATTTACTTATTGAATATTTCCAAAAAAAAAAGTGTTTAAATCAATTTGAAAAAAAAATACAATATAATCGAAATGTATAAAATTATTAAAAATTTTGTATAGTTTAAGCACAATTAACAGTATTTTATTAGTTTCCACAGACAAATAATCATCGAATAAAATTATACGTAATTTATAAAATATATTGTATCATTCGTGTTCCACGAGAAGAAATATACACGATTGACACATGAATAGATTATTATAATACGATTTTGATCATTTCCGAAATCGCGTTTACATTGCTCCATGCACAATCGCACTTGTTTGAATTCTATACACTTATAATGTTACTACAATATAATATCAAATTTATATAAACCAAGTTACAAATATAGAAAAAGAACATCTTTAAATTATTGATGTATTTAAAAATGAAAGCTGACGTTCAAAAAATAAAAAAAGTTTGAAACATAGAGAAAAAAATTGAATAACATATTCGTTTGCATATAAAACGTTGGTATAAAATCAGAATCGTACGACGAGTATATTATATTCATATATAAACAACATTTTAAATCTTACACAAAAAAATACGTATATAGTATCAATCTAGATTGAACCAATTCTATTTAGAGACCAAAGCAGACAACTGGCGTTCTAAATTGTGTTCTATATAGGTAAGTATTGGTTTTAGAATCAACAGCGTTTCTTCAACATCCTACGTTATTTTATATTGGATTTTTTTTTCTTTTTAATAAAAAACCGTCATGTTTCAGTTAGGAATTCAAATTGCTCAATTACTTTTCTGAAAGTATATATTTGTCTAAAAAGTTAAACAATTCTAATATCTTAATAATATAAAATCTGTATATTATCTCTTACTTATAACAAATGTATATATTAATATATGTTCATTAAATTGTTTTACACTCTACAGTTAAATTATATTATTATTATCCTAAATTATCGTGGATCGAATAAATCAACTTGTTTGGGTTTATCCTTAACCTTTGTCTTCGTTTAAAATTGAATTTTGTTTGCATAAAAAACAGAAAAATCAAATTGTAATGAAATTGTGTAATGAAATCCGTTTCAAACGGATTACTGGGACGGGTATATTTTATCAATAAAATGAGCGAGTTTTGCGGAACTATTATTAATTTTTAACCTTACAATGAATCGCAAACTTTTTATTAGCCCAAAAGTCCAACTCAGATATTTCATCGTATCGGCGAAGTTTTGTGCAATCGCCCATTAAACAATGAATAAAACCAATTTTTTTCGTCAAATAATAAATTAAAAATTACGAACGTTAACAAACATACATCTATACATATTTGATAGCTATATCTAATTATCGAAAAACAAAACGTACTAAAAAGAAAAATACGTGATCAAAGCTGTAATAGTATATCACGTATAGACAATCTAATAAAAGTATACGTACGAAATGATTTTATAATCCGAGTGAAACAACGAAGCTATTTATTTATTTTTTATTGTGAAACAGTAATTATTTACTAAGATTTTAATTTCATGCCGATTTATATATATATATATTTATTTATTTATTTATATATGCATTTTCCAAGACATTATTATTTTCTGTCTCATGACAAAAAAATTCGATTCCGAACCGAGCATCGTGTCAACTGTCCGTAACAGCCACTACTGCAAGTCTGCAACACATTTTTTTATGACGATCGCTACTATTTCTAATCGATTTTCCGACATTATTCTTATTTTTTAGACAACTTTAACATTATTCTACAACGATGGCGATTCTGTTATTGGCTTCTGTTTAATTTCGACACTTTCACAGTGTTGACTGTATATAATACAATGTTTTCAAAACGATTTGAATAGAAGTTGTCTAAAGCCTCCGGTCCTGTTTCCGGTTTTAACACGTCATCAAATATTGCATCTTCTAACATAGACAAGCCGTTTCGATTATCAAAAACTTTTTCTCGGACGTGGAATGGCTTTGTTTGGTGTCGTTTCCGGAAGTAGTGAAGCGCACCAGTTTACAAACAGTTAGTATACTTTAAAACGGGAGATAGACAAACTAGTATCCATATATATATATATATATATATATATATACAATATACACCCATTACACATATCCAATGTACAGAAAAAAAAACATGAAAGTCGAATAAGTTCTTGGCTTTAAATCTGACAATAATGTAATTTTAACAAATTTATGCGCATGTGCATTCCAAATAATTTAGTACTTTCTATTTAAAACTTATTAGCTAGTCTATGATTACATTAACCGTTGATAAATTTAATATCTATTTGTCTTTCGGTATTTGTAATAGTATTATCAAATAATAATAATAATAATAATTCTATGTGAAAAATCCTGGAAATGATTTCGTAGTTTAATAATTTCGATAACGTTATTTACCAATTATAATATTACGTGTTTATTTTAATAACTAGTCGATACGGATTTAATTTAGTTAGTTAATAAAGTTTCGTAGGATTCCACAATTATATTTTAATAAAACAAAATTGTAATCGACTTATGTAAACATAATATTATATTGTTAGAAATTTAAGTACTTACTCAGCTTCTTCAACTGAATCTGTTTTGGCTAGGAAGACACAATTGAGCAATATAGTGGTCATGACCACGTAGTCGAATATTTGATTCGTAGAAATGTATATGCACAGCTGCCGGAACGAGTTCCAAGGAGAGAACATAAAGAAAGATTTGGTGGCAGTGAAACGATGTATATAATTCTTCCGAAACCTTTTCGATACCACACAAAACGTCTGAAAAAACAATACGATAATTTTACTCAATGAAAATAATAACGCATACAAAATGTCGATGCAAATAATTGGCTGATATTACATTATTAATATATTAATCTCAAATATCTTTTTTAAAATGTCTCTCACCAGCCATCAATAATTTGATACAAATACGATGAGAGCTGACAACTCGATACAAAACACAATAAGTTCCGTTCGTATCAATGTCGGTCAAGTCAACTCATTTTTAAATTTAATATAAAAAAAAAATATAAATCATTTATATTTTTTCTTTTTAACTTTAAAAGTGAAAATGTTCTAATTGGATAAGAACTCTCAACGTATGCTATATAGCCTTCAATACTATTAGATTTATAATCAACAAATGCTAGATATATAGTAATTTGATACATCGTCACCAATTTAACTTTGAATACTTTTTTAGAAATTATTAACTAAAAATCAACACGTTAAATTCAAAAACCAGTAAATTACATTAAAAGTTATTTTTTAAAAAAAAAAAAAATTGTTTCAATCGACTTAATTTTAACTTTTGACTCATTAATGTCCAGAAATTTGTTAAATACTAAAAAAAAAAAAAATTATTGCCTTAAAATTTTAATTATCTCGATATTTTCAAGTATTTTTAATTGAAATTTCTTATGTAATTATTATATAACGTTACATTTTTTTTCTTTTATATTGTAAAATATCTCGCAGCGTTAATTAACTGTAAAACAAAAACTGTCAAAGCGTATTTAATCGTTAAAATATACGATGTCAATACAAGTGGTTTCTTTGTTTTAAGAATAACCCGGTGTAAATTTTGGATAAATTTTATACCACAAATATATACGTCATCTTTCGCCTATTTTTCGTCACAATAATTAGTTATCTATGTGTGACAAGCACAAGAGGATAGCATTAAAGTAACATAATTGATTCCCCACCCCCCACATTAATCCTAATTTACCCTAATTCGTCATGCTTGCCAGTTGAATTTACGAGTATCCTGTGACATTTTATCATTATATATCATACGATTACGTACAACAGCAACATAAAATAGCTGCTGAGTGACATATACATTACAAAATTACAAATATATACATTTTATTGCTTTTTAATATTTTCCGCCTATTCAATTATATAAATAAATAGTTTATTAAATATCGGGAACTTTTCCTTTTTTTTTTTAATATAATTAATTGTTTTTATTTATTTACTGTAATTAAAAAAAAAAAATAGTAAGTGTTTGTATATTAATTATAAAATATTGTAAAATTAAATATAATTATTTGACTATAAATGTTACAAATTTATAATAAAACGATACACTTTATTTTACGTGATTTGTATTCTAATGTTTTACATAAAAAAAAACAGTATATATCATTCCTTAAATACTTTTACTCAACACATCTAAATTATAAGAAAAATGTATTATTATTATCATTATGTTGGCATGGTTTAACATTTAAAATTATTTAGCTTTAATTTTAAAAAAATCACACCACCATAATATCTATTATTATTAAGTTAAATCATTTTGCTTTCTAGACTAAACAATATTAATGAAATATCTTTCTGTATGTGATTAATCAACTATTTCAAAACAAGTCTTGTATAATAATAATAATTAAATTCATAGATTTTTCCTTTTGGGCATAATTTATATTCAGTTAAAAATCATTTCTTTTATATTTAATTATTCACGGAATAACAGTTTTAAAACAATAGACGCATTTTACTTTGTTACTTAAATAATATTAGTAACAGCTAGTCCATTAATAATGTTATAAACCTAGTCCTTTTAAATTCAAAACCCATTAATTATGTACAATCGGTAATAAAATATAACATCATTCAAAAATTTTAAATTTATATACAACCGCGTACCTTCCGGGTATTACATATTTTATACTTTACATGAATCTTAAAATTTTTAATCTCTGAATGTTTTTAAACCACAACATTATTTTAGAAAACAATACGATAAAATGTAAAATAAAAAAAACACGTGCCATATGATCAATTCACGATAATAATTATAATGTTCTCGGACAATAGATACAATCTAAATCGCATTTTAAATTGACCGATATGCTAAATATAATTATTTTAAATACCACCTATTAGTAAAATAGTACTCAAGGCTACAGTATCTAAAATACTTAATGACCAGAGTTCACGGGACACAGAGTTTACGAAATTAAAAATTGTGTTCATTAAAACGCGAATTATTTAAAAAGTCAATTAATTTTATCCTACAGTTAAAAATCTAAACATTAATAAATATAATTAGTACCTAGTGATCCGTGATCGAAAATGACAGTTATAATAAGTCTCAAACCAGTATTGTTAGGAATATTTCATTGAAATCATTGTTTTACAAACGGACAATTTAAATGTTAATTGCCAAAACTTTTGACCTACCAACTCAAATCGTAAATTCAAGCATATAACTTTGCCAGTACACTGTTCTATTGTATTATAGCTAGACTCTAGACAGCCGTGTCACGCACAAGTACAATAGCCAAATAATATTCCGCACCTTCGGATAACAGCTTGCGAAATTCCATAAATCACATGTCCTTCTCAATTAGATATAATTATAATAGAATTACATCCTAGATGACAATGTAGTAAACAAAATAGCTAGATATTAAATATATATATATTCTATGACATTATGCGCAAATTAAGTTATATACAGCATAGTTTTAATTTTATGCTGATCATTGAAAATGAATTGTTCAGTTAAATATTTTAAATCTATATAAAATGTATAATATAAAATTAACACGTAATTGTAAATAAAATAATAACTTTATTAATCTTTAATTATTTTTCACAAAAAAATTACTGTAAAAACTAACATTAAAATTAGCTAATTTTTAACTGTATAACGACTTAAAAAGACATTTATTATTATTATTATTAGTTACAGAACATCTCAATTATACAATATTAACTGCGCGCGAACAGAAATCAGAAATTTCATTTCTTACATTATTTGCGTTAGTTCGTAATAGTATTTCTGATTTCAGATACATTTTCATCAATAAAACACACGACGTAATATTTACTTTCATTGAAATTCCGTATCCTATACACATACTATTTTGTTACTTATTCCTTTTAAACTAGTAAAGTAGCGAAATGTGTTTAAACGCGTAATCTGTGTAAAATTAATCAACGTCCGAGTAACACATATTGACCTCAATAATACAACTTGTTTATTGAATAGAACCATCGCGATTTATAAGTGTGATGAACTGATTACACCTAACTTTGTTTCACTAATGGAGTAGTATTAGTTATCGAGAGGCGATGACGGATAAGAAATCATTCCCGAAGATGTATTGAATAACGTGCAATATTTCGTTGTATGTCGTGCAAATCCAGATTAAAAACAAAAATGTGAAAAATTAATTATACACTTTAAAAATACGAAATTACATTTTCACTTCAATTCAAACGATTCGAAATAATGTATATATATTTTTTTTTTCAATCAATTATCTTTAATAAACTTAAAACAATATTTCAAAAAAAAAAAAAATTTCATACAGCATTTTAGCTAAATATGGGTATTTGATATTATAGAAGAATATGTTTAAAAATGAATCGCTAAATATTTTTCGAAATGTATTTTCATCTAATTCTCTACATTAATTTTTCCATTTTTAAATAATATTTTATACGTTTAATATAGTATTTAAAACGTCCGTTGTTATAATATTAGATTGTATTATTGCCATTTAAATAGTATAAAAAAATATGCATATATAATAAGCTGACCGAAAATCCAATATAAAATCCCTCATTGGAGACACATTTTACGTGTTTTGTTATACGTATTTAAAATAATATTCAAATAATAATCATCTAGTTGCATGTACATTTATTAAAAACAAATTACGCAGTGAGCGTAAAAATAATATGAAAAAATCTTTTAAAATGTATTTTAAAACTCTTCAAGTTCAGCGTGATTAAAATAAAATACAAAATAATTGTCGGCATTTTTCAAATACGTCTGTGTATGAACCATCATTCGATCAGTTTTAAAACATCAGCTACATATGTTTTATACAGAGTGTAAACAACATACAACAAAACGTGGCAAAATCGCGCTGCACGATGTTCAGTTATCTTATATTCGTATGTATACGTGTGTATATATATATATATATATATAATATATATAGTTACATATGTTATATAGCTTTATTCGAATTAAAGACATTTTATCGGTCAAAAAAAAATAAATAATAAATAGATGGCTTATACCATATATATATTTAAAAATTTTATACATCAAATTATACGATCCGTCATAATCAGAAAGTAACGATCATCCAAGTTTGACAACATACATAACTTAAATAACCCCAAAAGCATTAACATGCAAACTGCAATTCATTATGTTAATAAATGAAACGGAGAGGCGGGAAAATATTACGTATAGTTGACCTATTTAAAAAAAAAGAAAAAAGTTTACCTTCGTCCCCTTTTAATGGCGGCACCGAAACATTTTCGTGCTCAGTTATCACGATGGATATGTGAAACGACGTGGGTTTGACTTTTTTCACCCCATTAATAAAATTATGTGAAATTAAAAACAAAATACGAAAACGAAAAGAACCGAAAAAGTATTTATTTATTTTTTTTTTTTCAAAATACCACAGTCTACTGCAGTCGGTTTACTTCGGTAAATAAAAAAATAATTACGCTCTGATAGGCATACAGAAATAAAGAACGAGCAGCACTCATTTCACTCTAATAACTCGGCACAAAATAATGTTCTGTTACTATAAATATTTGACATTTGTTTTTTAATGTTTTCATTTAGTCGAGTACGGACGCGGCTCGTGCTATTGTGCACAGAGGAGCACACGTGCACCGCCTAAAACTATCAAAAATATAAAATACTTCATGGCAATATAATAATTGAATATTTTCTGAAAAGAACATTAAGAAATTCATTTCCACCTTGTGCAATGTGTACCATATGAGCTATAGATAATGCGTATGAGACGTATACTATTATAGTCGTCACGATTAATTTCATATTAACAATGCTGACACGCAGCCGAATATTTACGATGTTGCTCCATTTGCGCAGGCGTATTTGACTTTTTCGATCTCCACTACATCTACAAAACGTTTGGTAATGTAATGGACGGTTGTGCACAAACTTACTGTGCTCCGTCTATCGTTTATCAGCCTGCAGTGTGTAGCCTATGACGAGTAAATAGGTACTGAACACCACGGCGATAATAGATATCTGCGCTAATATTTAAAATTCAATAAAATTTATAAGTACAAAATCGGTTATTGCTTTATTTAATTTATACCTTTGACTATTGTATAATATTTGATAAATACGAGGCACCACCCCAACTATTTTACCCACTGGTCGAATATGATGTGAGGAGGAAAAATTGATATAACAAGTAAAAATTAACATATCAAAGTTTAATACAAACACAACGACGGTCAACAAAGAAATACGAAAATATCGCTATAAAAATATGGGAAAGTTTTTCCATGATTTTTAATCATTTTACCGGTAGTAAAAAAAATTTACTTAAAATTATTGAAAGTTACGGCATAATAATTATAAAATACAATAAGTTAAAATCTTATCACAAAATAACAGAAAAAATACCATTTATTTTTTATAAGAAAACATTTAACAATTTCAAACGTCTATATTTGCTATATATATATATATATATAGCTAAAATTAAATACATTTTTGAAAACAATTGAAGTTTTTAATTCAAAAATTATACTTAAATGAATTTTTAATTGAAACCTCGACGTTTCAGAATCGTTATTTTTTCATGCGTTATAACAAATTACAGAAAGAATTTACTTATACCGTAAATAAGTTTGAGTACATTTCATTCATTCGTATAATTGAGTAATTGAGTTTACAGAAAATCGATTTTTATTTGTTTATTTCTAAAATAACACACCTTTTTTTCTAGTTTGAACATTAGGGGAAAAACAACTAATATTTAAACACGTAAATCACAAAACGTGCTCGTCAGTAAAGAAAACAATAAAAAGTTTAAAAAGTAAGTGAAATTCAAAGACGCGTAGTATTTTTTTTTTTAAAAAAAAACAACATAACACGACATTTAAAACTTTAACGTTAAGTTAGGCGTATCTGCTTATGGAACTAAATTATTTATCACACTTCGTACATGTAAATGGTAAAAATTTATTTGACGGTACAACGCGGAGATGAAATTTCATATCATCTGTTACACGAAGTAAATTACTTTATAGCACTAATAATAAATACGTCCAAGTAGATGGGAGACTATTTCCATTTTAGGCAAATAGAAGGAGAAAGAAACGCGTTAGATTAAAATTCAAAACACTGTGACTTTCACTTGTAACGAGTAACGATATTATAACATTTGAAAAGTTCTTATTTTTCAAACAAAAAAATAACCACCGCGCATCCGCACAAGATCGAATGTCTTTCGAAATTATACATTACGCATAATACAACTATAATATGTATAAAAAATGGGCTTTAAATATGTCAAAAACGTATTAACTTAATATCGAATTACATTTTTATAATGAACGTCGAATTGTTCGTCCACAACAATGAGGTTCACTGACTGTAGAATACAGTTCAACACAATTGATTTAAATAATTGTGACGCGTGCAAGAGAATGGCTATTGGGCTTATACAGTCCTCTATATTAAACGCGTTATTGGGCTTTAAGACAAAAATGGTAGAACTTAGTTTCCATAAATCACGAAAAAGACCTTCGTGGAGAAATTTCCTGTGCATAAATTACGCGAGGAGGGAAAAGAGAAAGAAAGAAAGTTAACCCATAATTTTCTAAAATAATAATTATTATTATTTATTTGCGAATATAATATTATAATCTACGTTATATAATACAAGAAGTAGACTTAATACCAATGAATATTTACGTTTCACACGATGGAGAGAGGGGAGAGTATCCACAGCAATAAAACCCAAACAAAAAGAGTTAACGATACAACGTATTAGTACCGTAAACGAACTGTATGTTATCTCAATCCAAAAATTTCTCAAATATTTTAAATAAAAACATATTTATTTTCTATGCATTATCAATAATAATAATAATAATAATAATAATAATAATAATAATAAGAATAATAATAATAATAATAATAAAATTATCATACAAGTTGATGAGTACTATAATTATGAATTTTGAAAACAAAATACGATAATTGTAATAAACGTACCTATTAGGCCTAGTACGATTTTTAAATTAGCCATGACGTTCTTCTTTTTCTTTTTTTCTGTACAATACAAATAGGCATATACAAATTATGTAAACGCGGATGTGTTTACAAAAATGATTTGTCGTACTTTATTTATTAATTATTTATTAAATCGACGTGATAGTTTGTGAATTGTCCAGGAGGAAACACGTTAAAATGCAAATAAATAAATAAATAAAAAAAAATTGGTATTTGGGGGGGGGAGAGAAGGGGGATAAACAATAATATTATAAATACGCGCGAAACGGTTGTGTTTAGCAAATAGAATTGAAAAGCAGAAGGCAGGAAGTCTGGGTGCCCGGGTAATTCACGGCAGCAACCCGCTGAGGATAATTCATCATAAAACCCGGCGGGCCTAGGCGAGCCGTGGCCGCCCGAACAAAACTTGTACGCGACGTCATCAGAGAGACATCAATCACCAAAAAACCTTTCGCCAAAAGCACTGTATTCACACGCAACACGGGCTATGATCTATCATCAAGCTTTATGGCGGTTTTCCTGTGAATACGTTAATATAACACGTCTCGCAGCCGCCAACCCAAACATACTTTGGTAACAATTCTTATGCGTATAGGTAACGGGACGAGCATTAGGATATCTGAAAAGTTTTAAATAAGTACCCGCTGAATAATAATAATAATAATAAATTGATCATTCCGTGCGACTGAAGTTCGATATTTAAAACAACATAAATACGTACGTTTAAACGCTTTAATGATTAGATATATAACGCGTCTATCGACCCACAATAATAATAATAATAATAATAATATAAAAATTAAAATATATTTGTATATTTACTTTTTGTTTTTCAAACGCCCCCCGTCCGCAAACGCATCTCAATAATCCGCGTGACAATAATTATGAATTGTTCAAAAGAAAAAGTGATACTTAGTTAACGCGTCAATTTATGAAAAATAAGATATTTAGACAGAGATAAAGTCCGACGACTTATCTTCACAGATTTCTATAATACATAATATGTATTTAAAAAATAAATAAATATACTTAACTCACATATATACTACACCGTGTAGTCACGTCATATGGAATATGTTCTAACTTCCTATCTATTTCTATTTAAACAATTCGATTCTGTTTTTTTTTTTTTTTTTTTTTTTTAGTTTTCTGTATCATTACCTTAAATATACCTTCGTACATACGAGAAATTGAAGCTAAACCGTATAGAAATTGAGCGGAAAACATTTAATAGGTATATGTCTTCTATCTATTAAGGCCGTGATTTTTATCGTCGATAACAAAATCGAAATATTAGAACCATTACAATGTTATTTAAATAGTATTTATGAAAAAAAATTGTATTATTATTTGTTGGTACTTGATTGGTTAGGTAACATAACATTACCTATAGCAATCAAAATTAAACATTTGAATTTCCACGTTTGGTTTTCACACCATTCAACACCTTTCTACAACATAATGATATCGCATAGACGTTTTATAAATAAGATAAATTCAAGAGTGTTTATCAGCACTCTTAATACAATAAGTAGTTTCTTATTACTTTCGTACTACGTGGTTAACTACATTCAATAATAAGTCAGACATAAATCTATTATTTAAATCCTCGCAATTTCAGTGTTATTGATATTATCAGATTTGATTGTAATAAATGCTTGTACGTGCGTAATAAAACAATAAAAAGCCGTCTTAAAAACGTTCAAATAAAAATCTGAAATAACCTAGACAAAAACTAAATACTATTAACGTAATTTCCGTAAACCGTTTACGTTATATTGTTAAGAATATATAAAGCAATAGCTTTCAACTATTTTTCCGAAAAACGTTGACAGAGTGTCGAGTTTTAGAAATAATACGATAATTACAACACTAAAGTTTTGTTGCTGGCCTTCCTTGTACGTGTAACGAAACTCGATTTCCACGCTTTTGGGAATTCGGGAATTCACACACACACACACACGAGCATAAAACAAAACATAAATAATATATAAATTCCATTTTCTTTATTGTTATATAGTTTAATAATGACCGAGTCACAGCGCGGTCAAAATATCGAACCAAGACAAAAATAAAAAATGAAAAATAAAAAAATCAAATCAAATTTGACAAAAAAAAAAATAATAACGTAGAAAAATATTGTGCGTCAAAAACGCACAATGTCATGAACAAGTGTAAAAAATAATAATAATTTCTCGAAAATCCTTCTACCCAAATAACAATAATTTTTACTCGTTATTATTTAAAATCAAATTATATATATCTACGTACGAATTTATAACGGATTATATATATATATATATACACGTATACAGTAACCATTTTATTATATATTATCCCGGTCTAATTAAAATAGATTCGGGTCAGGACGAGGCCAGGTGTGGTAAAACCGAGGGCTATACGATAAATCGCGACAGTCCCCTACACTTTCTATCCCACTTGTATACATTTGTTTGGCAATATTTTAAATCCCTTGACAATTACCCATATACCACCACTATATCTACAAATATATACCAACCGTTGTTATTTCTGCCTTCAGTTGTCCAAATAATATCGACCGTAATAATAATGGAATACAAATGACAACCAATTATTATTTTAATTAAAAAAAAAAAAAAAAAACCACGATATTCCTAAATAAATACAAATCATTACTAACGATTTTATAGAATTCTTGATAATAAGTTTCAATATAATGCTCTAAAATAATATTTTTTTTACACAATTTCCGTCGCTATGATCATCAAACAAATATCTATATATATATATATATTGTAATAAACAAATATCCAGTAATTTCTTCAAAAAAGCACTCATTGAAGCAAAAAAAATAAAATTCCAAGACCATTTTACAAATTGAAATCAAAAACGCAAATGCAATAGAGTAGCCCACAACAAAAAATTGAAAATTCTTTTAAACTTTCGATAAATTTACTGACTTACAGTAAAATCATTTCAATAATATTCAATTTATTCGTCCGACTTTATAATGTACAAAAAAACATGATTTTATTAGCGCTCCTCAATTTTTTCTCTCTAGAAATATTGATAAAATGTTATTTATTTAGATGCTAAACGATTATTTACAGTGCGAAATTATAACCGCACAATATTCATAAATGTTTGAAATTCTTCCGCAGTGTTCATAAATATATACGCCTACCCACTTAAATTAAAATTAAAATAATTTACGTTTCCGTCCAAACACCAAATAGTCAAAAAAAAGTTTTGCAAATAATTATTTTCAAATTCAAAATAAAAAATTGTATTATAAAAATTAATCTTTGAAAAAAAAATATATTTAGATCTTTACATATTATATAAATCCGTAGAAACCCGATGACTGAAAAACGAATAACTAATTACAAATTAATTTATTTCTATATCATTGATTTAAAATAACCTACTTGAATTGCACGTATTGTCGGAGATACACAAAATGTACATCGTTTTACTGATTTTTCAATAATATCGGAACAAAAAATAAATACCAAATACATTGCGATGACTTATGAATAATTATCGTTGTTTAATAATTATTACAGTAAAGTATGCTGAACAGTCTCCTGACATGCGGTGACAATGTGGTGATAGATTTACAACGACAACTCTCATCGTTCCATCCAGTTCACTTTTTCCACAAAAATCGACACACGGTGTTCGTTTAATACATATTCACACCACACACACATCTCATTCTTTTTTCGGAGCAAAAAAACCTTCCGCACGATATGGTCAATGGTGGTCATAAATTGTTCGACGGACACTCCTCCCTTCACGTATTTTAAATAGGTTCCTCTATAACAAAACTGACATTTTACGAACCACCTCTTCTAACGTGTTTTATTATTTACTCGTGTATATATATATATATGCGTAAAAACTTCCACTTGTAAACAAAAACATTCATTATAATTTTTAACCCGCATACGCATTTTGGAAATTGAAGGAGTTTCAATAAACACTGTTGATGCCTTACACAAGCGGACGGTGTTCACAAGGACGTTTAAAAAGTAATCCTATGCATCCGAATCTGTTATGTTATAAAATATAATTATATCAAAATAGATTATATATATATTTATTTATTTTTATTTTTATTATTTTTTTCAAAGACTTGCGGGAACTATATCTGACACATATAATATCACGTGCGAAATGACCTACATATCGAACGAGAGGCGTGTATATTGAAATAACTTAATGTGTGCCGTGTCGTTCATATGTAGAGTTCACAAAGCATAAAATGGAGCTGGGGGAGATATATATATGTATGTATATGGTAACCACGTGCACCCTTCAACAAGTAGCTATATAACCACAAAGAGAGGGGGTATTGATTTTGTCAAAACGCCATGTGACCCCTTCGTATTTCAAATGTACTTTTACCAAATACTTAGCCTCACACACACATACACACACACAATACTTGAACGTATTCGAGGGCCCCGAACAAGTGGTTATATTTTTAAACTGAAAATAACTATTGAGGAGAAAAAAAAGTACAACAATAAATTAAACGCATACAATTGTTCTTTGTATACCTTACAAAAGATTTAAAATTATTAGAGCTCCAAACACCAACCAATAGACATAAATATATATGTGTGTGTGTGTAAATGACGTACATGCACTATAAAATATATCGAAATTATCTCGATTTATTCGTTTAAATTTTATAGGAAAAAAATATTCCATTTCTACATTATTGGCAATTTGAACGTAAAGATGAAATAAATTTTTGCAAATTATGTTACTCGGCAATATTATTATTATTATTCATTATACTCATCGACCGCTATAAAATTTCCCTTCGTATTTTATAAATTAAATGTTATTTTTGGCTTTTAATCGACGACTCCGTGTGTTCATATGAAATCCACAAATACGTTTCGAATGTTTTAGATTAATTTAAAATACCTCTCGGATTAAAATTCATAAATCATTATAAAAGAAGATGTCCGGAATCATTGTTATTGATTCGTGTCGCGATAATAAAAATTATACAATGAACGATAAAAATCCAACATTGAAATTATGTAATAATAAATAAAAACGGTTTCTGGCGAAAAATATAAGTACAAATATTAAAATTCAAAGTAATACGGTAAAATATTAATAAGATGTTACCATGAACTTTATGAAAGTTTATAATTTTACTGTTTTTAATAGTTTCGGTAGTTTTACAATAGTTCGAAAAGAAGAAGAAAAAACGAGTTCCTACGTTATTTTATATTATACGCATATAAATAATATTGTATACAATATATTACAGTGTCTGCGGTAACACCCGCCGCCATCATTTCTTCCGTGTACTATCAATATAATTTTAAATTTTCTTACATAGTTTAATCTATACTTTACCAAACTAATTCGCGGTATAAAACATTTGACCAGAATTATGGAAACGGTGGAATTATAGCGTTATTATATTGGCATAATCACCAGCTGTCACCAACGATTACCTATAGTCTATACCGCGACGTGACTGGTGTACAAACGAATATTATTACACATGACAGACGACGACTAAATGAGATAAAATTAAATAGATAAACGACTAAAAATTTTTTTTTTTTTTGTAAATTACGTGGTACATTATACCCTGAATTTCAACTGATGCGGTTATATATCCTTTTCCCCCTTTTTGATTTAACACATTTCTAACACGTAATTCCAAACATTTGTATATTAAAATAATAATTTTAATACATAACGATTAATACTTTTAACATAGAAATTTATATAAAACATATTTTATGAAATAAGAATCTTTGTTATGATATCATTCGGAGAACAAATAAATTTTTTTTCTATTCGGAAATAAATATTTGGTTATTGGTTAGACATAATAATTGGACTTCCTAAAATGTTATTCATATAAAATACGCTACATTACTTACACTACATGAATTATTTTATTTTTATACCTATATAATAGTCATGTCAGTAAAATATATATATAAAATAATTTTTTTTTAAGTATAATTATTATTATTACTATTATTATTATTATTATTATTATTGTTATTATTATTACAACCACCGCATTTCAATTAAAATAATGTTCTACAATATACTACAAGCATAAATTATAGTGGCATGTGGAATTCCATTTAATTATTGTTATATTTCCCAGTTACCACTGCCGTGTTCATTTTTAAATAAACGAAATTCCAAGTTATAGTAGGTTGAGACTTGAACCCCCTGTATATAATATTATTATATATTCATGAAAATATAGCGTTATAAACACTCGCCTGCTGAGCTCTTTACGGCCACCGGTCGGCTGATGTTAGTACGCGTCAGGTGCACAAGAATATATATTTATATGATTACTTGTTATTTATTAATAGGTTCTTAATGAAAAACGCAATGGCCTCGTAAATGATTCGTTTGTTTTTGTTTGGAAAAAAAAAATCAAATACGTATTTCCGTGAATTCTTAATTGGAAATAGATTCTTTTATCATAAATACGCTTGCAACAAAAATAAATATTAATTTCAATTTTCTGTGACTTACACGTTTGTAATAGAATACTAAAATAAACGAATTGTAAACATTTCCTTAATTCTTATTTGATAAAACAGTATTTTCATGTTTAGCTTTATTATTCGGAAAAACAAACTAAATTACTTAATGTGTGTATGTGTGATTATTTATTTGATAATCTTTTAAAACCCGTCGATATCGATTTGTATATATCGATTAACAAATTGACCGATCCAAATAAACATAAACATTTTTAATTTTAAACAAAAGTGTTGGAGCATAGAGAGAGAAATTTTATATATTTTTATATTTTACTATTATCAGAAATAATAAATGGTTCGAGTCGACGAAACAGACTGAAGAACTCACTTATATGAATATCATATCATAATGCGCGAAAATTTCTACAATATAATCGTAGTGAAAAATTGAAAACAGAAACTTGAAAAATTTTAACAACTTCACAAATAAAAGAAACTTAATCAAAAGATAATTAGTTACTTTGTAAAGAGCAATTCAATTCGATCGTATACCGGTTACTAATAATTATAGACAATTATCATTATGAATTAATGAACAAAAACGACGGTTTTCAAAATAAAATTAATTTTACTTACCTCGTCAAATATGAAGTTATCGATTTCTTCAAGTGGCATACCATACAACTCACTAGGAAAAGGCTCAAATTTACTAGGTAACACAGACCCATCGAGCACGCTGACTTTATTTCGAGTTTGATAACCATATCCAACAGACGTTGACACGTGCTGCCTAGTTTCCAACGAATCTTTAGTCAATGGTCGAACTTGTACTTTAGGCTCTGTTGGGCTAGGCGTAGGTGGTTGTTGACGACGGCTTGCCAATATCGTATTAGGTAAACGGATGGGTAACATAATCGGAAGATTGTATTTCAAAGTCTCACGTGCTTATAATTGATTTTCTAAAATAAAAACCAATTAAATAGTCGTTAGCTGTACAAATAATAAAAGTATTTCAAGAATATTTATGATTAAAATATGCATATTACATTAGAAAAGTTGGTTAAATGTTAATTTTAAGTTCTGAGGGATACAACTAGCGAGGTAGTTTTACTGCAATTATGTATTTAATAATTATAATTAAATTATTATTATTATTATTTGAGCTCTTTGCTAATAAATTATATTATATAATTTTAAATATAATAAGTTAAACCATAAAGTATTAAAGTTTGAAAATTTAATAGTACTTGTAGATAAACGGACCCTTTTAGGACCTTCAACAGATGGCTTCGTATAGTAAATACCTATAGTCTAGTCGTAGTGAAAATATTGTTATAATAAGAGAGTTTATTTTCTTTTTTTTTTTCAATTTAAAATTATGAATTATTAAATTTTTAAGTGGTTCTAAACATACGTATAGGTAATAGACATTCGATAAGCAATACAATCAGTTTTAATTATACCATTTGTATATTGGTTTTAATTTCTTGCAAAACAGTGAGAATTATTTTACATTTTTTTTTTTAACAACCTCCAACATAATTTTAATTATTAAACTATATTTTACAGTGCACATTTAATTGCTTTTATTATTAATTATAATTTAATTCAGTGATGAAGTATTTTTATCTTAATATTCTAAAACTCGAGTTAAGATAAAATTATGGGTGTTAAATGTTAAGTTTATTATATTAAATAAAAAAACTTAACAAATTAGAAATGGATTATACCTAATATTATCGCTTTAATACATAAAAATTAATGGGGTTTATAAAATAAGAAACTCCAAATCAACGCGGGCTCAAAAATAATGAATATTTTTTTATTTTATTTTTTTTTTGAAAATGCTAACTATAAAAGTTACTAAATATTAAAATAATTAGTTAATTAAAAAAACAACATACAGATGGTATAACGTGAAACCTTTAAAATACTCTTTCGATCCAAAAATTTGATCACATACCAAAATCACATTGTAAAACCAATGCATTCCTCCATTTTTTTATTATCTACAATCAAAAAATGAGCTCAAACTCTACACATTCTAGAGATGGAGAGGATTAAATCTGTATTTTATTATAAATGACAGAACGAGTCATACAAATATATAATTACGGAGAAAAAAACGAAAAGAAATCTGAAATGTTCATATAATATACTATAATTATTCTCAGCCCAACAAGCTCCTTTATTCAATAACATATTTACGATTTTTGCTGTGTTTTCTTCTTCTTCAACTCACACATCCGACTACATGTAGTCGGTCATCCTAGTCCTACACATCCATAAAGCACAATCTCCAACCTCTTGTACACTCATACTTGCAACATATCACTCTCAATTTTCTACCATTCTCCTTCGTATTCCTAATTTTTTTCTCTTCTACATTTATTTTCATAACACCTCTCGTAGCCTCTGAATCATCTCTCCGCATGGCACATAACATGTCCAAACCATCTCAACGTATTCTCTCTCATTTTCTCATAATAGATGCCACTCCTTCACTATTCCTCACATTTATATTTCTTATTCTATCTTAGTCCCAGTCTTAATTCCTAGTTATTCCCCACATCCATCTCAGCATTCTCATTTTCGCTACACTCATTTTCAATTCCATTTTCTTGTCCACTGCCCAACATTCCAAACCATATAACATTTCTGGTTTCACTACTATTTTATAAAATTTACCGTTCAATCTTATGGGCACGTTCTTGTCAATATTTTCTTTATGTAAGATTCAATTATGATTAAACTTTATATAAACTAAAAGTATCCGTTTTCTTATTACCTAAATCCAAGTACATTTTTGTAACATGAATCGAGCTTTTTTTTCACATTAACCACGAATACTCCTCATACGCCATAAAGAGTAAATACACACCTTTGATTATATTAATATTATTTATTATACATTTTAAATCAATTTCCATATTAATACAACATTCAAAAAACTATTTTTTTAAATATACTGAAAAAAAATATTCGCGAATAAAAGTATCGAAATTTAGCACAGACTCGTGTCTTTTACACTCGTAAATAGTAACTTCGCTTGAAACAGAAAGAAAAAGAGGAAAAATTATATTAAACATTAATATTCTACCCGGAACAGTAGTACTCCTATAAAATTATTATTGCCATATTTCCATTTTTTAAAGTTTATTAATTTTTTTTTTTTTCAAAATAATTTCATTAAAATTAGTAGTGAATTACATAGTTCCTATGGCGATTTTTTAGATCAAATAATATATCCTATAATGCATTTACAACATCTATATATACTCTGAAAATTTTTCATTAAACATTTTACGTGTTTTTTTTTTTGAAAAAACACCACACACGCCCACGTTTCATACGATGCTTAGTTTCTAGTTGTACATGGTTTAATTTCTCATCAAAAAGAAACGCATTAAAAAATAATCCATACAAAGCCGCGTGTATCGAAAAAAATCTCCTAGAATCTATTAATATAAAATGTATGTAATGAATATTTTAAATATATGTTTCGTCTAAAAGAAGTTTAAAGCCTCTGATGGGGCTACGTTATATTTTGAAAAAAACGTCATAATGAATTCGCAAACACGCGGTTAAATCGATAAGTTTAACATTGATTATTATTTTGATATCGATCGAAACAACAATATTATTATAATAATAATAATAAACTGTTTTTAATCCGTTTTCCATCGCAGCAACCGATATGTTTTGCCAATAGATATTTCTACGCGAAACGCACGTACATCAAAAGGCGGTTACTGCGTAGAGTGTTATTGCCAGTGACGTACTTACCAGAGATATGTTCGCCCTACCCTTCCACACCCTCCTTTGCCCTCCCAGGACCAAAATGTCGATTTAAAATATTATTGCGCGTTGATCAATTTATATAAACACGTTGAACTGCTGCTGTCGACAGCAAAACACGCATTATTCCGGTTCTAGACTTAAAAAAAAAAAAATGTTCAAAATGAAAATGTCATCAATCACACAAAAGAGCAAATAGCGGAGATCTGCGAGTAAATTGAAAGGACTTAATGGAGGGATTTCTACGTCAGAGATATATTTTTATTTTTTTTTGACATTAATTTAAAATCGGTTATTATTTTTAACAGCGAACGACTCTTAAAGGTTTTAGCTATATATATATATATATTACGCATACGACTGACGGGAATAAAACATCAAAAAGTTCTGTCCAACAAAAATAGGACGTTTGGAATTCGTATTATAATTTTCTGTTTTCAAAAAAAAAAAAAAAAATACACGTCGAAATAACCAAGTTCGACGAGTAATTTATTTATTGTTTATATACAATCCGTTTTATTTGATTTATAAATTTTATTTATATAAAAATATATTTATTTTTTTTCCCCGTTATATAGTTGTTATAGTGGTGACGACGAATTTTCTATACTTAAAACGACCTTCCCGAGTCGTGCCCGCCCTGCAGAGAGAGAAATTGGAAGTACGCCACTTCGCCGGGTTACGATGTGAAGTGATGATACCTGTTTATTTTTCATAAAGAAGCGAATAAGAGTAAAGCGGAAAAAAAGAATACGAATCGTATGAGAAAATAGAAAGAGTAAAAAGTAGAAAAAAAAAAAAAACCTTTTATTTTTTCTATTTATTTTTTTTTTTTTTTTTTTTTTGTCCCCTTTTGGCGAACGCTATTCTCCTCCCACCGTCTTCGTCATCGGGACGGACGACGACGACCGATAAAATTTTCCGCGTGTTCTCCTAAACGACAGTACCGGCGAACGACAACCGGTCCAACGACATTGTACGACGGGAAACAACGGTGCGGGCGTACAAACGAAACGTACGCGGACCATCGTCATAGAAATTTATTTAATTTTTTTAATATATTATAATCGCGATAGAATATTTTAAAAAAGAACTCTCCGTTCCGACACGCGAGCGAATGAGAAACAAAACGAAGAAAAAAAATAAAACCGAGCGACTAGCCCGACGGCGACGGTCATCAACAAGTTGCGAACGGCGGCGGCGGCGGCGGCGGTGACGGGGGTAGCGAACGAGGGTAGGCGCGAACGGAGTTACAACGAACAACGGACTTCGCGAACGACGACGACGAACGCGAAACGTACGCGCACGACCACCGCACCATGACGACTAAACTCCTCTATACACACACCGCATAAACTCTATGACTGTTATATAGTGTATATATATATACGACGACGACGACGACGACAACGGTGTGTATAGCGTTTTCGTTTGACCGACCAGCCCGCGCCCACCGACGCCACTGCCGTCGCCGCTTCCTGGTGGTCGCGGAAAGTTCAGATGGTGTGTGTGTGTGTGTGTGAGAGAGAAGAATAATTTTTTAGCGCCGCCAGACGGCGCGCACGGACTCCCCGCAGCCAGTCGAACATGCGCGCTCGCACCCCCCGTAAAATTTATACAGGTGTACACCAGGTAAAAACCTATGAATATTGCATGCGGGACACGAGCGCGTCGTGTGTGTGTGTGTGCTTCCAGTTCTTCGTAGCTTCTATTTTTTCTTCTTCTTCGTCTTCTTCCCCGTGCGAACAACACACATCGGCGCGCGATCGCCGGCATCCGCCTACCACGCGCGCTCCGCACCGTCACTGGGGCACTTTGGAAACTTTTTCACTTCTCTTATTACGGAACTCATCGGCCGCGTATACCCCGCTGCTGCTGCTGCACGCGGAGGATAACGATTTTTTATTTACTTTTTTTTCTTTCTTTCTAGGGATTCTACGCACACTGTTTTTTTTTCGATCGTCCCTCCCGGTACGAGGAGATTTTTGTAAAAAAAAAAAATAAAATAAAAACACTACACACACGCGTGGTGTGGTTTTAACATCCGAAAGAAATGAAAAAGGATAGATATATATCATGTGTTTCTCATTGAGTGTATTTGCAATCAAATAGCGTATAGACGGGGGGGGGGTGTTTTTTTTTATTCCCCCAAGAAAATAAATTATTAAACGACCCGTCGGAAAATCGATTTAAAAAAAAAAAAAAGGAAAAACAAGAAGACTGAACGTGTGAGAAACAACCCTAGAACATACTGCAACCGATCCTAGGGATGAAATTGAATAGATCTATAATTAACAAAGCGCATTGCGATTGTGTAAGCAAAAATGTGCGAAAGTGATAAAAAGAATAAAATCGCTCGTTGTGCTACTCGACTCGGGGGTCCATCGTGCGAGCAACGGTCATCCCGTACGAAGAAAGTACAGTGTTGAAATTATACGATAAGATTAATCCTAACAGGATGCTTACGAAACCATGACCTGTATTGACGACAAAGTAAAAATCATAAGCGAAATAAAACGGAAAATAACGGCTAAAACCGAGAAGAGCAAAAAGAAATAAATGACGTGCGATGCGTGTAGTTGGCTAAAATAATCAAGGAAATAATTTATGAAAACTACGCGTCACCACTATGCGTACAGCCCTGTGCGGTAAGCTGGATTGTGAAACGTGGAAGGAAGGACGCGGCCCACGGGTTTCGGGCGTACTCGCAGAACCCTATTACCACCTGTACATGACCTCCACCCTGGAAAATGTGGTAAGCTCTCAACCGTCTTGTGTGAACACTCGAATGAGAAGAACTAAAGAAAAGTTAAAGGGATACGGGAGAATGACAGCAGACGATGCGAACTGCGAATGTGCAGAGAGGCAAACATCAAACCATTTGCTTGAGTGTATACCTAGCAGATGCGAAATGAATGATCGCATTGAACTAACTGAAACCACGGGAATAAAACGATAAAGAATAGTGGAAAATGAAAGGATTGTAATTTGATAAAAAAAAAAAACTAGTCGACACGAGAAGAAAAAGATCGATTTCAAAATAATAATACGTCTGCAGGGATTACGCGATTTATTTTCGTGTAACCACCACCACCGTATTCACTCAAATATACACTACATTATTAAGAAACAGTCGTAAAAACGAAATTGTATTCTTGTAGTTATTATAAATATAATATGTATTCCTTAAATATATAATTTTTTTCTCCATCTTATTCGTATTTTTTGTAATTGTTTATAAGCGTGTACGTTATTATTATTATTATTATTATTATTATTATTATTATTATTATTATTATTATTATTATTATTATTATTAATATCGTTTAACATGTAAATTTTCATTGTAGTTGGACTACATAATGTGTTCATGATTTTTATTATTGAAAAAAAATAATAAATGCACTGTAGGTCCCCTTAAAACCGAATTTTCTTTTTAAAAATACCGCAAAAACATAATATTACGATCAATTACAAAATATATAATTTAAAAACAATAATCAACCGCACAATATCTATGTATATATACCAATAAATGGATGATATTCCATTGATGAAATATGTTTACTGTCACAAATAAATTATGACCGTTATATTGACACTGTTCCAATAAAATAGCTTTGACTGTTTTAAATAAATAAAATTTAATTACTAATGTATTTTCGAATGTTGACCATGTGGTATTGTTTTATTATTATTATTATTATTATTATTATTAATTTACACTTTAATTACTGAATTTTTATCAAATTTAAATTTATTAAGGATATTAATGAAAAATACTCTGAAATTTTAAACATTCCGTCTGATTGTGGCGAATTTTTACATTATATTTAGTATTATATTATAATATAATCCTCGTAATGTGAGTCATCATTTTATATATTTTGTTCTCGATAATGTTTTAATAGAAATGAATAGAAAACAATATTTAGCAGACATCGACATCGAAAAAAAAACGTGTTCATTATAATGAAAAAATATAACTAATTTTATATCGAAAGTTTCATCGATATTTTTTGAAATTTTTGTTTATTTATTATTTATTAATTATATATATATATATATATATATATATATATATATTAAAAAACACACAGCTAAGCTTCCCCTCCCCCGTGTCACCAAAAATACAATTAAAATATTTAATTTAAGTTAAACGTTTGTACGCGTAGTTCATTAGGTATTTAAAGACAAAAAAATGTTAAATAAAATAATTTTAGTGAAATATCCACAAATGTAATTAATAATTGTAATTTTTACGATTATTTCATATTTGAAAAATATATATTCGTATACGTATTTATTTCCCATGCTAACTTTTTGTTATTCTTTGGATACTAACAAGTTTATCAGTAAAAGGACAAATAATTCAAGTTGCGTGTTTAGATATCATGAGAACTGCCTGTTAAAAAATAACTTAACACGCACGTGTTAAAAAATAAATAAAAAAATATGTAACAACAGAGCCTCTACAATTCATTTTTAACCATCACCAAAATGTAGGGAAAAATACTACTTCGCATTATTAACATTTGACGGTGACAGTGGCGCACCCAAGGGGATGGACTCCGGGTCCGGACCCCCCCCCCTTGACTAGTGCGTTAGTATTACATTTATAGATGAAAATCCAAATTCTGACACAACTTTCATATTTTTCTGTTAAAATTTCGCATACGATATAGATAACACCAGGTGTTAACAATTTATTGATTATATTATATTATTATAATATATAATCTATTTTTATTATCTATTAAAAGTTTTGTTTTTCATAATGTAGTTTTTTAGACCCCCCCTTGAAAAAATCCTGGGTGCGTTACTGGACGGTGATAATAATTTATGACAATATATTATACATCAGTGTTTAATATTAACACTGTTATGACGACTATACGGAAATATATACCTACGTAATTTTACATAGATTTTCAACAGAACCAGAAAATTTTTCCGAAACATATTTTCCCACGTTTTTTTAAAGGAGTATATTATGCGGTCAGTTGGAATGTTTTATAATAATTTCGATATCAGATCGAAGCGATCAGAATTTTGGCATTTGGAGAGAGGTTATTTTTGAAAATTATATAAAAGCAGCAATAGAGTTTTCTATATTTCTTAAAATATTAAGCTAAATACATTTTTAAGACGAATAAAAATATTCTAAGAATTGTATTTGTCATGAAACGTGATTTTAAATTATCATTACAAAAGTGTGATTATTTATTCATGACACGATCGAATATCTAATATTACAGTTTTCAAATTTGCGATGAAATTTATTCATTCTGTGGATATAGTTATATTTTTAATTTATTTATATTAAAAGTTATTTCAGAAGAATTTTAATTTTTAATGACTTGACATTTTTAATACACGATGTGATTAACTACATTTGTGATATATTCTAAAAATCTTTACTCAATAATTTGTTTACAAATAACTCAATTGGAAAAAACGACACACTTTTAATAAACAACTAAACTAATATAAAAAAAAATGTTAAGTAACTAATTATAATTGTAGTATATAATATGTTTATAATTTTAATTATAAATAACTATAATGTTACTATTATATATGATTTATAATATATTTTATACAGTGCAATTTTTTTCTACTCAAAAATATACCAAAATCAAAATCTGAATTATTATTACAAACATTTCATTGTAATAAAAATTATATACCTATATATTTTATTTTCTTAAGGCTTCAAAGCATATATTTCATTAGCCTACTGTTGCTTTAAACTGTGTACAGGGTTACAATATGTATAGAGGTGACAATGGTGACATACTTATTTATACAATAGATAAACGATACAAAAGATAAACTTAAAAACAAAAACTATATAAATGATGTAAGTTCTGCTGCTTTTATAAAATTAATTAAGTTTGTTTCTTGTCTGAGTCCAAAAGCTTCTTTAGCGATATTGAACTAATATTCGATGTTGTACAAGTAAAGTGATATGTGGAACATTTCACAAATATAAACAGGTTTATATGTTTGATCGAGAGATAACAGAACATTTTTCGCGTATAAATATAGGTTAATTTTAAGTGTGAAAGAGTTAGTTTTATATAGTCTACACGTATTTTGGTCATCATAACTTCCTCGTGTCTATTGAGCAAAAAATTTCGTAGGTGGTTCTGGCCATTTTTTTATGAAAGATTTTATTTAATGAAGTTTATCATCTATTTGCTTTTCCCAATGAGATTGCCACAGGCAGTAGCATTTTGTTTTGAATGTTTCGAGGATGTCATCTTATATTACATGGCGATATGTTTGAGTGTCTGGAGATCCAACTGCTTTTGCTATCAGTTATAAAAAATTATATAATATATAGTTATTACTTAGAGATATATAAAATAGCTAGTACTAAGTGCCAACTCTTACATTTAATATATCAAATGATAATACACAAAGAAGTTTAAAAAAAATTCATAAAATAATTTGTCTGTCTTAGTAATGTTTATTAGTTTTGGCAACGACTATATAACTATTTTATTAGCTGCTATAATGTTTTCGACTTTTCGCCGAATGACGGATTTATCGTTATAAAAATCGTATAAAATTGTTATTGTTTGGGACAAAATGTCAAATCAAAAATAAAAATACATAAATAAATATGTAATTATGTAAATATAAAATTTATGAATTATTAATATAATTTAAACAATAATTTAAAGACTTAATAACTTTGTGAACAGAAAACATTAGCATATAGTGCGGTACACATGAAATTAAATACGAGAACAATAATTTATATAAATATTAGTATTATTTTTTTTACGGAAAAGTATTGAAACAATAATCTTTAAGTACCATCGACTAACATATTTGTATACTTTAAATTAACTTTAACTTTTAATCTCAGTTAAAATACAATACACTATTTAATTTTAGGAAGTTAAAAAAAAAATCATTAACTTGTCCAGTCATATACATAACACAATATACGCCAACAACCGATAAACGTGATAATATAAAGCGTATATGTATTTTAAAACATTGACTATATAATAAAGGGGCTAAATATAAGCAATTTGTAGTCTCATCGTCGTCGCCTGGGTTCTTTGTGTTAGTTGTAAATTATTATTATTATTATTATTATTATTATTATTATTATTATTATTATTATTATTATTAATTATAATATAAGGAGTGTGTTTCGTATGTGTTGTGCGGGCACACGAAATGTTTCATTACTTTTATAAGAACTACAAAAATTGCAAATATGTTTGAAATTTGAATATACACTTGTGAAAATTATTCATGTTCAAACACTTATCACAGCGTTTTAAAGTGTAATTTTGAGAATCGAAATCCAATGCGCCTCATAGAAAGTCTTCCTCTTTTTAACAAACAAAAAAAAAAAATCGAAATCGAATTACTCTACGAGGCGTGAGAGTTTTTCCAATAACACATGTATTTGAGATTAAAAACAAAAAGGTCGCGTGCAGACCCCCTAATGTCGTTATACACTATGCGTTGGTATAATCGATTATGACAAAAATAATAATAATAATAATAATAATAATAATAATAATGATAAGTTATGACTATAAAAGTGTGGAAAAATAATGGGACATTTATTTTTTATTTGAGAAATATACTGAAAAGTATAAATGTACCAAAATACTACTGAGCACGTATACTATTTTTAATCGTTAAATGAACATTTACCCCGCACCACCAGCACCAGCAGTACAACATCGTCCGTGTTATATAGTCTATAATGGCCAATGAGAAATCATAAATAAAAGAAAAAATGCATTCTAACGTATTGGACAACAACTTCGTATTGGCATGAAAAGTACATTACTTATTTTCCTACGCCAGAAAGTAAACATCGAGAAATAAATATCGAAAATTTATTGATCTACAGTCTAACAACACGATCGTTTGATAAGAATTAATATGCGGATTAATATTAATGATAAATATTAATTTATTGACTATAGGATCCAAATGGTGGACCTGGACTCATCCAAATTTTTCAACAACAATGATGTTAACAACAATATTATTGTCATCCCCGAGTTAGTTTTTTAACGTTTTTTTTTTTTCATTTATATCATACAAGTTTGTACATTTACTTTTTTTTTTTAATAATATTTTACTCTATAGTAATCGTGCATGAAGAGAAACCAAACAACGTTATTATACCTCCTGTAATAAATTATAATTTTTCCACGTGATTAACCTATTTATATCAAAATATCAATCGCGCTGTCCGTCAAACAAAACCTAACCGTACACAATGTGTATACGTTGCAGTAACGGATACTGATGATGTTACGCGTTCAAATTGAATGGTGACATTGATTTTAGAGCTATGGAAAGTGCACACGGATGAATTTCCATATAGTTTCACATATGTCACAGTTGAAAGATGTATTTCAACGACGAGGAGAATATTAAAATCTACAACAACAACTACAGATCGACCGTGACCGGAAAACGCTTGTAGGCACATAAAATGTTGCTCGCTACCGTATCAATTAAACGAGAAAATCGGGGAAAGAATTAATAAAAAATACAGAATTTGCGCGTGACAAGTCGAAAATATTACATTTTTCAATGTATATCTCAATATTAATAATTACAGAAAAATTATTCTGTACAAACTAATTTTAATTTTACTCCGTTACCGGCTATTTTTTGGGTTTAAATCGATTAATTTTCTAGAAAAAACAAAAATATATCCCTGAAACCGTTCCTGCGCCGGTTATGGTAATAATAATACAGGTCTACAAGAATAATAAATATATGTATTATAACGTATGTAGTTTCGAATGCGTGCAATGAAAATTGTACGTTTTATTGCGATTAAATATATAATAATATCCAGCTCGGTCCTCTCTTTGATTTATAGTAAACGGCGCGGCTATTGAACGGAAAACATTAACGAAGCGAAAAATTAAAGACTCCATCGATACATAGGGCCGTTCAGCGACCAAAACTATATAATACGCTGTATATACCAGTGATCAATTTATTTCGGGAGGGAAATTGAATTAACGTGCGTACGTTTATAATAATAATAATAATAATAATAATAATAATAATAATATTAATAATAAAAATAATAATAATATATTGATCCGCGTAGTGCACGTACACAATACTATAACTTTATATATATAACATAACGCGCGATACCGTGATTGGAATTATTATACCTACTTCCAAAATACGGCCATTATTCATTACTGAAATCAGCGGGTATGCGATATACTCGACGCTTTAAATATGCGTAAGATTGAAAAAAAATCAAACGTCGATCGACTCTATTGTCATGGACCTTGTTCGAATGACACATCAGCTATTAATTGTAATACTAATATTGTTATTTGAAGATATAATATTATATATGATACATGAATATAAGATGGAAAAATAGTGAATAATAATGTATAAATAATTTGTTGAAATAAATTATTTTACGCGATACCTAGTATTGTACGAGAAACAAAAAAAAAAAAATGTATTTTCTTGATTTAAATAATGTCATGGCTTTTTTTGAATGTCAACGTAAAAAAGCCAGCCGCTAGTGCTCAAATAAATCAGTGAACCCTATACAACTAGGTAAGACAATTGCCCTACCTCATCGAAAAGTTAGTGGGTGGGTTATGAACATAGATTTGAAAAATTATGTAATAAAATAACAAATATCGTATTTTATGTAATAATATAAACGTATACAGCTTATCCTATAAATTCCTAAACGCGTTCAATTGCGACAGACGTCGATATCATTCGAGCATAGGATTAAATGTATATATATCTGAAGTGAATGATGAGTGAGTGGTCTCAAAATGAAATACAAGTTTGTCCTAACTTCAACTTAAATATAAGGATTCGAAGTGAATTATTATACTTAGAAAGATATTTCGGAAATTGTTTTATTATCTCGCGTATTTCAATTCTACGAAATATTTAACGAGTCTGAGTCTTCGAGTCAAGCAGCCTGCAGTATAAAAAATTATTTCTTTAACAACATATGTATTACCATGGACTTAGAACAGCGGTTCATCCACAAGCCAGACCAACACTGAATGTTGGAGGGACTGTGAAAAAAAATAATAAAAATTGAAATGTGAGAAAAGTTGATCTCAAGTTGACTTCACGATGAATAATATAATGAAAAAACTCAATTCCACAAAAATAAATTTACTTTTATTTGGCAAATACATAGTGTATTCAGTACACAATAACGACTAACAGCAGCAGTGGAGAGCCCTTCATACATTAAACTGGTTATCGTCTACCGCTTCCCATCTTCGAACGATGAGCAGGGCCTGTATTTGGACATTTTACGCCCCGGGGCAACACATTTTAGCCGCCCTTCCGTAATTTTCCTTCAAAAAAAAAATTTTTTTTTATGTGAGACACGTCTTTTTTATTACAATGTCACAAAAAATTCAATTTACTATCCTATACGTTGTCTTATATATGCCTATATGTTACTCTCGGTAACCGATAGTTTGTCATATCCTTAAATACGGACCCTCACTTATAGAATATAAATAAATTATAATATTAATATTAAAGAAGTATTAAATTATTTTATATATATATATATAACTATATAAAAAAAACAATATACCCGATTCTTGTATTCTACCTACAGTAAAATGTGCTAACTTTGCACAAAAAAAAACCTATAGTTGTTTTACAATATAGAGCGTAAATAATTTATGGCGGGAAAATATTAGTGTTAACACATCATTCCTGATGCTGTAAACATTCTTCTGAAATGGTTTTAACTTTAACATAATGATTTCCCTCCAAAATGTGTTCTGGTGAGAAGACGGGTATCATAAACGAGCAAAAATCAACAAAATACATTGAACTCGTCATCCGCGTTATTAAAACGCCAGGTAATTATAGTTACTTATTGTATTACGTACGTTATGAGGATTAAGAACATTTATCATTTTTAAGTACATTCGACCACTTTTTCAAAGCTATAACGGTTGTTGTAATAAAATAACACAATTTTCATATTTCTGCGTAACATTGCACAATGATAAAATCGGCGAAAAGTACCACACAAATATCATTTGTTCCAGTTATGCTCATACTAAAGATTCTACTGATGAAAATTCAGATTTTGAAGGAAATGAAAATGGAAGAAGTGGCCGAAAAAGTTGCTAGTCCTGAAATTGATGAACACGATGAGTGTCCAGTGAGTAAGACATGTTCTGTTGATGATTTCAAATACACGGATACCATATTATATCCCGGGCTCGTTGTTAAAACGATTGGAGGAGACGCGATCATACGCGGTATTATAATGCTCGATCGCACTATATATTTTATACAATTATCATAGTCGGTGTGAAAACGCATTTTTCTATTCAAAATCAGCCGCTGACGGAATTTTATCTCGCAATTATGTCTCGTAGTAAATAATAAAAGTAATAATCAAAAATATTGAATAAACACGTAAGCCCCCCCCCCACACGTCACGATTTGAATCGACAACCGGCAAACCCGTCAAGACTGGACAGGAGTAAAACACGTCGTGTCCCGTCGTCGGTTTAGACGGACGTGTTTTATCTTATTGCATGTGGAGCGCCCTTTACGATTGTTTCTGACAATAAACTCTTAATCTATTAATATTATAGCTTAGAGTTTATTAAATTACAAAAAAAAATATGAATGAGGGGATACTTGTGCCCGTTTCAAAGAAATAAAAATTCTTTTTCAAATATTTGGAAATTTCCCATTAAAAAAACATTATTTATTATTGCGGTCCTATCCGGTATTGTACGCTAAACCGCGATAAAACGTAATATTTATATCACGGACTGGTATATACCACGTGTGTACTAGCAACCGTGGTTAACAACCACAGTGTACCATAAACCGATCTCTGTCATGGAGTATGTAAAATATTCTTTTTACAACAACCATTTTCTCTATATCATAGTAAAGATCGAAATGATCGGATGTTGTTATTTACGGTTATGTGCCGAATTTTTTTTTCTTCTTTTCTTTTCTACTGTAGTTAATATTAAACGTTTTCAATTTATTCGGTCAACTGATAAAAGAAATTACTAAACATAAAAAAAAAAAGGTAAATGCCAAAGTTCCGGGTTTCTTAATTTTGAATGAAACTAACTTGTACGGCAAACGATCGTTACAATTTGTTTTTTACTTATAATGTACACGCGTTTTAAACAAATCAATTAAAATTGTAGGTAATGTCTTTTCCAACGCAAAATGCTCGAGGTATAGTATTGTATAATATAACATTACTATTCGTAAATATGCAAAAAAAAAAAAAATGTTTTCAAAATATTACTGTCAGTTCGTATAACATACATTTTGTATTTCATTTTCTGATCAGGCATTCAAAATCGAAAGATATTGGAAGACTTGGAATTGAAGAAACAGTTGTTATTGAAAACAGGCGCTGTTCCGACTCCTCCGACGGTTTCTCATGCGACAAATCCGGTATAAATCAATCTGTAGAGTCGTATTAAACTTTTATTTAATGACGTATTACACTACTATGTTGTTTCAACTCTACATTTTAATCTCGTGTAAATTTGCATGATGAAAATGGTAAACCTAATCGTGATCAGACATTTTCAACAATGGATTAAACATTTTATTCAAATTACATATTGTGTTCAAACTCAGTGTACCCATCTCCGGGAATAAAGTACAATCGTGAATGCGTTGATAATTAATCTGTTATTATTGTATTCGTGCATGTACTTCTGTAACACCAACAAATTTTCAATTGTTTTTAAAAATCAAACCTACCCTATTACAAATTGGATCACTACAATAATATATTTACACGGACTTTTACAGAAAACAATTTACTAAACTATCCCAGATTAAAATTGTTTTTATTTTCCTCCAGTTTAAAATATTTTGTTCTATAATTGCGAAATTATCACATTGATTACTTTTGTAATAATGTTTAATTAAACATTTTTTAGGGAACGTCTGATAGTCATTTTCAACGTGCCCAAGCATTACAATCTAGTGGATTCTTTATTACAACTGATTCAGCTTTTGGTAATTCTATATTGCCCGTTTTACCTCGCATTGAAAAATAAAACGCAACCATGAAATTAAAGCATCTACAGTGCGCGCTCGAAGAAATTGAAACATTCGAAAACCCTAAAATTGAATTGGAACAGTATACTACAACACCACACATTGCTGCATGTATACTTCATACAGCTCAAAATGTATATGGTGATATAACAGATAAAGCAATTGCTGATTTAGGATGTGGTTCAGGAGTATTATGTATTGGTGCCGCTTTGTTAGGTGCTAAATATTGTACAGGTTATATATATATACTATACAATATGAACGCTGTTGTTTAAACGTACCAAGTAATGATAATTTTTTTTTTTTGTTAATTAGGTTTTGATATAGACCAATCTGCTCTTTTGCTAAGCCAAGAAAATGCCAATGTACGCAGTGTTATTGATCGTTGTGATTTTATTTTATGCGATATAAAGATCATGAACAAATGTGTACTGCTTAAAAAGTATGACACCATTATAATGAACCCACCATTTGGAACAAGAGAAAAAGGAGCGGATTTAATATTTTTAAGAACTGCCATACAAATGGCAAAAACAGCTGTGTATTCACTACATAAAACGAGCACTAGAAAACACGTTATTAGTACAGCGAAAACATTGAACGTCTTTGCCAAGGTTATTGCGGAGTTAAAATTTGATTTGCCAGCGTCATATAAATTTCATAAACGTAACTCTGTTGATGTAGAAGTCGATTTAATACGATTCGTAATAGCACCATCTGCTGTTTAGCATGTATAAATCAGTTTTGTATGTTTCATTTTTTGATAAATGTTATAATAATAGTTCTGTATTAGGTCAATAAACATAATAGTAACTATTTTGTAAATATATGTATATACATATATATATACTTACACATTAAGTATTTATAATCAATGACATTACTCTTCATCTTTTTAAGAGCTTTGGTAATTTAATTTTTGTAACAATCATTTTAATAAATATAAATAACGAACTAATAAAATATTTTTCCCAAAAATTATATTTATTCCAATAGTCAAGACAATATAAATATGAATCATACAATTTAATTTATAATATTATTATTATTATTTAATTATACTGTTTCAATTCAAAAAAAGTTTGTCGTTTAATTACACTTTCTTTAAACGCTAATAAACTATATATTATAAAAATAAAGGAAAAAATTACTACATGTGGTTATATAAAATAGTTGTTATATAATTTCCATTTTCTAATTTGTGTTATAATATTCACAAAAAGCTTTATAAAATGTAATCATATTTTCAAAAAAATAATATATAATATATTGATTACTGCCTAGTATAGCAGTTACACATATTTCACTGCATGTATGGCATAACTTAAATCTGTTGAATCAGTCCAACTCCAGCGGTTTGCGAATGGATCATATGATAGTCCATTGATTGAAATAGTGTTACATTTATCTGAACAAAAAAGAAAAGCGCATATTATATGAGCATATAGTATAATTGTTTCAATAATAAACTACTCGATAATAAAACTTTTTATACTTACAATTAATTTCTAAAATTGACTGCAGTTCATGCGGACATATAAACTTTTCCCACTTGTGAGTACCTTTTGGTATAAAATTTAATGTTTCGCCAATTAATATTAATCCTAACCATGAATATAAGGTTCTACTTGGTGTTGATATAAATAAAGATCCTCCTGGCTGTAATAAAATGGTATAAACGATTTTGATAATTATTCATTCATTTTTTTATAAATAAAAGCTAGTTTTAAATATATGTTATACTGTCGTAATTTTAACTTGAATGAAAAAACTATTAGTTTAATTTTAATTGTGTTGTTTTTTTTTTTGAGAAAATAGTACACATGAATGCACGTACAAATGGTTAAATATTAAACAAAATTTTACAAAAGTAATAATTTTTAAATCAAAAATGTTTTTAATGTAAATGTCTTTAAAACTACATACTCATGATTAAAATATTATTGGATTGGTAAACTTTACCCAAAAATTGCTAAAAATACTTAATAATTGTAAACATTCAATTAAATTATTTTTTTATTTTTCAGAATAAGATGCATAATTTATTCAAATTAATAATTATTTTAATTATATATGATGTCATATATTAATCTCCATTAAAAGTTGGGGATATTTCAACAACATATTGGCTTGTTCTTACCTCAATAGAAAATCTTAACTTAATAGGAGACAGGTAAAAGTCAATAAAAAAATTACCTTTAAACACTCTACACAATTGGTCAAAAAACTGTGTTTATTAGACACGTGTTCCAGAACTTCCGAGGTTACAACCGCATCATATGACTCTCTGTTTAAATGTACATGTTCTTCAATAGATTCATCAAAATACCTAAAAATTAATTAAAAATAATAATTTAATTTGTAATTATTATAATGTATTATCACTTGATGTTTTTATTCCTCAAAATCCTAGAATGATCATTGGCAACTGATATTAGTTCTTTACTTGGATCTATTCCAGTTACATCACCCTCTAATCGAGCTAATGCCTATAAAGAAACAATATAATTTTTAAAACAATATCTCAACGGTAACTGTGTTCGAACTATACCTCTGTTAAAATACCACCACCACAGCCAACATCGAGTATTTTTATATCTTTTAAACTTTGACGTGTACCAATATTTTTTGATTGTATTTTCTTCATATTTACTAATCCGTTTATTATGAATGAAACTCTAATTTAAAACAAAACCACATATTCATTGAACCAAATTATGTTCTATTCTATAACAGTATGTTCAAAGATTATAATTGATACATTTATAAATACATACATATAATTTTGGTAATAATAATAAGTGAAACGTACAGTTTTTACATGTTTATATTTCATTCTATAAAAACATATATTTCATAAATTACCTTAATGGATTGAAAGAGTGTAATGAATTTAATGGCCCATTACTCTTCCACCAAAATTCTTTCATGTTGGAATGATGTTCTACTTCATGAGCATTTACAGACTCTTTAACATGACTTTCTGTTAAAAATCTAAAATATAAACAAATAACAGTAATAAAAATTAATTGCCTATGTCAACGTTAATTAACAAGTACCAAAGGTTATAAGTTATAACAACATAAATTTTACTATTTTAACCATGTATATTACATTTACATATTAAAATATTCCTGATTTGGACAGGAAACATATATATTACAAATGAACATTTTGACAAATTTACACAGATATATTAATTATAATGATAAAACATGTACAGATTTTTTTAAATTTTAATATGTGTTATCAAATCAAACATTGCCAAAAAATCAACATAGTTATGAGACTTTTTATTATATATATATACATGGATAAAAAAAATCGTTTTTCAAACATACTAATTAATAGCCGAAATTGTTTGGTTTTAGATTCATAATGTAAAGTAATCGATACTATGAAGTAAACGGATAAAATTCAACATTCCGTGTTAGATCAGAATAAACTTTTCTAAATTATTTCTGTCATCCAATTAAAGAGAAGACATTATTTCATAAAGGTTATTTCATTAGAAGTACGAACAGACGAAACCCTAATTCAAGGTAAGTCGGGTTAGCTAATCTAAGCGAGGCCCTTCAAATGAGAAGATTGAGATTGTAAATCGAGAGAAAAACTTATAGAATTAGAATCTAACAATAATTCTGAAACGGAAATAAAAACATTTCTCTGTAGATATCTCTAACGAAATTAATTACAAAAATCAAATAAAAATATTACTCAGAACTTTTTTACAATATTAACACATTCGCTGCGTTTGTCGGCTATAGCCGACGGACCGGGTTTTTCACAGTGCGTCTGTCGGATATAGCCGACGCGTAGATATGTGAATGGTGCGTCTGTCGGATATAGCCGACATCAGGTCTGTTGAATTACATGTGCTATAAAATAGTGACGCACTACAGTAATGTTTTTATTTTTACACACGCCACTGCACAGAAAATGTTTGTTATTTCAGTCCAATCCGTTTATAAATAACTTATTTTGTTGATTTTTTTTTCGGTCGAACATTACGCGTATTTGATTATTGTTATTATCGATATATTATGTACAATCTATTATTGTACATCGATATAATTATTTATAATACTATGATTTCTTATTCAGTTTATTTATTTCTGTTCGCACTATCAGTCGTGCGTGTGTCTTCCGTCTATTATACAATTATTTATTAAATTTTCGATAATAAAATGGATGATCCAGCGGTTCCGTCCAAAAGATGGTGTGGGGGGGGTACGGACCCTATTACCCCCAAGGCACCACCCCTGAATATGTAATAACCCATTGAAAATAAAAATTATGCCCTTCCCCAAAAATATTTATGAAAAATTACATCACCAAATGCGCTTGTCGGCGATATCCGACACTAATTAAAATATCCAAATTGGTGGCACGCTCCTAGCGAAACATTGGTATATTTTGTGACGCATCGAACATGTAGCAACTAATTATTTGACGCAGTGAACGTGTTAATAAGAACTAAAACATTTAGCAATAGCTCACCTGAAAACATTGATAGAGCTTCCAATGTGTATTTTCTTTGTAATTAAATTCATGTTGGAATTGAAAACAACCATGGACAGAATTATACTTTAAAAAATATCAAACGTAAGTATTCAATATGAGCATAAAAGAAATGTTCTCATTAATTATTATTTTACATTTTAAACAAGAATAATGTAAATTATAATCTTTTATCACAAATAAACATTTGATTTTTCTAAATAGTTTGATAAAATTACACTGATAACAATATTTTTAAAAAAATGTCAATGACTTAAAATAATCTTTATGCATTGAATCATAAATGTATTATAGTATCAAAGATTAGTTAAAATCTGCGAATATATAAATCAAAAATTATATAATTTTAGTTACATAGTTACACATTTTAATTTGACGAGTGGTGTGAAGTTAGCAAGAGGTGCCCAGCAAGTGATAAGAAACGTATATTTAATTGCCTATATATAGCGCCTACTAATAAGCACTTCGTACCATAATATAGAAAAAAATTTTAAAAATAGATAGCGCCACAAATATTTTTCATAAATTTACAGTAAAAACGAACGTAAATTAAAAATTAAACAAATCAGAATTAATTATTTTCCGATGTGTTCCGGAGGATGGCCCCAGGGCAAGACACACATATTAAGAAAGCCCGTGAAATGTACTATAAAATAGGCTAATAAGAAACGTTACTCCCCAGTAAACGAATGTGTGAGCTCGTATTGAATTTCGACCACACGTTATGGCCGTTACAGAAAAAACAACATTATTATTATTCAATAAATTATATTATTCTTTTTTCGTGGTTATTAAAAACAAAACGGTCTTTTTACTTCACTCTGTTAATGAACAACCGAGCAACACAACAGTATAATAACCGCCAAAGTGGGAAATTATCATCTCATTGCCCACAGATGATACTCTTTTTTCTCCTCCAATAAATTTCCTATATCAAAATTTTTATTTGCTATAATTTTTATAAATAAACAGTTTAACTTATAAATTATTTGGTTGCAACTATTTAATGGTATAATTTATTGTGTTTTTCTATGTTGTCTTACGGTCCATTTGATGTGTATTTTCTGTGTTATTAATTGTTTTATTTATAAAATATTTATTTATCAGTATTTTATTTAGACGGTTAACAAGATCTATTTGAAATGGATTCCATAATATAGATCCATATTCAAGGTTCGAACATTATGTTTGAAACATGTGCATTTATCATTAATACATAACCACTGTTTAAATGAGACATAAGAATCTAAACATTATTGCCATAAATTAAATATTTAATCTATGATAACGCTATCGAAACTAAACAATTGCTTAAAAATTTGCTGCCCAATTAAAATCTACCTTTTCCTGGAATATCTAAATTTAATTGTCATCAAATAATGTTTGTAATTATTCAGTTTGCAAACACAATGGCTACATTCAAAAAAATATGAAAAATTATAAATTAAACACTTGATTGAATTATCAACAAACATTGGAAAATGTATATATTATATTACACAAAATATCATGTAGAAATATATATTTTTTTTTTTACAAAATATGATCAAAATTATTTATAAAACAAATTTATATTCGAAATAAAATACAAATTTTTATACAAAAACAAATTGTTTTTATTTTCATAAATACATAATCATATATCAAAAACTGTTTTTGGTATAGAATCATTCATATCTTCAATTTCTGAATGATCTTCGATTTCTTTCTTTACTTGTGTATCTGTTTGCTCATCATTTACACTTAAACTATCCAATTCTTCCATCAGTTCTGGTTCAATTCTTAAAACCTATATACATATATAATGCTGATATAAATAATTGTTTCACAAGTTTAAACTGATCAAAAATAAATTACATACCCCATCGGGATTTAATGTTTCGTACTGATGCTTTAATGATTGCAATTCAAAATCACTTGAGCTACAAACTGCCTTTAATTCATTCAACAACACAATTTCATTGCGGAGATCATTATAATTTTGGCACACTTCTTCAGTTGGAATAGGATTCAATTCTGAAACAAAATAAATTTAATTACAGCATATATAAATTGTCTTTAAATAATTCAATATAATGCATACTAATTTTCAATGATTGCAGTGCTTGTTCAACATTTTTCACTTTCTTTTGACTGACATTTGCTGGAATTTTCATCCTTTGTGAACGAGTAGATACACCACTATTTTTAATGTCTGGAAACTTAATAGTAGTGGCTTCAAAGTTCTAAAAATGAATAAAATTGTAATACATTAAAAGATTCTTACATTATGAGATAATTTAAACTTTACATTTGGATCAACTCTGGTTGGCCTGACTGGTACAGCAATACGTTTACGATGATGAGGTGTTTTCTTGTCAACTTTTATACTTTTCCGGTTGTCATTTTGCTTATCAACTGCACTTATTAACTTTTGTAAATCTTGTGTTTTACGATCTCTATCACGTTTTCGTGCCTCAATCTTACGTAGTTCTTGTAACAACATTTGTTCCTCCTCAATCTGAACATAACAAAATTAAATAAAATATGCATAAAACTGACAAGTATGTATATATAAATATAAATACTTGTTTAGGAGTTCTACTGTAAAGTCTTTCCAGTTGCTGTTTTCTGCGAGTTTCGTGTTCTGCATCAAACATTTTTATGTCATTGATATTTCCTCCTCTAATCTGATCAAATGGACAATTATTAATAATTGTTAATAAAAAAACAATAATTAATAAATATTATTTCTCAACCTTTGTCAACGTATTACACACGAAATAATATCTGTCTTTCAGATCCTCAGTAGTTCGTTTTACAGCATTTACATACTCTCCATAATTCCATCTACCTTGAATGACGATAAAACGCAAGTCAAAGCGTTGACACAAATCAAAAAGACGATCAGTTTCTTCTCGACTCCATGTTTCTGACACCAAATTCTCTTTATACTCAGTGTCAGTGTACTTAGGTATTTCTATTTTCTATTTAATTATAAAAGTAGGTGTAAAATGATATTTATACATTTAGTAACAATTGATAATACCTTATTAAATTTGGCAAACCCGTACTCTTTACCCTCCTCAGCAACTCTTCGCCAGTGGTAGAAAGCAACACCGTCTTCTCGAGCAGGGTTTACAAAAGGAGCCCATACCCACGGACGAACGCGTCGCATACCCAGTTTAGCTTTTTGGAGCTTATAAGTAGGACCTAAATAAAATTTAGGCATAACCGACCTATAACACACCTACATTAAGTAGTATAAACATTTAAATACTTACCAGTTTCAGTTTCAATGACCGGTGGTACATCTTTTTTATCGTTATATAACAAGGCAAACACTTCACGGGCCATTCCTTCGGGTCTACGTTGACGGTTTCCTGACGGCAGTGAGATCTTTTTTTTAGTTTGTGTACCTAGTATTTCTTCTTTAGAGACCTGAAGACCAGATCCCCTTTCTATGTCCAAAATATCACGAATATCTTCAGTCATCTTCAAAGGTGCAAGTAACTTGATATTAGTTAAATCACTATTTCGTTTAAGACAATATAAATTGTATATTCAAAACCATATAAAATTAAAACATCTAATATAAACAAGAACAGCGTACTGTATACAATTTATACGAAAATTGGTTTGTTCTACGATATACTACTTCATCTATTCATGCACAATTCTTATACTCAGTAGTTTTGAACAGTAGTTTTTAATTGTATAATCAATAATTATTACATAATAAATGATAACATTATCTCATTGCTTAAACCAGGTTAGTACCAGGGTTCTAATTATAAAAATTATACCACGGTCATACGATTTATCAAACTTTAAAACTTCTTTAATTCTGTACTATCAGATAATATAAACAGTAAAAACACGTACTAAAAAACTGAAATTTATGATATACTGTTTTACTCCATAACGTTTGTTTTTACGGTCTATATATATATACCGTCTTCAACGCGAATGCAAATATTTAAGTAAAAAATAAAAAATCTCAATTCAGTAATTTAAAAATATTGTGATTTACTATTTCTTTTAAATTTACTTAAGTAATGTAAAAGTCAATAAAGATTTAATACAATTATCTCGTAAGGTGAAAACAAAACTGTAATTATGAAGATATATTGTCTGGAAAATGGAAAATATTTGGGTGTATCATATTTTACAGATGTTCAAAATTTGAAATGGCTAAAAGAGAACATTTTATCAGTGTTCGAAGACAAATCGCCCGTGTTGATTTGTCCTAAATTAATTATTGATCCATTTCAGATCGTAGTAGCTACAAACAATGCATATTTAGCTCATGAAAACGAATCTATGATAACTAAGTCATTGGCTACAGAAATCTTATTCAATTTGTCTTCAACCAAAAAAATCAGTCAGTCATTGAAAGACATGGGTGCCAATATTGAGGACAAGGACATGATTGTCGCGCTTGTATCGACATTTTCCAATGTTCCAGAAATGGAAATATTTCACAAAAAATGTATTGTGGGACATGAAGCTGATCTTTCAGAACACAAAAAAAACATTGACGAAAAATTTATCAAATCCTATTACAAAATAAATAAAATAGAAAGTGAAAATTCTAATCTACTCGACTCCATTGTAACCAGAATTGCTTGTAAACCTATTTAAATTTTTAAGTTAATTTTTTTTTAACGCCAATATAAGTGTTATAGACCATTAAATTGATAATAAACATTTTTATTTTCAGTTTTTGTTTCTGTGCCGTTATTTATTTTCTAAAATTATGTATATATTTATATTTGTCATTGACAATATGATTACAATATATAAATGACTATTTTCACCAATCAAGTAACTCAGCATTTTTCACAGCAAATTATAACTTATATAATTTTGTACTACAAATAGTTATAGTGAGTAAAATGAATACACATTTCAAAATGATATTTTCAAACACCGTGCATTTGATTATTCCTTTTACATAAGATATATAGTAAGTGACATTTATATTAACTATATTTAAAAAAAAACAATAAACAAGATACAAAGGACAATTAAACATATTAAGCTATATGATTTAAATGTTTTATTTAAAAAAAAATATGTATACATTTATATATAATGGAATATTATACCATTTTCCATTTAATGAAAAGGTAAAATAAATGAAGTAAAAGGTAAATTATTTTTGTTACGACAAATTCTTTTATTAAAAACAATTAAAAATATGAAATTAGTGACTTTTGTATTAAATACTCCCCCAAGCCCGTCACTTCTTGGCGCTAGGGGATATAAGCGCTTTGCCACGATCCTTTCCTCGTAATTTTATACCTGAAACAATTGTATTGAAATTATAAGACTTGAAATAAAGTCTAATTTCAAATACAAGTTTTAAAGTAAACAATTGTTCTAATTCCATAATCTTTCTGATTTGAAATTATAACAATATTTAGTAAACTCTTTACTTTAAGTATAAAAATATTATAATTACTTAAAAATAATTACCACTATAACAACTAATTAAATTACTAAAATATTTCAAAAAACTAAAACTAAAAAAATTAATTTACAAACATTTAACTCACAAAGAATCTTTTCGATTTTTCCAATGACCAACTGATTAGGTATTCCACGGCCAGCTTCATAATCTTGAATTACTTGCGGTTTTTCGTTGATTTTCTAAAATGTGTAGAATTTAATTAAAATAAAATAAACAAAAAATTAAATATTTTTATTAACTTACAGTAGCCAATTCTTTTTGGTTGAAACCTTTAGCTTGACGCCCTTGTTGTATAAGACGACCTAAATCGATTGGTATCTTTTCATGTTTTAATTCTTCAGTTTCCCGATCCAATTTAGCAGTGTTTTTTGTTGTAACTTGATGTTTATTTGTAGCTGCACCCCCTAGTTTTTATTAAACAAATATAATCAATACAACATATAAATATTATTGATATGCACGTCTTTCTACTTACTATCTCAAAACAAGACAATATTAATATATAATATATTTTGCAAAAACCGATTTTAATATCCTATTAATATTCTGAATAATTGAAATAATAAAATTTAGTCAACTATTCAATTAAATGAAATGTATCAAATTTATTATTGGAATACTGAATAATAATTCATTAAAAGAACAAACTATAATAAATTATTGATGTGAAATTATTGATATAACCAAATTATCATAGTATAATCAAAAAAAATATATTATGCCATATTTGTTAGGTAATTAATGATTAGAGTTTTTGAATTAATATTTATAATATAACTTTGCTGCACTAAGAGAAAATAAGTAACTAATAATAATTTTAATTAGCTACAATTTTCTTGATTGAATAATTTTATAATTTACTATTATTTTGCATAGTAAAACCACGCTAAACAATTTATTTCATTGTTATTTTTTCATATTTTTCTGTAAATTGCTATTCCAAGGACTCCGAACTGTAATTGCTATTAATGAAAATCATTGCATTTTGGAAATATTGTATTTTTTCTTCTAGGCATAGAAGAATTATACGGATTTTAAAAAATTATACCACATTCTTTGGAAAAATATGTATATGAAAAATTAAACAGAATGGATTTATCCATTTTACACTTACATTTCGTTTGAGTATCGATTACTGCACCTTCGCGTCTAGCTTTATTGATGGCCTGAAATAATACAAACATACATCGATAAAAAGCCTTACAAGGTTGCAATGTACAAATGTAACATTAGCAAAAACTATTAAGAAACCTGTTCGGATTTCATGGTAGAAGGCTTTGGTGGCCTCTTCCTTAAAATAGTCACTGTGTTCCAGTCACTCATGATGATGTTGTTATTCAAGTGTTATTGAAAATGGTATTAGGATATAATAACGTTTGAACGCAGTTGTGTATTTTACCTAAATTAAAATGAATAAAAAACAACAATTCTATGGATAAAAATTAGAAACAGTAAACACCAAAAAAAAAAAAAAATTATTAACTTAAACCAGCGTCAAAAGAACGACGAAATATGAAATTTGTTTTTGTAAAATTACGTACAATTCAATTAAAAATAATATCAAATAACCATAGTAGGATATCGGCACGAAATAATATATTATATCAACGATGAGAGACATAAAGTCACGGAAAAACATATGACTGTCCAATTCAAAGATATTCCAAACCGTTAAAATTGAGCGGGTAAATTATAAAATTCAAATATACGTAAACATTCTCCAAATTATAAAACATTTTGAACGATTAAGATCTGTTGTGTTTTATCAGAGTTAAAATTTTTGACGGTAACATTCACGAGACGATGTTTAAATTCTAATAAACGATATATTAATACTATAATACAATTGCTGGTATAATAATACGAGGACAAGATATGAGAGTGTGTCGGACATGTATGGTGAGCTGACGGAAAATTAATAAAAAAAATCAGGTAAACGACGTTGTGGAAGGCCTTGATAACGATGGTTGGATAGGGGAATGTTTATAATAAGATGAGCTTTTGATGAATCAGCAGTAGATTGGATGAGAAATCCCTAGACAAGGGATAGACAGAGAAGCTTTAGTGAAAGCTGCAAAAAAAACCCTTAAAGGTTTGTAAAGCATTTAATGACGACACGTTATTGACTATACAATTTTGGCACATATACAAACTGAAATCTAAAGACACGCCAACGATAGTATATTCTGAGCGAAACAAAGAATATGTATTAAATATTTGTGTTGGTAATAGTCGTTGTAATTTTTTTTTCTAATGTTTGAAGTTTTAATTTCCAAAAACAATAAACTTGAATTTCGCAAGCAATTGTTTTTTCAATTGCTACGTCATTTGTCATTGCTTTCAAATTTCAATTTATAATAGGTACTACAATATTCGTTCAAGAACCTGTCATCAGCGATAAAAACATTAGCTAGATTCAATCGATAAATGTCAATCACTTGCTTCTCGTGTTAATACCACTATTGTGATTTAAAACCACTGCGCAGAGACTGAGAAGGCGTACTATGTCGAGTAACCTATTATGCTGTTCCAATGAGTAACAAGAAGTACATATATCACAAAGAGAAGACGCGTGGTGACAAGACCGACAATAATTTTCAACCAGCTACTTCTTCACTCTCTGATTACCATCAGTATGCAAGTTGCACTTGTTCCATAAAAAAAGTGATAAAACTTACTCTGGCCACTAATAACTTGTATGCATTATCTCGATCAATTCCACACTTGGGTACGAGTTGGGGAAACAAATACATGCAACAACCAAGATGGTAAGCCTCAGAATTATTTTTCTTGCATTTATATACGTTCGTATTTAAGTATTAAGTATTAAATAATATAAATATATGTATATAGTGTACGCTTACATAAAAATAATCAAATTTTGTAAAATTGTATCGCTCATTATTATTATTTTATTTAAATCTTAAAATTATGTGATGAATCCAGAAGGTAAACATTAAATACATATAGATAGTGTTTAACACATTTAAAATATTGAATAGTAAAATAAATGTTGTCTTTAAACATTGGACAATTAAAATTAAAAATACGTTCAAGGTGCATTCAACAATTAATAACATATATTCTAATTCAAAAACAAATATTATAGTAATTAATTTAACTGCTTATTAAATACAAAAACATATAATTATACTTATGAAACTAATAATTAAACTGTTTAAATATTCAAAATAATAAATAAACATATTTTTTTTTTAATTATTATTTTTCTAGAACAATGATAATTTCCTCATAAAAACGATGTACATTATTTGTATTCTAAAGGAGATATCTTCATTTATTTATATTAAAATGCAGGCCTAGTAGTAATATATACAACCATTAAAAAAAATAACTACTTTATAGATTCAACTTTATTGGTAGGTTCATTTCTAATAATTTATCCAAGAAGTTAAAATGTATATTAAGTAATATCATGTTAATATTAATTATACATTGGAATAGTAATATTGAACAAAATATAAAGAAAACCTAATAAATGCTATAGTTTTTTTTTTATTTCTTTAAGATAATTACGTTTTGGAAAATAAAATAAAAGATTTACAAAAATTGTTATAAATTATAGAAGGTAATTAAATTTTTTTATATATATTAAAACATGTGCAGCTTAATATCAACAAATTTGTATAGTGTGATTTTTACATCAAAAGTACTTTTTTTTTAGTTAACTATTATTATTTTAAACTCATAATGTCTAAGTATATTCTATTATTGAAAATAAACATTAGCGCAAATTCATATTATATAAATGAAATGGAAAAAAAAGTTGTTTTTAAAAATTTATTTCGTTTGTACTCTGACACCAGGACAACCAATCGTACAAATATTGGATTCGAATCCATAAACTTTTAACTCCTGCATACATGTTTGTACTTTAGATTTATGAAAATTTGGAGGAACAAGACATATGGCATATCCTCCTCTGCCAGCACCAGTTAATTTCGCATGAAGATCAAATTTTTTTAATATAGCCACAATAGCGTCCAGTGTTTCATGAGAAACACCTAATGACATTAACAATCCTTGGTTCATATCCATGAGGGTCTAATTTAGAAAAATAAATTAGTATATAAATAAACAATTATGCTAAACATCAAAGACTAACTTGTAAAACACTGATTTGTTGAAGTTCTTGTTGTGGATTTTGAGCCATCAGATCAATTGCATTGACAGCTGCATTTACAATGTGTCCAATAGAATTAAAAATAGCATCAAGAATTGACTGATAAGTATCATCGTTGTACTTGGTTCTGACACTTTTAACTACATTTCCAGTAGATCTTTCAACACCTTCAAAAAAAAATTGTGTATTTAATTATAAACATAATAGTAATAATGTACAAAACATATAAATATATGTATTTAATTGAAATTATTTTGTATGTTGATAGGTCACTTTTTTTTATGTGAATATAAGAAAAAAATTGTATAATTTTTTTAATCTAAAATTAATTTAAAAAAAATTATTCTGAGATATTATATTAAAGATTTTTTTTATTATATTAAATACGAAATAAACAAGTGGTATCTTTTTATTTCTTTATTATTATTATTATTATTATTATTATAAATGAAAAAATAAAATAGATTTAAAAACAAACCTGAATATATCAATAGAATTTTTAATTCTGGAGCTTCCAATAATTTATGGCTGTTAAGTTTTGTAAACTGAACCATTGTACCGTATGTGCAAATTGTATTGTCTAATCCTGAAGCTTTTGTATGAATAAAATTTTCTGCTAATAATGCCCACCTATTTATTAAACATTTTTCCTAAAAAAGAAAAATATATATATATAAATATAAAAATAATCAAAGAAAAATGATTAAAAAAATAATAGGAAAACTAGAATAAAGAGTATGAAACTCTTGTATGTAAATAGATTTTGAAAACATTACACAGCAAAATTACGTAATATTAAATATAAATATTTATAAAAATTATATCACCCCATCACTGAATGTAAAGTTGTCAGTGAATGGCTCAATAATTAACAAATTATCGCCACTTTGTGAATGAAAATCATCCAACAATGGATCAAATTGAATTTCCACATTGGAATTGATTTTAAATTTTACATATGACAAACAAGCTGCAACTAGAGAAACACAATAACTCGCAGAACTGCCAGTTCCGGCGCCCAACTTCAATGCGGATTTTACTTCAATAGTGAATGAAACGTTTTTCAATTGTTTCATATAACATGCCAGTATTCCTCCAAAAATAAAGTGTAAAACAGTAAGAGTCTTCTTTTCATTACCGGATAATGTATCTAATTCATTCAAGAACTGTTCATTTTTAATTAATTTGTTTAAAGTTTCTTGAAAATATGCAGTAGGTGAAAATGTTGGTTTTGTATTCAAGTGAATAGTCAACATTCCTGAATAGTTTATCAATGGTAAAATAATGCGACATGGTATAGTGTTCAAATCTTGGTTATTACAATAACTTTCGGTGAATGTTAATGTAGTATGTTGATCTATAGCACAAGCAATTGCAGGTTTTCCGTACACAACACTATGTTCACCAAATAGAATAATTTTTCCAGGTGCTGTTACTTCAAACTGTACATGAGAACTCATAATTTTTTTTTTATTTTAGAATGTAATTTTGAAACAGTAGTTTAATATATATGTTTACATGAATGTTTAAATAAATCAAATTTAAATTAATTTTTATTTAAATTGTTCCATTGTTCTGTTGTCAATGTTTTCTGTGAGAATGCATGTATTTCTTTTAATTCGTCAGCTAGTATTTCATTTACCATCCTAAAAACAATTTATTAATTATCACACACTTTCATCAATATTAATTAATAATTATAATTTATATATATAATGTATGTGAATAAATTAAATTCAATAGTACGATAATAGATAAGTCACATAATCAAATAACCAATACACGTGTTTATATATATATATATATATAGAACAATTGTATTTTACTTTTAATCAGCATTACAAATTTAATTGGATTAGACTATTAAAAAATGTTGACTTTTAGTGCCTAACATCAAATTAATATAGTAAATACTCAATTAAAAGAATGTCAGTGTATCACTTTTAATCTCAGCCTATACTATAATATTGTAAATAACTATTCTTCAAATTTTTTATTTTATAGTTAAATGGTTTAGACTCGGAAACCTAATGTATATAAAAAATACATACTTTATAAAAAGATTAAGACCAAAAACAAGCTCTCTATATAAGTTTTTAAAAATAATCGAAAAAATTATATTTTTGAATTGTATATTATTATTTTAATGTGATAACTTTTTGTTTTTAATAATAAACGAAAGAAATAAAGGCATGTCTTACAAATTAATTATAATAAAAAATTAATATTTTGATGAGGCGAAAAATTTTTTTGCAAGTAAAAACCATGTAAAGTTAGTATTTTTAGAAATTATTTTGTATTTAACGTTTCTGTACAAATAAAAATAGTAGCTCACAAGAAAATACTTACCGATGACGTTGTAATAATGTTTTACCGATAAATTTATCAGATACAACAATTACACTAAATTTTGCACCACATCCATCAGAATCATCATTGACAGACTAAAAATAAAAAATATATAATTCCATTTTAAGTTATATAAACAATAAATGTATTGTTATAGATAGTAATTAATAGTATATGTGTGGATGTCTAAATTAAAGCTTAAAACAGGGATGATAATAAAATCATTTAAAATGCCAAAAAATTAAATAAAATTGGTAAGAATATATAATATAACCACATATTACAAATATAAAACATATGTTTTATATTTTATGGTATCACACAATAATAATACAACTCATTTCTTTATAATTTAATATTTATTTATTAGATAATATAAATATGATACAATAAATGTACAACAATTTATAATATATAATCAACGAGATCAACTAATATATGAATATTAAATATTATTGTATTTCCATAAGTTCACAAATTTATTAAAAGTTATGTTTCTTAAAGCTACTTGATAATAATTGACATATAATTCGTATTATTAGGTTTTAAATTATACTGATATTAATACATTTTACTAGCTAATTATATATTTTTAATAACATTTGAAAAAAAAATAATGAATTAACTAAATACTAGAAAGTATATTGACAACATAAGCAATACCTAAAAATAATTTAAATGTTATTAAGTATAAATACAAAAAAATTATAAAAATATATATTTTTTAAAAACCAATATTTTCTGAAAATCTGTTAATTTATCATAATTCATAATATAAAATATTAAAAAATGGTAGCAATCCGCGTTTGTTATGGATGTTGCTTAAGTAAATTATTTAGAGTTTTGATATTACTATAAATCTGAAAGCAATGATAAATTATTGTATTCAATACAACGGTTCCAAGTGAGGCTTAGGTGTACTTTATCGAAAAAAAATGCTGTGGTAATAAAAAAAAATTGAATTGTCAAGATTTATTGAATGTAGTAAATAGAGTAAAGTTGGACATATTTTGTATAAAATTTCAGCCCTTAAATACAAAAGTTATATTACTCAAATAACTTAACAATAACATATAATAATTGCTATAAATAACATAAAATTAGAAGAAAATTTTTAAACTTTTATTGAAAATCTATTAATTTATTCTAATATAAAATTTTATTTTCATATTATATACATTTTATTTTAATACAATTTTTTTTTTGGAACATGCAACATTAATTGATTAAAATTAAAATATACCAAAAAAGCAATAAAATGTAAACAACTATAAGTAGATATAATTAAAGGCCATAAGTATGGATATTTTTGGGGCGATTTTATTAATATGGAACAAATAGTTAAGATGACACATCCAAATAATGATACCTTACGTAACAAATATAATTTGGATGTTACTTTTTGTTTTAATGTTAACTTTTCAATATTGCTGTACACTATAAAATAAATTAATGACAGAGAAATAAATGGAACGAATAAATTATCTTTTATTAACAATGGAAGCATACTAAAGGTTGATATAGTCACAAACCAAGTACATACAAATATGTTTTGAGGAGAGTACATTAAAACTGGTATAGCGATCAAAAGAATGCTTTTTTCGTGAACTTGAAAAGAAAATAGAAAAAAAGACAATGAACAATTTATCAATGACAGTAAAAATTTTATTTTAGAAGGATTATTTAAAAGATCCAGACATGTAGGTAACACGGAAATTAATGTTGTTAACAGACATATAATAGCCATAGTTTGATTATTGATATTCCTTAACTTATATAAAACATTAATTAAACACCAAACATTGGAAACTTTATCTTCAAAAACACCTCGTTCTAAAGGAAAAACTCTGTGGATAATTTGAAATATTTGTTTGGAGTCACTAATAAAAGGAGCCCATAATAATATAAATGTAAATGTCACACTAAACATAAGAATAGATAGTTCCCTTATAGCTATAAAAAATGTGTGTTTCTTATATGTTTCATAAACAAATCCAATATAATAAAAGAAAAATGGCAAAGCGTGATATAATTCCATTTGCTTGTAATTTACAGCCATACTAAAAAAAATACAAGTTAGAATAGTTTTTTTGGCATACATACTAGCAACACTTGCTACAAATAAACCAAGAGAAACACAGTTATACTGAAAATGTCCATGATCTATTAATATTAATCCTGGGTATAATAATGTTAATCCAATAGCCATCTTTCGATTTATTTCGTTATCATCTTTAATTTTAAAAAATTGACTGAAAAACCAACAAACAGCTGGAATAAATATTAATAAGTCAACTATGAGTACTGAATATCTCATAAGTAATTGATGAAACTTTGATTCAAATCCTCTAGATGTATTAAGCTGTACCGACTGCGGTAGAACTTTACTTATCACTAAACCATTTACATAACTATGGTAAGCTGTTAAAGGTGGATAATCAAGACCCCAATATAATAAATCATTGTCGGACGAATTAAAATACCATTCAGAAACTGGTAAAGAAATCGTTACTTCCATCCAATGCCGTTGAGCTTCATAATCGCCATACATCGGAGCTATTGATTTTCCAGAATAATCATGCAAACTGACAAACCAACGAAATAATACAGCAATCATTAAGATAAGTTTTTCATCGAGTACATTTTTCAAATACATAGGTATTAAGTGTTTGTAAATCATTGTATTACAATATAAACTCATAAATCAAAACGAGACACCGGGTTTCATGAAAAATGATGGTTGTTCTGGAAAAAAAAAATGGAAATAGTAAATAACACAACCATTTTTAATACTAAGTTATGATGTTTTAAATAGTAATAATATATTATGTATAAAATTAATACATTCAAATAATATAATATCCATCTATAATTAAATAATAGATTTTGAAGCAAATACATTATTATTTTGAACATTTTAAATTCTTAATACACTAATCCTTTTATACATCAACCTGTCAAATCTTTAGTTTATAGATATTTTAATTTATTATTTAATACTATTAAATATTAATTATAATCCACATCTATCAATATTAATTTAACCTAATCTTCATACATAAAATACACATATTTTAGTAGCAAATAAACTATGTTTTGCAAAAAACGAAAATATATGTCGATCAACTTATATTTAAATTTAAATTAAAATTCAAGATTATCTAATCAATGTTTTCTTTCGTACATTTTGAATGCTTCCTAAAACATTTATTTTGCTTCAAAATCTAAATTATATAGGTACTTATAATAACATTCATATTATTGTTTGAACTATTTATTTCCATTTTTTTTTTCACACACACACACACACACACTTTCAACATACATATTATTTATTATGTGTATAGAGACTAGAGATATCCAAATATATCTGATATTCAAATAAAATATATTCTAATATTCCTTGTTATATCATTAAAGTAATATTTAGTGAGAAAAATTTTTTTACATTGAACTAATATTTTTTTTATTTTTATATTGTACATTTTTAAAAAACACTAATGTCAACTATAAATATCAATATTCAAATACATATTTTTTTTTTTACAAATTCTATTTTGCAATAACTTCACAAGTTAAAATTCTTACATTTATGATGAATTCTTTATATAAAATTAAGTAACTTACATTTTTATTAATATCCTAGTATAAAGTATTAAACATAATAATTATAACAAAATTAATTATTCCCGCTTGTCGTTTTAGTTTTTTTCTTTTTCGGTTTGACTGCAATGGCTGACCGTACTTTAAATACTGCTTCACAAGTAGTGCAAATAGGACTTATTTTACAATAGATAGTTAAACATAATGAGCATACGAAACCAATTGCTGTTAATGCCCTATGGCAAAAACAAAATGGTCGAAAATCTAACTGCGGAGCTAATGGTATAACTAATTTTTTTCTAGAAGAAGGTTCTGTCAAAAATATCCATTGTAAATACAGAAGTAAACCTTCTAATTTAGGCATACGAAAATATGAACCATCTGTAATATAACATGCTTGTTTTAATAGCGTGACATCATGTTTAAGACTACAAGCATCAATGGCTACATTTTGTTTTTGAGCCGTAAAAAATGTATTCATACAACGTATGTACTTGTCTCCTTCATTATCACAACCAGATATAATTAATATTCTTGAATTCATTGTTTCTCCAGGTACCAGGTTACTTTGTAATCTGTTTATATAACACAATGCCTTAGCGCAAGACGCTCCGAAAACAGTGTCTCTAGACATATGTGGTTCTTCAGCTGCATCTCGAAGAAATTTCATTATGTTAAATTTGATAGAACGATCTATATGACTGAACAATTCATATTGGCTTCCTCCCATTTTACAACTACTGACCGTTTTCTTTTTAAAATCGAGTTCATCTTGATCAGAATATATAAAATCACAACTATTTGGATCAGATGCAAGCACTGCAACTTTATTATGGGTCCGAAGCATAAGGTGTGAGTTGGCAAAGGCCACAACAGAACTAAGTATCGAAGACAACTTAATTTCCCCGCTAAGCAGAATATCTTGAGCTGGATTAACATCAAGAATAATTACCAGTAAACTGGAAAAAATTTTTTTTGGCGCTTCAGATTGCATTTCGCTTGTATTCACTACCAATAGATTAATGTAGAATTCACTATTTAAATTACACTAATAAAACTTATTTATACAAATATCCACATCGTAATAAAAAAAAAAAAAAAATAAAATAAACTGAATTAGCAATTAATAAAACACAACGGCAAAACAGATTGTTTGTGTTTGTCCTTTGAGAAAATAACCAAAAGAAACGCCGTAAAAACTGTAAAATCCGCCACAATGATAAAAGGAAAATAGGGTTATATTTTTACCATTATTGATCATATACCAGAACCCTAGTAACGTTTCTATTATCAGATTTGTACAGATTAGTTTTTATAATTAATTAAACGAATAAGTTATAGGTTAAATATAAAATATAATGAATCAATCATTTATTTAATCAAATAAATAAACACATTAATTACAGAGAACATATTGTAATGGAAAATATTGAAAATTTGGATTTATAATATTAATATTATATAATACCTAAACTTAATACTACTAGTCAGTAGTCACTGGATTCAAATAATAAATACTATATAGATTAACTACAAAATACAATTTAAATTAATAGATACGTAATATAAATAATATGAAATATCAATTTTGAATTTGAATGAATTTGGAGGATAAATGCTAAATAATGTCAAGCATTAAAATGCTTAACAAACAAAAAAAAAGTACGAAATGAGAATTCAACATTATTATTCATAAGTCAGTCATCAAATTTGCATTCAAGCGTAAAATTTAATTTTTTTTTTTTTTTGTAAAACCATCAAATAAATGTTCTACACCAATGAAAATGTAGTAACTCTTTACATAACATCGTAAAATCCTTGGTTATAATTTAATGTTATATTATTATCTAAATAGTTAATATTAACACATACCACGTATGAAGCATCAAATGCGTCTGTCAGTTTTGATTTTAAGAATTCTTCACTAATGGTCATTACAGAAAATACTAAATGTAAAAAAAAAATTAGGTAAATTAATAATTGTAGACAAAATTTAATGGAATGAAGTTTAAAATATTTTTAAAACCTTACTGGACAGTTCGCGTTTATTGTAAACCAAAAGTATGAATATATGATTATTCTACGAACAAAAATATATAAGACCTCTTCTTTTGTACGTCCTAATGTCAAAAATTATTCATTAATTTACGCAATAGCACAATATCGATGACTAAAGTACACACACTATATCATAGCGCACATGGTCGGAAGTTCGGTACTTGAAGCAATGACTGAACGAAGAACGAATTAAAAGAACAATTTTCAGCAGATATGATCTAAATATTAGTCAAAAAATTTTTTCTTTCAATTATTCATTTCAATATGTTGGCAAGATAAGACATATTGGCAAAATGTGATAACTATACTCGTATATATAGTGAAAATTGTAATAATTTTTTCAAAGACCTTCCAAATGTCTGTGAACTCGACTACCGCTGTCAAATTGACCCATTCTAATAAAAGTGGAACTTAATGTCAATTTGACTTAGTAACCTTATCCCCAATTATATATCCTAACGTGATAAAACGATTTTTAAAAAGTGAATTTGAATTTTATGATTTCACAAGTGGAAAGAAAATTATTTTGTAAATGTTTATGATAATTGAATGAATATTACGATTATGATGATATTTCGAAGAATTGGAAATTATTCAAGGATATTTTTGCAAAATAAACCATTCAAACATAAATTATTTTTAAATATACGTAATCAAATATTTAAAATGAATTCGTTTGAACATAACAATAGGCCGTCAGAGGAATTGTATTTTTCAAAATCATTAGATAATTTTAAAGTACAGTATAAAAATCAATTTGCCTGTTTGTTAACCAGATGTGCTTTTTGCAATAATATGTCCCTATACATAAATAAAATTACCGGTATGTGGTAAATATTTCAATGAAAGATACAATATAATTAAAAATTATATCTAATATAATTTGTATTTTAAAATCTTTTAGGTTGGTTTATTTGTACGCATTGTTTAAGGAATGGCGATTGGTCAAAATATAAATCTCATGTAGAGCATAAGAATAACAATGGGATTCCAATTCCTACTCCTAAAATATTTGAAGCTGACAAATATCTAAAGGACATAGATGATGATTTAATGCATTTTAAATCATTAAAAACTAGTGATAAAAAGAGTATATTAAAATCTCTTGGGATGGAGGTAATTATTTATATAATTAAGAGTTTTTTTAAAAATTATGAAATATTTATACGTATATACTGTAGATCTGAACTAAATGTGTAGACATGAACCTACATACTATTTTCATCTATTGCAAATCTCTACCACTCTGTACATTTCTAATATGTCCTGCATTGACTATTCGCAAATTTGTTATTTTAATTTTTAAGACAATGTTTAATATAGTTTTATTTCGAATTAAATTTTTTAATTTCTTTTTTTTTTAATCTAAATATTCAAAAGTCAAAATTTTAAATATTTTTTATTTTAATTCGAATAATTATATTAATTAATGTATTTATTTTGCAGGGATTACAAATACAAAATCTTGATCGTATTCCAGGTTTATATGTTAACTCTAAAAATAATTCCCTGTATTTAACTATGGTGCTTGATAATAAAACAATTGTTGGATACAAACAAATTAAATTAGACAATGATCTCAATCAATGTACTGTACCAGATGATTGTTGTTGGGGAATCGCTCATGTTTCTCCATTGAATTCAAATCATGATCGAAGTGCTATTATTGTTGATGACTTCAAAGATTTATTGGTGTTAGCAAGTCGCCGCTTATCCCATCATATTATTTGTATACCACACGGTATTTATGTTTAGTTATTATTAAAAGTATTATAGGTTATTATAAAATGATTTATTTATTATTTATATCGTATATTTGTATGTTATAATTTCTTTACTTTTTTTTTTTTTATTTTATGGTGTTCTTTATAGCTCACTGAAATATATCACTATTAAACAAATTTAATTTCCTTATATTCACTGAATAATTATAATATGTATTTATAGTAAATCACATTCTTATAAAGTTAAATACATTTTTTAGGTGTACGAAAATTACCACAAGAATTACTCCCATCATTGGAACATTTCAAAAAATTAATTTTATGGTTTGGAAATGATCAAATTGCATGGAACTCAGCAAGAACATTTGCCAAAAAGTTAATGGAAAATAGATGTTATTTTATAAGGCCTACTGATGATCAACCATCACCTTATTTAGCATATAAACTTGGTTTGAATATTGACGAAATAATTAAAACTGCTGATAAAATGGTGCATCCCAGTATTATTCAGTTTTCAACAATACGTAATGAAGTTTTTGCAGAATTACAAAATCATGATAAGGTTTTAGTTTTTTATGTTAATAATATTAATTGACTTGTTATAAATTAAATAACATTATATAGACACTTGGAATAAAATGGACAAAATTTCCAGCATTAAATAAAATTATTGGAGGTCATCGTCGTGGAGAACTTACCATATTAACTGGTCCAACAGGATCAGGTAAAACAACTTTTATGAGTGAATATTCATTAGATTTAGCTGAACAAGGTGTAAGTATATTATATAAACTGAACAAGTTATTTAATAATTTTTTTTTATGATACTATGCATATTATTAATCTTATGTAAATATCTTAATAACATAATAATTTTAATATGTTTTATTCACTGTATTTAATATATGTTAAATTATTTAAAGTTCAAAATATTGAAACAATCTCACTTGTTTTCGTTTATTAACAGAATTAATTAAAGTTCTCTTTAAATTATATTTTCATTTATTTTGAAGTCATATAAACTATATGATGTGTTTTACTTTATTGTTTAATATCCAGTTGCCAACATTATGGGGAAGTTTTGAAATTCGAAACCAACGTTTAGCTAAAATCATGCTTCAGCAATTCGCCAAAGAACCTGTACATCTTAATTTAGACAAATTTGACTATTTAGCTGATAGATTTGAAAATCTTCCATTATATTTTTTGACATTTCATGGCCCTCAATCACTAAATATAGTGATGGATGTAAGTTATAATTAATATATAAAAAATTTGTTAAGTTGATTTTTTTTTTTGTTATTTTACAATTGAATGATGTGTAAAATAAAATACAAATTAAACCATTTGATTCTGTTTCAAAGTATAATTTATTTTACTTATATTATTATTATTATTATTATTAGGCTGTAGTAAATGCTGTATATGTATATGATATTGGCCATGTGATCATTGATAATGTGCAGTTTATGATGGGCATTGGTACTAAATATGATATGGGCTCAGAACGGTTTTGGCAACAAGATTCGATAATAGCAGAGTTTAGGCGGTTTGCCACATATTCAAACTGTCATGTGACTTTAGTTATGCATCCAAGGAAAGAAAAAGATGTCGAACAATTATCCATTAGTTCTATTTTTGGTACTGCAAAAGCAACCCAAGAAGCTGATAATATTCTTATGATACAGCATAAAACTATGGAATCTTTACAAATTAAAAAATATTTACAAGTAAAAATATAACATTAAATCATTTAAACTATATTATTAGTTATTTATATTGTAAACTCATGATGATATTTTTTGTTAAATAATTTTTTTTAAATAGATTCTTAGTATTAGCAGTTAATCGTCAAAATGAAATTAGCGTAAAAAGTAATATATTAATTAAATGATAATATATTTTTCAGGTATCCAAAAATCGGTACAATGGTAATCTTGGAGTCATGCCTTTAGAATTCAATAAACAAAGTTTAAGTTTTTCTGAACAAAAAGATTAAATAATTAATTTAATAAATTATTTGAGTTTCTTGATTTTAAAATTGATCATTGTTTTTAATTAATAAATTTGTTTGGTTCATACATAAATATATATATATATGTGTGTGTACTACCTTTCTCATAGTTTTTCATTAAAACATTACATTTGATATTTAAATACATAATTCGGTGTGTGTATATATATATATATACAGTGGCGTATTTACGGGAGGGGTTCCCGGGTCTCGACCTCCCCCCCCAGAAAAAAATTTAAAAAGTCATAAATAACTTGGTACGTAGGTACCGAGAAAGAGAATATTAATTTTATATTATGAGTTTTTAATGTTTCTATTATAAAAAAAAAATATATACAATATTTGTATAAATAACTTGGGTTTAACTTTTGGTTATTTTTGTCGTTTACCTTTTTTATTATAAAAAACTATTAATTTGTATTAATAAATCATAATAGTAGTGAAATATACATAATATAATTATTACATCATAACTCGTATGTGTTTTTTTTATATTATAAATTTATAGGTACTTAATATTTAGACCCCCCCCCCCACAAAAAATTTGAAAATACGCCACTGTATATATATAAATAATGTAAATTTTCTTTTTCTAACACATTTCACATTTTATAAAGATTTTATTTATTTCAATAAATGGATATACATATTTTATAATATAAATAAATTCAAAGAATTTTTGATGTTTTAATAAGTATAAATATAGTTTGAAAATATTTATATGTACTAAATTATCTAATTATCATAATTTTGAATATAATTGAACTAGACAACAATGATATAATTTTGATGTGAAAATGGAAAACAACTTTTTTTTGTGATTAATAATAAAACAAAAAAATAATAGGACTTTACAATCATAAAAATTCCTAAAAGTACTTAAAAAATAAATAAATATTTATTAATTAAATTGTTTATGACCATCAAGGATAGATATATCTATTGTTGTAAGTTGTAATTATAATTGTAAATGTACGTATAGATAGTTGTTAAAATAATGATTCGATTTAAATTATTGTACATAGTATAAAATATAAATTAAAATTTAGTATTTCCATTTTAATTCATGCTTTTTTGTATTAAATGATAATAAAAATATTATTGATATTAGGTTCACAATTTTCACTTTTTGAAGAAAACAGGATATAATTTATACAAAAAATGTATATATATATTTTTTTTATTTATTTCCGATATAATTCTGAAAAGTATAATCTTCGATAAATGAAATTTAATGCATTAATTTCGAAGTTGTGTACATTTAAGAAAAGATTGATGTAAAAGAAAATCATATAATTCACTCATGAATTTCTCCAAAGAAGTCATATAATCATACAACTGATAAGAAGTCTGTAATATGAGATTGAATAATCTGATTAGAGAAGGATAACTTTTGTAGTTTTATTTTAATTTTTTAAATAATTTTTATTAATTTATTCTTACAAAGTATATAAAATGTAAATTAATATTCTTTTTTCATATAAAAATGCATTCATTTCATACAATTTGTATAAATACATATAATTTATATAATTCAATTGGATTTACGAACCCTGTCTTTATTAAAATTTAGGTATTATTTTGATACGATAATTACTTAATTATGTAGTATTTAATAATATAATTTGCTTACATTTGCTGACGTATATTAAAAATAAATTAAGCATTTAAAATATTCTAACGTAAAATCGATGGAATTAGTTCATTGATAATCTGATATAAAAGTAACAACTATACAAGTAATATATATTCAAACCTACTGATTACAATGTGTATTATATTCTGAAGTTATGTAAATAGTTTAATGATTATTCAATTATGAAAATAGTTATTAAATTAATTTATATATTTAAGTAGTATTTCAAATACACTACTAATTCTGTTGGTGGTATGTTATGTACACAAATTTTGTTTATCTTTTATTATTAATCATTAATAATTGAAATTTTAATATATAATCATTAATTAATATAATTTAAAGAATTTGATTGGGTTTAGCAAGAAACAATACATTTGTACAATATATTAGATTAATTTCATAGAGAAAATTTATCTTCAACTTTTTTTTTAATCAAAATGTCAACTCAACTACTTAATAAACTCGGAGTAGATATGTTATTTTACTTGTTTGAATATATGATTAAAACACAACGGTATTTATTTTGTTTATCAAAAATAAAGTATATTTTATGGTTTTTTTCATATAATTTAAGTTTACTTAAATTACATAAATTTTATGAGTATCTATTTTAGGAAACCAATGGTTCTATTCATTTTAACATCAATGCAAAACAAAAGTCATGCTTATGAAAATTTGTATACAAACAACTATAATACCTATCATTAACAAGTTTTCAGAAATTTGTCAAGGAAAATAACTTAGAATGGGAACTCTACAATATTCTTCATATTTAAAAGTAAGGATTTTTATAATTCAAATATTTTATGTTTAATTTACCTTGTATATTTACCAAATTTATAATTTTTGTATTGTTTTCTAAATTAAAAATAATTAATACGTATTTATTATAATTTATTTTTTCAAATAATTTAATGAGTAATTTTAAAATATGAAGTATTCTTATTTAATGTTGCAGAAACATAAATAATTGGTGAATTTTCAGACACCTCTCAAAATGGCTGAACATACATTATTGACTCGAAATTCTGAAGGAAGATCTTCTGGTAGCAGTATTATCAGCAACGGAAGTATGCGCATGGCTACCTTACCTGTAACATCAATTGATGATGGAAAAACTAGGTTTCCAAAATTAGAAGAATGTGCCCATTTCCATTATGATCATGTTGAACTTGGACCACTTAAAGTTAGTAATCATATAAAATAATTATTATTAAATGAATTTATTATATATGTATGTATTGATTAATACTTTGAATTCAATTAGAAATTTAAATTAATTGTTTATTGTTAATAATTACTAAATATAAATTTAATTATTAACAAAAATGCATTTTTGTAGTTTGACTTAATTGAAGAAGATGAACAGAAGTTTGGAAATATTGATAGTGAAAACGATTGTTGGTTGACTATTAAAGTAGAATCTCAAAATACAGTTTGGGTTTTAAGACGATCATATGAAAATGCCAGAATTCTTGACCATCAGCTACATAAATGTGTTTATGATAGAAATTTTAGTTTACTTCCAGAACTTCAAGCAATACCAAATGATTGTGAAAATCCTAATGTAATTAATGAAATGATATTTTATACAAACATAATTACTATTATAATACATTTTTACATTTTTAGGATTATGTGAAGGACTTGATTAGTAAATATTGTGAAAGGTTGTCTCAAATAGCTGTGGGTAGTTTAATTAATTGTGGACCTATACTTAGCTGGTTAGAACTCGATAATCGTGGTCATCATCTTTTAGTTGCTGATGGAGATCATTGTGCAATAAATACTCCTGCTGTAGCTGCTGCTTATTCAATCAGGAAATATACTGCTCATGCTTCGGATGAAATTTCATTTGATGTAATTGTCTATATTAATATGACTATTATAAATATTAATTTATATGTTATTGTGTTTTAAAGATTGGTGTAATAATTTCTGTTATTGACATGCCATCACCTGAAGAAAGTATTTGGTGGAGAGGTAAACACGAATTTTTAGTTGGTTTTTTTCCATCAAATTGTGTAGCTGTTATAACAGACAAAGTTCCAAGAAATCTTTACAAACTTCCTCAAATGCATCCACTTTCTGAGCCAACAAAACCAGTATTAAGGTTTGGTTATTCAGTATTTTTATTTCATATTTACATGTAGTATAATATTGTTATTTTGTCTAATATTTTACATTTATACATCTAAATATAATTTTAGTGTATTCTGTTTTTTTTTTTTTTTTTTATAAAACTCATATATACTGCTAGATATTTCCATTGAACACAAGTTTGTTTAATATTACTTTTAATTGTATATTTAAAATGAATATACATTTTCAGAAAACATGGCAAACTGATATCATTTTTTCGATCTTTTATATTGTCAAGGCCAACTCGAAGGACATTAAAACAATCTGGAATCCTTAAAGAAAGAGTTTTTGGTTGTGACTTGGGTGAACATCTTCTCAATTCCGGAAGAGATTGTTCGTAAATTTTTATTTTTTATTAGAAGTTTTGTAATAAGTGTACATTAAACTTCAACAATTACATTACTTAAACTTTTATAGTGCATAAATTTATTTAAAAAAGAAGATAATAGATTAATTACATTTTTATCTAATAAAAATATTATAAAACTTTATATGTTACATATTTTAGTTTCATAAATGTTAGATCTCAGAAATACTGAGAAAAGATTACATTTAAATCTAAATTAATTTTCACTGTTTTTAATTATTAATTCAAATGATATATATATTTCTAATTTTTAATAATTGTACTAATGGTTTTTCAATTTTTATTTTAGTACCAGATGTGTTAACAAGTTGTGCTGAATTTATTGAAAACTTTGGAATAGTTGATGGTATATACAGACTTTCTGGTGTTACGTCAAATATTCAAAGACTGAGGTTTATATTATATTTAATTCAAGTATTCAAGTCTTGAAAATACAAACTTATAAGACTGTTGATGCTTTTATTGAAGATCACTACAATTTACACAATCTAATTTTTAATGTTATCATTAAATAAATATATTTTTTTTAAACATTATTATCATAAAATTTAAATAACTACTCTAAAGTATCATTTGCATTGATTTGTAGTGATCTTTGTTTTTATTTATATTATCTATACATATATGTGTGTGATTTATTAGATCAACATTTGATGAAGATAGAATACCAGCATTGTGGGAAGATGAATCAATAAGACAAGATATACATAGTGTAGCATCATTGTTAAAATTATATTTTAGAGAATTACCAAATCCATTGTGCACTTATCAACTCTATGATTCATTTGTAAATGCTGTACAATCGGTACCTGAGAAAACTACTGAAGTCAGGTTACAACTTATGCGAGAAACTGTTCAAAAATTACCACCACCTCATTTCAGGCAAGTATATAATATTAAAAATTTAAATAAGAACTTTATTTAACATAATTTTTAATATTATTTTTCCTTTTTAAACATACTTTGATTTTTTTAAAAATAAGAGATCTAATAATAATAATAATATATTCTGTTAATACTATTTCTAGTTACTCAAAAATCATAATATTTTATGTATTAGGACGTTGGAATATTTAATGAAACATTTATCCCGCGTAGCTGCTCTTGGTGAAAAAACAGGAATGACAGCAAGAAATGTTGCAATTGTTTGGGCACCGAACTTGTTAAGAAGTAAACAGCTAGAAAGTGGAAGTAGTGTTGCTGCTTTACATGGTGTTGGTATCCAAGCTGTAGTTACTGAATTTTTAATTCGGTATACAGATTATATTTTCAGCCCTATTTCTTGCATTGGAGCAAAATTACCACCTACTAAAGGTTTAAAAGATATTTCAGTTAATATATAATTTTATATATATTACTTTTAATATTTGTATAGGTATGCCAAAAAAATCTAGACCTAAATCTCTGGCGATATCAACTCAAACCAAACTTTTAACTCTTGAAGAAGCCCAAAATCGTGTTTTATCTTCTGCAAAAAGAACTGATCCTAATTATATAGAAGTTGGTAAGTAATTATTAATGAAAGTAAATTTATTTATAGTTTATATATAATATTTATTGTTAACATATTTGGGTCCAATATGAATTTGTACAGTAAAACTTATTATTTTCTTGAAAAAATATTTTAGGTGGCGGTCCTGCTTGTTTGCCTGAAAAATATCATACTGTTATTGAATTACCATCAAGAAGATGTAATTCTAACAAAAGACGTTCACCATTAAGGTGGAAATCATTCTTTAATCGTGGCGGAAGTAGTGTTTCACTTGGAGCTTCACCACATCGTAAAAAGTCTGAACCAAGCTTAACACCTTTTCAAAATATGGTAAAAATATTTTTTTTTAATAATTTATATTAAAAATTTTGTTTGAAATCTATAATATTAATCATTTATACTTGAACCAGTTAAGCCTATAGTTCTTAAACTTTATTATCTTTTATTAATTATATTTTATTTATTGTTTCATATTTAATTAAATTTTATATAACAGTAATTATTATTAAATGTATTAGAGTTCCAAAGAATGTGTACACCAGAGTATAACTGAAGGTATGAATGTTCAAGATACTCCTAAGTCTTCCAACTTAGCTAGTGAAACAATGTCTTTGAAAGAAATTAAAGGAACACCTCCATGTTCTCCTCGCTTATGTGGCTCTAGTTCAATTGGACATAATCGTTCAGTATCACATGATTCATATTTCGATCAACTTGCTGATCAAGAAGATTTAGGGGCATCACCTGTTCTTCATCCAAGCCAAGAAGGTACAAATATACCTTATTCATTTTATTTATTTCTCATAGTTTTATATTAATAGTATTACAATATATAATAAATAATTTGTTTTATAGATTTAAGTGATTTACAAGTTAATTTTGATTTGGACGAATCTGACATGAAAGTATTTTCCGATGAGGATACAAATCATATTTTTAGTAATCGGTCAAGTATGGAACATATTCAAAATATGACTGCTAATAATGTAAGTTTAATTTTAAAACATTTTTTTAATGTTGTTAAAATTATAGTTAAATTTCTTTTCTTAAAAAAAGACTGAAAGAAATTAAATTCTGTAAAAAGATTTATATATTATTAATTTTATATTCAAAAAAATAAGTGATTTTTATTGTATATAACATATAATATGTATACACAAGTAATACAAGTAGTGATTTATATTTTTATGAAATATAATTGAGATTAACTCACTAATTATATTGATTTTATTCTCTTAAATTTGAAAGTAAATAATTGAATGTACTAGAGATCTATGCATTTTTTATAGAGAAGTTAAAATGAAAAAAAAAATTATCTGGGAAAATTGATCTTGTTAAACTATTCTAGTATGTTTTGAGAATTCATATTGCAATATGAAATTGAAAGAAATGCAAAAAATTCACTTTAAATCCACTTATTATCATGGTGTTTGAAAAATCAACTGAAAACATATTTCTAAATAAAATTTAGTCAGTTGTTATTAATTTAATTTATATGAATAAATTAATAATAATAAAAAGAATTGTATATTTTAAAATGAAAATACATTATATAATTTGTTATTTTTATGACTCTGAACTATATCATATTATAGATTAAATGTTTTATTTTTTAGCTGAATAGTAGTGCTAAACGTTTACCAGTTTTAGCACATGCTGAAGATTCATTAAGCGCAGATCCATCACCAAAAAAGAAAAAAACAAACGATTCAAATAAAGAAAATGATCCTATAAAAAATAATAGACTATCATATTTGGAAGAACGTTTTGCTTCACCTGATATTCGTTTCATTGATAGCCAATCTCCAGAACATGTAATTGTTTTTTTACTACAATTTTATTTTCTCAAATTAAAAAAAATAATTGTTTTATTAGATGAATGGTACTGCAGACATGCTTATAGAATGTGATCAAATAATGACAGATGTTGATAGCAATGAAACAGGCACTGGCTCATTATCTACTATTACCACACCTACTCTTTCATATTGTCCATTGTCAGAAGACAGTTATAGTGATCAAAACAGTACATCTGCTTATCAAACAATTGGAATTGATTTTACTGTGTCACCTAATCTTTTGACCAAAAATCTTTTGAGCACACCTCGAAATCGACTTAGTTATCAAGGAGACTTAAAAAGTAAAAGTTTATCCAATGATCGACGTAGTTTTCAAGAAATAAAATTAAAAAATGTACAAGATGATTGTCAGTGTGGGTCTTTTAATAATAAGAAAATAGAAGAAAAAGTGAAATCAGATAATTCAGTTTTGACAGAATCTCTTAGTTGTTCCTCAAAAAATGAACAACCTATGTATGAAGTTGTTTTAGGAAATAATTATGAAAGATTAAGTCATAAAAATTCAATTTTTCATCAAGAAGATTCTAGTTATGAAGAAGTTATGCCATCCTGTGAAAGCTCTATAGACTCAATAGACAAATTTAATTTTGAGACAGAAAAATCTATTGAAAATATTCATTATGAAACATTAGTTGTTACTAGTCCAGAATCTTGTAATTCTAGTCAACACGAAATACCAGTTTCTTTACAGGTACTTTACTAATAATACTGCATTATAAATATAAAATTTATAACTAATAAAATATGTTCCAAGTTCTAATTTTAATACACTTTAAATTTTGTTATATTTAGCACAACTTAGAGGACAAAAATTTAAAAAAAAAAGAAACAGAAACATCAAATAGTCAACATTTTCTAGAAAATAATGATTTTTTAATTTCACCTACAAATGAAGATACTGAAATGCTAATACAAGATAGATCTGAAACTATAATTTATCCGGTTGAAAGTAACAAACACTTAATAAATGCTGAAAAAATCAATAATAAAACAAATAATGCAAACATTTTAATGATGTCTACTGAAAAAGTTACTGGAAGTAAAGACGATCTAATTTTAGACTCAAATAGACGGAAATTTGAATCAGAAATAGGAAGAGATATTGTACATGAGAGACGAATGAGAAAAGAATTAATGGAAAAATCAAGTTCTACTGGTAAATAATGTAGTTATAGTTGAAGAATACAGATTATTTGCTTAAAATGTTTTTTAAAATCTCTTTAAATTACACAACATACAATAAAACCTTTGATTATAAAAACAAATTGCTTCATAAAAAGTTTACCGCCAATTTCTATCTATTAAATTTTTCTTATTACTTAAAATTTAAATACCCAACTCCATTTAGAAATTATACTTATAAAGTTAAATATTTTATATTGCAATAAATTATTTATATTATTTTATAATTACTAACTAAATTTGTTTAGGAAATAAAGAAAATTCAACAAATATCAATGAGTTGCCTAATAAATCTGTTAAAACTGCGACATGGATAAAAAATCGAAGACTACGAAATAATTGCCAGCATGTCACCTCTACAGTCTCATTGGATGCTTTTAATTTTCCAACTGATGGTCAACATTTAGAACGTGTGAGAACATCACCAAATCTAATAAGTTTAGATATTAGTTGTCAAAAGTCTGAAATATTTAATGATATGGATGCTACAAGACGTGAACGTATTGATCGGTATAAAGAAGAACGGCGATTAGCTCTACGTGAACGCTTCAAAATATCTGAAAGTACTCTATGTGATGATGACATAATTAAACGACTTAGAGCTAAATCATTGAAATCCCCAGATGAATGTACTGACAATATTATGAATACATCTTTTAAACAACCAAGACGCATAGTGAGGATAACTACTTATGATGAACGTGACATAATACCATGTGATTCTGGACAAAAAGAATGGTATACACAAAGTCTAGAGCGTAAAAAATGTGCTAAAGCAGAAACTAAAGGTTTAGTAGCATCAAGAGTTAATCAGTTGATTGGATGTACTTCTCCAGATGATAGTAAAGAAAATAGTTTTAAAACAATTGCAGTCGATAAACCAACTTCCAAGTAATTACTGTTTACAAATTATTTATTTTATGAATTAATTATATGTACAATAATTAATATTCAAATTTATTTTGTTACAGTTCAGTTCGCCAACGTGCACACAGTACTAGTAGTAGACCATCCCAATTTTGTATAAAGGATATGGCTGCAATTTTTGAACAAAAACAGTAAAACAACTACTAATATATTAGATTAGTGTTACTTTTATTAAATGATTTAATTGAATAGTTCTAAATAAAGTAATACTATAGTTGGCAAATTATGATTACATGATAAAATAACAAAAGATAAACAACTAATTTCTAACAATTGCATACTTTTTTTAATTGAAATTTGTTATACAAAATTATAAATTATTTATTGATATGTATATTTTAATTGAGTATAAAAATATGTTGTTTTGTTAAAACTAATTCTGTGATAGTGATTTTATTAGGTCCTATATTTTAGACCCGATAAAAAAATGTTTTGTAGAATAAGCAAAGTATGCCACTTTAATTTCATTGTGTAATACATACTATGATATTTAGTTAATTTATGTTCTTCTATAAATTATATTGTTATTTTATGGCTTTCTAAAATTTAAAAAAGCAGTGAAACTAAACTCTTTGATTTCTTTTTTAAAACATACTTATTAAAAATGAAAATAAATTTCATAACTCTGGCCAAAGATAAAATTGAAGATAATAATTAGTAAAATTTGAATGCATGCTAAATTTCGAATTGATTCTAAGTTTGAGAGAAATAAAATATAATAGTGTAGTGTTTGTATATTTTTTTTTCTATTCCTATATTATTAATGATAAATTCATTATAAAAAAAATCTGTATGACGACATAACAACAGTATTCTTCAACATGATTTTTTGATCATATAATAAAAGATCTTGTTCATCAACCAAAGTATTATAATTTACAAATATCTTAAATTAATATTTTTATTTAATATATATATTACGGCATATTCAATATCTGATTATTACTGTCTGCCTATTAATTTTTGTTTTTAATACATCAAAGTATTTAAATGATTTTTCAGATTTGTTGTTGATAACATTAATTTTGTAAACAAACCAAAATATTAATTTTATTACTTATGTTTTTCTATTTATCTCGTTTTTATTTATTGAATTTACTACTTATTAAATTAATATTCTCAAATTGATTCATTAAACTTATATTGTAAAATCTCAGTTTGAGTACTATAATGCTCATTCCTTTTATTTAAAAAAAAATGAAGATAAAGCTTTAAGAATATGCAAATTATTATTTTAAATTAACATTTTTATAACATATTTGTTTTAATTAAATATTTCATTTATTATTGTATGTATATTTTCCATAATTATAATTTACTCTATTATTATTATTGTCATTAACTAAATGTTGATTTTGCTTGTTAAAAATAGATTATCTAGCTTAATGATTAACAAAATGTTAAGTTACTCATATAAATGTTATGCACAAAATTGTACAAAACATGTATACTTAAGTGTTTTCTTTTAAGTTTATATTATTACTTTAATTATTATATTTTTTTTACGTTATAACATCGTAATTAACAATAAAAAAAAACCAACGTTTGTTTTTGGCTTTAATTTAAAAAATAAATGGATAACAATTGGTTAAAGTAATTTTGTAATATTTAATTGTTCATCATTAAATCGTACTTCATAAATCATTTATTAAAAATGAGCAATTTAAGACTGTAAGAAAAGCATGAAAATCAGTTTTTAAAAAAAAAAACCAATGAAAGTATTTGTTTTATTCCTTTGTAATTTTCACATTCCTATAAATCTTTTTTTCTTTAAATACGAGTACCAACCAACTTCTCTTCCAAGCCACTGGGATTTTTTTCTTCAACAAGTATCTTATTGAAAAACTCAAGTCGACCATCCTATGTAGGGTTACCATAATGTTTGTAGACCATATTCGAACATCAGTTCGGTTTCAAGCGTGGAAGGGTGAAAATTGAAGATGAACAATATTGTTATTACGATAATAGTGAGTACTGAGTATTCGCTTATCGTGACGTTCAGGGAAAAAATAGAAATTACATATACTTTTATACAGAATGAACAGGAAATCTGTCACCTGACATAACTTTTTGTATCGATAAAACATTGTTAAACGGTTAGCTTTGTAAAATCCGGACATTTCTCAAGTCCGAACAGATGTTTAAAATCCGGACTGGACGATATCCGGATGTATTGTAACCCTAATCCTATGTCTACATGCTCCTAAACGTTTTCCGTACTTTTACTGGTACCACATCCAGTTTAATTGCTTTCTTCTTTCTCATTTTTCTAACTGCACTACGCACTTTTCCTTTATTTACTAACTCATCCATTCCATGTACCAAATCACACTTCGTATTAGTGCCTCGAGCATTCCATCGCGATTCCACGCTAAAGTCCGGTGTTATTTCTATCCCTAAACAATTGACGTTGACGTTACTGGATAGATCTGCGTACGTAATTGATGACGCGTTACCGCATTTGTTATCCACGTGATTTGTGAATACCCGAAATAAAATATCTAAGATAGATACAAGTCCATTGGCGGAAATCTGATGGCGTAGGGGAACTTGGTTCCCTCAAAAATTAATTATAGTAAATTTACCCTTCTTAACTTCAGAGGACTGTACTTCATAAATGAAATTATTAAATTTTAAAAATTTTTAAATAAATTATTGTTACTATATTTTATTTTATAAGAAAAAACAATTAAACATTTGTATTCATACACAAAATAATAATAATATATAAATGTGTTTCATAGAGTAAGTAAGTGCTAAACAATATTATTTTGTGAATTAATCAATTAATTTTAAATTATAATTAATTCAATAATGACTAAAAGAATGTTTGATATCTTTGATATTAAAAAAAAAAAAATTTGTTGTTACTGATTGTTCATCAACAACAAACACTAGAATCTGAAAATGGACGATTAAATAAATATTGGTATAGTCATTGACATAACTGCACGAAAAAGTATTGAAAATACTATAGATGGAAACAATATCATTTCTGACTTAGGATTTTTAATAACAGACCTTGAGCGACCAATTTTAACGGTAAGTACAAATGTAGGTAAACGGGAGTTTAAGTTATTATGTTATATTTAAATTATATATATATTGCAGTCATATCTACACAAAATAAACGAGTGCAGAAGGGGAAAAAATGAATCCTTAAGTTCATTTCATTGAAAAACACGAAGTAATAATAATTATATCATACACACACACCGTGTTTTTTGCTTAACCTGTCAAAGGCGCACAACGTTGTTCGCGTTTTCCCGTATGTGTACGGTAATTTAAGAGTAGTCATTTGTTAGGAGGTTGAAGCATCTAAAAATGTCTGTTTACGCTAATGGATAAAACAAAAATGTTAAGCCCGCGTGACCAAATATCCGCCTATGGATACAACTCGCCAATGTTAGGTTCCTCGGATGCCTCATCCTGACTAAATTCTACTACACTATAGCTTACGACTTAATATAACACAACCACCTCGTTCAATCGCCTCTTACGTCTCACGGTTAGAGAACAACAGAGGCGTTTTGATCCTATCCACTATACGAATTTTGTAAATAACACACTTATTTACTAACACGATTGTCCGTTTTCTAGGGAAATTGGTCGGAATCCACTCTATGGAGTACTACATACTGCCTTATGTATCATCTTATACCCCGGTCTTGAAAAAAATTTATTAAGTGGACACTGGACGAAATTACTCGTGTTTGAAATATATTTCAACCGTGGAATAACCATTAAAAACTTCCGACATCGTGTTAGAGGTTATAAATTTCAATCAATTTATAGTTCAGTTTTTTGTGATTCCAAAATATTTCAATTGTTTTGATATTGCATGCTTATATATGTATTCGGAAAAAAAACATTTGACGACGACACTGTATATTAATCCGATTTGATATTTGGTCACACTGTTCACTTAAATCAAAGTTCGCAATTTTATAGGTAGGTAGTGTTGTAAAAATCGAATTCTATTTTTCCATGACAAAATAATGATGTTTGATTACATTTTCATTCCATAAATTATTTCACCATAACAATTGACATATGACATACCTACTTATTGTGAAAAAAAAAAAAAAAATGGTCGTTTGCTCGTTTCTGAATAGTAAATATTAACTCAGTACTTGCAAAATTGCAGTTTACATTTAAAATCCGACGCAACAGTCAACTAGTGAACGTTCGTATTTACCGATTTTCACGTTTTGCTTTAATCGTTTTCTTGTATTTGTTTCTGTATTATATTTTGTTCAAATTAGTGAATATTAATTCTTACGAAACTGCGCAGTCAGATTATCGAACCCAAACAATAAGTACATGTGTTGTAAGAAACTCGTTGAATTTTCTTTAACGTAAGTTGTCACAAAAATCTAAAACGAGTTTTAGATAATTTATTATAAATCTATTTTTAATGTAAACGTGTTGTTAGTGAGCCATGGGAAGAAGTAAGAGCCGTAGTCGCTCAAAGAGCAGAAGTCGCAGCCGTTCACGCAGCCGTAGAACTTCACGCAGCTATTCTAGAAGTCATTCAGGGTCAAGTCGCAGCCGCAGCCGCAGCCGTAGCAGAAGCAAGACCCCAGTCGACAAACACAGGCTCCACGTTAGAGACATCGGTTAGATTATAAAAATTATTTATTGTTTGGTAATTATATGAAAATCTCAATTGCATTGATCATTTAACCTTTTATTTTCACTTAGATTTTTTAATAGATATTGAGTTGAGCAAAATTTTTTCTTATGCATAGTTTTTTTAAGACATCCTAACATGTAATATAGTGTTTTACTGAATGTTTACAAAGGCTAAAAAAATCTTAACATGAACAAAATATCAATAAAGTTAATTTACATCTAAAAGAAGAGTAGCTTTATTGATTTAAATAATTATTTGTGTATTATTACAAAATATAATATAGCATGGGAATTGGGTATTATATTTTAAGAACATTTTACTATAATAGTGACAGTTGTTATGCTGGTTGTGTGAAAACAACATTAACAATATTAATTATTTTTTCATATGTATGAAATGAATAGTGTACATTTTTTATTGATTCCTGATTTTACTTTTACTCGTTGGATTAGGAAGCAGTATAACAAGACGCGATATTGAAAAAGAGTTTGAGCGTTACGGTACATTACTTGAAGTATGGATGTCAAGAACAAGACCAAGTTTTGCTTTTGTTGTTTACAAAAGAGATAAGGATGCAGCCGAGGCACAAAAACGTACTAATGGAATGTAAGTTATACAAAATAATAGATATTAATCAATTAATAAATATATAATTTTGCATTATATTTTGTCAATTTATTTTGTATTTTGAACAGGGAATTGTATGGAAGCTTCTTAACTGTTAGTTTTGCAAAAACTCGTGGACTCAGTCGCAGGTCTTCAAGAAATAACAGCTATCGCGATTCACTTAGATGTTACTCTTGTAACAGAGTGGGTCATTTTTCCCGTTCTTGTAAGGAAGTCAACTATGGTTACAGACGTTAAGGTAATTATATTTAATAAACGTTTAAAAGTAACTTCTGATTTGAAAAAGAAAAAGTTAATTCTTGAAAACAAATACTATTTTGACATGTATTCAAATATTTTTTATAATAAATAATATATATTTTAATTTTATTACATCTTATAATAAGAAATTCTTACAAAATGGATAATTAGTAAATTAGTTTTAATATATAAATGTAGATTTTGCTTTTAAATGTCTACGTATTTGTAGGTATTTTAATGTTTGTTAAAAAAAGTATATATTTTCAATTCATGTCAATGAATTGCTTTTTTCTTCTATTTAACATTTTTATTGGTGTTGGCTGTCTTTTAAATGTGTTATTGTATTAATACAATTGTATCTGTGCTTACAATTAACTACCATATAATATTTTTATTTGAAGTTATATTGAGTTTTGGACGAACAAGTTATATAAAAATAAAAGTCTGGCGTGTACGGTTTTAATAATATTAATATGGTTTTCTATTAAATTGGTTTCTTTTTTTTTATTTGCTGTTTTAATATTTTTCATTATAACAATTTCTAATTCATTGTGTTAATATTTGATATGCAATTTATTGATAATTGGTGAATGCTTTAATGTAATAAAATCACAAAAAAAAATATATCTTAAAATGTTATAATTATTTTCATAATGGAGGAAATATTAAATTTGAAGTATAATGATATTTATATTCAAAAACAAATTCATTTTCATTATTTTTTTTAGAAATCTTGGCATATTTAGAAAATGTTTATGAATAGACTACATCAGCGGTTCTTAACCTTTTGTAGAACACGGACCCCCAATGGAAGATTTTTAGAAATCGCAGACCTCCTACATATTTTTTGTCGAATACCTTTTTTTTACAAAACATCTCATGTTGTCGTAACCAAAATTATAATAACTTTTATATTACAAATTATAGGAGTAGACATAACAAAATATACACATTTATATTTATTTTTATTAAACTTAATTTTTTATTTTAAACTTTAACATCATTAAACACTTTAATTAAAAAAAAATTGTATATAAATTATTTTATTCTTAAAATTTAATTTTTATTTACTTAATTATTAAAAGTCTTAATGCGATGGTTGATGTTAAATTTCAGTTTTTGAACATCGGGCTCAATACTATCCATGTCTTTGCAAAGTTGTTCAAAAATTCTTGATTTCAAAGATATGATAGGTTTATCTCTTACAATATAAGATATATTTTATAATTTTATATGAAAAGAATAAATAATCCAAAAATATTGTAATAATGCACTCATGTCACATATTGACTTATGTTAGATGCTAAGGCTGCCGCGGGCCCCCGACATGAGTGTTGCGGACCCCCGGGGGGCCACGGACCACAGGTTAAGAACCGCTGGACTACATGATCAGTGGTAGACTGACAAGGTATACAAGGGTGCAGATTGTATCTTGAATCCCTAACCTAACTGGGATCCATACAATTTCGGGATGTTGTCGTAGTTTATATATATCTATATATATGACTATGACCAAATAATATTTTATAATTTAGAAAATGAGAAATTAATAACAATGATGGGACATACGTTTTTACTAAACTGTAAAATACCATTTATCTGTCTAAATGGTCTCATAATTTCGTAGTTGATTTATACACAAATTGACTATTTTAAATTATTAATAAAATTATAGTATTTAATAATTTTTGGTTTTAGATTTTATTTAATAAGCTTATAGATAAGAGGGTATAGTTTTGTTTTTTGCTTTAAAGGTTATCTCACGCAGCTTAACTCCTAACATTTACACTCTTCCTAAAACAATATTGCTTATATATCTGTAGAAAAAGCTATGACTTTTTTATTGTCCTTTAATATATAATATTTAATCTACTTAAAAATAAAACTTTGTTTCCACTTATAAAATAATTATATTGTTACATTTTTACCCATTAATATTTTAAAAAATTATTTGTGTTTCAGACAATCCAAGTTGTGTTTGAAAAGTAATTCAATGTTTCTATTTTAATTCAGTAATTTAACATTCATTTTGAACTCAATTTAAAATTTATAAATTTATAAATTTGACCTTGTACAGTTTTCAAACAAAAAAATTATACGTTTACTTATTATGTTTTTTTTTTTATTATTATTTAAAATGTTGAGTTATGATTTGGATATTTGGATGTTCTAGTACAAATCATATAGCTTATACTTTACATATATATATATATATATATATATATATATATATATATATATATATATATATAATTTAAATCTATTTCTTTAAAATAACAACTTTTATCCCATTCCAAATACAGAATATCTGAATGTACTACTGTTTTAAGATTTTATAATAAAATACCGTACATCACTCAAACAAAACTTTGTAAATATTGATCAAAATAAATTTGTAATTACAATTATTAAATATCTTTATGAGAACGGAGTGGAAACAAGGTGTGTAAACTATACAAATAATTATCATCTCTCAAAAGTTTACATTTGAATAAAACTTTGTGTAAAACATCTACCACCCACAAACATAATAAAGTGTAATCTTCTGTATTTATTTTTATTTATGGATTCCAATGTTCACTATAAATTAAAAGTAAATTTTTTTTAATGAACTAATTTTTAATAAATAATATTCATAAATTAATTTAATATAAAATTAAAAAAAAGATCTATAAAATGGCAATCTATTTTTTTTTTTTTTTTTTAATTCTTATCCTTTTTGATATCTAATATAATTATATCCATATAAAAGTTTGAATTTTATATTCATATAGGATGAATGTGAGTGTTATGGTTAAATGAACTTAATTGGGGCGTCATTTACCAATGTTGATGATGATGGTGTTGTTGATATTGATGATGTTGATTTGATGGTTGGTCATGACACCAGTATGTTCCTCATTGTTGGCACAACATGATGGTGTGGTAGATTTTTATACAGGGCGAGCTCATCGGACGCCGTCCAATTTGTCAAAACTGTAATATGGTAGGTATAAGGTGTGTATTTAATCAGTGAAATGGAAAGTGTATGATGTATCATTTTTTTCTAATTTGACCAGTTTTATAATTATTTATATCGTCTTTATTTGTACTGATATAACCATGTCTTGAATAATTAATGCATGCTAAGAAACTTAAAATATTTGATTTTTCTTTTAAATTTTTAACTATATAATTTATCCAAAGTACAAAAATGTATTCATACTGTATAACTAATAGTGAAAATATTAAATATTCCTACATACATGTACAGGATATTATTTTAAAAATTAATAATTGAATATAAGGAGGAAATGTTAACTATTATTCTAGCTCATACAAATTACTAAATATTGGAATCCTGTATAGTATGTATTTTGTTGACTAGTAAAACAACATAAAACAACTTATAAAAGAAAAACATTTATTATTTAGGATAATTTATTCTGTTAAAAAAATAGTCTATTTTACCTACCTACTATATAGATCTGATTTATCTATATAATATTATATACTATTTTAATTTTAATTTCAAAATTTGTTTTATGTTAATACAGGTGCTGTTGACTCAATATCGCCTACGAAAAGGACAGTTTGTTTATAATAATAAAATATTTTCTCTTATCAGTTTTGCACAACAGTAGTACATACTTTTATTTTCATGAGCCAGAACTTAAATATTGGTTATTATGTATAAAACATAAATAATTGATTTCTTTTGCTTATATCACATTTGAATTTTTTTTTTAATATTATTTTATACACCTACTTAAATGAATTAAATTTGTAGGCATGTTATGAAAATAAATGATTTTTTTATAATTTAAAATTACTATTTATAATTTATATCTTTTAAGAAAGAAATTGTAATTAAATATAATTACTATTTATATATATTTTGTCCAAATTTATTTACATTTTAATTAATTAATTTGTTGGAATTTGATTATATTTAACAAGTTTTGTCTATTATACTACCACTAATTTATCCTCTTAATACTGTACCATTAAACAATTTTTTTCCCTGTTAATTATCCTGATAAAAAGAAATAATTGAAAACAAATTCATAATTGGTACGTTCTGTTTTGATTTGGATGTATTATTTGTTGGTCTACCTCAGGGGGGAGTGTATATTTATTAGTGCTAATAAGTACCTCATATTGAAGTATATTCTTATAGAAAATCAGAGGAGTATCTTATGTTGCAATCAATCGACTCGTTTTTGTAATGAAAAAAAAATAGAAAGAAAATATATTAATTTTATTGTTTATATTTTATATTCTTATAATGAATTAATACATTAGCAATTAAAATATTCTGATTTAGTGGTATTTGTTGAAATGTATTTTTTAAATATTTAATTTAGACCTAAATAAAAAAAAAAAAAATTGTACAATGAACAAATATACATATAATACGTAATATATCATATACCTGAAGATTAAAACAATTTATATGTAATTATTGCTAAAATTGTTTTGAACTCTTTAAGAAGTTTATTTCTTTTTCGACAGTATTTATGTGAAATACTAAATATTTGTTATTTGGTTGGTATACAAAGTTTATATAAACAAATTTAATTGAAATTTAGTACATAGTTTCGATGACTAATAATGTATGTACAATTTATAAACGTACGAGTATTGAACTTTTTATTTCCGTAATAAAAAAGTACTGATATATCTATTGAATTTATTCTTTGAACAACAAGCTCGACGTTCAGAATCTCTGAATTCCTCTTTATGTTTTTTTTTTTATAGATCCGTTAGTTTAAATATGAAAACCTTGTGTATTTTTTTCAGATAAACAATTCATTATTGATTTTATGCTGAATGTACATTATAACGATTTGCTTTATAATTATATATATATATATATATATATATATATATATATATATTTTAATGTATATTATTCATAACGGATTTCGGTTTGTTATAATCACAAAACATTTTTCGAATTAGCCGTTACTACTTGTGTTTCTGTAAGAAGAAAAATATGTTTTTTTTTTTTGTTTTAAATAATTAAATCCGTCTTGCAAATATATTTGATAAAATTTATTGCGTGACTTATACTTATTTGGTCACTTATACGCCTACGCCGCTTATAAGTTACGCGGGCGTTGTCGTTGCTGTTGCTACACGGGGTTCTTACAGTGATGATGTCACCGTGTTCGGTTTCAGACCAGAAGACTCATAAAAAGCCTAAAACGTTTGATATCATCATTATCTGGTGAAGGGGGAAAATTGTCCTAAAAAAAATTGATGATAATCTCCGGCTATAACCACCGGTTTTGTCAAAAAAAAAAAAAAAACTTATTATTACGTTGACTTGAAAATTGGAAATGATTTATCCAATACTCGGGAGGATTCTTGTCTATCTGACTTGTGAAGTTTTACTCGTTTGCGTCTTATAAATGTATATATATATTTTTTTTTTTTTGTAAAATTAATATTTTAATTACACAATCTGCAAAAAAACAATATTTAAAAATAAACGTAAGTTTGTTGTTGATGGTAGATAACGATAAAGCTTTGATTAAAAAGGCCACCCCCCATTGATGGTGCTTCGTCGTGTCTAGATGATTTAAATCGTCAAGACACAACTGTTACGTCTTAATCGTCTTCCGGGGGGTCACCAGAAATCACTTAGTGGATACTAAAAGACCAGTAATAAGGTGATTTGGATGGTTTTGTAAACGGGAATGGGAATCTTTTATATGAGTTATAAATATTAAATTATTTTATATAATATAAATTTCATTATTATTCGTGTCCGAGTGTACCAACAATGGTGACGATATTACGAACGCTCATATATACTATTATAAGTAGTATATAATTAGGATCACTGACTAAAATATCTATAATTTCATCGACTAAATCTTCCTCTGATCGCGAATCTGAAGAGCTAATTCGAAACGTTACATGAGTTCAAACGGACGTAACCGTACGTGTTCACAACAGCGATATCGGTGGTAAATGTATTTTTTTTTTTTTTTAATTACGTAAGGAATTTTATAATATTGTCATGATAGTTGTAGTTAAGATTATAAAAAAAAAAAAAATCTTTTATTATAATATCTCCAATGCGCCAATAAAACCAATATTATGTTTATCGAAATATAAATTGCGTTTTGCGAATATTTTAAAAACTATATAATTTTATTATACTGATTTTTGTTTTCATATTTGTCGTTGTTACTATACTCGTATATGTACAATATACATGTGCTGTTAATAAATATTGATATAACACCTTGAAAATCGTTTGTTTTATATAATATATATATAGTTCTGTATTATTTGAAATAATGGCAGTTATGTTTATTTATACGCTTCAAATTGCGTATGACGAATATAATCAAGTGTAGCTAAATTCACAAATGTTAAAAATAAATCTGTGTAGATTTATATCGTAAATTTGAATATTTATTGAAAATACATTAAGAACCGATTGGATTGTTATAATACGCCTCCTTTTTTTTTTCACGTGGTCCATTCCACGAAATCAAATATTAAAAACAATTCGCGATAATGTTTGACGGGAAATTTCAAACGTATAAATAATAATGATTTATTACAATACGATTGTGCAATCAACACGGATTAAGAAGAACGAGCACCCTAAAAATGTGATTTATTTTCGTAATATCAAAAATATTATTGAATATTCGATTTTCTAAAATATAATACGAAAAAAAAAAGATTACTATTACGATTGTTAATATTCTATTATAAACGGTAATAGTGAGGATGATTGACGTCTGCAATTGACCACCAGTATAAGAGATAAATTCATTTCGATATCTATATATGCAAAGACTTTTAGTGTTTCCTGGGATGTATAATAGACGTTAATTATTTTTATGTCCTATTTTATAATTTCAATTCCCGACTGGTATATTCGTACTTTTTAACATGGTCTATTCGACATATTTGTACTGTGTAGTACATTTTATCGAATTTAATCTCACCAGTAGTCCATGTAATAATATTATAAGACTATTATATAACAGAGACGATGACGGTCCCGGGATAAATACGCGCGATGATATAAAAACATTAATAATATTATTCGAAATTGATTTTAAACACAGCGCTTTTATTGAGGAAAAAAAACCGTTTTTAATATTGTAAAAAAAAAAAAATATTACGATGGCGGTGTGTGTGTGCAGTGTGCCGATTTCCATCGAATAGTTGTTACGCAGTAAAAAAATGATCACAAAATGTACGTCAATACGTTGTTGTACATTTGAAGACATATTTAATGTGTCCCACCGCCACCACTGTCCTTCGCTCCTTCTCCTCGTCGTTATAAAGTAATTGAATTTTAAATTTATACTTTAAACAAAACACGGTTGACATAAAAATAAACACTCGAAATAAATTTATATACATATATCTGCAGCAGTATGTGTTATAACAGAATCGATAAAAAAAAATAAATATTACGTCGCATTTGGCGCTTTTTTTTTTTTTTTTCCTATACTTTTATTGCTTATATAATTAAAAATGTAATCGTTATTTTTTCCGTATAAATAACGAATTGCTATTTAAAAATCAACATTTTATTGTCGCCGTATTTTAAATGTAAATAATAAAATAAACAAAAAAAAAAAAAAAACGCGAAATTTTCTCTAACGTACACGAATCAATTATTATTATTATTATTATTATTATTATTATTATTATTATTATTATTATTGTTATTATAGTAGGGATAAGAGGAGAAAAACGGGTTTATAGGATACATAACTGTTACATATTATTATAATGACGCGTATAATTTCGGTCGTCAACTTGACAATCCCCGCCCCCTCCCCGTGCCGGCCATACGTACACAAAATACGGATTTTTTTTTTTTTTTTCAATTATTTATTTATAACTTCCATCGGGTTTATTATGTAAAATAAAAAAAACGTACGCAAAAGCGCTTAAAAATACATTTCGTTATTGAAAATAACACGGTCTATTATCGACGGGACAATATTGCATTGTCATTCATATTGTCGCGCGGTGTGACAGTCTGCACACGCGTGTATTATGTTAATAAATAATATTTACACACACACGTTCGCGTGTTAAATGTTTGAAATGAAAAATGTTTTTCCTCCGTCATCGAATTAAGAATATGTATATATCGAATTTAATCGCTCTTTTAAAAGATTATTTTGAATTTCGCAAATAGACATTCTTCCGACTTATACAGTAGTCGACAAATTACATTACATTAATTTATAATTTTATACACGGTTATAAATTATAATACAAATCGCTTTGGTATATTAGTAATTATATTGGCGATGAAAAATTAGGTAATCGCACCACAATTAACAGTTCAAGGCTGGCAGCAGCAACACACGAGCGCGTTATTTTTACGGCACCGTAAAATTACAGCGGATTCCGTCGAGATACACTAAATACGCGTAGCCGTCCCAAGGGGGGAGGGGAGGGGAAGCAAATGGGACAAGTGTTCTGGGGCGTCCAAAATACATATTATGAATTCGGGGGGGGGGGGGGGGCGGGGCGTTATGAAAATGAATGACGAAAAGAAAACGCTATTATAGTCATAATTTTTTTTTTTTTATGTGGGGCGGCGTCAAATATTGTTGCCCTAGGGCGTTATCGATGGTTAGAACGGCACTGCTAAATACGAACGGAGTACAACACGCGAATATGTATGATTTTATAATATTATATTATATTCCTATATACGGTGTAATTAACAAAATATGAATGAATAGTAAATGTCAACTCGTATTTAATATTTTGTATACGCGATAATTATTTATTCGCGAAAGACTTTTTTTTTATTTTACTCGTTTTTTTTTTCTTTTTAAGGGTTAAATTTTGCCCAGACCCTCGCAAAACCTAGTGCCCGCCCGGCACTGTGCCGTTTTCGCGCGGCCGTAGTCGAATTTCTTCGGTTAAGAAAACACACAAGCGCACGACGATCGTGTAAAAGGCGTTTTGAAAGGCCACGCGCGCGCACACTCACTCACATACACACACACGCTAGCTATACATTTTATGTGTGTGTATTTATTATGTGCGTGTGCGCGCGCATTCTCGCGTTCGGCTATACGAGCGTTGTGCGTGCGTGCGTGCGTGCGTGGCGGAACGCCAACAGCAGCCCGTGTCCGCTGGAATTAGATAGATAAGCGGGAGATACGACGACGCGGACACACTGGAGCCGCCGAATCCTTTGGCTGACGTCACACAACGGCAGCAACTATGACGGCAGTAGTATCGCCGACGGTTGTGCGGGTGGTGGTGACCATAAAGCTATGGTTATTGGGCGGGCGAGGGCTATTCGACTGGTACACTATAGTAGAATATTGTGTGTACGTGCAGCGCGCGCGCGCTCGTGTACTCGTACACTGCAACGGGACGGCCGGGAAATTTGTCGGTGGTGTCGTGCACGCGCGAGGGTTAGTCCCCGGGTATAGGGGAGGTGAAGGTAGGGCACGACGGTGTGTGTGTGTCAGAGCGGGGGAGAACGACGACGAGGAGTGGTGGTGGTGGTGGTGGTGGTGGTGGGTAGAAGGCGGTGACACGCGGGGAGGTCGTCGCGGAGAGGAGTGGCGGATGGTGGTGGTGCACACTAGGTGCGCGCGTGTGTCAGAAGGGGAGGCGCGCGATTCGGCCGCCGCAGTGTATAATAGTGGTAGTAGTGTAGCTCTTGCAACATTCCGTGTACAATATCTTTCTTTTTTCTTTTTTTTTACCTTTTTTTTTTTCTAAAACAACGTTTTTTCGCTTTCCACACGTTTACCCATTTACAATATTTACTATAATACACACATTGTTTTATACAAAAATCCATCGCGTTGTAAATATAAATATCGCATCACGACAATTATTATTATTATTATTATCATTGTAATAATAATTACTATTCATCTCATCCGCTGCGGCACTTCGACCCCGTCAGCGCGACCGCCATGTTACCGGAATCTGGTGAGCACACACACACACACACACACACACACAATTTACACAAATCCATATCTATCTATATGTACATATTATATATATGTGTGTGTGTGTGTGTACGATACATTTTATATAAAAACGCTAGAATATTTTTTTTTTTACTCATCTCTACTACCACGTCTTCTTCCTCGTTATAATATTATAATAATTTATTAATCTACTATATATATATATATATTATATTGTATCGTTCCTCCAATTATTCCGATTTCACAAAAATATAGGGCGGGTACTGTTTTCAATAATATTACAATATGTAGGTGACACCACCATTACCTGTGTTTTTCTTCGTTTCCATTCGATTCCTCGCGACCGACGACATATATTTACTCTCGCGAGTACGGCACCGGAGTTCAGAATTATTATAATATATACACATTAAACACACTGACACGTTGCTATAGAATACGCCGGCGGGTGTTCAAAACGTATGGAATGTTTTACGCGTAGTTTTACACTTATCTTGGATATATTTCAAATGTTTTAATATCGACCGAGATTATTGGGGAGAAGACCGTGTAATAAAGAAGAAGAAAAGAATAAAAGAAACGTGTCAGTGTTTAGTAGCGTAGTTGTGAGCAGTACGACGGAGAGAAAGTGGCAGAGGATTATATACGGTGAGATGACGGCAAATTTGTTTGGAGGGCTGGTTTCCATTGAAAATGGACACCCAGTAGATGAAATTTTAAATATCTCACAACATGTTTAAACGACGGACGGTAGGTATATACACGCGTTTTTAATATACTGTCAATTGCGCAATTTCGGATATTATACGGTCCTATTTCCGGAAATATTATAATATTGGAATTAAAAAAAAAAAAGAGATATTAATATTATCAACAGACGTGTATAAAAACGAAATGTTCCGCATAATTTTCCAACACTCTGTATGAATATAATATATATATTTTTTTTTTTATATATGGATATATTTTTATATGGATGACCGCGAGTGATAAGTGGTATCGATATAATACACGCAATAATATTCGTCCTCGACGATATTATCGCTCGTTCAACCACTAATATTGTATTAACATAATATATATTATGTAATAAAATATACACTTAATAAATAATATACTCGTAATATTCGTACTCTGCGCGTAGATTTCCACACGGCTAGCACCGGTCAAAGCGGCTCAATTTTAATATTATCCATTTTACACACACACACACACACACCGCCATCGTTTCGCGAATATCGCACAATATGTGATTTTATTATTATAATTTGTGATCTGTAAGTGATAATAAAATTCTCTTGTAATAATAATAATAATAATAATAATAATAATAATAATAATCATTTTTAAATTTATACACGTTATCGTGTCAGTATAATATACGCCGTAATAGCGGTATAAATCATCCGTTGTCTGACGAACCGATACGTGTTTATTTATGTACAATATGACGTGCCTATTATAATGGTATAATTTGTCCACCTTAAAACATTGTTACTAATTTTTATTATTATTTTTTTTTTTTTTACTATTAATGTATACATTATTGTTAATGTAAAATAGGTTAGATCGCAAAGAAACGATAAAATACACTTAATATTATACTTTTTTTATTTACCGACGATTTTATGAATATAGCTCCCGCAATATACAACCCAGATGATAATATAGTAATAACGAGACGAAATAAGAAGGTATTTTTTTTTAAAACAAATTCTTCTATGAATTATGGTAGGATTCATTCAATTTATAGTTGGAGGGTCGAAAAAAATAATAAAAACTTAATTTTTTAATGCAAACTCTCACGTTATCGATCGGACGACACAATACTAGCGTTAATTTTGTGTTACATTCTACAGAAGCCATAAAATATATACTTATCCATCAATTACTTTAAACAAAAATAAATTAGGTTAGGATGTTATAGTACTCGTTTATTTTTTTACTGAAAATGACTAGTAGTAAAAACAATAATTAATTATGTTTTTTTTTTAATACACTGTAATAGTGACGTAGCGTTTTTTTTTATGTCAATCGTTATAAATTACATATATTTGCTAATAAATTATTTTAATTTGCTGATTTTAGTATTAAATATATGCAAAGATTAAAATAAGAAATTTGTATAAAAAAAAAATTGAACAATTATTTTTGAATAAGAATTGGTCCAAATTAATTTATATTGACCCACACCACGCGTACTTGCAAGTGTGAAGATTTAGTATAATTTTACAAAAATATTTTTTTATTTTTTTCTTTGAATATTTGCTGTAATATTCATTAAGTAATTACTAATTAGTAACAAACCCAATTATATTGTTTATATGTGAGCAGATTTGGCTTCCTTAATGCCCAGCTCAAAAAAAAAAAAAAAAATCCCAATCTATAAAAGCATTCAGCACTAATAATAATTTATACAATTGCATTTATATAGGCAGTAATGTGTGACAGATAGCAACAATGGCGGTGGGCACGTTCTACTGAAGCCCACCCCCACCACAACCTGGAGCCCTTAACCCAGGCATCGCTGGTGCTCACCATGGCGGTCGCCATCATCCTCCTTAATATCCTCATCATCGCTACATTCACCAACATTAGAGGTAATATCCATTCATTATGTTTTTAAACATTATGTTTTTTTTTTTAAACACATTAATAGTTTGTAATGTTTTTAAAAAGAAAAATAATTAGATAATCTATAAGAACACTTTGAACACAATAATATTATCTTAGAAATAACATGTACACTATTATTTACTGTGTATAATATAATAATAGGTGGAGGAGAGGTGATGAATGTATACTTGGTGTCACTGGCTCTGGCCGATTTGCTCTACGGTGTGCTCGTAGTGCCGTTTTCTGTATATCCAGCTCTCGTGCAACAATGGGTTTATGGACTAATCGTTTGCAGAATTATTGGATACATCGAAGTCGCACTATGGACCGTATCTGCATACACGCTTATGTGGATTAGTGTGGACAGGTAACAAATATTAGTAACATATGCTATTTTGTAAATATTCGTACTCTAGTTAGCAAGGGGTTATTTAGATTTTTTTTGGGGGGAGGGGGCTGAAACATTGAGTAATATCTTCGTTGAGTTATTTCTAAATTTTAATCCATGAAAACACTGCCACATTTTCAACCTATTAAAAACAACTATTATGAATTTTAAGCATAAATTTCGGCGGTATTTCCTTTACGGCATCGTGTAAACGATTAAAATGTTGTTGTAACAATTTTTATAACAAAAATATTACATCCTTTAAGGCATAAAAACACATAAAAAAAAATTCCCTGGAATTAAATACATAAATACGCTACTGTTAGCTAGTGCACTGTAAATGATAATATATGTGTGTGTTTTAAAACATATAATATAAACATTAATATAAGTTATTATAAATATAATATATCAAATATTACGACGAATATACTTTTATTCTGATCATATGACACATCTGATGTTAAATTGCCTATACATAACGGCGTTATAATAAATATGAATATTACTTGGGAAATCATATTACGCATTACACTAAATAATACTTTATTAAAATGGCAAAGCTTTATTTCTTAATTAGTTTAATAATTATAATTATTGAGCATAGGCCTGCGTAATTTGTTTTAAAAATCTAAATAGTAATTAATAATATCATAGACATTATTAACAATTTAAATTATTATCAGTTTGTAAAAATGGTTATTATAATAATATTATCCTAAATAAAACAATAATATCTAAATATTACATTAATTTACAACGAAAATATCGAAAAAAAAGTCAAATGAACGTTTCAATGTTTTGTCCGTAACACAACGCTACCACACTTCTCTGTATACGTGTCTGTTGTACGCGCCACACCACATAAAAATTTAAAAGAGAGATCTTCTGTTATATTATTGTTTTTGATTTTCCAAAATTTAACGAACTCCTATAAATCTCCTTGGTAAATACATGCATATTATAAAACAATAAAATATTTATAGAAAACATATTTAATATTATTATTATTATTATAAATGTTGTGTGGATTGTCGTATTATATAGGTACATAGCGGTGCGCAAACCGGTACGGTACTTCACTGTGCAGACGCGGACTAGATGCCAATGTTGGATGGCGTTCACTTGGATTTCGTCGGCGATGCTGTGCTGTCCGCCGCTGCTTGAATTCAGTGATCCGACGTATGAAAAAGATATAGCGGTATGCATGCTCGATTGGCATGGCATGGCAGCGTATTCAGTAACATTGTCCATACTGATTCTGGGGCCCAGCCTGATCACTATTTTGTACACTTACGTGTATATTTACGGTGCAATCAGGCGGCTACGACGCGGTTTTCTAGCACACGACAAGGTAAATTTTACATTGCATGGACACTTCGCAGGTTATGTAGGCTCTCCGCCACAACAACACATTGTATCCATCCCCATCTATTTTTCACAAGTTATTCTGCGTTCTTTACATTCAAGAGTTTTAAGTCTTCATGTATTGTCATGCGGGTTACGTAATAATAACTTAAAGAATATATTATAATAGCGATCTATCACTTGAACTTTGTAATGATAATATTTATACAAGTATAAAAGGGTTAACATAATTTACGTTATGTAAATTATAACAACTGTTTAAGGGCTTAATAAATAATTTACACGATATAAAAAAACATAAATATTTGTTAATAGTGTGTGTGTGTGCGTAAAAAACACTTTGATTCAAAACTATAAACATTGGTTGAAAATTCATATATACGCTTTTATTTGTTCACTGTAACAACGTTTTAAGCCATTAAATAATACCCAAACCAAACAATATATATATTTTTTTTTCCACTAAAATATTCCTCAACTTCACTTTCATTTTGATCTGGAGCTTAACTCTTTGAACTTCCCGGTTTAGTTTTCTTTAAGCCGATGACGTAAAAATCTTAATGTTGTCGTCATAATTTTCTTAAAAACTTATATTTTTAAAGTTTTCACCACAGTCAATTTGACTTGAAGTAATTAATTAATCGTAATGGGTAAACATAAATATAATAATAATAATCTCTTTTATACCCTTATTAGATATACATTTATTAATTACTACAATTACTACAAAATATTGCGTTGACAACAAAATAATGTTGTAATAATAACTGTTAAAATTATTCGCCAATATTGGATATTTAGTTATATTACCTTGATCGGGTAAAAAATAAATTTAAAAAAAAGGAAAAACAGTCATATCAAGCTCTTTGTTAATTATGATTAGTAATTACTTTGTATTATCTGTATATACACAGGAATATGTAACAGCACTGTCTGAAAACCTTTCTAATCCTACGCACGTCACATCGTTTGTATTGATCGTGTCGTTCTGGGTTTGTTGGACACCGTTCATGTCTATTAAAGCGTACCAGCAAATAGGCGGAGTACCCCAGGTGCCTACCCAGGTCCATTTCGCCGCCTTGTGGCTAGGTATATCTAACTCAGTATGGAAGGCGTTCGTGCTCATATTTCTTAGCCCGCAGTTCCGCGTCATGCTCAGATTGTTGTGTTTGACGGTGTTTTGCAAACGAAAAAGTCGCGCAGAACTTGAGCTACTACAACTCGACATGGAAGATCACTTCCTTTAAGTTAAGTATTACGTTGATGTTTCTTTTTATTATTATTATTATTTATTTATTATTATTTTTAATCATTATTATTGTTGACTTTGTTTTGTTATTATAATCGAATGTTCTTCCCGAGAGCAATCATTCGTCCATTTGTTTACATTTTATTCAGATAAAAAAAAATTGTTTTAAATGAAAACTATATTAAAATTGTCGTTGGTTATATGCCAGAACTCGCAAAAACATTCATAAATAAGAAGAGTTTTTAATAATTGTTTAGTGTGCCGATAGAGCCAGTAATCATCTATGTTATTTAAAATGGTGTTTTTTGAAACATTGTAGAAAAAGTTATTTTTTATAGATCGTTTTTAAATTATTAATCATTGTTTTTGAAAAAATTTGTAAAGTAATAGATGAGTAAAACGCGTATGAATACGTATTTTATGGGACAATAACAATATGTATGAACAGACATTATCCAAAGAGTTGGGAGTAACATAAATATCATTCGATGGTTAAAATTGAAAAATCACTATGAATACTTGGGTACTAAAATCCATTCAATAATTTCTACATCTATACGCTATCAAATCTAAACAGTTAAGATAAATTAAATCATTACTGATTTGATTAATTTGTTTTTATTTTAAAACAATATTAAATATTGATATAACATAATACCCAACTCTGATATCATGATATGGTTAACTTTTTATCGTGGTTGAAATAATCATTTCATAAAAATATGCCTACAATTTTTAAATCACAGTGAATTTGTTTTGTTGAGATTCGAAATGTACCTATATAAATGTAGGTGTAGAACACTATTATGTAAACAAATAAAACGCATATTTTTAACGGTAATCACTTTTGCAATTGTACGAGTTGTTTATTCCTATTGTAGTGTTTATAATTATTATTATTATTATTATAATCATCATCATTATCATTATTATTATTATTTTTATTATTATATAATTACTTAAACTCATCAAATTTCAATAATTATTATATTCAATAATTTATGTAATCACATCGAGTAGAAAACAGACAATAAGTTTTTAATTTCTAATTTAATATATCTGTTTAATTAAAAACATTTAATTTTTTAAATTCATGAAATAAATACTAGTTGTTCATTATTTTATTAAATAATAAAAATAAATAGTAATAATGTTTCTATCAAAAAAAGGTTCAATTTTTTTTTTTTGCATAATTTGTTTTCATAATAATTATATTATGATTCAAATGTTTTTATAAAATATTTTAATTTTTGTTAATAATAACAATAATAATAATAATAATAATAATAATAATATCTTTTATTAAATTTGAATAGATATTTTATTATATATTTGATAGAGGCGGAGGAGAAAAAGAAGAAGATTGAATTTGAATAATTTCCATACCATTTATAATAATAATAATTATAATAGTAATAAAAATGAAAATAAATAAAAGAGATTATTATTACTTGTATTATAATTATTATTAAATTTAAAATCAATCTGTTCAATTCAAATGGTCTTTTCAATTATAATATGTATTATTTCTGTTTTAATTATCTCATATGTAAAATTAAAATCGAAATATAATATCATTAATAATAATAAATAAATAAATAATGATGATAATAATAATAATAAATAAATAAATAACTAATAATAATAATAATAATAATAATAATAAAATCACAGTATACGACAGGGTTAGTTTATTTTATCACCATTTCGATCAATCTATTTTTCGTCGTATTATTAATTACTAAATATCTAGTAATCAATAAATTATTTTAATTATGTGTAGGAAAAGTTCAAGCTTCATTATAATAAAAAAATATATATACTTTGGATAATCAACGAGGCTCAATGAATATGTTTGATTGTAGTTAATTTTAGTAAACAATTCTAGTATTATAAAAGTTACCAAAGAACCCTTTTAGGTTTTAGGCGCGCAGTTATTGTGATAATAGCGTTATGATTAAATTAATGTTGTTGAATTTTTTTTTTATTATTCGCTCTAATCATCACTTTAGTCGTTTAGGCGCTTACGAAAATTGAGATCCGGTCGACATGTCTTTAATTAAAATAATTAATAAACATTGCATACATTAAATATACTTTAATTTGAGGTTATATGATCGACTGGCATCACATATTTTGCGACAGCCCTTTTTTATCTGATGTACTGTGGCATAAAATGCACTTAAATAGAAAAATTATTGTATTGATATCGTTGTATAAATTTGTGAGGAAACCGTGTAGCTTTTTACATTATTTAGAAATATTTTATTGATTAGTCATAATCATTTGACGATTGATAATTTTAATGTAACATTTTGTTCGGAGGCCTATGATAAAGTGTTTTTATTGTAATAAAATATAAAAAAAACAATAAAAATTATTATAAATTGTTAGCTAAGTGAAATGTTATGGAAAATATTTTGTTTTGTGATTTAATTGTAACATACTGATACAGATGTTGATTTTGAAGGAGTTAGTATCGAAAACGACTATTACAAGCCTGTGATTAGATTTTTCTCCAAATGATGTGTTTATATTACAATCATTAATGGAGCACTTAATAGTAAATATAATTTTTTTTTGATTTTTTTATTGTGGTTATTATTAACAATACGATGTTAATGCATATGTATAATATCATAATAATAATGAAATTATTAAAATCAAATTTTAATTAATGAACAGCTTTTCTCTGATACTGACTCTTTCGACTATACTGTCGGTTGTTAGTTATTCGTTTTATATTTTAATTGATTATGGGTCAGTCATCAAGATGGTTATTATCACTGCTGTATTATAATATACCGATATGCAATCAATTTGTACGATTAAAACCATCTAAATTGTTATTTATTTATAAAAACGTTATCCTTATAAACAATTATTAATTAAAAAGTAATCGTAGATCAAAAATACATTTTTATCACTCCTGTATTTTTAAGCATCAAATTTGATGAATACCAAGGTTAAGACGAAGAAACTTTCTTATAGTGAAAGTTGACTGATAAACATTAGGAATACTACTAACTTTTTTAAAATCTATTTTAAACAAATACTTCATTAACATGAATGTTGGACAATTTTTCAAAATAACTAAAATATTTTTGACAATATTTTCTTCTAATTCCTAAAGGACGACATATAGTAAATGAGTAATGTTTGGTTATAGTTTGCCAATTAATTTAAACTAAACCACATTACTGACATGCTTTTATTTATTATAATTTTTTCTTTATTAATATACATAATATAATTGATCATATTGTTATTATTATTATAAGTGTATGTTTAAGACTGAATCATTTAGTAGATTTTTGATTAGATTTCTTTGTTTACAATTGTTATTATGCAGCTAATTTTATTACTATTGATATTATTATTATTATTTTATTATTATTATTATTATTAGTTTATTATTATTATTATTATTATTATTATTATTATTATTATTATTATTATTATTATTATATTATATTATTGTTGTTGATATTTGATTATTTTTAATTGGCTTGATTTATTTTAAAGAAAATGTTGATATATAAGTTCTTTGGAAATGAAATGTCCACAAGTTTTAAAGATCGAGTTATTTGTGACCTAAAATACGCTTTGTTGTATATTATTATAAATTATTATCTTTTAGGGTGTGTCGATTGTTAATCAATTTTTACAGAACTATGTGCATATATCCTCTGGATAAATAACCTATTACACGTTTTTCTTTTTATTTATTTTATAAATAGTTACTCACTACACACATTAAAAATGTACACGAGCAGATATTGTTTATTATCAATATAAATAATATATTGTAATGTGCTTTAAAAAAAAAAAAAAAATTGTAATGTAATATTTTGTTAGTACCTACATCATGTATTATTATGTATGTTATTTCTATTCTTTATTCATTATTAGTATGATAATAATATTTATTGTGCCATAATTTTATATGTTATCCAGTTGTTGGTAGTGATTTTGAGATAAAATTATAGTACAAACAAGGTTTTTTCAACTATATTATATAGAAATCTGGTGTTTTTAATTATTCCTATTATTTTAATACAATAAGCTTTATCTTTTATTGGTTTTTTTGTGATGCATCAATTCTACATCACAAAAAAAAAATTATTTTCTAAAAGTTATGTGATTTTGTTAATAATATATTCTGTGGCGTAATTAGATTTTGTTTCTAGAAATCCATAGGCAAAAGCTATAATGTGACCCGTCATACCAAATAATGTGACAGTAGTAATATATATCTTTCGTTAGTAAGTTATTTTAACAATTAATATAATTTATAAATAAAAATTTACCAATAATTTTGAACAATTTCATAATATTTTTTTTTTAATATATGGTGTTGACGAAACCATTAATATTTTATAAATGTTTAACATCGATTTTAGTTCTTTTGCAATATTTGTTAATGTGTGTTTTGAAATCGAATTTGGTGATTAGATACGATACTGAGCAGATTCGTGACATTAATTTTATTATAATTTTTTAGAAAAGTAAAAACTTAGTAGGTTGAAATTATGAGAAAAGTAAATGTATTGTGTATAGAAAACAAAAAAATAATGTATGAAAATATATTGACCACAATATCCAATTATTCTATAGCTACCTCAGTACTTTGTTGATTTTATGAATTATCAATTTCACATACCTACTTGATATTACATGACCGTTCAGCAAATGTTTAAAAAAGAATGTACGCTCTCGAATATCTCGGGGAAATCAGTAAACCTACTGAAAAAATCAAAAGTCAAATAATGGTAAATATAATAGAAGGAAGAAATTATTATAAAAATAATGTAGACACATACGTTGTAGTAGAAGTTCCGTCTTATTTTCATAGTAAAACGTCAACGAGAAAAACGTCAACTTCGCCGTCATATTTTAATGTAACACTTAATTATAAAAATAACAACATATTAACTATTGTGTAATTAAATTAATAAAATATTATAGACATTTATAATCGATTTTCCGTCGTTACCATTGCCCAATTTGCTGAATACGCATATAATTATTACTGTAAGTGGATATTCAGTTATTATATAAGTTATTTGTATTATACGGCTAATACAAACTGTATTTGATACATTTTATACTTACATGGTTTTGAAGGTGTATGAATCGAAAATTTTACCGCTATTGTCAAAAACCGTTCTTGGTAGTGCTATTATTGAATTATCTACAATTTGGACAGAACCAGGTAATTGGTGTTCAATTTTCATTTAAAATTCTATAATCACTAAATTAGTAAAGTTAACTAATGAAGTCCTTACCTATAATGAAGTCGACTATTGACCACTCTTCTCTAAAGACCAAAAAAATTCATTTATTTTTTTATTAAAATTGAAAATTTTAATTAGAAATTTTATTACTATTTAAAATTTACTATATTTGTTAACTTGTTTTTTTTTTAGAATATCAATAAAATATAATTTTATTATAAGCTATGACTTAAATAAATAATAATTATAAACGACAAATTTAATATTGGATTACAATTTATAATTTTTCATTAAATCTTTATACCTAGTGCGTAATTCTAGTTAATATTCTCGGCTTAGTGAGGTATTTAATTCAAATTATTCCTGTTAAGCTTATTGAAGTCTTAATTGAGATTATTAATAACTACTAATTTGTGAATTTATTTTTACCAGATAAAATGTTTCATAACAAATGGTTAACTTTAATTGATCGTGCAAATAATGATTTTGATATTAAAGGATATTTAAAATGCGATTTATTTATGTTTTACGGGCACAAGGATAATTTAAAATTATTAAAACCATTATACTCCGTGATCGATGACAATGAAATCAATGAAAAGTACCCATTTACTAAATTGTTATATTCGGGATAACGTTTGAAAATAATAAAATATAATAAACAACATTTTTAGTAATTTACTTATACCGAATGGATTTAAAATGGAAACATCACATTTAGCCAAGTATACTATTAAATTATACAAGGGCGAAATGATACGTTACTTACATGATAAGGGTGTGAAATGGTTGTCGATTTATTTTGGAGAATCACCCGAAGTATATTTACAAAATGATTAAATTAAAAACAATAATAACGTAATAAATTAATTCTACTTCAGTCAAGTATTCTTCTGAACATAAGCGAAACGAAATTAAATTGGAATCAAGAATATTCGACAACGAATATATACCCTCCATTGTGTCCAACAATAATATTTAAATTTTTTTTATCCGGAAAAATCGTGGCGATCAGAACTTTATCGATACACAATTTTATCGGAAAAGGTTATATAGTAAAAGATGCCGATTTATTTTTAATTATAATAATACACTTCAATGTACGCACGTTGTAATAATTATTGTAGACAATGGTCTTCCTTGTTTTGGTCCAGCTTTTTTACATTTCACATTAGTGGAAACTCAACAATATTTCGGCAGAATATTAATATCTGTGAAAACTGAATTAATACCATCTGAAATTGAAAACACTAATAACTTGCAGATTGATAATATAGTTCCCATCCCTAATCAGGTAATGTATACATTTTTATGTAACGGTACTGTTATTTTTATTTAATTACATACAGTAGAGTCTCGCTAATCAGGTCATCGCTAATCCGGATAATTTATATTTAGTACTTAAGTACTCATGTATAATATCCCGGATATCCGGGACATTGTATGGGTATTATTCGAGAATACCTATGATTAAGATATTATCGATTCAATTAGATATCGTGATATTGTTTCCCAATATTCGGGAATACATATATCACAATAATAATGTGTAATATAAAATTGTAAATCAATACATTTTGAATTTGTATAAATACATAAGGTGTTTTTTGAAAAATATTTATTAGTAAGTTAAAAAAAGTCATTCCGTTTAATCCGGATTTTCGATAATCCGGATAGAGTCCGGTCCCATCTTGTCCGGATTAGCGAGACTCTACAACTGTATTAAGATTTGATAATACTGAGAGAAAGTGAAATTTTGATCGAGTCGAAATTATTTGATATTATTTATTATTATTTTATTTAGGAAATTATTAAGTAATTAGCAAACTGCCAGTAGTTGTACTAGAATTTGTTTGCCTAGAATTTATATTGATTTATTCACAATATATTATAATTCATATTTATTACGCGTAAAAAACTAAAATTATCTATAATAGGTACATTATAAATGATCAAGATTAAATTTTAAACTTGCATATACATTTATTAATTTATTAATAAATAAAAAATATATATAATTCATGTATTAATATTATTATCTGTGATTTTCTAATAGCTATTTATATTGTGAAAACAAAATTAGCATATATATATATATATATATATATATATGCTTTTTATGAAACATATTTTAGGAACTAATGTACTTCAAGTTATTAATAACTGGTATAATATTTCGCGTTGACCATATACATAAAAAATTTATCAAAACAAAAAATATGAAAATATCGATGGATTATGGTGAATATAATTTTTCAACACAATATGAAAACAACTCCGGTAAGCACTTTAAGTAGTTTATAATTATTTCGTTTTCAAATGCACTATATATAAGTTATATAACCATTTTTTATAAATTACGCAATAAAATTTCAGATTTTATTTTTATATTTTAAGTTATAAGTTACAATTAATGAACGTATGAGATTAACTAATAAATTTTATAGAACTTATGAGCGTAGAAACACCAGAATACGAAGAATTTAAAACAGAAAATGACTATTACAAATTATCAATTGACCAAGATAAAAAACCACATGTGTTTTTGGTTTCGAATTTAACGAGCATCGAGTATTATGCCATGTTCGCTATGAATTTATTTTCCACAACTATTTATAATATGGTATACTTATTATTCTAATGATTAAATGTTAACTACGTACGCTTTAAATATGTTTGAATCTAAATATAGGAAATGTGTATTTCGAATACTTTTAAACGTCTAAACTCTCAGCAGTTTATTGTTAATAAAATAAAAATTGTCGTTGAAATGCTAACGAAATTATCATCGTACCATAAACGATTTAAACAGTTATGTGACGAAAATAAAAACATACAAAAACATATTCATACGTCGTGTGTCAGTTACATGGTATTTAAAATAATAATTTATATTAAATAAAAACATCTGCTAAAATCATTATTTTACAAGTTATATATTTGTTTTTAAATGACTATTCAATTATTTATTTCAAAATAATTTGTGGTTTTATTTACTGTAGTTCCATGTGGACAATAATTATTTTTTACAGAAATCATTCCATAAGTGTTGTTTAGATGAAATTAAAAAAATATCCACCCTAATTTCTAACCAAACGGATGTTTTGGCTTTGGTGAACAAAATTAATGACATGTTAAATCAATTGATAATACATTATAAAAGCAAAGTAAATATGTATTAAGTTTATATATGTTTATGTATTGTATATTTCAATTTTTGTGATATAATAAATGTATATTATATCTTATAAGATTATTATATCTTGGTTCATACCTTTATGAACTTAAAATAAATATTAATTCAATAATACAACATTTATTAAATATAAAAAGGAACGTTTGAAATGACTAATTTTATAGTTGTATCTACGGCTGAACAAAAATATGTAACAGTTGAGTATTGAATTGAATTGGCTAATGACTCAAAATTTTTACACGGCTTAAACTTTAAATGTAAAATAAAATGTAGGAAAATATAGGTCATGTTGATATTCTATTTGTGATTCTAATGTTTTCAATAAATTATTTTTACATATATTAAGCAAACAAAACAAAAAAAAGAAATAATAAAATAGTTTAAGCTTTTTGATATTAAAAGATAATTATTTTAGAATATCCATAGACTGTGAGGAGGAGAATCGAGTTATTGTTTTTGTAATAATTACCGTTAACCGGCGTGCAAAAGACTACCCAGATTTAAAAATATATTTCGACTAAAAATATTATAAGCTCAATTTTTTTAGAAATATAATTGTATGTACATATAGTAGTACATTTGTATAATATACATATATGAGATGTTTGAAATATGAAATATTCAAATAGAAAATTATTTTTATATTTTATTTTCAATTTTTAGACTTGTTATAGTGGCCCGCCTAATATTTTTTTAAATTTGTGCAATGGTAAAGAAATTGTATCGAAATGCCAGATTCAAATAAGAAACTTTTTATATTCTGATATTCCAGAGTTCAAAGGGAAATTTTGTGGAAAAATTCAACCTTGGTTTTTGGTTAGTGTCTATTTAGTTGAATAACGTTAAATTTAGTAAATAATTTTCGTTATAAAATAATAAAACTTTTAACTGGAGTTAAAACATTATATAAGGATACATACATTGTATTATTTGAACATAACATCACTGTGATACACAGTATGCTGCAATCAAATGGTACTATACAAATTCAGTCTACGATCTATTAGTCTCATAATTCAATAACTGCATAGCAATAGTATTAGCAACTGATTATTATTTATAGGAATGTTTAACAATTTAACATGATTATATTGTTTTAAACAAATACATGTATATATATTATATATATTATATGAAGCATGATTTTTAATTATTAATATTAATATTTGAATTGCAGCAGGCGACTGAAAAAACATATAATGTATTTGATGGAATTTTGGAGACTGTATTTTGGGTAGGCCCATATTCCGATTTCAATTTAGCATTAAATAAAATTCCGGATTTTGCATATAGTCATTACAGTGATAAATCTAGCTTACAATACAGATGTGACTTATATGATAAAACAGTAAAATTATATTTATTTTTTTTTCTTTTTATAACATAATTTATATATTTATATTATTTTTCCAATCATATATATAGTTATTACAATTCAAAGCACATATAAGCCAAATTACACTCACTAAAAAATGTTACAAGCAATATGGCCAATTAAATTTAACGATTAGAGTAATTTTTGACGGTTATTCAACTACAACAAATGTACGAAATATATACACATTATCTGTCGTAAAATTAACATCATTTTTAAAATTTTATGAAAATATTATAAAAATATTACACATTTCGATTAATATTTTAAATAAATTATTTTAGGCGATAAACTCAAATTTATCACCGTGTTGGAATGAATCGATTTTGTTTAGACCAAAAGTATTTACGCGATATGGCGATGCTAATGAAATGACACAAATTTATGCAATCATCCAATTATGTCACATTAAACAAATAAAAGGAGAATTTATTGAAGTATGGGCATGAATAAAAGTATTTTTAAACATTATACGTGAAAAGATTCTATAATATTTAACGTAAATGATATTATTTTGTAGACTGTCATTGCATTTACTGTTCTTAATATAAAAGAAGCAGAAACGCCTTCACGTATAACGTTGAATTGGTTTGATCTATTAGATTCCTCAGAAAAAATCGGTAAGATATTTATAGCTGTTGAAATTATAAAAATATCTGAAGAACTAATAGAAACAGTCAATGATGCGAACGTTCCATTATTAAAATACGTCCAACCAAAACTCCGTGTTTATCAGTAAGTTTCCTTAATGAAAATGTAAAATAAAATGAAAGTGTTTAAAACAAATTGCAGATTAATTCTATTGTTTTGGGGATTACGTGAATTTAAATTACCTTTGCTCAAGCCTTTTGTCCGAATGGTTTGTTCTGATTTATATGTTGATTCGGATAGAATTAAAAAAGTATCTTTCCCAAATTTCCCAAGTATTATGAATAAAAAATTTGTACTTGACATAGTGAGTAGTATCATTTAAAAAAATGTTTTAACTTATTCAAATAAAAAATACTATATGTTATAAATAGGAATTACCTGAAGATCCAAATCTTATACCTCCAATAAGCTTTCAACTTTTCACTAGGACTAGGCTAAAAAAGAAACCCATTCCCATTGGAATGTGTATTTCTCAAGCAATGGAACAGTTTTTAGTTCCTTTAATAGAAACCGAACGAAATCAATTTAAGAAAAATGGGTCAATTCATTCAGGTGAACAAAACAGTATAATAAATTTTATTCATTTTTAATTAATCGTACAGTAATAGTTTTAGAAATAGAAAAAGGAGCAGAAAAAAATGAAAAAACTAACGTAAAAAAACAAGACAAAGTTACATCAAACGTAATTAATGCATAAAAAAATTCTAACATTTCAATTTAATTTAATTTAGTTTAATTTTTAGATTGGTTTTAAATTTAATTACGAATTTTTCAAGAAAGCAGTTAGCCCTATTACTCCATCGTGCTTTAAAAAATTCATTACATGGATAAATGGAAACATAATGCCAATTTTAACTTCATTATTTAATATATTAGTTTGTATATGTCCGTGTGTCGATAAAACTATTTATTGGACTTCAACAAAATTTAAACACTTAATTGGAAATTTCGGAACGAAATATACATCAATAGATGACAAATTTGATGACGACGAAAAAGAATTTAATTGGTGGACAAAATATTATGGATTTAAATACCAAGAGGTTGTAAAATATAAAAGCCTAAAGGTAGGCTATAAACTCTAAAAGTCAGACATGTGGAGGACTAAATTGAATTTCATTAATAACTTATAAATTATACGAATTAATAATTATATTAAACAAACAATAGGATTTTATAAATTATATATTATACTATCGTATAAGATAAATATATTGCATAACGAATTAAAATGCTGCTTTACAAAATAAATAATATTACCTACTCGTATTTAATTTTATGTACTTCGTCATCAATAATTTATTTTACTATTATTTTTAATCTTTGTTATTTTGCTATAATACAGAAAAAATAAATTGTATTGCAGAATGATTTTAAGAAGAACAATTATTTAACTACGTTTTCAAACATTCCATGTAAACTTCTTCCCAACTGTGCATTTTGCAAAGAATCAAATATAACCTATCTTGCGAAACGTTACTCAAAAATCAATTCTTTAGTAGTACCTATCTAAAAACAACGTTAAAGCAAAAACAACGTATATATTTTTAATTATTACTTTTAGATATACGATAGCGAGTTAGAAAGCATTCCAGAATTTAACAAATTTGAAGACAATATAAAACAATTTAAAATCTATGGATTTAATGGAAATGATAAAAAAACAGAAGTTATTGCCATTTTAAAAGTAAATTTAAAAAATGTATACATTTTACGAAAACAGGTTAAATTTTTTTCATCTAAGGTAAATACTAATTATTTATTTTAATACACAAATCAAAAATAATTATTTTAAAATACACGTATATGTATATGTATATATATATTTATATATATATATATATATATATATATATATATATAAGATATGTGTGTTACTCAAATTTAGATTCAATTTTTAAATATTTATTAATTCATGATTCCATTAATTTATTTTTCTGCTTCAATAATATTTTAAATAATTTCGAGTAGGTACTTATAAAAATATTCCTTAACTTTATAATTTTATATATGTTTATAGGGAAACGTACGTCTATATCCAAAACCAATTAGTAATAATGAACAAGACGTTTCGAAATCAGAAGAAATCGTACTTTCTTATACCAGATCTCAAATATGGCCAGAATTAAACAACATAATAAACAACGAATGCAATTTTATTGTGCGTGTTTATATATTGAGAGCACATAACTTACATCCCAGTGACATTAATGGGTTATCAGACCCATATGTAGAAATATTGTTCGGAAAATCATATCGTATTACAGATCATAAAAACTACATTCCTAAAACACTAAATCCCATATTTGGCAGGTATATATAATGTGATAGAAAAATATGTTTAAGAATAGCATATTATATACATATAAAAAAATCGTATAATATTAGTGTATTATAGGTACTGTCTGTAATTAAATTCTGACCATGAATAACTTAAATAATCAGTTTACTATATTGTGATTATGTAACGTTAAACAAATCATAATTTTTATATTTAGAAGTAAAAAATAAATTCATTTAATTTTTCTTATTATCATTCCGAAAAGGTGTTACGAAAGAGAAATAACATTACCAGAATGTTCAATTTTAAAAATTAAAATCATGGATTACGACAGACTTACAAAGAATGAACTGATTGGTGAAACGTCAATAGATATTGAATCAAGATATTACAGCAAGCATAGAGCTAACTGCGGATTACCAAAGGAATACAACCAGTAATTCTATTTAGAATGCAATTTTTTTTAACTTGTTTTTTACAGTTACGAGTTATGACTTATGATTCAGTAAATATGTGTGGTTAAAAAAAGTAATAAAACACACTTAATAATGAATGTGAGAAAATATGTTTATATATTATTATTATTATTTTTATTATTATTATTATTATTATTATTATTATTATTATTATTATTATTATTATTATTATTATTATTATTATGTTAAATGATCATATTTTGATGTTAACCTACATAAATTGTTTAATACACAATATTTGGTTTAATGTATATCATATATAGATAGATATATCTTAGAAATGTATAAATTTATATTATTTTTAGAGTGTAAAATGTATTGATCTATCTTTTAAAATATATAAAAGTAACATGAATAGAAAATAAAATCCATTAAATTATAAAATATCTTTAAATTTGATGATTTAATAAATATTCTTTAGTATTAATATTTAGTAAATACTAAATATTATAAGAAACTTATACGAAATTATAAATTATAACTTTTAAATACCTATTTTCTATTTTCGTCTTTCAACAATTTTGTTTTTAGAGATGGGTATAATCGTTGGAGAGATAGCGAAAAACCATCAACTATTTTACATAAACTTTGCTTACTATATTCATTAAAACCTCCAGTTTACACGACAAACAGCGTTATCGTCGGTTCTAAAATATTTAATGTTCATGATCAGAATACGAAAACCGATAGACAGAGTTTGGCGTTGTATGTGTTAAATCATTGGCAAGAGATGCCGATCGTTGGTTATCATTTGGTGCCTGAGCACGTAGAGACAAGAACATTACACAATCCAAATAGACCTAACTTACACCAAGTATCACCAAACACAAATAATTACATAAATTTTGAACAATAATTGTTATTAATATTAATGTTTGTAGGGCACATTAGAAATGTGGGTTGATATTTTCGCTAAAAATAAAAACATACCTGAAATGGTAAACGTTAAGCCACCAGTTGCTGAACATTACGAACTCCGTGTAATTATTTGGACTGCTACAGACGTTAAATTAATAGACGACAATTTTTTTTCAGGAGAAAAATACAGTGACATTTACATAAAAGGGTTATACAATTTTTTTTTTTTTTACTTGAATTGTGTAATGTGATTAAATGTCAATGTATTAGATGGTTATCGGGTTTTGAAAAACAACGTACAGACATTCATTACCGATCGTTAAACGGAGAAGGAATATTTAATTGGCGATTTAAATTTCCGTTCACTTATAACAAATTAGAAAATGTTATTGTTCATAAGACAAAAAATGTATTTTGTTTGGATTATGAAGAACAAAAATATTTACCAAAGTTATATCTTCAAATATGGGATAATGACCGATTCTCTCCAGACTCTTATATAGGTGGGTACCTACTAGGCGCTTTATGTCTTATTACCTTATAACCAACGTTTAACTACACACAACATACATAATTAACATATCTATTGTTTTTATTAACCAATAAAATTCAAGGAGTTTTGACTTTGGACTTGTGGGATATGCCTCGGGGCACGAGATCACCATGGCAGTGTACCACCACATCAAGTAAAGTGCCCCACATCAATTTGTTTAAAGTCAAAAAGACACGTGGTTGGTGGCCATTCATTTCCATAGAAAATAGTGTACATTCAATCGTAGTAAGTAGACTGTAGATACTGTTGTTTATTAATCAATAATTTCGATTTTACAAAGGGTAAACTAAATGCTGAAATTCAAATCATGTCTAAGACAGAAGCAGATTCGTTACCAGCAGGATTCGGTAGAGATAGCCCCCAACCTTTACCCGTACCAAAGTAATTTTTTGTTAATTTTAATATAATATATATATAGTTTTAAGTATACTAAATATTAACTATTCTGTCTGTATTTGAATATTATTAGAAGACCTTCAATGCAGTTCTTAAAAACAATTTTGGATCCATTTAAATTTGTATTGAAGGCTAACAAAAAAAAATTATTTATCGTTATGTTCAGTGTTTTCATTATATTATTTATTTATTCGATTCCGGGATATGCGGTACAAAAAATAATGGACGTAATATTTTAATTTTTATGAAAAATATAATATACGTATATCTAATATTATATAAAAAAAATATGCTTTTATTTCTAATAAAAAATTAATAATATGTAATAAAACAATTAGAAGTGCATTATTACTGATATTTAAGAATAATTAGCATTGCAAGGTTGTTGAATATAATTTAAACAAAAACCACGATTACCCATGTCGTTTGGCATTTCCACTGCATTTGTATGGAAAGACAATCGAAAAGGTCGTACACTGCCTGAAAACAAATATTAAAGCGATAAATGAATAAGAATACAAATTTTTGAAATAAGCGAATGTTGTACGGAAATAGTCATATCAGTGTCCATTTACAGTAATATGTGATTAATACATTGTCAATTATTATAAGTAATAAAACATAATATATTTATTGATGATAATTGTTTTTATAAAAGTACGATATTCAAAATGATCTTACTTATAATAGTTGTTGGAATCGTAGTATAATCTGTGTTTAGTGTACCACCGCATAATCTATCTACGCAAGTATTCATGCCTGATGCTACTGGCCCTTGTTTACTCGAAACACAGGGAATAATAAGATAATCGGAATTACAAGGACTCGATCCGACGCTTCCTACATTCGCCTGCACAGGATTTTGGCCTAATGTGTTGCCAGTCAATGTAAACGCATGACTCCTATTGTTCACTACGAACGTGTGAAACGTGTTTTAATAATTTTCATAATATAATTTTGAAATAGCGAAGTGTGTGTGTGTATATATATATATATATATATAGGTTAAAACCATAATTAGATTGGTATGTACTCACTTTGATCATCACACGCCGAATATTGTACAGAACAAAAATTGCGTTCCGTTCTCAAGCATATTGTATAGTCCTGATTTGAGAGATGAAGGCCGGAAGATGGTTCATAATTATACGATTTCACTGTACCTGACACTCCGGTATAATATTGTAAGCAACCAGTATCAGCTTTCAGTTCAATACATTTGCAATCAAATAAAAATGTATATGAATACGATTATAATGACGAATTCGATTTTTTTTTTTTTTTTTTAACCAACCTTTCGTAGTAGAATCACAAGGTATCTGACTGACTTTAATTTTCCAGTTTCTTCTGAAAAGTACACCGCTTGTGACCATCGTCAATATAATCGGACTTGTGCCCGTGCCAGCATCCACATACACTATATAAATGCACAACACAATGTATACACGTTTATTGTAATTTGGTGTACATACTACCGAATAAAATTATTGTAATAATGTTCGTGTTCGTATACAGTACGTATACACATATCTAAAATAATGAAATATTACGTACTGTGACTGCCGGTGTTCAATCCGCATATAACGGGTACGGGATTTGAACCAGAAACAATGAACTGGTCGTTATCGCATTGGTGATTAACTGGCTCGGGTCCTGTAATCGAAAAACGTTCGAAATCTAATCTAAAAAATAAAACAATTATTTACGCGTTGAAGTATTATTAAATGAATTTATATTCAAAAAATAATATCACTCGTGTTCCCGATCGAGGTATATGCACCTGAATTGACAAATGAATGGAGATGTTTTGTGTACGGTCACTTGACATGTTCCAGTGTCGTTCAATCCGTCTGGATATCCCGCGTTCACAAAATAAGTACCATTTTCTCGAATGGTGTGACCGCAAGTGGTCAGTGCTAATATGGAGTATAAATAAATAATATGTAATATTAATATTACCATAAAGCGTTGAACGAAGAATGACATGTGTCTTACATAAACAGCAAACCCCGTATGAATTAGCACAGGATCCAATAGGCACTCCTCGATTTTGATAGCATTCAGTGGATGTCATGCAAATGCCGCTGTCTCCGGATGACGAGTAACACGGTTCATTGTCGAATTTCACAATTGTAAACAACGAAAGCACTAATTTCAACAGAAAATTATTTTCGAATTCCGTTTTACTGTTCAAGTGGAATATAACATTATTATATTGAGTAAGTATATATTGTGTATTTTCTGCAACTTACGTCGATTCTGTTTTTTCAAAGTGGACTGTCGTTTCGTGCCTCTAAAAGGACGATTAGTTATCTGAAATGAAATGAAACACAAATCGACAAATAACAAATGAAATTAAATCAATATAAAATTATTAGATATTTACCATAAAATTTGTTTTTAAACATATAAATGAGAAAATTTACCTAAATTACACCTATATTTAAATAAGTATTAACAGTAAGATCGTCTAACGATAATCACGTTTACTTCAACTCGGAATTATTTGTCATCCATTTGATATTAATATAGATAGGAGTGTAAAAATTATTTGTGTAGTATTATAATTATTGTACAATAGGTACATAGTAACAAGTCAATTATCCTGTCGACGTTTTATTTTATTCTTTTTGTTTTATACAATTTTACTAAAAAATATGTCTGCATACAGTGTTTAGAGTAAATCCTACTTTGAAAAATAATAATCATAAATGTATAATATTCGAATAAAAGTATTTATAAATACTTTTTTATATTCCAATGTTTTGAATACTCAAAAAAAAAATAATAATAAAAATATTCGTAGATATATTCCGAAATTCCTCTAAATAAATACTTTTTTTCATACACAACGAATAACACATTATCGGTTTAAGACAAAAAAATAATATCTTTTAAATTTCCGTAATTATTATAAATTATAACAGCCGTAAATATCCAACGACAATTTTTAAATATCATATGATCTCACAAACAATTATAATGAATTTAGAATTTTAGAATTATATATATATATATATATATAAAAGGTAAAGAATTATTGTAAAAATAATAATTAGTCATGTAATGCTACGTCACAGAATGTATTATAATAATAATAATAATAAAAGATGTACGCGCAATTACCCATCCGGTCTCGTAATTATTATAATTTTTGTTGTAAAATTTTAATAGTTTTTTTCGGTTCGAACTTAAACAATGTAAAATTTAAATGTGAAATACAACTAAACTTGAGAAACGAATAGAAAGTTAAATAAAAATGAAATATTGACTGGAATAGTCTTTAAAATATTCGAATACTAATATTCGGAGTGCTCTTATTTTTCGTATCCGTTTATTCGGATAAGACGTATTCTATTATACAAAATAAAAGTATTTTTTTATACAATAGTCACCGATAGGTAATAATAATAGTTATCACACGTCCGAGTATACTGTAATCGAGAGTAAATGTAGCTGCAGATACATTCATTTACAGTTTCGAGCAAATATTATTGTGTTTTCTACGGGTGTACTTACGTTAATGTTTGGTGTTTCAAACGAGGGATTCGACGATTCGACGATCGCCGGTGTCGCCAAAATGATTAAAACGAAATATTTTAGCTCTGAAAGCATTGTTTACTACGCCCTTCGAAAAGCGTTTAATGCCCGCCGCCGGATAATGTCTAAAACGGACGAACGACGAAAATCGTTTTAAAATATTCTCCGCATACGAAACGCATTTTTTGTTTTTATCGTGTAACTCATATTGCTGTAATAATACACGTGTACTACACACGCGACTGCCGTGTCTTAACGCTGGGCTCGTCGTTTTTATAAGAAAAACGAATAGCATAACGCCATTGTGTTTTTCTATACGCGTACAACGAAAGTTTTCCTTTTCCGCTTTATAAAAACAATGACGCGCACTTCTATAGACGAACGCGTCACGCACACATTAACATATGTAATGTTCACTTCAATTACACATTCTCTCTCTCGTGATTTCTTCCATTATTTTCTAAACAATTTTCCGCTACATATTTCATCGACGTTACACAATTGCACAATATTTTTTCGACTCGTGTCGCGATGTAGCGTAATTAATGTCGTTATATTGTTAGGCAGGTATTATATTTTTTAAAAAGAATCACTCGCGCAAATCGTCTTTTTTTTTCATTTATCATTCTGTGTATGTATCTAGAAATCATGTCACGACGATTATTATTATTATATAATTATTATTTATTTATTTATTTATTCAGTTTGACGCCAAACGGCAATTACAAAATATTAATATATACATCAAACAAAGAAAGAAATCGCTTAATTAGCGATAGTGAAATTAGCGTTATGAATAAGAAAAATAGAGGTCCAAATTAGTAAACAACGACGGAATGTTTGATTTTTATCATAATATGTGGTAAAGGACACGGGGATATGAAATACAGCAGAATGGTGGGTGAATCGGAGTAGGTGTTTTTTAAAAAGAATTCGAGATAATAGTGTAGAAGAGTCAATTTTATCGTTAAATAATTTTTTTTTTTTTTTTTATAAAATTCATATTAGCATGTCACAGTAATACTATGTGTACTGTGTATATGTATGTAACAGTACCAGGTATGTCTACGATCAGCTAGAGATTCGAGGCGTAGGTGAGTCAAAACAGAATAATAATTGTGAGGGAGGATGCAGTCTATTTTAAGTGAATACTTCAAGAACTTTCGTTGAATCTTTTCGAGCTGATGAGACATTATGACAACACAAATATATCACAAATAGATCCATACTCTAATATTAGCCTGATAAGTGCGCAGTATGAAGCCTTTAAAGGTGTTAATCCTTTGAAATCAGAAAAAATACGCATTATGAAACTTAACATCTTTAGTGCCTTGCAACTAACACTATATTGATGCGGCAATTGCAGGAAAGTGTAGGAGTAAGAATATTCTTCTCTACACCGTGAGTGACACTTTCAACATTAATAGATAAACCTAAATCTTCTGCCCCTGATTTAAATTTAAAAATATAAATCATTTTGAAGGAGGTAACAATCTTCTAATGAATTCACAAGCCAATAGGTGTGAATTTCCTAATTAGCACTATTTATAAATAATGAAATTAAAATAAGGGATAGTTTATTATTATTTTTATTGTTATTGAAAAAAACTGCCCTATTCACTTATAGTTGACATCACACACATTATAGCTCTATCTATTTTATCTTTTATTTATTATCAAGTCTGTAATAGAAATGTTCCAAAATATTTGTTAAAAAAATGTAAAATATAGTTTTGTTATAGAATTATTTGAATATAGTTATTTAGTATACAATGACAACAATTAAAATAATTATGGATAATTACAATTTTTTAATCAATAACTATGTCAAAAATACGTATAATTATTTTAATATGTATTTGATGTTGTAAAAATACATTTCACAATCTTCACGTTACATGTCGACCATAATGCTGTGACAATATATGCACATCCAATTATTAAGCAACCTCCACTATATACATAAAACTAAACAAAAACAATAATGATTAATTCATTGAGAATCCTATATTAATTAACATATATATATATATATATATATATATATGATTATATCTAAAAAACAATTATAATTTATTACTTGTGTTCTAATGTCTAACATTAGTCCTATCGGACTATTAACAACCACTGTCAAAACTGTTTGCAGTAGGAGTGATATGAATGTATTAACACCAAATACTAATGCATAGCTGTCCTCAGGAATATTTTTGGCTACTTCACAACTAAAATAAATAAAATACGAATACGATTTAAAATCAATTTTTATTATTTTCATCACAATAAAACAGGTAAGTAAATACAATGAATTATTATTCAAAATAATGTATAATATAAAAAAACTAATTAAATAACTTGATTTTTATTTTTTTTTTTTTTATACCTAACCAACATTTTCGACATTTTAGAATTCTTATATTTAGCAGAAAATTTACTAAATAAAATACTTTTTTTTTAATATAGTTTTTTTAATTTTCAATATTATACTTTTAGTAAATAATAATAAATGTAATTTGTTCGTTGACCATTTCACATTATACAAGCATTAAGGATAGGCAAATACTTACTTTGCTACAGTAGCCATTATGTGGTAAAATGTTCCAAACATAATATAGCCGATGTATGCATGTGACAATAAATTTTCTTGAGCCATAATAAACAATATAATACCTTGGCTTAAAGAAAGAACACCTACTAACCACCAGCTCGGTACTGTTAAAATGCCAACTAAATAAACTCCCAATGTACCTTTAAAAACACATCAATAAAATAACTGATTCATTAAAAATATAATAAAAAAATAAAACAAAGCGCGAAATTGAATATTTCACACTTATAACAGTTTTCTTATAGTCATCCAGAAAGTAAAGACAAGATACTATTATAATTTTTTATATAGATTTTAAAATAATAATAAATTATTGATATAATAATAATAATAATAATAATAATAATATGTTTTTGTTAAATATATCATTAGTAGAATTCTACTATTCCTTTAAAGCTATTAAATGTAAAAAAAAAAATGTCCAATTTCCAGTTTTTAAAAAGAAATAATTATACATACTTATTATGGTATAAATTGCTTCAACAATTCCATTATCAGTTACTTGCAAATCTGTGCCATCTTTGTATATTTCTTGCCACAATGATTGAGCGTACGACATAAACTAAATTAATAATTTCATTAAAACAAATAATAAATATCCAATCATAATACATTATCAACTTACATAATAAATATAATGTAAACAAGAATTTAAATCAATAAGAAGAAAGACCGTCATATTTCAAATACTGTTCTTCTAATAATTTATTTAGATTTTTTTTTTAAATTTAGAAAAAAAATAGAAACTATCAAATGGACAATTAAAAATCTACAATATTTCTTAATTATTATTTTATAATATTTATTAGTTTTGATATTACTTCTCTTTGATAATACTTCAGTATCAAATTTGTATGATGTACAATTATTTACGAGTATACGCTTATTTTAAATATTTTACTTATTATAAAATAAAAATTTTTTTTTTTCCTAGATGTTTATAAATAACCGACAATTTATTACAAAAATAAATTGTTCATTGAATAATACTCTCTTCTATCCAAAGATTATTTAACATATTATCATGCATTAACAGTTTCGCACTTAGTACATATCCATGTTTTATGTCACATGGTTTCATCATGCTCAATTCAAAATACAAACAAAATTCATTACTTTCAGAATGTTATAATCACACGCTTTAGAAAAGTCACCTTACGTATTTTTATATTTATTTATTTTTGTTTTTTTGTACAAAGGAGTACTGTAATAGAACTTTACGAAATGGTGTTCATATAATAAACATATTGAGGACTGAGAAGTGAGAAGTCTTAAAATTTGATAATACCGTTTTCTTCTTAATTAACAGTTTACACTTTTAAAAAAATAATTAAGATTCTATAAAAAAATTTTCTGACAAAAAGCTATTGATAATATTTGAACAAAATTTAAATCTTGAACGAAACAGTATTTTGCATATTTAATAGTTAAAATACAATGTATGCACACTGTAGTACACAACCTAATTAGACATCTGATGAAATAAATCATAATTTTCATAAAACGTATTTTTAGAAACAATTAAATTCATTATAAATGAAAAAATATAAAATAAAATAGTTGAAAAAAAAAACAGATGTTAAAAATTATTAAACCATTGTTTTATAGTTATTAACTAATCTAGTTTTTAAAAAAAAAAAAAAATTAGTTTCTAGTGAAAAAATAAGTATGGAGTATATTGTTGAGCTAAGGATTTAATTGTAGACACTGTCTGTATTTACCATGAATTTGTTTTGTTGTCTGATTCACAAGATACATATATGACATATTTCATAAACAAAAATCACCACAAAACAGGGTAGAATATTACACCTACATGGAACAGTGGTGTATTGGAGCGGACCTTAAAGTGGAAAAAAATTCCCGGGGAGAGGGACTAATGTCCCCTTATAATTTTAAGCGTTCCATGTATCATTGTATTACGTAAAATGAATATACAGAGGGATTTTTAAGCATGCTCACCCCATTTTTAACACTGAAACATTAACATATTTCTTCTGAAATTTAATATTTGTATGGGGAATATTTTTTCAATAAGTTTTTCCATAGTAGTTGTTATTTAAGAAAACTGAAACTAAAAAATCACCCAGATAAAAAATAGTATAAAAATTATTTTACAAAAATGTAGTGTTATTTCGGCTTTAAATTGTAGAAGAAAAAAAAATCGAATTCACATTGTACACGGTAAAAAGTGGGATGAGCGTTCCCTTGTTAGAAGGGTGCGCATTTCAGCCACCGTCAGAGGTAAAGGGACCGAATCCCCCTGCGTCCCCCCACTTTAACCCCTGTATTGGAGGGTATACCACCCCCCAGATCCCTATTTTCGGTTTTCTGCGTAATAACCCTGTCATAAAATGAACACAACGACATTATACGCTAGTTAATTATTATATTATTATTATTATTTATCTCGTCGCAACCAATTTGTAGGTTTTCCTATTGCATAATTTACTCCCGTAGTATGTTTCTTTATAAATTCTAACGGTTTTGAACGTGATTAGCACGATATATGCATGGAATATTGCATTGCTGTGCGCGGCAGGGTACAAAGTACTAACTGTACGCAGTGAAACTTTAAAAATAAATCATTCGTTAATATATTATGGAAATGCCTACACCGCAACGGCTTGTCCTCCCCACCCGCGTACTAAGGGCCACAAATCAAATGTTAATCGATTATAAACATTACGCAATGTACAACAACAGTCCATATAACCGGTTACGAGTAAATGAAATAAATGGCTATTTGATTTTGATGACAGCGTGTGCCGCTCGTGTATTTTCCGAAAATTATTATTACCGATAATCATTGAATATTTTTGGACTGGTTTTTGCCTTTCCAATACGATTGTTACTATTATTATTTTTATTTGATCACGTGTGGGTGGTACGTTATTTTCCTAGTGGTTTTTTTTTTTTTTTTTAGCGTTCCAGTAAATTTTTTTTACTACTAGGTACGTTTTTATTAATGTTTACAAATTTAAATCGTATTATGGCAAATAAAGGTGATTTCATAAAGGATTGCAGATCAAGAGTATAAAATGAAAACACTGTTATTGTGGCATTTTTGTTCATGACGATAATATGTTGTGTTATAGTAACATTCGTTATTCGGAGTAAAGCGAGAAAAATTTTTTCAGTAAGTGTTTAGAAATGTGCGTATACCTTTTAAAATTTATTTAGAGTATAGATCATAATCGCAATGTAAATATATATATATAGAATATAATAAATATTATATACAAAAACCATAAACTTTTATCATTAAAAAAAAAATATATATATATATAGATTTATAAATCAGATATTTCATATTATAAATTATTATATTCGATTATTACAAAATTAATCCGAACCTGATAATAAAAGCATGTGCCTAAAGCCCACCAAATGGACCATTGAAGAACATAACGGTTTGTGAAAGCAGTGATGAAGTCCGACCACAATCTTTGATACACAGTTATAGGTTTGGATACATTAACATCTATGAATTATACATATTTGTATAAACATATGTGTGTATTTACATGAAAAAAGAATATTTAAATATGTTACAACTGTAAAGGTATAAAAAAAAGTAAAAAAAAAAACAGTTTGTAGATTATGTTAATTGAAAATCAATAATTCTTGTTTTATTTAAAATACAATTAATAAAAAATATAATATTTGTACTGAATACTTTTTTCATGAAAACGTTTAATGATCATTTATTTATATATCAATAATTAAAAAAATATATTCCGTGCATAATACACATTTTTGTCATAAAACCCCCACATATCACAATAGTAATAAAATTTAATTTTAAACTTTCGCCCAAAGAAAAAACATATTAATTATTACATGTTTTCATTAAATACAGAAAATAATTTGCAATTCAAAATGAAAAGAATTAACAGAAAAAGAAAATTCCGTATATTTAACATTTTGATTGATAAAAAATATAAAAATATTTAAAAAAATTATTGATTTAAAACGAAACGCTCATTCTATAATATTACTCTGAAAAAAAATATGTATAATCAAATCACCTTGTTAGTCAAACTCCATAACCATAAATGTTTTTATATTTTATTAGTATTTGTTAGAAATTAAAGTGTATAATATATGTGGTGACTATATAAATAATAAATATACATACACAATGCATACATATATTCATATTTTATACATAACAAGATTAAATTAATCATTTCTCATATTAGCTAGAAAAATAGTTTTTTTTTTTAATAGTGAAATATATTGTTTTAACGAAACAAATTTATTATATTTACTGTATTAAAAATAATAACTAGTTATATTTAAATATTAAGAACCGTAAAAAGTGCAAAACTAAAAATACTTCACTTAATAAAATACAATTTAAATGAAAAAATTAAAAACAAATTTAGCCACTCACTACTCAGTCATCAACTGTATACTATAATTGTTACTTATTCTATAATTTCAGATTATGATTTTTAACAGTAATTGTTATATCGTATATAATATAGCATATTAACAATAAATGTTTATTATTTAATTATCAAAAGTGCGTAGTAAATTATGTTAACCAAAATGAGTTAATTATTACTGGTATTACTGGCCAATACTGTACAAAATCACAAATATTGGATGTACAAACAAAATAGATATAGCTACAATAGTTATGAAACTTGTATCACCAAAACACTCCCATTTTTTTATTGAAATAATTTAGTGCGTTTATCTTGGTCACCACTTTTTTTTTTTTACTAATTTAAGCATTGACAATATTATATACTTTGATTAATAAATCAATGATTTTACTATTATGACAAATGATCAAATATTAAATAGTTATTTAAAATTACAGTTGTTGTGAACATGATTGTAATTGTATGATCAGAATGTACTTAAAGACATTGTGACAAAACATTTAATTTGATCATAAATCATTATATATTTTATGCTATATATTATACCGCAGTTAAATGTGTTATCAAATAGTTCCTTTTATGAAATATATATTTACTCCATATAAGCTTCCAAACCAAACAAAAATACTAAACAAATAATTAAAAATTTTATTTATGTAAAACAAAATATATGTCTTTAATACCTATAGCTCTTCTTATGTGGACATGTTCGGGACTTTGATGGAAATATAAACTGCTCTTTATTGAAGGTAATCCGATGGCCCAAAATATTGATATAGTTGCACCTTAATAAAATAAACATGTTCAATTTAATCAATAATTTAATAAAACTAGTTTAAATGTTTTACTTAACAACAATGTCTAACCAACTAGTGTTAAATAGTTTAATTGAGGCACTGTTAGTATATGGTTGTCAATCAATAATTGAGCAAGTAAAGCCGATGTAAGACGACCTATGAGACATGCCATTTTCATGTGGCTAGAGACAATTTTATAATACTTTTTATCTACTTTTGAGTAAATGTATGTATAATAAGCGACTTCACAGGCTGTCATAGTGCCATAAAATACTTCCATTATCTATAACAAACAAAAATTTAATTATATTAAATTAATGTCTAAAAAAATTAATTTATATAAATAATAAAAGTCAATAATTATTTTTAAAAGTACATATTATGTTAATATCACCAAGGTCAATTGTGTCTAATTATTATTAATATTAAAACAATGTCAAAGGCAGATTGAAATATTAAAATTTAACATAACAAATTTGTTAAAAACATACGTTTAGTAGTATTCAAAATAAGTAGCTAACGTATATTATATAAAAATACATATATTTGACATATTCTAATATAACTAATTATCTAATATATTGATATATATATATATATATATATAAATATATATATATATATATATATATATATAATGACTTACCTACCTTCATGTCAGTCTTAGTTCGAGTAAAAATCAAAAGTATTTGAACAATGAAACTAGAAATAGCATTTAAGACAACAATTGGTTTGTAACAAAAATAGTCAGTAACCAAAAATACAATAATTGTAAGTCCAAGACAAGTATATGTTGATACTGGAAATATTTCTTGAATTACCTAAAACAAAAATTTAATATATTCACTTATTGTATTATCTATAGGTAAGTACTTTAAAATTATTCTTTAAATTAGAAAAATCGTAATATTACAAAAAAAACTCATAATAAAACTTTTATAAGTAAATAAAAAACTATGTAGGAAATTAATTCTAATACAGATTCCTATTCTTTATTTTTATTATTTAAATGGCACCTAGTGTTGAACGAAATATTCTGAAAAATAATAAATACCTAATAATAATACTAATTATTATATTATTAGAGATTAAAAATTTTTTAATTTTTATATTGCTAAACACTTACTTCTTGACTTGTAAAATTCAACGGTGGATTTGTCAAGTATTGAGTAATGTAAGGATCCTCTGGTCGAAATTCTTTGAGAAATCCGAACACAGCAATCCACACTGACAGAAGTAACCACTTTTCCATTTTTTCTCTTTTTTTAATTAGATTTTCTAATACATATTTGTAATTTGGTACAGCAAACTACTATTTTTGTGTTTTTTTTCTTCTTGTTGTAATACTACATGAACAAAAATTAAAACGTTTAAAAAAAAAACAAAGGTACATCTAATATTCTATGATATAACAAGTAATACCTTATTGATGATAAGATAAGTAATTAATATATTTATACAATTCCATTGCTATACACTTATATCTGTATTTTTGCAATACTTCATTGAAGTCCTGTACTGATTAGAGGTCACTTAAGAATTAAAATGAAAGCATTTATTTAGTCATTAAATCATTGTTATAATTTGTTTGTTATCTTAACATGAACTCGGGTATAGGCAAGACGATAGGTAATAACAACTAAAGAGTACAAAACAATAAATAATTTAACGTTATTATTATATTATTAATTATTATATACAAATTAGATCGTGATGATTTCAATAATTGATTTAATTTACAACAATAAAAATAACGTTGTGGCTGATAAAATGTAATTATTCGTCGTAAAACATAATATTACTGTAACGTGTTATTATATTATTTTACTATTTAACACGAACTAAAAGATAAATGGTACTTTATAAGAAAACACGACCGTCATAATCGGAGTCATTACTGTCACAAGAGCTCCTCCTGTTAATTGTTAAACGTGTTTAATTCGTGTTATTTAATGATAAGTGATAATTGATAAAAACATTTGTTACCGGTTACGGAAATCGTATCTATCCACCTACATAAATTTATTTATTTATATTCTAAATAGGTATGTCACATAAAAAAGTCTTTGAACTTATCTCGTTAATTAGTCTATTTTAATCTATGACAATATTGATGCTAATTAGAACCCTATTAGAAGCTGATCTTGTAATAAAACTTCAGGGTATAAAACTCGATTCATTTGTCTGACTTTGGAGGAAAGGTTTATTAATTGTTACTGGCATGGGAAACATTTTCTGTATAGAAAAAAAAATTCATAAAAACGTGATGTGTTTTAAAACCGTAGGTACGTACGAACACAGAAAAACATGATGTGGGAAATATGTGTTCGTATAGGGAAAAAAATAAATCATAAAATTGGCCTCAACACAATATTCAATAATCTGTAAATGAGTATTGGACAGTACTTACATATATATATGCCTGTACTCAGTATTCAATAATATAATAAGTACCATCATTAATTTTTTTTCCCCAACTCGTTACGAGTTGATAAATAGTTATAAAGTAATCAGTTCGCAGCTTAGTAGTATTATAAATTGTCTATTAGCTATTACTTAACTTAGTAGCTATTCAATAAAAAAATTTAGGTAATATTTATAAAAAGTACACTTTTTTAAGCTTTTGTTATACCCATATTGAATTAAAATCAATTGTCTAAATAGATCATCTCGAACATACTTGTATTATATGTATATAATCGTATGTTATTTATGGAAATTCAAGATAAAAATGTTGGTGTAATTTAAATTGAATATCACTTAGTACTTCACTAATAATTACTATATTATCACAATGTTCATTATAGAATAAAAGAATCTGATGTAATCAGATGACGAAATATTTACGTGCATTTATAATTATAAATATTAAACGTGTGTATATATATATTATATATATATATTTACTTATATATATATTTATTTATATATTTACTAATATATATATTTATACTATATATAATTAGTATAAAAAGTATAAAAATAATAATTTATTTGTAAAATTCGTAAAGTTACGTTTTACATTTGATTTTATAATTTTGCTAATCGTATGTCAAAATATTTTATTTTTAATATTAAATCGCATAAACTGAACTGATTTTTAGGAGTTGCAAAAGTAACCCTATAAGTACCGTAGACTAATATTATTGAGGAATTTGCCCCCTACAATCCCCTTTAATTTACAATAAATAACGTGTCAAAACTAAAAGCCAATGCAACACGAGTATACAATAATATATAATTTGTTATTTGCGTGTAGATTAAAAAAGGAATTCGCATGGATTTCTTTTATTTAATAACTTAAATTTTTTAATTATTTAATAATTTTCATCGCTGAAATTATTTGCCAATCGTCACCTATTTTTTTCTATATTTTTTGAAAATCTTTTATGTATTTCAGTACTTCGGTCGCACACACAGAAATACCGAATACTTTTTATTTTACAATTAGACAAATTTTAATACACATTTTAAAAATTATTAACTACACCTAATGATATCTATACCAATTGCTGCCAATATATGTTTATAAATCACTCATTATGCGGCAACACCGCAAAAGTGCGCAGAATTTAATGTACTAATATATTATTAGTAAAAAAAAAAAACAACTATTCTACAAATAAAATGTTCTTCAAGTATTTTAGTATAGCGTAGTCTGTACTATTATCAAAAATATTCTCGTTTCTAATAGATCAATTAATATTATTTTGTAAAGAAAACATTTTCGATTTTCTTACATTTGTCTATAGCCCGCGATGTAAATGCAAAAACCCCTGGAAAGGGGGGAGGGCTTAGAGGGACTCAGTCCCCTCTAAAATCAATTATAGTAAACTTAGCCTTCCTGACTTCAGATGATTATACTTCAAAAGTAAAATTATTAAATTTCAAAAAAAATTTTAAATAAATTATTGCCATTATATTTTATTTTATAAGAAAAAATAAACATTTGTATTCATATACAAAATTATAATATATATATATATGTGTGTGTGTGTTTCGTAAAGTAAGTGTTAAACAATATTATTTATGTGTATAGTGTGTATGAATTAATCAATTAATTTTAAATTATAATTAATTCAATAATGGCTAAAAGAGTGTTTGACATCTTTAATATTAAAAAACAAAAATTAGTTGTTACTGATTGTTCGTCAACAACAAACACAGTAGAATCTGAAAATGGACGATTAAATAAATATTGGTGTAGTAATTGATATGCCTGCACGAAGAAGTATTGAAAATACTATAGATGGAAACAATATCATTTCTGACTTAGGATTTTTAATAACAGGCCTTGAGCGACCAATTTTAACAGTGAGTACAAATGTAGGTAAACGGAGTTTAAGTTATATTTAAATTAAATATATATAAATATTGCAGTCATATCTATACAAAATAAACGAGTAAACGTATAACACAATAAGTAGTTATGAATAAGAGTAGACAAATTACAAGGTATTAAACGTGTAAATTATTAACCTAATATTAAATAAAAAACAGTTTACAATAACTTATACAAAGAACATGTTAAAATATTGAGGAAAGCAGCCACCCATTAGTGACACGTTCGTTTGATAGTAAACAGCACACATACACATATACATAGTATGCACATGTGTACATGGGGAATATAAATCGATTAATAATATACAAAAACAAAAAATTAGTATTATGGAAAAATGACGGGGGTTTCGCAAAATTTTCAAGTTCCTGCAAAGGTTCCGTGAGTAAAAGAAGTCGGGAAACACTATTATAATTATACTAGTTTTCAATAATACCACTGGTTCGGTTGTGTAAACGTCCGTTGCCGGGATTGAATCGAAAGTAGTCATTTTAAAATTAACAAATGGCTTTTTTTTGTTCTTCTTACTGGATCGTTTGGCCGTAACCGACCTAGTGGTTCTTAAAGAAGTAATTTATTTTTATAAATGGTTGATTGTGAAATTCTCATTTCATTTAATGCATATTTTAATTCAAGTAAAAACTTTAAACGTTTTTGCATGTTTCCAATAATGTATTTGTCAGGAATACGGTCATTATACGAAAGTTTTTACTTACACATATTTATTATCGTCTTTATTTGTTATTATAATTGTATTTATTTATATAAAATAACTGGCATTTTCCTTAATTTTCGTAATGCCGTCTTTCCATAATTCCACTTTTGACGAACAAAAATGCCAAATCATTTAGACATTTTTGTGTCAAATGTTCAGTAATTATTGAAGAAGAAATAATAGTGATTCACTAATATTTGCATAAAAAAAAAAATTCAGAGGACGTAATATTTTATTACATACCTAAGGCATAAATTATGAAAACATATTTAATTTGTTTTATTATAAAAAATATTCGAGTCAAATTTTTCTGTAGGCTGTAGTTAATTGCCTACGTCGCCTTCCCATTGATTCATCAGCTATATTATCACCGATTGGCTTCATTCTTATATTTTATGATTAGAAATATACAACCGCAAAAAAATTAAATAATGATTTTTAAAAATTATCGAAATACAATTTACGAATATTGAATTTGATGTATTTACGCTGCATGAAATTTGTATTGTGTCAATTAACTATTTAACCATTAAATCCACAATTGATAGTACCTAAAAGTAGTAATAAATTTTCACGGCACTTACGAGTTAAATACTTAAATCACTTTATTAAGTAAACATAATATATATTTAAATAAATATTTTAAAATAATTAACACGTTTATACTTTGTAATATAATAAGTACACAGTAACATTGACCTATTAAACTCAGCTATCGTGAACACATTAATTTATAATATAAATGATTAGGTCTCTCGTGAATTATTTTTATTAAATTTTCATGCAATCATTACTATAATGACTATTGAGTAGATATCAAAGTAAAAAATTCATAATCAGTTAGAAAAAAACTGATTATGCCAAATGAAAAATATGAATACTAAAATACTAAATTATTGATATAACAGTTGTTTTATTTGTATATAATATATAAATATATGTGCACAATTTATATGCAGCGAATATCATTTTTAAATTGTTAGATTATTCTAATAATTAAATTGCAATTAAACCCTTTACTATCACAATAGTAATACTTTCCCACAACACAACAATAATTAATAAAATTCGAAAAAAAAATAAATTTTTATATTTTTAATTAAGTAATGCATATGTAATAAAATAATTAAAGATTTGCTTTTGAACACTTTGCCACCTTTAGGTTATCTTTTATCTTTTTACCCAAATGACCATCAATCTGAGTAAAGTGATAAATAGCTTTTTCCTAGAGAAAATTATAAAATAATTGATATTAAAAAATAATGCGTTATAATTTATCAAAAATAAAATATAATTACTTGTAGAAAATTAGCAGCACGTTTTAAGTTATCTGCTATATTTTCAGCCAATCTATTTTGTTCATCTTTGCTCAAAACTTTTCTATAAAGTAAACCTGCCTGAGTATAATTATCATCAGTACTTAGATCATACCTGTAAAATAAAATGTAGCACATTGAAATATATAGGTAATATTTAAAACTGAATAATTACAAAAATTGCTCTACTATAAATTTGTAGATATGTTTAAAATATTTTGATTTTAGTTTCATACTTAGCAACATTGCCAGAAACATTAAATTTAGTTGCACTATATGCGATTTGATGCTCTGGTCCTGAAAAACTATTGGGATAATAGTTTATTGCTGATCCTTGATTATCGTAAGCTTGAGGACCATCACGTTGATAGTTGATGACTTTTGAACGGTATGGACAGTTTACCGGCAACTGCAAATAGTTTGTTCCCAAACGATGACGATGTGTATCACTATATGCAAACAAGCGACCCTAAAATAGAAATTTTTATTTCATTATACAATATAAAATGGAAGGCAAATATTAATTTGTATAATATTACCTAAAGAAGTTTATCTGGACTAGGTTCAATACCAGGCACCATATGTGCAGGGCTGAATGCAATTTGCTCAATGTCAGCAAAATAGTTAGTGGGATTACGATTCAGTACTAATTTTCCAACTGGTATTAATGGATAATCAGCATGCGGCCAGACTTTTGTAATGTCAAAAGGATTGAATGAACTAGCAGCAGCTTCTTTAAAAGTCATCAATTGTATATAGAGAGTCCATGTAGGATGGTTACCCTTTTCAATAGCATTAAATAGATCACGATTTGAATAATCTGGGTCATCAGCAGCAAGATCATGAGCTCTTTTAACATCCAAATTTTTAATGCCCTGATCAGTCTAAAAAAAAATTCAAATTAATTTTTATTATTATTAAATTTACTATTTACTATTATTATAAAATATTATACCTTAAAATGAAATTTGACGTAAACTGCCTCATTATCAGAACTGACCATTTTAAATGTATGTGATCCATAACCATTCATATGACGGTATCCATCTGGAATTCCACGATCGGAAAACAGTATCATCACTTGATGTAATGATTCTGGACGTAAAGTTAAAAAGTCCCAAAACATATTGGCATCCTAAAAATAATCTTAATTTAATTGTGCTTTGAAGAAAATGTATTTAATTTAATAACCTTTAAATGTGTAACTGGATTTCTTTTTTGAGTATGAATAAAACTTGGAAATAATATTGGATCTCTTATAAAAAATATTGGTGTATTATTTCCAACTAAATCCCAAATTCCATTTTCAGTATAAAATTTTACAGCAAAACCTCTTGGGTCTCTAAACAAGTAAAATAAATAATGATTTAAATATTAACTAAGAATCAAATGTTCAATAAAATAATATGAGTATAATGCACTATAAATACTAGTATGAAGTATTTCATTATACCTAACAGTATCAGCTGATCCGCTCTCTCCACCAACAGTTGAAAATCTTACAGCAACAGGAGTTTGTTTTCCAATACTCGAAAATAAGTCGGCTTTACAATACTGTGTAATATCATGTGTTACTTCAAAGTATCCAAAAGCACCTGAAATATAGTTTAGTTTTAAAATAAATATATTTACTATCTAAAATAAGTTAAATAAAATAACCTCCTCCTTTTGCATGTACTACTCGTTCTGGAATACGTTCACGGTCAAAATGTGCCATCTCATCTAAAAAAATATGATCTTGTATCACAAGTGGTCCATTTACACCTGCTTGAATTGTATTAGTATGATCATCAACTGGTGCGCCATTTGCAGTCCGAATGACACCAATGTTCTGTAATTTTTTGAAAAAATCCATATTAATTAAAAAAACTAAGTATATTCATAAATCATAATTCATTTTTACTAAAGTCTCAAAAAGTACTGAAAATTTTAATATAAATTATAATATAAAAAAATTCAATATTATTGATTTATCGCGAAAATACTTGATATGACATGAGACACAATACAAAGTACGCAGGTATGCATGGCGCTATTACCAAACATAAATACAAGAATAAAAAATCTATTCAAACATAATTGCAATTTGTGTAAAGAAAATTTCATATTATATACACAGTTGGTATGTTTTGTATATAACTAAATTTAAATAATGGTATTAATTAAAAAACTTTATAATGTACAATTTTTTGATTTTTGTCTCTTAAATAAATTGTACAAATATAATCACTGTTCTTTTATAAATATAACTAATATTTATATGTCGCATAATATATATATATATATATATATATATATATATCAATTCCACCGTAAAATGTTTTTTAAATAATTACAATTATATGTACTATAATAAGTAAAAATGTTTACTTCTCATGACTGTGAACTAACAAAAAAAAAAAATTACCGTAATTATCATTAACTTTATTTTATTTTAGTAATATAAAAATAACTATTATAGTCATCTATATACTTTATATTTTACCGAAAAATATAATTTTATTAAACGGCGATAAACGGAACTTCATTTATAAAAAAAAAAAACTCCCTGTTTAACATTAGGTCATTAGGTTTAATAAAATATAACATAATACAACGCAGTGATGCGTTTATTAATATTCAGTAGTTTGCCTTCGCTACGCAGATAGGTACAATTAAAGTTGTTTTTTTTTTTTTTTTTCATAATAAAATACGAAATAGATTCGCGTAACGAATTACCTTAATGGATTTCTTATAATCTTCAAGTTGTTTATCTGCCGGCTCTTTAGCGTTTGACATTTTGATAAAATTAATAAGTTTTTTTTTTTACTTTTAAGAGTTAAAACAATATTATCGCAAACAACGACAACCGTTCACGACGACGAGTACGTCTAAACAACAAACCAACTCACCGGTGAATGTCAAAACACCGCGGCCGAGTGGCGCGATTACCCACAAACGATTACTCCCGCCGAATGCCGTTTCATTTATTTTGTGATACAATACGCGTATAATTGATGTTAGCGGCGTCTAGCGTCGATTGCCGACCCTAACGATTCGTTACAGCGAATAGTGATAACGGTAACAACGACGCGTTTTTATCGTTTACGACGACCACATAGTGTTGAATCACTTGCATAAGTGTCCAGTGACGGATTTTGTAGGGGGAAGGGATAGAGCGATCGCTTTCCCCCGCTCGGCCGCCGTACTTTTATTGTAATTCTCGCGTTGACAAGAGTTTGGAAAAAATACGCAACACATTTCTTTACTATACACACCTACTCGTATAATCTTGACGAATGAAAAAAATATCGATGAAAACGAATACCTCCTACTCCTCTTTTAAAATACTTGATAACAATTTTTTTTTTAAATTCTCCTCTTCCCCTTTACGCGACCTTTTCAGATCCGCCACTGCTCAGTACTTTAGGTGGAATATTAATTAATTTAATGCGTCTAACATGTGGATTTAATAACAGTACGACGGTCATACGGATTCAACAATTTTATAAGCGGCAATAATACACGATATACAGCTTCTTGTCGTATTTTGTTTTACGCCCGTGATTTGACTAGAAAGTTAAAATAACAAAAAAAATTCTGTATAATATTGAAGATTATGTATATATATATATGTATTTATATTATACCGTTTTATTTAAAATATTTTAAAAACAATACGGACGAGGGACAAATATCCAACGGGGAAACGTTCTTATACTCGCCGTCGTATACCAATATTATTTAAAAGGAGAAAAACGTCCTAATTTCTTTGCATGCCTATATATATACGATGTTACGTTCTGGTAATTACAGCAGCTACCATCACAAATAATAATACGAAATCTGTGCGCAGCTTTCATAACCGCATTTTGAGTGCGTAGGTACGATCAGAAAGTGTACGGGTCGGTCAAATGCGCTTCGGTAAATTATTAATTAATGTTTGCGTGTCTCACGGATAATTGTCAACAAGGCCTTGAGACCATTAACAGCTGCGTTTAGATTCTATACGTATTTTAGTTCTTATTATTATTCACAAGGACTAAGGTTTTCCTCTAGCGGTTAAACGGTAAATTCACAATACCTAATTGTACTCGTTGTAATTCAATTTAATACAGTTTATATTCGACTATTATACGCGCTGTCACGCCGACACATTCATTATTCATCGTTATTCGATCGAGCGCGATTATTTATTTATTTATTTAACGGGCATTAGCCCAATAGAACAAAACTAGAAGTAGATTACAATTATAAATAATAGAATTACAATTATGAACAGTACAAGAAAACAGAATAATACAACAAATAGTGAAACTAATGGCTGTAAAATATTAATAATAAAACACAACAATGACAATAATAATAACAATGTTAGAAAGAAAATAATAAATAATTTAAAGGAGGCTTAGGTGCTCATTCGCCAAACGCATCATATGGTGAATAGGGTGATTACTTCCATAGTTAGTTGTATGAGACGGAACAATAAAAAGAGAATTGGATCTAGTGGAATGTGAAGGAACTTTAAAATTTAATTGGGAAAGAAGAGAGGGAGCATCCACACGTCCGTCTATTAACTTTTTTAAGAACGTCAAACTGGCATTAACTCTTCTATCTGCCAGAGAGGTAAGTCCGAGCTTAAGCATTACAGGATTATAATCATGGGGAGGGTTGGAAATTTTTAAAATAAAGGCTGCTGAAGAACAAAAACGCTTTTGGACTCGTTCCAAGCGGCAAGAGTCAGCTGCCGTTAACGGATCCCAGAGGATAGAAGAAAACTCCAAAAGAGACCGAACAAAACAGCAATAAAGTGCTTTAAGAGAATCTGACAGTTTCAATTCTTTAGAGGTACGTATTACAAAGCCTAGCATCTTGAACGCTTTGCAGCAAACTGTCTCTATATGGGAATGGAAATTGAGATCAGGTTTAAAAAGAACACCTAGGTCTTTCTTACTGTTGGTAATGCCAATACTTGAACCATTAATCTGATATGTGTATTTAATAGTAGTTCTACTTCTAGTAAAAGACATAGATTGGCATTTTTCTGCGTTGAAATTTAACCCCATAGCGTTAAACCATGAGACAAGATCGTCTAAACCTTTCTGAAGAGTATCACAATCGCTAACAGAATCAATTTTTCTAAAAATTTTTAAATCGTCTGCAAACATAAGGAACATACACTCAGGGATAATCGACTTAATTTCATTTACTAACAATGAAAACAGCAGCGGGGATAAGTGCCCACCTTGAGGAACACCAGAGGGAACACAGACAACTTCAGATATGAATCCAAGGACTTTAATCCACTGGATTCTATCCGATAAGTATGATTTAAACCAAGATAAAATAGGCTCCCCGAAACCAGCTTTGTAGAGAACCTCAATTAGGATATTATGATCAACTCGATCAAAGGCTTTGGCAAAGTCAGTAAAAATAACATCCACCTGGATTCGATTTTCAATGGCCTCCAAAATTAAATTATTAAAAACAATCAGGTTCGAAGTGGCAGATCGATTAGGCCTAAATCCATGTTGTTCATCGATTAGGATGGTATTAACTGAGGGCTGAATATTCTTCAGAACAAGTAGTTCGAAAAGTTTAGCAACATGATTTTGAATTGCAATTGGTCTGTAATTTTTCACATCCGTTTTATCTCCAGACTTATATACAGGGGTAATAGAACTCATCTTAAACATAGAGGGGAATGTACCTGTGTCCAAGGAACGACGAAATATCAGCCATAGAGGGAAGCAGAGAGCAGATCTTATATTATATAAAAATATCCCTGATAAACCGTCAGGGCCAGCAGATTTTTTAGTTTTTAGTGCAGAAAGACCCATCTCGACATCTTCAATACTAAAATAACAATTGGACGGCAGAGTAGAATATGAGAAAGGAATATCAGGTATATTATTTGACAAAGGAGAAGTAAAAATCGAGCTGAAATAGGAAGAAAATATGGAAGGAATTGATTCTGGACCATTGCTAATTTTATCATCAAAGTGAACAGTACAAGGAAAACCATTATTGGAAGTATTCTTACGGACAAAATCCCAAAAAGAGCTTGGATTCGCTTTAAGCATGCTCTCCGTATGAGATAAAAATGATGTATAACACTTTTTGTATTCGAACTTATACCGAGCACGAAGATTAGAAAACTTATTATAATCATTAGGACAACGAGATATTTTATATTTGACATGAGCACGTTTTTTAGCAAAGACAATAGACTTGAGTTTATTAGAAAACCAACGGGGGAATTTAGACGATCTATAATTAACCTCAGGAACAAAATTTAATACACAAAAATGCAGAGCACCATAAAGTGCGTTTGTAGCTAGATCAACATCAAGAGACATTATAGTTTCCGTCCAGTTAAACGACGTTTGAAAGGAACAGATCTCAGGATATGACGTCCGACGAAAATCAAAATATTTATGGGAGCTTTCGATAAGTGGAACGTCATAATTTGTGGTGAATATGATTTCAAGTGCGGGATGATAAGGATCACAAGGAACAGAGACACTTTCAGAATTAACTACACTAACACTGGTGCTGTTGGAAAACACTAAATCAAGAAAACCACCAAAAGAGTTGGAGATACCATTCAACTGAGAAAAGTTATTAAATTCAAATATATCAGGGACACATTGGACTCTAGGACCGGAAGACGTATAATAGATTAAGCCATAATCGTCGTTATCCCATGAAATATCAGAGAGATTAAAATCCCCACAAATTATTAATACACAATCAGGATGGGAAGAAATAACAGACTGCACGGCAGACATAAAAGACTCATAAATAGGAACAGGGCTACAAGGGGGAATATAAACAGAACTCACAATAAAGGTTACATTATATACATGAAATTTAACAAAGAGATATTCAACATTACTGACTGTAGCAGGTAATAAATCACAGACTATGTCATTTCGAATGGCAATAAGAGCACCACCACCTCTAGAAAATTCGCTAGTAAGAATATTGCGGTCACATCTAAATACAGTATAGTTAAATAAACCTAATTCGTTATCATAAATACTGTCACACAGCCATGTTTCAGACAAACAAATAAAAATATAATTAAACAAAGCTACATTACATTTAAAACAAGCTAATTTAGTTCTAAGACCTCTACAATTTTGATAGAAGCCGAACGAGGACTGGACATCTTGGTGATTTAGTTTTTTGAATTTACGTGTAGGATCATATTAGGTTGGAGACGACCCCAGAATCTCTTAACAATAACTCCATCAGGCCAAATTGTAGGTTCTAGTAGATCGTTAAGTTTATTGAGCGGCAAATGAATATGAAATGACGCATATGTTGGATGCTTAGTGACCAGCTGTGTTACAGTGATGTCATCAATGTCGGAAAACAATTCAGATTTTAGCAAATTGACGGTAACATGAGGATTAAGCCGAGAGACGAACAAGTCAGAATACTTCCTAGTCGGTGCAGCAGCTAAATTAGTAGAGGCATTACTACTAGATCCAACAATAAACATTGGAGAGTCTGACGTAGTATTTCGATTTTTTACTGGAACCGCTGAAGTAATAGATACAGGTTTATTAGCTTCACGAGAAATAAAATTGGGAGAACTACCAATGGAGCTGTTGGACTCAATGCTATTTAATTTCACGTTCATCAACCGATTACTTTCAGAGATAATTTTGAGTTCAGAGACAACAGATTGTAGTATATTCGCAACATCAGTTGTATTTTGTAATGGGTTGGGTTCAATTAGGTTATTATTAAGCTGCATCAATAAATTATCACTCAGCTTAACACCCGTAGGGAGTGATTTTTTTAAAATGAAATCAATAAGCATAGGCTTGGTCCATTTTGCGAGCTCAATTGCAAACATTTCAGAGTTACTGCTGCTTCCCATATTGACGGATAGTAATATGAAGAAATAATTTAATTGGCACTTTAAACCGAGACACCTAGAATAATTTGGATAGGCAAAATAACTTGCACCAGGTGAAATTACAGTGATGACCTTGACACGTGCCAGGTTCCAATTAATGAAGATAGCACAATCACGTGCAGCAAAATCGCTTATTATTACGAGTTTGTCGATAAGAATATTCAATTAATATTATACCTTTTTACGTCGTAAACAAAAACTGTTCTTAAAGAAGTAATATTTTAAGCAAACCGACTCAACAACGACACCAGTCTGTACGCGCAATTTTTATGAACACAGCGGACTAAAAAGCATAAAAAACGGATAACTATTACAAAAGAAAACGTAAAATTAGCACAGAGCACAATATTATTAATATCACACAACACAAATATTTATAATATAATAATAATAATAATAATAACAAAATTGAAAAATATGCATTTCCTTTACTTAATAAAACAATTATACATAAAATTCAGTTAATATTATACATATATTTTTAATACTTAACGTAATACTGAAAATTTCCTTATCAATCGATATATTACAATATTTCTTCAATAATTTCATAAAATCTACAACGACGAATTGATATGGTAAATTTTAGGAGTTTTTGTAAATTTATAATATTATATACATAATTGATAATTATTAGAATTGCAGAAGTCGATTTTCAACAGACTCAGATAAGTTTTGATCCATTAAAAAATAAAAATAAATTTCAAAAACGAAAATAAACTGCAGGAATGCGTTCGTGCACACCGAACTCCTGGTCTATATAATTATCATGTATAAATATATATAATTATAAAATTCTAACCAGATGGAGTACTCCGTTGATCTTTACAGTCATACTCGGTTCTTGGCAAAAAAGTGCATCTTGTCGAGGTACATTAGTGAGGTACATTTTTCTTTGAAGCGCCTAAACCCTTCTCACCCGGCAAAAAAACAAAAATACCGAAAAATTACACGAAAACGCGACACGTAAACATGTCTAAAAAAAATTTATTTAAAAAAAAAGAAGTCGTGTAACGGCAATTTCTAACACAACGACAATCACAGTGGGTACGTAGGCGGCACTCATTGCGGGCGCCCTTGGACTATATTAAAGTGAAAACAATTTTCGAACACTTTTAGCCACCTATATAGGTTTGTTGTAACAAATTATGTATTAAAACGATGTACGCCGTAAGTTTAATCGTAAATTACGCGTACACAATACATATTTATGGCAATAAATAATACACTCGAGCGACGACACCCGCTACGGTTCGTTAAGTTTTTTTCGTCTGTCCATGAATTTCAACGGTTTCCAATGACGTTCTCGACGGAATTTTTCAAAATTCATTATTATTGTTCTAATATTATTTGCCGTCTTTCGCGTGTGTTGTAAAATTCAAAATGCGAATTTTACGTATTAATATGGCGTGGAGTAGGTACATACCTTACTAAAATAAGGTAAGTAGTATTTACTTACTAAAGTTTCTAATGAAACCCAGTACTTCTAATGCTTTGCATGTGACATTATCAATGTGAACACGAATGCAAAGAAATAAATTTTGCATTATCATACAATATAAATGCAGATTGTAGGTAATATCGTATATAAAACAAATTAAAGAAATATAAAAACAGTATATTTTATATTATATAGATTTTATTATTATTATAATCACTATTATTGTGCTTACTCTATAATGGCAGACAATAAAATTAATTATTCCACGTTCAGATCATTTATTTCGTATAATATATTCTATAACGAACCATTCTCGGGTACTTTATTATAAATTATAAATGATTTATTTAAAACTCTACATGAATATAAGGATGAGTGGATAGATTTTATTATCTCAATGAAAATATTTATTTATTTAACAAAACTATTAGGAAGCGACCAATTATCAAATGTGTGTACTCCAAATCCAGATAATTTCACATAATTATCCCTTTTTGATTGTAATTAATACGTTATCGTACTGAGCGTATAACAAGTGGGACAGCGTGATTTATTATCAACACTATTATAAAAACGAGTATTACATTTAATAATCATTAAAATGTAAAACGTTTTCAAAAATATAAATATATGTGACTTTGATTTCAATTATTCCGATTTCATTTTATTATTATGGAACATTGTTGACTGACATGTATAAATAATTCGTACGCATTTGTATAGGAGAAAAACCGCTAAGAAAATTAAAGTCAACGAAACAGCAATCACGTCCAGCAAGAAGTATTGATACCACGTCAGATTGAATGCCTGCGATTGCAAATGTTGTGCTCCCTTATGGCGAATAACGTATTCTGTCCAGTAAACAACTGACTGTGCTGGTGACATTGGTCGGTCCTTGAATCGGTCCGAAGTGATCTGGGCGTTTTTCGTGTATCTACACAATCACGATGAAAAACAAACGAAAAAGAATCGATCAATTTGTATTTTTAATGTAATTTCGATAACAGTAAATGAAAGTGTTTTTCTTTTTAGCATTACTTTTCGTTATCAATGAGTTCCAAAATATTTTTTAAAAACGACTCCGTCTGCACGGTAAAAATGTCCATAGAAATCGCCATTCCCGCGTGAACTAAATTTTTAATGTTCCTAGGCTGATCGTCAAATAGAGGAAATCCGAGTACTGGGACTGCGGCATCCACAGCTTCGTACAAGCCGGATATACCTCCGTGACTGACAAATAATTTGACATTGGGATGCACTAAACGGAAATTTAAATTCTATAACGTAAATATACTTTTCGTACCATGATCATATTCAAATCATGAAAAACATGATGTGGGAAATATGTGTTCGTATAGAGAAAAAAATAAATCATAAAATTGGCCTCAACACAATATTCAATAATCTGTAAATGAGTATTGGACAGTACTTACATATATATATATGCCTGTACTCAGTATTCAATAATATAATAAGTACCATCATTAATTTTTTTTTCCCCAACTCGTTACGAGTTGATAAATAGTTATAAAGTAATCAGTTCGCAGCTTAGTAGTATTATAAATTGTCTATTAGCTATTACTTAACTTAGTAGCTATTCAATAAAAAAATTTAGATAATATTTATAAAAAGTACACTTTTTTAAGCTTTTATTATACCCATATTGAATTAAAATCAGTCGTCTAAATAGATCATCTCGAACATACTTGTATTATATGTATATAATCGTATGTTATTTATGGAAATTCAAGATAAAAATGTTGGTGTAATTTAAATTGAATATCACTTAGTACTTCACTAAGAATTACTATATTATCACAATGTTCATTATAGAATAAAAGAATCTGATGTAATCAGATGACAAAATATTTACGTGCATTTATAATTATAAATATTAAACGTGTGTATATATATATATATATTATATATATATTTATTTATATATTTACTAATATATATATTTATACTATATATAATATAGTATAAAAAGTATAAAAATAATAATTTATTTGTAAAATTCGTAAAGTTACGTTTTACATTTGATTTTATAATTTTGCTAATCGTATGTCAAAATATTTTATTTTTAATATTAAATCGCATAAACTGAACTGATTTTTAGGAGTTGCAAAAGTAACCCTATAAGTACCGTAGACTAATATTATTGAGGAATTTGTCCCCTACAATCCCCTTTAATTTACAATAAATAACGTGTCAAAACTAAAAGCCAATGCAACACGAGTATACAATAATATATAATTTGTTATTTGCCTGTAGATTAAAAGAGGAATTCGCATGGATTTCTTTTATTTAATAACTTAAATTTTTTAATTATTTAATAATTTTCATCGCTGAAATTATTTGCCAATCGCCACCTATTTTTTTCTATATTTTTTGAAAATCTTTTATGTATTTCAGTACTTTGGTCGCACACACAGAAATACCGAATACTTTTTATTTTACAATTAGACAAATTTTAATACACATTTTAAAAATTATTAACTACACCTAATGATATCTATACCAATTGCTGCCAATATATATTTATAAATCACTCATTATGCGGCAACACCGCAAAAGTGCGCAGAATTTAATGTATTAATATATTATTAGTAAAAAAAAAAAAACAACTATTCTACAAATAAAATGTTCTTCAAGTATTTTAGTATAGCGTAGTCTGTACTATTATCAAAAATATTCTCGTTTCTAATAGATCAATTAATATTATTTTGTAAAGAAAACATTTTCGATTTTCTTACATTTGTCTATAGCCCGCGGTGTAAATGCAAAAACCCCTGGAAAGGGGGGAGGGCTAAGAGGGACTCAGTCCCCTCTAAAATCAATTATAGTAAACTTAGCCTTCCTGACTTCAGATGATTATACTTCAAAAGTAAAATTATTAAATTTCAAAAAATTTTTAAATAAATTATTGCCATTATATTTTATTTTATAAGAAAAAACAAACATTTGTATTCATATACAAAATTATAATATATATATATGTGTGTGTGTTTCATAAAGTAAGTGTTAAACAATATTATTTATGTGTATAGTGTGTATGAATTAATCAATTAATTTTAAATTATAATTAATTCAATAATGGCTAAAAGAGTGTTTGACATCTTTAATATTAAAAAACAAAAATTAGTTGTTACTGATTGTTCGTCAACAACAAACACAGTAGAATCTGAAAATGGACGATTAAATAAATATTAGTGTAGTAATTGATATGCTTGCACGAAGAAGTATTGAAAATACTATAGATGGAAACAATATCATTTCTGACTTAGGATTTTTAATAACAGGCCTTGAGCGACCAATTTTAACAGTGAGTACAAATGTAGGTAAACGGAGTTTAAGTTATATTTAAATTAAATATATATAAATATTGCAGTCATATCTATACAAAATAAACGAGTAAACGTGTAAACGAGTGTAGAACGGGGAAAAATGAATCCATTACGTTGAAACACGCGAAATAATATTAATAATAATAAATTTAGCCCACGGGCATACGATTGTGTGTGTTTTACGCAAAAACGTATTTTATATGTAAAACTTAGAGCAGGGCCGGATTAAGGTTTTTGCCGCCCATAGGCTGAAATAAATTTTATATTTAAAAATAATATCTCAACGTAGTTTTTGGGTCACACCAAAAAAAAATTTGCCGCCCTGGCTTAAAAGTATTTAATATTTTTGTCCATAATAAATCGCACGCACTCGGTAGTTTAATTCGCGTGATGTCATAATTATGTAAATATATACGACTCTAGCTGTCGATGTGTTTGCGATTTCGTATCGCGCGTAGTACGTTGGGAATAATTATAACGCTCAAGAACGGTAGGTAACGACGAGTATGAAATATTCGCGTGTAAAATAAACGTATTTTTCAAATGTCCTTCGCCATAATATATTCGCTATAATATATCCTATTCTATAATGGTCGCGCGGTGTAGTTAATAGAATTAAAACTGAAATATAAAGAGTGTCCAACGAATTTTATCTACCAGTGGTTCGCAACTGGTATTCCGCGGAGCTGTTCCGTAAGAAATTTAGGGGAATATTTTTTTTTATATGAAAAACTACAATCTGTACTTAATGGCACAATAAGTAATTATGAATAAGAGTAGACAAATTACAAGGTATTAAACGTGTAAATTATTAACCTAATATTAAATAAAAAACAGTTTACAATAACTTATACAAAGAACATGTTAAAATATTGAGGAAAGCAGCCACCCATTAGTGACACGTTCGTTTGATAGTAAACAGCACACATACACATATATATAGTATGCACGTGTGTACATGGGGAATATAAATCGATTAATAATATACAAAAACAAAAAATTAGTATTATGGAAAAATGACGGGGGTTTCGCAAAATTTTCAAGTTCCTGCAAAGGTTCCGTGAGTAAAAGAAGTCGGGAAACACTATTATAATTATACTAGTTTTCAATAATACCACTGGTTCGGTTGTGTAAACGTCCGTTGCCGGGATTGAATCGAAAGTAGTCATTTTAAAATTAACAAATGGCTTTTTTTTGTTCTTCTTACTGGATCGTTTGGCCGTAACCGACCTAGTGGTTCTTAAAGAAGTAATTTATTTTTATAAATGATTGATTGTGAAATTCTCATTTCATTTAATGCATATTTTAATTCAAGTAAAAACTTTAAACGTTTTTGCATGTTTCCAATAATGTATTTGTCGGGAATACGGTCATTATACGAAAGTATTAACTTTCATATATTTATTATCGTCTTTATTTGTTATTATAATTGTATTTATTTATATAAAATAACTGGCATTTTCCTTAATTTTCGTAATGCCGTCTTTCCATAATTCCACTTTTGACGAACAAAAATGCCAAATCATTTAGACATTTTTGTGTCAAATGTTCAGTACTTATTGAAGAAGAAATAATAGTGATTCACTAATATTTGCATAAAAAAAAAAATTCAGAGGACGTAATATTTTATTACATACCTAAGGCATAAATTATGAAAACATATTTAATTTGTTTTATTATAAAAAATATTCGAGTCAAATTTTTCTATAGGCTGTAGTTAATTGCCTACGTTGCCTTCCCATTGATTCATCAGCTATATTATCACCGATTGGCTTCATTCTTATATTTTATGATTAGAAATATACAACCGCAAAAAAATTAAATAATGATTTTTAAAAATTATCGAAATACAATTTACGAATATTGAATTTGATTTATTTACGCTGCATGAAATTTGTATTGTGTCAATTAACTATTTAACCGTTAAATCCACAATTGATAGTATCTAAAAGTAGTAATAAATTTTCACGGCATTTACGAGTTAAATACTTAAATCACTTTATTAAGTAAACATAATATATATTTAAATAAATATTTTGAAATAATTAACACGTTTATACTTTGTAATATAATAAGTACACAGTAACATTGATCTATTAAACTCAGCTATTGTGAACACATTAATTTATAATATAAATGATTAGGTCTCTCGTGAATTATTTTTATTAAATTTTCATGCAAGCATTACTATAATGACTATTGAGTAGATATCAAAGTAAAAAATTCATAATCAGTTAGAAAAAAACTGATTATGCCAAATGAAAAATATGAATACTAAAATACTAAATTATTGATATAACAGTTGTTTTATTTGTATATAATATATAAATATATGTGCACAATTTATATGCAGCGAATATCATTTTTAAATTGTTAGATTATTCTAATAATTAAATTGCAATTAAACCCTTTACTATCACAATAGTAATACTTTCCCACAACACAACAATAATTAATAAAATTCGAAAAAAAAAAACAAATTTTTATATTTTTAATTAAGTAATGCATATTTAATAAAATAATTAAAGATTTGCTTTTGAACACTTTGCTACCTTTAGGTTATCTTTTATCTTATTACCCAAATGACCATCAATCTGAGTAAAGTGATAAATAGCTTTTTCCTAGAGAAAATTATAAAATAATTGATATTAAAAAATAATGCATTATAATTTATCAAAAATAAAATATAATTACTTGTAGAAAATTAGCAGCATGTTTTAAGTTATCTGCTATATTTTCAGCCAATCTATTTTGTTCATCTTTGCTCAAAACTTTTCTATAAAGTAAACCTGCCTGAGTATAATTATCATCAGTACTTAGATCATACCTGTAAAATAAAATGTAGCACATTGAAATATATAGGTAATATTTAAAAATGAATAATTACAAAAATTGCTCTACTATAAATTTGTAGATATGTTTAAAATATTTTGATTTTAGTTTCATACTTAGCAACATTGCCAGAAACATTAAATTTAGTTGCACTATATGCGATTTGATGCTCTGGTCCTGAAAAACTATTGGGATAATAGTTTATTGCTGATCCTTGATTATCGTAAGCTTGAGGACCATCACGTTGATAGTTGATGACTTTTGAACGGTATGGACAGTTTACCGGCAACTGCAAATAGTTTGTTCCCAAACGATGACGATGTGTATCACTATATGCAAACAAGCGACCCTAAAATAGAAATTTTTATTTCATTATACAATATAAAATGGAAGGAAAATATTAATTTGTATAATATTACCTGAAGAAGTTTATCTGGACTAGGTTCAATACCGGGCACCATATGTGCAGGGCTGAATGCAATTTGTTCAATGTCAGCAAAATAGTTAGTGGGATTACGATTCAGTACTAATTTTCCAACTGGTATTAATGGATAATCAGCATGCGGCCAGACTTTTGTAATGTCAAAAGGATTGAATGAACTAGCAGCAGCTTCTTTAAAAGTCATCAATTGTATATAGAGAGTCCATGTAGGATGGTTACCCTTTTCAATAGCATTAAATAGATCACGATTTGAATAATCTGGGTCATCAGCAGCAAGATCACGAGCTCTTTTAACATCCAAATTTTTTATGCCCTGATCAGTCTAAAAAAAAATTCAAATTAATTTTTATTATTATTAAATTTACTATTTACTATTATTATAAAATATTATACCTTAAAATGAAATTTGACGTAAACTGCCTCATTATCAGAACTGACCATTTTAAATGTATGTGACCCATAACCATTCATATGACGGTATCCATCTGGAATTCCACGATCGGAAAACAGTATCATCACTTGATGTAATGATTCTGGACGTAAAGTTAAAAAGTCCCAAAACATATTGGCATCCTAAAAATAATCTTAATTTAATTGTTCTTTGAAGAAAATGTATTTAATTTAATAACCTTTAAATGTGTAACTGGATTTCTTTTTTGAGTATGAATAAAACTTGGAAATAATATTGGATCTCTTATAAAAAATATTGGTGTATTATTTCCAACTAAATCCCAAATTCCATTTTCAGTATAAAATTTTACAGCAAAACCTCTTGGGTCTCTAAACAAGTAAAATAAATAATGATTTAAATATTAACTAAGAATCAAATGTTCAATAAAATAATATGAGTATAATACACTATAAATACTAGTATGAAGTATTTCATTATACCTAACAGTATCAGCTGATCCGCTCTCTCCACCAACAGTTGAAAATCTTACAGCAACAGGAGTTTGTTTTCCAATACTCGAAAATAAGTCGGCTTTACAATACTGTGTAATATCGTGTGTTACTTCAAAGTATCCAAAAGCACCTGAAATATAGTTTAGTTTTAAAATAAATATATTTACTATCTAAAATAAGTTAAATAAAATAACCTCCTCCTTTTGCATGTACTACTCGTTCTGGAATACGTTCACGGTCAAAATGTGCCATCTCATCTAAAAATATATGATCTTGTATCACAAGTGGTCCATTTACACCTGCTTGAATTGTATTAGTATGATCATCAACTGGTGCGCCATTTGAAGTCCGAATGACACCAATGTTCTGTAATTTTTTGAAAAAATCCATATTAATTAAAAAAACTAAGCATTTTCATAAATCATAATTCATTTTTACTAAAGTCTCAAAAAGTACTGAACATTTTGATAGGCTATTTTAAATTCAAGAATTGTGTTCAATTTTTAATGGATAATTTTAATTATTATTTTTACTTGATAGCTTCACTTAATCACTTCGATTTTAAGGTATATAATGATAGATAAATATAGGTAATTTAAATAATATATAATTAAATATTCCTAACATTATTAGCATACCTAGTCGTTAACATTTATTTTTAATTTAAAAATTTTTAAGTGTGCTGTATTGTATGTAATAAGAATTTAATCAATAATAATTTGATCATTTTTATGCTTTTTTGGATTTTAAATTGTATTATTATATACTATGTTTTCAATTATGTGTAACACAATACCGAGTGTATAAAGTAATATAAATTCAGCCAATTCAAACATTCGAGAAAAATGTAAATCACATATTCAGCGTGGGATATGAATGTCCTAAGGCTATAGGTCAAGTACTTAAACTTGATTTACTAAAAATACTTTTACTTTAAGAAATAAATTAAATGAATCAAGGTCTTTTACAGACATACCATAAATAAAAATCAGTATAATGTATATATTCTAGATAAAATTAATGAATAATCGTAATTTAAAATTATAAAGGATTAAAAATATCTATATTTAATTAAAAAATAATTCATTAAAATTATGTAATAAAAAAAAAATATTTAATTTTAATTTGTTATTATTTTTAATATTTAAAATAAATTTTGAATAATAATTTGTGGGTAAAATAAACCTTTCCAAGGTCTACATTGATTCTATTCATTATCAATAATCATTTATTAATATGGCAAATAAAACAGATACATATAGGTAAATCATTAATCATTCAATATTGAAAATACTAAACTAACAATAAAAAGGTCATTAAGTCATATATTTAGTCTACTATCAATGCACTAAAGAAAGGAATTGTGAGTACAGAAATTTCAATATTTATGTTTTGTTCATTATAAATAATTAATAATATGAATAATTCGTATTTGATAACTAGATTCATAGTGTTAAAAATCATAAATAGATTTTTTTAACAAAATAATATATAATACAATGGCACAAATAGAATTTTTATTTATTCAAAGTTTAAACATTTTATTATATCCTAAATAAATTGCATTGAGTTATATTTACATATAAACACATAATTACCTTTTTTTAAAAAATTTAAAAATAAATTATTTATATTTCTCATAATTATAAAAGTTATATTAGGTTAATTTATAACTATTTCACTAAATTTAACATTACTTTTCTTTCAAAGAAATTTTAATACTTACATACATAATTTAATTTTAAAGCAAATTTCGTCTCAGTTTACTGATGAATATTAAATCATATTTCAAGGTGGTGTACAAATATATACATGTAACATGAGTACCTATTATAGTGCGTGAATTTTAACGAATTTTTATTGTCGTCTGATTTTCAAAATTACCTATTGTAGTACACCTAGCAAAATTTAAATGCATAATTTTATGTAATGTTCTTACATATTTTAATTTATTTTTATATATTTTAACTACTTTGCGTTTATAAATTATGTACTGCTTTTTTTTAAGTACAAATAATTTTATAAGTATATTTGGTGAATATGGAATTATATTCATATTGTATAAAAATTACTTGATTAAATATTAGTAATTTAATGCATAAACTTAATTTTTGGAGGAAATAATCATAAATATCTAATTTAATATGCAATATAGGTAAATGATTTTTTAATTATATTATAGACATGTTTTTGTTGTTCGACGCCTATACTTACTATCCTTGTTACCTATGTTACATTTTGATGATTTAAAATGTATTGGATATTTTTGGGAATTATTTTTTGCATGACGAATAATTTATTTATGAAAAAATGTTGAATGAAAGAAAGTATTTAAAATGGATAATATATAAATATTTAAGGGAATTTAAATTGTTTAATACAACTAATTTGACTACAAGTAATTACATTAAAACATGTATTATTCTTCAAATTTAATTTAATTGACACGATTTATTTTTATTTTTTAATGTATTAAAAAAAAAATATATATATATAACTTCAATTTGTATTTATACTTAACACCTATTTTTAAATTATCGTAATAAATTTTTATTGTTTTAAAGACGGATGAAAGAATTTTGAAAAATCAAAATAAAATTATATACCTACTATAAATTATAATATAAAAAAATTCAATATTATTGATTTATCGCGAAAATACTTGATATGACATGAGACACAATACAAAGTACGCAGCTATGCATGGCGCTATTACCAAACATAAATACAAGAATAAAAAATCTATTCAAACATAATTGCAATTTGTGTAAAGAAAATTTCATATTGTATACACAGTTGGTATGTTTTGTATATAACTAAATTTAAATAATGGTATTAATTAAAAAACTTTATAATGTACAATTTTTTGATTTTTGTCTCTTAAATAAATTGTACAAATATAATCACTGTTCTTTTATAAATATAACTAATATTTATATGTCGCATAATATATATATATATATATATCAATTCCACCGTAAAATGTTTTTTAAATAATTACAATTATATGTACTATAATAAGTAAAAATGTTTACTTCTCATGACTGTGAACTAACAAAAAAAAAAATTACAGTAATTATCATTAACTTTATGTTATTTTAGTAATATAAAAATAACTATTATAGTCATCTATATACTTTATATTTTACCGAAAAATATAATTTTATTAAACGGCGATAAACGGAACTTCATTTATAAAAAAAAAAAAACCCCTGTTTAACATTAGGTCATTAGGTTTAATAAAATATAACATAATACAACGCAGTGATGCGTTTAATAATATTCAGTAGTTTGCCTTCGCTACGCAGATAGGTACAATTAAAGTTGTTTTTTTTTTTTTTTTTTCATAATAAAATACGAAATAGATTCGCGTAACGAATTACCTTAATGGATTTCTTATAATCTTCAAGTTGTTTATCTGCCGGCTCTTTAGCGTTTGACATTTTGATAAAATTAATAAGTTTTTTTTTTACTTTTAAGAGTTAAAACAATATTATCGCAAACAACGACGACCGTTCACGACGACGAGTACGCCTAAACAACAAACCAACTCACCGGTGAATGTCAAAACACCGCGGCCGAGTGGCGCGAATACCCACAAACGATTACTCCCGCCGAATGCCGTTTCATTTATTTTGTGATACAATACGCGTATATTTGATGTTAGCGGCGTCTAGCGTCGATTGTCGACCCTAACGATTCGTTACAGCGAATAGTGATAACGGTAACAACGACGCGTTTTTATCGTTTACGACGACCACATAGTGTTGAATCACTTGTATAAGTGTCCAGTGACGGATTTTGTAGGGGGAAGGGATAGAGCGATCGCTTTCCCCCGCTCGGCCGCCGTACTTTTATTGTAATTCTCGCGTTGACAAGAGTTTGGAAAAAATACGCAACACATTTCTTTACTATACACACCTACTCGTATAATCTTGACGAATGAAAAAAATATCGATGAAAACGAATACCTCCTACTCCTCTTTTAAAATACTTGATAACAATTTTTTTTTTAAATTCTCCCTCTTCTCCTTTACGCGACCTTTTCAGATCCGCCACTGCTCAGTACTTTAGGTGGAATATTAATTAATTTAATGCGTCTAACATGTGGATTTAATAACAGTACGACGGTCATACGGACTCAACAATTTTATAAGCGGCAATAATACACGATATACAGCTTCTTGTCGTATTTTGTTTTACGCCCGTGATTTGACTAGAAAGTTAAAATAACAAAAAAAATTCTGTATAATATTGAAGATTATATATATATATATATATATGTATTTATATTATACCGTTTTATTTAAAATATTTTAAAAACAATACGGACGAGGGACAAATATCCAACGGGGAAACGTTCTTATACTCGCCGTCGTATACCAATATTATTTAAAAGGAGAAAAACGTCCTAATTTCTTTGCATGCCTATATATATACGATGTTACGTTCTGGTAATTACAGCAGCTACCATCACAAATAATAATACGAAATCTGTGCGCAGCTTTCATAACCGCATTTTGAGTGCGTAGGTACGATCAGAAAGTGTACGGGTCGGTCAAATGCGCTTCGGTAAATTATTAATTAATGTTTGCGTGTCTCACGGATAATTGTCAACAAGGCCTTGAGACCATTAACAGCTGCGTTTAGATTCTATACGTATTTTAGTTCTTATTATTATTCACAAGGACTAAGGTTTTCCTCTAGCGGTTAAACGGTAAATTCACAATACCTAATTGTACTCGTTGTAATTCAATTTAATACAGTTTATATTCGACTATTATACGCGCTGTCACGCCGACACATTCATTATTCATCGTTATTCGATCGAGCGCGATTATGCGTATTATAAATAATATATATATATATATATATTATATTATTAAAATAATAATAATGAAATAAATAGTTATCGCCGGTTAAAATGATTGTATGTAATAATGAAATATATATAATCATTTTTCAAAGTCACAAAAAATATATTATTAGGTACCGTAAAAATATATAATATATTGTTAATTAACGTAGTTGTTATTTGACCCGAAATATTTTTATTTTTTTTTACTTTAAAACCTGTTTTGACGTTATGATGTAAATGTTTATGTAACTATATATATATATATATATATATACATTACAGCCTAAAGCCATTCTATGAGAATGTAATAATATGTACCTAATTCTATATATTTAAATACACATTAGGCACTGCAAAAAATCTGGTGTACTACGGTTTTCGCATTATTTATAGGAATATTATAGTTAATTATTAGGCACCACTTAATTAACAATAATCGACCCAATATGATATTAGTGGGTTTTATTGTTTTCTTTTTTTTTATAATTTATCCTTGAATATTTAATTATTAGTGATTCCGAGGGATTTAGCCGATTTAAACAATTTCCTAGCGGTATTTAAAATAAAATACTATATCAAATTGTCGATAAATAATTATTCTATAATAGTATTATTATATCTGTATATCATATAAATCAGAAGCCCCTTTTTTGTATGCGCGCGCATAACTCAAAAAGTACCAAACGGATTTCAGTACAGTTTTCACTAACGAATAGGTCTAGACTCAGGGAAGGTTTTAATGTATAATTTGTTATGGAAAAATTAATTGGGTGCCGAAAATAATAACAATTATGTAAATAATTTATCGCCTCACGTCGTATTCAGTAGCGTTGGGTTCGAACTACAAACGCGTTACTCGTTTTTTTTTTTTTGCGTTATTTTATAAAACTTTTTACCCTACTCTGTATGGTTTATCGGGAAACAGTGACACACTTATTTTTTTTTTTTTGCACGTATGTTTTTCTTTTTTAGAAATTGTGCTCATAGGAATAATAAAAATATAATAGTTTCGACGATGGATATTCTACTTATCGTAAAAGATCTCCTGAAAACGAAGGATATCGTGTGTGTGTGTGTGTGTATCTTACACAACTTTTTAAAGCAAAAATATTATTTACTCTGTAGTTCTTTAAAATAAATATTTCAAAAAAGATCATATTATACATACACTAATGACACACAAAATAGGTTATTATTGCCTTACGAGATTACTATGTTATTTAAAAAAAAGTGCCTAAAATTAAAAAAAATCATTAAAACAGAACAACGATGTACACGGGAGACAGCTCTCTATATATAAAAGATGGCTAAATTGTAGGTGATAGAAAGTTCACCGAGTCAAATATGTCTATGAAAAATATAGAAATAGCAAAGCTTTGACGGGTCAGCTAGTATATATATATTAGATACAATCATTTAAATTATTTTATAGTATAAAAAATATATTGCACCAATAACAAATAACATTATATACGTAACAGCTATATAAATACCATATCATTTATGAGAGAAGTAAATTATAGAGTAGCATTTGTTAGGTAGACATTAAAATCAAATGCTGTGGGTGTGCATCACGCAATTTAATCTTTCAATTATAGTCAGGACTTCGAGAAATATAAAAATTATTTAGAGTATTAAATTTTTATATATATATATATATATATATATAATAAATGTATTTAAATGTTATGTACATTTATATTGCATTGTGCACTTATTAGCATATAAAAAAAAATTGGAATTAGCTAACAATACATGTCTACTGTACTTATTTATAACATTTTAAGTTTTTTTAAAATCCAATACTTTTTTTTTATTTAGAAGTATTCACAATCTGTATTCAGCGTGATACAATAATTAAATGTGTTATTCTTAAGTGCACTAAGCGTGATGACACGATAAAAGGAGGCATCCATTGTGTTTGCATGGAAGTTTTTATAATATATACGGCCAAGAGTAGATATAGTGCAGATGTTAAGTTCATTGTGTAAGGTACGATTGCTAACATACCATGGAGCATTTGTTATTAGTCTTAAATCAATAGATTGAAAGGATTGAAACACATTAATATTTGACATTTTTGCAGCAATCCGCAGTTGAATTCCGTATGTCGTAGTAAAATCTTATTATAATAATTTGTTTATATATAAGTAGTTTGTTTTCAAGTAAGATGTTTGACCTTAGGTTAAACTTATAATTGAGTTTATGGAGTTTGAGGTTTAAGGATTTTTTTTTAATTTCTATGTGTGTCTCCAAGGTTAACTTTTTGTCAAGATGAATACCTAAATATTTGACAGAGTCTTATACAGGAATTATTTTTTCGTTTAGGAACACTAAAACTTTTGCAATATTCGCTCATAGACAAAACTGACATTCCAATATTATTATCTAATCGTAACGTATCACATATAATAGAACACACTTGGTATATACATTAAGTATAATAATTAATACGTTTTAATTGTTTTCAACCGTGTAAGTACTTTTGACCCCGTGAGCTGTGCATAATATTTAAAATTATTTTAAAACCGTATATTATACAAAACACATGTAATTGTACACTTGTAATTAAATCGTACACGCAGCTATATTATCCAGTTAAACATTTTGTTATTTTTCAATTATGTATAATATTTGTGTCTTATTTTATACTATTAGGCAGAACAGAAAAAATTAATTTTAAACTTACTTTCACGTGCTTATATGTATATATAAAAAGCATTATACATTATGTGTATTATGTACGATGTTAAATGTTGCCCCTTTTTTTATATATGTATACTCGAATCCTTGAATGTATTCATATATATATATATATATATATATATATATATATATATATATATATATATATATAAACTTAATATTATATAGATATGTAATTTCGTTTGTAAAAATAAATATAATTCAAAGACAATCAACAGAATATGTATAAAAAAAAAACAAAATATTATATTAAATAACCTAAACAAATAGTCATATAATGTAATTAATTAGTATAATACGAAATACGGAAATATATTATCAAAAAAAAAAAAAAAATCGCCAAAGTATATTATAAATATAATGATATGTAATTAAACGAATTAATTGTAAATTAAAACAATTTCTAAATAGTCATTTTACAATTTTAATTCTCCTGGAATTTATAAACCTATTAAATGTATATAATTATATTAGTTATTGTAATAAATTTTATATTGATAAAATTAGTAGGAGTTTTAAAACTAGATTGAATTCAAATTTTACCAAACATATTTTAGAAAACAATCATACGTATTACTTTCAAAATGGCATTTTAAAGATACAAAATAATATTTATATAAATTTGATTTTAAAACAATTAGATATTTATAAAAATATTTTAAATATACGGATTTAAATAATAATATTTTATAATATTAATATTATTAAATATACATATGACTGTCTATTTAAAATTGAATTCACGTTATACATAATTTCTTTGTATTTATTTCTTTTTCGATGCACTTGAATTACAATTATAATGAATTTAATAATTTTCTCTATATAGTTTTGTTCATTATTAATTTTTGCTTTGGTTTTTATATTTTCTGTTTCAAATTATACCTAAAGCTAACTTTTAACCAAAACCAGTATAGTAAATTAACAGTTATAGTTTAATACAACGAACTCGTGTGTTTTTGTTTTTATGTAATATGTAATCATTGGTTGTTTTTTTTTTTATAATTTTTCAATTACATATTTAACTTCGTCGATTTTTAATATTATAATTATTGATCAATAAATAAATATTAGTATGTATTAAACGTTCTTATATTTATTTATATATATACATATCTTTTCTTTTTATTATTGAATTTATTTCCGTAGATTTCGATGTACCTACTTATAAGTCATAAATATCAACGACGTAAAATCGTATAATTGAAAAATTATAAAAAAAAAAAAACCCGCGAACCTTGATGTGCCTTATAATTTATAATCGGTTTATACCACTACCTATGTTCAACGCGTACAGTGCATTGACCATGGTTCAGTTGACGCTTTCTTGTCACGCGTTTCTATTCCATAACATTTTATGTTGTCTGAAACATCAGCATTTTTTATTTGGCCAATCATTTATCAATACAATATTCGAAACCAAAAGTCGAAAACAACATTATTGTCTAGCGAAAATCTTTCAAAGTATTCAACACTTATAGGTAATATTCTAAAAATTGTTTTTAATGAATTTCTTACATCTCCGTATGGGTTACAGATTCAAATAACGTTAAATTGTGCTCTAATTGTTATTCGTGTTTTCCGGTGTTTGATATTTATGTATTATCTTTCAGATAATCATTTTATTACAAAAAAAATGGATAATATATATATATACTAATAAAAGTAAGTGTATACTGTTTAATTTATTAAAATGATAAAATATTTTATGTTATTTTAACTGTGTTGAATGTTTTTTTTTTTATAAGGTAGTAAAAAATGAATTGGAGTTCATTTATTAACAATCTGTTTTAAAATATCAAAGAGGATATTTATGGCATCGTACAAATAATTTTTTTTTTTCTTATGAGAATTTCAAAACAAGAATTTAATCATAAAGAAGAATTGATATCGAAGTGAGTTTATTCATATTAAACATTGTTTAATTCTAATAAAAATTCAAAATGCAAATAATACATGTCTATTGTAATATCATAGTCGAAATTATTATTTTGTAATCACACGTGTTTTGTAAACAAAAAAAAAAATGTAACATTCTAATATAGTAATAACTCATAAATATTTATTAAAAGTCTGTTTACTTATCTACATATTATGAATGAACCATATAGCCTATGTGTGAAATTTAATGCCAACATAAATTACAAGAACTTTTTATTTTAATGCTATTTATAGATTAGGTGATGATATCGCTGCTCAACATTTATATTTTATTTTAAAGCGTATTATAAAATGTATAGCAATTTTTACTATAACAACGATAGTTGATGTATACAAAATGTATAAAAGTACAATATATAATATTTTAATATCTTCAAAATATATATATATATATATAAATATATATATATATATATATATATATATATGTATATATAAGTACAAGGGTTTTTTTACACCTTTCACCGCTTTAAGTAGATTTTTAGAAATTACTGAAAAATAAAACTTGACATTCTGTATAACTGTTGTGTACCTTTAGTTTACTTATATATTATTATAGTTGGACTAGTAATATTTACTGAGTTAGTATATAACTATAAGATATACATGGTTATAACTATAGATATCAGTCTTACATATATGGTGTATGTCATGTGGTTATGGCCTATAAGTAATTAACAACCATCGATTAAAATTTATATTTATGCATATCTATTAAATTAGTGGTCCATAATAATACGTACAGTTCATTATTGTTTAAAATATTTCCAAATAAATGGATGACATACAATCATATTTAGATCTCATTTAATTTAAATAACAATTAAATTTACATTCAAATAGCGTTTTTAATTATTTTACTACTGAGACATTTAATGCAATGATTGTTATTATATAGGATGTAATAAAATAAATAAATGTTAAAAATTTAATTAATTATTTTTTTATATAGAAGCACAAGAACATAATGAAGTGATTGTTTTATCTAAGTGTGAACATTCAGCTAAAAGTGTGAATCTACAATCTGAAGAAAAATAGAATAATTTTGAATCAGGTTGGTTTTTAATTTTTTTCAATAATTTAGTTAATAAAACATGGATAAGTCTTTATTAATCAATTTACTCTTCTAAACATTTTTTGATTATATTTTTTAATTATAATAATAATTATTGAATACTGTACTTTTAAAACAATCATTGCACAAAATATTTTAGCATTACATTTTAAATTTAAATTTAATTGTTATTTAAATTAAATAAGATATAATATAATAGTTATGAATTTACATGGCAATATTTTAGAAAAATACTATAGTTACCTAAATGAGATGTTGTTTTAAGAGTTTTTAAATTAAAAAAAAATTCAATATTGTGTGTATACATTGTTATGTTTACAACTAAAAATTTAAGAATATTTTTTGTTCTCTTACAAAATGGTTATAATAATTAATTGAAATGTAGGCAGATACATATCACAATTAAATAGATTGTCATAGATTTATGAAATCTTAAAACTTAAATGTTATTAATTTTACATATTTTATTTTTATTACTGAGGTTTTAAATTTTAAAATGTCAAAGAAAAATAACTAAAGGTTTTTTTTTAATGTTATGCACATTTTTGTTCATAATGAACTCTAAGAATTATTGAAAACTATATAAAATATCATAATATTTTATTTTTCGTTGATTTAATAGTTCAAATAATATAAGATAACATGTTTTTTCCTAATATGCTTTAATATTATTAAATAATAGTAGTAGGTATTAGCAAAAAAATATATTTGTTTTTATCTTAAATGTGATTTAAAAATTATTTAGTAATTTTTATACCATTTTAATAGGTATTGTTTTGTTATAATATTAAAATTAAATTTTAATAAATAACCAGTTAAATGTTTATATATTAATTCATAATTTTTATAAATTCAAATAGGTAGATTATTCTATATTCTTTTTTCAATGTGCACACATGTCATTCTTCTCATGTTTCATAAGATTATTTAACTATTATAACATTCTTCACATTAACTGTAGATTACAATATCCATTTTAGTATCTATATACTAAAGATAAATCATGAAATTGAGTTGATATATCCAAGTGATTGTACAAATTACATCAATTTTTCATGTTTGATTTAAATTCAATGTATATGAGTTTAAATGAAATTATTGAAAATTATTAAAGTTAATATTTTAATTATCTTGTACATTTTTTTAAACTAATCACAAATATAACAGTACAATTGTATGCAGTTATAAAAGTCTTAAGATATTTACATATTTCTCATTTATCTAATACAAATATAAATTGTAATCATTCAAAAATAAATATTGAAGTAAACAACTTTATATTTGTTAATTTGTATTATATAATGGAACGTATGACTTATAGTTCTATATAGTGTTATAAAGTATTAAATTATGTACGAGAATTTCAATAAAATATTTAAGTAATATTTTTATATTTTAAATACATTTACCAGAAAAATATTTATTTTTTATTTAATTTAAATACATTTTTTCCAGATGATTAAAATATATTTAAAAACTAAAAAAAATTCTGTTTAATTATTTTATTTATTAAAGTCAATTAGATACATGATTTATTCGGTAGTACTTTTTACATAATATGTGTAGAACAATAAAATATAATTATATAATTTAAAATGTATATGAAAATATAATTTTAAATACTGTCACTCGAGTTAATTATACATTTTAAAATATGACATTTGTTTCTGTTCCACTTTAAATACATTATTTTTGAATTGACATTTTTTAGTATAAATCAATGAGTATACATGAATTGTGCCAGATAATTTTTTATATTATTATTGACTGGGCTTTTTGAGTAGTATGCAATTTGCAGTAAATTAGCTTATCCATAAATTTATAATGTATAAATAGGTTAGGTATAAATAATACAAAAATTAATATTCTGAATAACAATGAAATATTGAAATATAGGTTAATATATTATAGAAATAATATGATTTGAAACTTATATTTTTATTATATTCGTATGAATATGAATAATATTAATTGAGAGTTGAAATATGACTTTTAAATATTTGTACGTATAAATAATTTGAAAAAAATCAGTTCACATTAGAAACCCAAAGTCACACATAAATTATTATTAGTACAGGTATCATAGTTAAACAATCTATTAATAATTTCGAAGTAATAGTGCTTTATTTGTAGGGAATATCAAAGATTTCGTTCGATGTCTTCTATAACAATTGTTTTAATTACGTAAAAAAATATGTATTCATATATAAACAATAAAAGTAGGAGACTACATGTAGTATAGGCGCGTGTAGTATATTGTCATGTTGTGATAATTTTCAATAAATATTTTAAACGAATTTTAAATATAATAATAATATATTATAATTTAGAAGAATTTTTCCCAAAAATCTCAAAGCCCAAAGGCCATAAAAAAAATATCGAAATTTAAAAAAAAAAAAAAAAAATTGTCCCGCTCTCTCTCCCCACACCACCAAACTGCCTTCCCTGTTCGCGGATCCCACTGTCCCAGCGTAACACAAAAATATATATTCACCCCCACCTAAACATTTCTGGGCGCGCCATCGCTTTTCTACGCATACATAAAATACAGGGGCCAAGTACCATACATAAATCAGGCGGGCCAACCTAAGCGCACAACTTGAAAACATAGTCACTAAACGTAGTCACTTCTCCCTTTTCCTCTCCGTCGCTCCACGTTTTTATAATAATTGTTGTTTTATTATTGCGTACAGTATTATATTGCGTTTAATCATTTCTCGCGTTAAATTCGTTTTGATTTAAAAAAAAAAAAAATCTCGACGACTTCGCACGATCGCGCTCTATATTTTTCCCAATTTTGCAATTCAAACGATTTTTTTTTTCCCCACACCCATCTCATTCATATTTGTATATAAAAATTTTAAACGAAACGACGCTTTTGCCTAAACGAAAACTCCATCCGAACCCGTCTCTCGTAATATGTTGGCGGGCATAATATTGTTGTAATCGAATAGGGCGAATAAATCGGCGTCCGTTTTTTTTTTAAATTTTTTTGGTATAATAGGTATATTATTATAATTAAACGATGCCGCTACGAGCAGAGCTCTCTCTCTCTCTCTCATCGTCTCGCCGCCGACGAAATCCGGTTGCGCGGCGTGTGTAAACGGTTAATCGCGTAAATACGTGTATGCGTGTTTACGAGCGAGCTGGGTGAGATCGTTTCCGATTTTTCCGATCCACCTTTTTCCTTCCGATTTGTGTTATTCGCGCCGCTCTACAGTCCCGCCACTTCCTCCTTCTTCCTGCGCCACGACACGGAATTATATTTCGTGATCACGTGACCGGGCAGCGCCATCTTGCTTGATTTTGGTATATATGTATATATATTTTTTTTTCTGTTGGCTCTCTGTTGGTAGTGCTCAGCTCGCTCAACTCGACGACGACGACGGGCAACATAGCTGAACTAAAAAGGCTTTCCCCCAGTTCGCGTGACGTGTGGCTTTGTGTTTGTGTGTGTATGCGCGCCCGCCCGCCCGCCCGTCCGTTTATACGAGTGAATCTGTGTGCGTGCACTCGTAGCGCGCGCGCTTCTGTGTTTGTGTGTGTTTGTTCGTCGACCGTAGTAGTGTACGTGTGTGCGCGCATGTTTAACGTCTTGCTTGTTAGGTTGAGAGACGAGACGCGTTGCGTTTTATCCGTCGTCCTTATTTTTCCACGCGTTTCAATTATTTCTATAAAATTCGTTCGTTAACGTGTTCTCGGTGTTTTTTTTATTCGTATTTATTCGTACGGTGAAAATGATCTCCGTAATCGATTTGTTGTACGCGCGTTAATTCGAAACATGTAAGTGAAGTTATGAATGCGTCGGTTCGTTCGCCGCGGCCCCGTTCGTGCGCCGTAAACAACTCCGGACGGCTTACCCCTACATTTTTATACCTCTCCTCCATCGATCGATCGACGACGATCGCGTTGAAACGTGAGTGTAATTAGCGTATTATATTTTCGATTCGTATACGCGTTCGTTTAAACGTCGTCGGCGTTTTTCGAATTGCTTCTTTTTTTTTTTTATTCTCCCGTTATTATTCGGTTGTTTTTGGGTGTTTGCTGCTACGTGATAATGATAGTGATCGAAAACATATTATGTCACAGTGTGTAGTGGCAAAAGGCGTTCGCTTTAATGTCAAGTCCGGTCATTTTGTTTTTTTTTTTTTTTATTAATACCGTTGTAGGTTATGTTTTCAACTAATGTTAACCAGCAATTAACAAATTTTAATAAAAAAAAAAAAAAAAATCTTATCATACAAGCTTATGGCTACAGGTACACGAATTATTCGTTACAATCGAATGTCAATTTTATATACGCTATTGATCGTTTATAGATATTTAGTGTGAATTGTTCGACCATCACCTATTCGAACTTTGTAGGAAATAACGCATTTCTTAGGATATATATATTTTTTTTAATTCAGTAATCCATAATTATTGAGGTCAGTGGTGGATGAAATGCATTATTATTCACCTAATAAGTAGGACATTTTTTTTTCCATTAATAAATAAACAATTATTTCTTTATTAATTACATCTATTAATATTTAACATATATTTAAACGTGTATGGAACGTCGTATACACTCAACATATTGTGCGATATCGATCGTCGATCGCAACAATCAACGATGTAGTGATTTATCAAGATTTTTGTTCGTAAAACATTAAAACGAAGCCTTTACTTATTATTATTGAAAATATAAATTCAACGAAATATTTTTTTCTCTTTATTATTAATATATATAATTTAATGTGTACCTATTCAGGTTTATATGTACGTACCCATTTAATTATTCAATTATATAATATATTTATACTTGTTAAAAGGACAAAAGGTATATAAAACTATTATTTCTGTTTTAACTATTATTTTATTTTCGCATTCTTCATTAAAAAAAAAAAAAACGATTAATAATAACTTAAAGTAGTAAGAAGATATCGCTTGTTCTATTTTTCTCTGGTAGATTTAATGTATTGTAGGTATCAAATATAGATATAACCAAAAAATTATATTAATGCCCAACAAGAATTTATATTTTATATAATTCGGTATAACCAGTTAGTTACAAATTTTAGATTAATGACAGAATAAATATAGATATCATTTATGGTTTTTTAAACCTTAATTGAAATAATTTAGAATTGGACCTAATAATAAATATATGTAATAATACTTGCATGTATTAGAAATTAATGGTTATTGGTGATTTTCGATAAATATAATTTATGTATAAATATAGGTATAGTGTATGTTATGTTGAATGTATATATGTATGTTGTGTTCTTTTTATAAAAATCAAACGGTTTTTATTAATATTGTTAAAAATTTGATTTCAGATTTGTTGAAATTGGATTGATAACTTTATGAAATGGCTGATACTGAAATTGAACAGATAAATGAAACTGATTTAAGTAAATAGTTTTTTTCTACCAAGATATAATTAATATTATATTTTTTATTTAAAATATTAATATTACGGGTTCTAACAGATTTTAATCTGTTCTAGGTGCCAAATTAAACGGTAACGTAGATGTCAGTACTGAACAACTCAAACAATCTAATGAAGCACAAAAAATCAGTAAAATGATTGACAAAAATGAACCGAACATGGATTCCAAATTAAATTCTGATAAAAGTCATGTAGAAAATAGTAAATCTGTAACTAACTCTATTAATGATGGTGAAGACGATTTCTGTGCAATTAATGACAGTGAATATGAAAGTGAAATTAATAATAAAGATTGCAAGTCAGATAATAGTATTATAGAAGTTAATCAGACTCTTAACAGTAAAAATGTAACAGTGAACAGTGATGATTTGTGTGATATTGGGAATAGTTGTAATGGTACCAAAGAAACTAGTAGAAATGATAATGAAGAACAAATGGATATCGATAAAGTTGAAGAACAAAAAGCAGTTGATGATGAACAAATGAATGTGGAAGATGGTGAGAAAGAAGAAGATGGAATAAATGATCAAAATGATACTGAAAGTAGGTCAAATGAGATAAAAAAATCATTGGAAGACTCTAGAATAAATCTTGATAAATCTGTAACTATTGTTAAAGTACCGGATCCCAAGCAAGCTTCTGGTAGCAGTGGTAAAAGAAAAATGAAAAGCTTACCTGATATAACTTTAACTCCTCGTAGAAGTTCACGGAATATAAATAAAGTCAAAAGTTATGATAAAGACGAGGAAGAGATGGATGAAATTGAAGATGATGTTAACATTTTACCTCTGAAAACATCAATTACTAAACCCATTGTTGTTAATGATACTAAAAAATTGGTTGAAATTGCTGCTGGAACAAAACAGAAAAGTAATAAAAAAGAACCTACTTTGGTTATCATTGATACGAATATGTTATCAGGAAGAAGTAACTTGCCCATATCTGTATCTATGCAATCTAATACTCAAAGTAATTCAATAATGACTACTAATAAAACAATTCATCATTCATATAATCGAGTTCAACAGTCACAAACTACCATTAAGCCTTTTATACTAGCTACTACACAAACTAGTGTTGCTGCACCTCCAGTTGTTCCCAAACCTCCAATAATATTACCAACTCTAACTGATGATATGTTTGTTGTGGAAGCCCCATCATTTATTGTACCTTATGTTTATGAAAAGCCACCTAAAAAACCATTGAAAGAATTTGTTGGAAAAATTGAAAACAAAATAAAAGATACCAAGGATGTAGATGAAAATCAATCTGAAGAAGATAATGCATCTTCAAGTAAGAAAAATGAAACGATAGAAAAACAAATTGGCAATAAAAAATTGGACACTAGTGAAAAAGTGGATATTGATGAATCAGAAACCCATGAGAAAAAAACAGATGGTGAAAAAGAGAACAGTTCTAAAAATAAAGAAAACGAAGATGAACAAATAATAGTAGATGAATCAGATAGTACTAAAATAGACTTTAAACACACAAATGTGCTTGAATCAACAGATTCAAAAATCAGTGGAAGCATCACTGATCTCACTGTTGATTCTGAAGAAAAGAGAACTGATGTTGTTAAAGATAAACCAAAGACTCAAAGTTCCAATTACTTCGAAAATCCACTAGGCAAGTTTTTCATGCAAATAGGTGTAAACCTTGTACAAGAGCATGTTCAATTAGATTTATTGCGTACTCAAAGAAGAAAAAGAGATCGTGAAGGTGCGAAATGTCCTGTAGAAGTTCACAAAGCTATAAATTCTTTAATTAGAACTTTAGAGTTTAGTAAAGAGAATAATGATCCATTCCAGTTTGGCTTAAAAAAATGTGAATTATGTAATTTTAAATCTGAATCAAGTTTAGTGATGGCCCATCATTTAGAAACTCCTCATATGACAGCTCATTACTGCTATAGATGTAATTTTTGTACTTTCCAAGTCCGCAATCCCCATGAAATCTTAATACATATGGATACACATAATATTAGAGGACGTTTGGAAAGAGGCCCTGCATTGCATCAATGTCCAAGTTGTCCATTTGAAGATAGTTACAAGGGTAAACTAACCAGACATTTGATTTCTTGTTCAAAAAAATACCGTCCGGAAATCAATCAGGTATATAATTTATTAAAACCTAATACAATTTAGAGAAAATTAAATAATATATTTTTTTTTTTTTTTTTTGCCTAAGACACCTCCATTAGATTGGGAACCGCCCGCAAAAATACCTAGAGTATTGCGAAATAAACCTTCCATGAGTCCTGGCAATGCAGTGTATCAAGCGGCTATGTCTGGTTTCAAACAATTTCCCAATCCTAATATGTTACAATTACAACAACAACAATATAACAAAATGGTTCTTGCGTCTGGTGTTAGAGGTCGTGGTCGTTCCGTTTTACCAGGACAACAGAGGTTTCCCGGAATGGTACCTTCTTTTCCAACTACATTGCCAAATCAAACTTCTGGAGGTAGTATAGTTTTGAAATAAATTGAATTGTTATAAATTACATTGATTTTGTTAGATGTCATTTACATTTAATTTTTAGAATTATATTAATTTAAAATTGTTCAGCAAAGTAAACTAAAATTTGATATATTCATTTTGATCAAATTAATTTATTAATATCTTATTTAAATTAGTTGTTTTAATTTGTTACAATCTATTTGACAGTTTAATTAACTGCGGTAATATATTTTTGTGTATTGCTTTTAGGAATTTTGCTTAAAAATACGAGTATTAAACCAATTAATCAATCAATGATGGTCCCTTCACCTTATTCGATAAATAACCATGTGTATCAGGTAATTTATATTTGTTTTGTGTTATGTTAAAATATTAATTTAAAAAAATTAAATTTAAAGTATTTAGTCCGTGTAATTTTTCAAAGAAGAAAAATATCAAGTGCTAAATAATATAAGAAAAATTTTCACACTTACTACTACAAATTTATTTTATAATGATATCTGGTATAAGTTATACAGATTATACGAATCTTTTTCGTCTAGCTGTTACATTGTGTAGATATATTTAATATTATGAATACTGTATATCATGTTGTAAATTAAAATCTATTATTTATAGTATTTTGAATTCTAAACTAAATTCTTCAAAAAGGTTTATTATTTGTCTGGGAATATTATAATATATAATAAATTGATAAATGTATTAATATAAGTATGTACATTGTTAATTTAATGTTTATCGGAAAAAAATATTTTTTTATATATACACAATAGGAATGTAAAATATATTGAGTATCTTATTAGTTTAAAAATAATTAAATAATTGATTTATTGGTTGGTATTGGTATAATCATAATTATTTAATTTTTAGCAAAATTCAAATAGCAAATCTGTTCAACAACCAAGTATATCGATAACGCCTCTGCCACGGTCGTTTCCATCAAGTACCACACACTCGCCTTATGTCTCTACCACATCTAAATGCAAAAGCCAACAACAACCTCAGTCATCATCCTCTTCAACAAACAGTAGTAACAAACAAACTTTTGTTATATGTGAAATATGTGATGGCTACATAAAAGACTTAGAACAATTACGTAATCATATGCAGTGGATACATAAAGTAAAAATTCATCCCAAAATGATTTATAATAGACCTCCGCTTAACTGTCAGAAGTGTCAGTTCAGATTTTTTACTGATCAAGGTCTTGAAAGACATTTATTAGGGTCACATGGTTTGGTTACATCTAGTATGCAAGAAGCAGCTAACAAAGGCAAAGACGGTGGAAGGTAAAATTTACATTCTATTATTCATACAAATTTCACCTATTTATTGATTTTAATTGTATTTGATTAGATGTCCATTATGTGGCAGAGTGTATCAATGGAAGTTATTAAACCATGTAAGCCGTGATCACTCCATGTCATTAAAGCCAGCACATTTATCTTACAAGTGTACTGTATGCACTGCCACATTTGGCATGTATAAACAGTTTGAAAATCATGTATATTCCGCGCACAGTAATGTTGCTAAAAATTCAACTAAAAGACCTGCTACTAATCAACCAGTAGCTTCTTCATCAACTTCGTCGTCTTCTTTATCCGCACCAAAGGTAAATAAATCAGTAATTCCATTACGTTAATATTTGTATATTATTGTTTTTAATTTGAAATGTTGGGTAATATGTAATGAATATTTTTTATTTTGTCTTTATAATGTAGCAATTAAAAATAAATGATGAAATTACTATAATACCACAACCACCCAAGATACAAAATTTGTCAATGAAAAGTAGTAATAAACCAATTATGTCAACTGGAAAACAAAGTTCCCCAACTACAGCAAAAGCCAAAGTAAGAAACGTAATTTCTAATTTTAAATTGTTCTTTTGTTATATATTTGTATGTATTAAATATTCTTGATTTATTAATTATGTATATATATATATATATTATATACTATGTTATAGGTGTAAATGCAAATTATTATAAAGTATATTTGAATAATTGATTATTCTTATTACTGGAAGAACAGGAAATGTATCAGGGTGTCGGCTTACCCAGTTCGGTTAACTCCGTTAATGTTATTTTGAATTTATTTAATATATTATATATGATGGATGACAATTATAATTATAATTTCATTATTTGCCAATTATAAATTTTCTACATGTTATTGAATTCAATATTGTATTCATCTGAAAACAAAAACAGTGTATACACCTAAATTTAATTATATTTTATTGAAATATAATTTATAAATAAACAATTTGTTATAAATATTACTAATTAGAAATAATTTTATATCAATGTTATTCTCCAGAATGTGTATATCAATAATTGTAAATAATGTTTATTTATTTTCTCAGTGGAGGTGTATCTATTATTTTTGTATATCAAACAATCAATTACACAAATTTATTTAAGTTCTCATCCTTTATATTACTTGATTATCCTTTTTTATTATTATTTTGCTAAAAGCATTTGTACTGTTTATATTATATATACATATAAATAAAAATGGTATTTAATACTTAATTCTAACATTTTAAATATTAGTATAGAACAGTGTAAATGAGCAAATGCTCTTTTTGTACTATATTGGATGTACATTAAAAATATAAAATAAGCCTATATTTCTGTACTCTTTACAACTTTTAAGTTTTTTTTTTTTATTCAGACTATAATCCAGTACAAAAATGTTTGACGTTCGGTAATCATTTTCAACCTTTATAAATATTAAATGTAATATAGAAGGTTTTTTCATTTATTTTCTTTAAAATTTGTCTGAAATGGTATCAAAAATTATGTAAAATAATGTAATAGTTTATTTAAATGTAAACATCTTTTTTTAAATAACGTGTAGAACATAGTAAAAAATTAATACGAAATGGTATTTGAATGTTTTTGTCCAGTAGTGCACGCAGTGGGTTCTGTAAGCACTGATATGAATGATTTTAATTAAAATAAAAATATAATTTCTTTATTCAGATAGGTATTCCAATTTTTAATTGCCGACAAGTGTATGGTTATTGTATACTCATGTTATTAAAATTTTTTTTTTTTTAATCATTTTGACTCGCATGTTTCTTCGTCCAATTTTTTATATCTGCGAGATAATATGGATTGGAAATGATCTGTAATGATTATTTCATCGTAAAGTTTTTGGAAAATTTTCGTCGAATACCACCAACATTTAAATTATATTTACATAATTCATATTCACAAAACGAAATATTGTATTTACGTATGTGTTACATTTTAAATTGTTGCCTTCCGTTAATTTTTGTAGAGCATAAAAAAAAAATTTATACCACAGTTTTCGTTTTTATGTTCCATGAACGGTATACGAAATTACTATCTGGTTATGGTGTCACAAACCCATTTGTCGGCGAAATCATTGCTACGATCATGTCCGTCCTACAAAACAAACACGATCCGCCATTTTGTCGTCTGTATTGTAACGCGTTCTGTCCATAGAATCCCTTATTTTAGTAGTAGTATACCTTGTTTTTCAGGTTTTGTCTGTTATCCCGTATTATAGCTAAGGTGTTTACGACGAGAAATCGAAAACGTTTTGTTAATTTACTCGGGAGTTATGCGTTATTAACATTTAACGTAAACAAACATTTTTCGTTCATCGTGGTTATTACAAAATTCTTAAGCTGTCGACAAACGTAGCACTAACAGAAATGGCGTTGAGCACTAGTCAACCAGTACAAAACAATGTACAGTCTTCGCCGGGGACGGGATGGCCCAGGCGTACGGCTGTAGTGAAGTCATCGACGTGCCCTTCGTTAAACAGACACATCAATTTGTAAGTGATTTTTGTTTTGAAAAATAAATGTTTGTTTACCCATATATTACTGGATGCCTTTTGTCAGTTCCGTATCAAATGTACCATATTAAAGAAGCCAATAAGACTATTAAGTAAAGTCTTGTTAAATTTTTAGTTTGATATCAGATAAATAAAATATATTCAAATGAAAAAAAAAGAGGATGTCACACTTGTGTATGTTGTCTATTTAACAAGTATTGCAGCAAAAGTTGTAGTGCTTTAAGATATTGATTATTTGTTTTAATAGTCTTTGTCATACAATATTATACAAAAAGTCTATATTTGTGGATATTATCAAAAATACTTTTCCCTTTTTTTAAATATTTTCCATTAGATAGACAGAGACACCAATCGGGATACAACATTCTCTTTAGTGAATACCTAGAAATGTAGTTTTGCAATATTCAATATCAGTTTCAATATTAGAAGTGGCCTATAATGGAATTCATTTTATGACAATTTAAATTAATTAATTCAATTCATTTTTATGACATTGAGTACTTAACTATTATCATGTCGATTACTTTTATATATTATAATTATAAAAATAATTAGATATAATTTAAAATTTTTAACATTAAATCTCTAAAAATCCTAATATATCTACAATTAATACAAGGGTTGTATCTCTCTAACACATACATTTAATATTAATATATTTTATTTATTTTTTTTTTTTTACTAATCATTTTGATTAAATTATACATGTTTAATATATTAAGTAATCAACAAATTAAAAATTGGTTCAGTGTTGAGTATTAATAAAATAATTGTCATATGAGAAGCCAAGAGATGAAACATATACCATTTTTATTATTCAGTAAATTCCAAAATGTTATTATTATTAGTTTTTCATTAACATATTAATGGACACTTCATTTTATTATTTTTCTACAAAACTGTCAGAAAATTCATTTTTCCATAACTATTATAACAGTAATGCCACTGTACATCAAAAGTTATGATGTATGTATGTCAAAAATTTCATAATACTGCTATAGCAGTAATATAATAATTTATTTAAAATGAAAACTATTTTTATTCAAAGTCATTTTTATTAATTTTTTAACAATATATATTTATGTATGTATTAATAATGTTTAATAGTAGTTTTATTAATTTTTTTCTTCTTAAGATTGACAATGCCCATGTCTCCTTGTAATGTATAGGTCATGCAATCTGCTCTTCCATAAGAGATTATAGAAATTATCAGTACTACTATTATTTAGCTGTTCTTACATTACTACTATAGCAGTAATATTGGCCTACTGTCCATCAACATGTTACATATGTTATGATGAAAAAAAAAATATTGCATCATAAGTAAAATTAATATTATTATGTTATAAAGTATATTATTATGTTATAATATATATTATTATATAGTAATCAATTTTATTTCATTAAAAATATGTATAAAGATAATTTATAGAGAAAAAATTATTGTTACAGGTATCCACTATCAAATTATAAATTTGGTACAAAAGAACCTTTATTTGAAAAAGATCCATCAGTACCTGCTAGATTTCAGCGAATGCGTGATGAATTTGAAAAAATTGGCATGCGCCGTAGTGTTGAAGGTGTTTTAATTGTACATAAACATGGATTGCCACATGTATTATTACTGCAATTGGGCACTACATTTTTCAAATTGTAAGAATAAGTATATATCTGATGTTCTATACTATATTAATTTAAAGAAGCAACCAGGTTAAGCAACTTATGCATTGTAGTATCGTTATATGCTCTGGGTAATTTAACCTAGCATAGTTGGGAAAAGTTTGGTGTTGATCGATAAAACTGGTAGTTTCATAAAATTAATATAAATAAATATAATAAATGTATTAGTTTAAAAATGTATCTGTTTAAAACTGAACTAAAATTTAGTTTTATAAAAATAAATTTATAATATATATTTTAATAAGGATTCAAATTATTTGTAAATTTAACTGATTTTAATGGTTTTTTTTTTTATTAATAATTAAGAAATCTTTTTTTAGGCCTGGTGGAGAACTTAATCCTACAGAAGATGAAGTTGAAGGACTCAAACGATTATTAACTGAAGTAACTTTACTGTCCTTATATATATTTAAATTGTAAAACAATTTTTATATTTTTTTGGTTTTTTATTATACTTAGACACTAGGTAGACAGGATGGTGTTCAACCAGAGTGGACAGTTGAGGATACTATTGGAAATTGGTGGCGTCCTAACTTTGAACCTCCAACATACCCATATATACCACCACACATAACTAAACCTAAAGAGCACAAAAGACTTTTCTTAGTTCAGCTTCCTGATAAAGGTAAGATAAATTAATATTAATGAATCAAAACTCTAAAACTTGTAAGTATAAATATAATTAATTATTAGTATTTCTAAGAAGAAAATTGCTATAAGGTATTTTATTTGTCCCCTGAAGGTTTAATTTTAAGTATACAATTTTACATTTTTGGGGCTATATTTCACTAGAAAATTTGGGCATATGTTATTTTTAACTAAACGTGTATATTACATCACCCAAGATGTATGTTAAATTACATTATATTATTTTATATTTCACAGTTTGCAATGGCAACATGATTTGCTGGTTCAAAAAGGATCATCCTGGTTGATTGTAAAACTTCACATACAAGACATGTATTTTTTATTGAGCAGATTGTCTAGGATAAATTCATGATAGGATTTCCTTTTAAGAATATTGTTCTAATCACTAGTTGTATAGTTTACAACTGATTTTTAATCGGCTGGAACTAGATGTCCATTATAGATGGGTTTTAATATTAATTATAAGATTTTCACAAAAAAAAAAAACTCTGTATGAGATATGTATATTATACATGTATTTTCTGTTATATCTAATTATATTAGTCTCATACTTTATTTTTATTTATTTATTTTTGTTTTTTATAAAGAGAGAGAGAGAGAAAGAATCCTTAAAATTTTGAGGATTTAAACATTTTTTTTCGTGAAATGCAGGGTGTCATGTAATTAAATAATGAATACATTTTTGTTTTGAAAAATCATAATTGTAATACTATTTTATTTTATGTAGAAAAAAATATTCAATTGCTGTATTTGAAACAATGCTTAATTTTTTTAAGGTTTTATAATTCTTCCATACATTTGTATATTATTTAAAGAACTAATCCCATATGACATCTTATGAATTTCATTGAAATTTAACTCGATATTGACACTCTGTATTTTTATTTTTTTAAATTTTTATTTATTTTTTTTTGTATACAAATTAATTATTGGTTGGGTTGATTTGATTCGAGTTTTGTTAACGTTCGTCTGTTAATAGGTTGTATAAATATAAAATATATTAGAAATATCAATTTAATTTTATAAAAAGAACGTGGTTTACCAATTTTTTTTTATCTATTGTATGAAATATATGAAGTATTTACATCCCTCATAATAAAAACTTTGGTATTTAGGTTAATACATGACAATAGACTAATTACTTAATTTAAGTGCAAACATCGTTGTGTTCCGTTACTTTTTTATGTCTTATTTCTAGAATGTGATATTTGTGTTAAAAAATTAATGTTATTTTAAATATATAATATAATATGATGGACTATGTTTTAAAATTAAAATGTATAAAAAACCCCTGAAAAGATAAAATTGATTTATATTTCAAAATTGGATAATAAGAATGTTAAGGAAGAGGACGTTTCCTCTTGTCAAAAATCATTGTGTTGGATGTTTCTTACAAGTAGATGGAAATTTTCCTTAATCTACAGTTTTTATTTTAAGAAACATCAACTGATTTATGTTATGTCCTTTGAATGTACAATTGCAATATTCGGTTTAGAATATTAAGAATATATGTTATAACTATCTGAAAGTAAAACTAACACTTATGTTTACTGTGTATATCATTTTTTAAATGGTGAATGATTAATAAATGAAAACAAATATGGTAATATGTATTATTTATGAAACCAAAAATTAATATGTATTAATTGATATCAGTGTATGCTAATAATTGAATGGGGGATTATCAATAAATTATATAAAAATATCTAATTATGTATTCAACATTTGTAATGTTCTAAATAAAATTATTACATTTAAGAATATTTATTTAAATAAACTATTATTCAATTAAAAACTATTATTTCGTTGCGGTCACACTGGCCATTAAAATATTGATATAATACAAATATCATTTATTTATAATATTATTTAGCTATTGTAGGCAAATATGTTTGTTAAAAAAGTGTCATAAACAAATATTATAACTTTAGTAATTTTGCCAGCATCGAAAATAATGTAATTTAATTTCAATATTATATTTATAAGCAACTCTTAATTATTTCAATAAATTCCATTTAAATATACAATATAAGACCTGTTGTACAAAATTGTCATTGAACAATATTTTACATTTGTGCACGTTTGTTTTGATAATGACTGTTTAAAAACAAACATTAAAATGATTGTATATTTTTGTGTAGCCTATATTTGGTGTATTTTGTTTACTCGCAATAGTAAATTTATTTGTAAATTCAATTAGATTATATAGTGAAACTTTCCGTTTTTAAATTTTTTAATTATTTAATTGTTCTTTAGCATTATTTGCTGTGCCGAAAAACTACAAATTGGTGGCAGCACCTTTGTTTGAGCTGTTTGATAATTCTCAAGGATATGGATCTATTATTTCTTCATTGCCTCAAGCTCTCGGAAGGTAAAATTTTTATTTTGTTTCACGTTTTTATAAAAGTTCATTTAACTTATAGACATCTTTTTTTCAGATTCAACTTCATTTATATGTAATTTAGAACTTACCTGTAGGATATTTTGAACGTTTGCTGCCGCCTGTCTATTGTTGATTAGATTTTTCTATGATCAATATATCATTGTAAACTAGATTTCTAATCAGTAAATTGTATAGAATTAAGAAATTGTCTGACCATTTAAAACTATCTACTATCATCACCATATAAAATATTATAATTTACAATTATAAATCGCATAGTAAATTATTATAATGGGTGTTGGTGATTTATAAATTTTAGTTTTATAAATTACTTTTCTACTCATTAATTATATAAGTGTGATCCAAGTATTAAATATTTTTTAAAGAAATATTTCATTTTTTTGTTGGTTAGGTATTTAATTTAGATATGCTCTAACATAAAATAATTTGTATCATTTGTTGTGCATATTAAGTATATAAAGCTATATACTTTATTTATACTATAATTAGTATTATACAATAATGATGTATGTGTCTCGATAATTATATAGAAGAAATTGTTTTTTTTTTTTAAATATTTTTTTTTTTGTTTTCTTCAATAATACACATTATATTTTAAAACCAATATCAACTTTATAGTTTCCAATTTTGTAATCATTTTTTTTTTTTTGTGATTAAATATCTTTTTAACAAATTTGTTATTTTAATTATTGTTTAGGCACTTCATAAATTATTCATACAACCTTAACCTTAGGTTAAAATTTCAACTTGTTATATATTTCGTAATAACATGATATTATATGTTATAAATTTAATATAATGTCTAACAATGTCCCTTAAAAAAAAAATAAAAAAAAAAATAGGCAATTTATTCACATTACCTTAAAATAATTGGATTATATTGTTCTATGGAAATTATATTTAATACATACTCCATTCATTTTTAAATATGTTTGGATTTTGTCGGCTACAATCTAGATTTTCTACAATCAAATCTCATGACGTAACAATTTCCTGTGAACAAGTCGGCAGACCACATTGCTTCTTATATATAAAATAATAGAGTGTATAATATGTACATATATTTAATTTCAACAAAATATAAATTAATTCAGTATTTTAATTTTTTTTCATTACATTAACAAGTATTTTTAACAATCCAACATAATACTAAAACTATCATTTGGAACAAATAAGTTTGGATTGTATCATATAACATAATTTAAAGTATACATAATCTTTTAATTACAGATAATAAATAGTGGTCATGTAATATACTGCACATAAGATAATACTAATTGTTTATAAACATGAACACATACAAGTATACATTTATCGTACATAAAAGTATAATAGAATTGTTAACCAATTTTAATATTAATTAACTACAATGTTTATAAATTAAAATTAGTTAATAAGTTGAATGTATAATTTCCTTTTATAGATAAATTACACAAGTGAATATTTTAGAAACTATTGTACTTGCTTTTCAAGTTTACAGTCTCGTACTTAGTTCATATAGAAGAATAGCTTTAAACGATGACTTGTATATTTTAATATTAATAAATTCCACTATCGTTATTAATATTGTACGTAAATAAATATTGCCATTTTTTTTCAAGTTGCAACATGCCCAATTATAACAAAAATATTTCAATTTTAAATCTCCACAAATATACTCTATTATCTATAATGTTACATACAAAACATGTTTTAACGACTTCCAACCGAAAAATTGTAGCATTTAGACAATTTTGAACACACCAAGTAAAAAATATTCAATGACAAAGTAAAACTAATAATTATTAGGTGGAATAATCTAATAAATACAAATCTCTTTATATCTACAAGCAAAGAAAAAAAAAAATATATATATATATGTTTCTATAACAAAACTAAAGATATAAAATATACTTTTCATAAAATAATAAATTCTTCCTCTCATAAATTTGATACTTTTATCATCAATTTACATTTTATAGTGATATATTGTGTACAATTTTTTTAATTATTTTTAATTACGCAAAATGCAAAGTCTGAAATTAATATTAAGTCTTATGATAGAGAGCGTTCAGTTAAAAAATATAGACAGAGTAAGTTTTTCTTCTAATAAATAGCAATTGAAATAAATTAATTTTATTACAGTAAACTTGATCTTAAACAAAGTTACCAAACCATATATATGTTTTAATGTATTAATATATGTGAATTTAACAATTATTACGTCAATACTCAACTTAATTTAAATATAATACTGTTAATGTTTACATATTTAATATACAAAAAACAGAATCTAATTACTTAATTAGTACAATATAATAATTAACATAATTTTTATCACTGTATCGATATTTACTATTAATTATACAAACTAATTTAATGTAAATAAAAATTATTTTAAAGAGGCAAAATGTGTTTTGTAAAAGGTATATTTACATTAGATCCTTTTCAAAACATACAAGTTTAAGAATATATTTTCAAACTAAATTACTGAAATAATGCAAAAATTGAGTAATATACTTGTTATAATAAAAACCAGACTGGACATTTTAGTTATTAATAATGTTTAAATGAGGACTCAACAATTGTGAATGAAATGCAAGATGAATATTAATATAGTCTAATCAAAGAAACTAGTCAAATAATATTTTTAATGAGTATTTTATAGTTAAAATTGAAATAGAATATGATTGATGAGTGTTTAATCATTAATTTACTATTATTAAATAATTTATAATTAATAGCATATTAGGTTGTTATTAAATTAAGATGATGAATAACAATAATTTCGCCTTAAAACCATGTTAATAAAACTACAACTAATAAAACATGAAGGATTGTGCTCATTTTGCTTGAAGTCTTAAATATGTAAATTTTAAACAACAATATTAAAACTAGAAGTACAACTAATTTATATGAAAAGTAGTGTTACTGGAGTAGTCATTGAGTAGTAAACACCAACCATATTCAATCACAGCCAAATCAGTATGTCATTAATACATTTATATATAACTAACTAATGCAATTATTAGTTTGTAGTAGACATTACTTTAAACATATCAGTTTCTACAACTAATGCAATTATTAGTTTATAGTAGACATTACTTTAAACATATCAGTTTCTACAACTAATGCAATTATTAGTTTATAGTAGACATTACTTTAAACATACCATCAGTTTCTACGGTAGGTGTGGCCATCTCATCTATTACCTGTATTGTTGTTATTTTGTTCGAAATAGATGTAGTTTTTTTTGTTGGAGTATCATATGGCACATAAATGCGTAGTACATCAGGTTGTGGGCTCACACATGTCACATCCGATTCATCATCATTTTGTATACTTTGGGGAGATATGGTTGTTGTAGCTGCGGACGTTACACTAGTATCCAGCAACGATCTTCTTGAACTGTCTCCAACAATTGAACTCACATCATCCATACTGTTTTTACCATTTGTAGTAATTGAACCTACAAACATTTTAACACATTTTAAATATTTAAATTAAATTCTAATCATTTATATTTTGCACTCAATTTAACTCGGATTTAATACTATTGTTATTAATAATACTCTAGCTTTTTTAAAATTCATAACAAAAGACATATTTAGTAAAACAAGTTTTAAATTTTATCTTACTCACCTTAAATAAATATAACGATTATTGAAATTTACAAACCAATTTTTATATAAACATTTTTACGTGCAACACAGTATTTATTCATAGATTATACATGACTACACGTGGCATACATATCTAATAATTAAAAAAAAAAAATGTGCTTTTATAATTAATATCATAATATTGGATTTTCTAACAAGACCAATTTTATGCTGTGAATGTATGTTTATAAATTTATTTTATAGTACACAAATTGAAGAATGTGTCAACAAAACATAAAAAAAATAAAAAAGGAAAATAAGATGCTTTAATTGTCAATAAATTAAAATGCAATAGTGAACACACTTTTACATGCTTGTAAAATTTAACAAACAAAAATAACTTTTATTTATATAATATTTTAATTTATAAATTATAAATAAATAAGAAATGTTTCAATAAAAACCTATAAGAAATAAAAAAAAAATTGTTTGTTGTATAATTATAAATGAGAAGAAACAACTATTTAAAGCTCAATGAAAATTAATTTATTACTTAATTATTTATTGATTTCATTAATTTTCATTTCGATAACACATTAGGTTCATTAATTTAAAATTAGAAGAAAAATATTGACAACAATTGTATAAAGAGCAATATTTTTCAAAGAAACATTTCTGGAATTTTTTTAGATTACTTGACATATATTATATATACATTGAACAAGACTAATAAGTAATAACACATTTGTATACAATATTTATTTTAATATATATTAATTTCAAACTAAAAATAACAAAAACTATATAGTTATAAAACAAAATATAACAATTATAACTTTCATAAAAAAAAATAAATAAATAAAAATATTTATAAATTTATAATATAAATAAATAAAAAATAATATCTTAAAAATGTCTACACATAAATAACTATCACAACATTTTGATGCCATTTTAAAAAGACAATTTACTTAAATAAATGTAAGATTGTAGTTTGTTTTATACAACATCCTTACTGTATACCAATTATATTATGATTTGTGCATTAAAATGAAATGGAAGACTAGTTTCTATAGACACCAAAGTTTAAATATATCATCAGGCAAGTGTTCACAATCTAGTCCACTCACCTTGGCATTGAGAATCCTGTTCAGGTGAACTATTAATTCCATCATTATTTATTGGTTTTCTTATTTTTTCCGCTCCATTGGTCTGAGGCTTAAATATATAAAATGTCATTAAAAATTATTATTACACTCTAATTATTAATTTTAAACTGTAATTATGAATAATAGAAAATGTTAGCTTAATTACTTTTCTAATAGGAATATCATCAGGATTAAATATTCCAAGTTCCCTTTTTAACTCTTCATTAGGAGATGGTGGACCAGCTTTGTCCAGTTTATTTTTTTTTAATTCAACAAGACACTCTTGAAGTTTTATAATGGTTAAATCTGCTGAATGCTGATAATTTTGTTCCAATTTTACCTATGTAAACAAAATAGGGTGTTATATTATTTAACAATGAAGCAAATATATATTAAAATAATAAATTGATACATAAATTCAAATTAGATTATTATGAAGCCAATTTCAAAAAATCTATTTATTATAAAGAAAATATTTTAAAAAAAAAAAAACATAATTTTTTATGTATAATACACTATTGTCTTAATTCCAATTTTATTTTTCTTATATTAATTAGTAAAAACTATTGTACAGTAATAAAAGCTAGAAAAAGGCAAATGTTTACATAAATTGTATAATTTAAATTGAACATATTATATACACAGATACACTAAACATATGATAATTAAATAATAAAACTATATTAACCATAATACCACAAGTTGTATGTTGTAACTTACCTGCAAAAAGTTAAGTATATCATCCATTCCTAAGGCATACAACTGATTGCGATGTAGTTTTAACAAGCAATATGCCATAGCAGATAATATTTTGTCACCTTCTAGTAAAAATATATCCCACACTCTTAAAGTCAACTTGAATGGTATCTAAACAATAGACACACATACTTTATCCTTAATAAATGTTACTAATGTATAAAATTATTAACATTTATAAATTACTTATTAATACTTACTCTATCTAAAAAACATTGAAAAAACCATTTTAGAGTGTATAATCCAGTTTCAACTCCATTTTTATCTAAATGTCTTTTTAACTTTGGTAATAATTTATTCATTATTTTATCATGATGATTTTGAAACCGTATCAATTTAGGAAAACCGGGAATAAAAAACCCTGAAATACATTAATTAAAAAGTTTACTTAATTAAGTATTTATAAGTTACTTATATATTAAATAATTTTCAAATTCTTGAAGTTCAAGGGAAACAAAATTTTATTTAAAAATTCAAGATGTTGATTTAAAATATAAGAAAATTTAGGTGAAAAATATTTGTTTTCAAAATTACTGAAATATTAAGACATTTACATTCATAAGTTATTAAAAAGTGTCAGTATTTATATTCGAACTTACCATGCATATTATACAAGGCATCAGAAATAAGAGTAGACAATGCCCAGAAAGCTTGATCTTCATTTAGATACATCAACAGCAAAGCCGCAATTTGTGACATGCCCTGTGTATATCCGATATCTGAATTATACATACTATATGCTGACAATATGTTGAATAGTTCTTGTTGTTTAAGATTGTAACGTTTTCGAAAGTATATATGTTCTCGATATGTTCTATTGACATCTAGATCAATTTGTCTTACATCTGGTGAATGTTCCCAAGCCAACTCACACATTTGCTATACAAAAAATATATTTAATAATATTTATACTATAATATTATAATACATCATCTAAATCAATAGATTATAGCAATATTTAAAAGTTTATAAAAAGTGCAATAGGAAAAAAGTGAAGAATTATATTTATGTTATCTATCAAACGTACGTTTTGTATTAGCAAATTACCAAATTATAACAAAATACCCGAGACAATTCTAGATTTAACAAATTGATATACACTGTTAATACTTGTGTGATATTACCGTGCCACCAAGTATAAAAATATTGTTTACACAATTTGTGACTTGTGGTAAATAAATGACATTCAAATTTGATTTGCCTCTACATTATTAAAATAGTACCATAAATACGTATTTAATTACTGTAAACTCGATTGATATTTAATAAAAAAAAAATCGTATAATATAAACGAATGTCATTGTTGGTGGCAGGGCAATAATAATACACAAGTATATTATTATAGGATAAAATAAAATAAATTCTAAAATATATAATTACTTTATATTTATTTTTTTGATCATCAGTAAGTTGATCAACACGCAATAGTTTCGCCCATACTTGAGATCGTAATGAATTTGGAATGCCTTTGTAAACACGTCTTTTGAGTTTCTCTGGAGAAATCTTGTTCCAATTCTGTATCATTTTTGCCCATTTTTGCGCTCTGACTAATTCCGTTTTTATTTCTTGTGGATCTTGTATTTTCAATTTTGACTTATCACTATAAAATAAACTATTTGAATAATAATAATAATAAAGCAATTTATTGTATACCATATGAAGCCAAATCTGTCGAGCTTATGATAGTCATTGAAAGCCGGATCATCAACAGGGTCTATAATCGTCCCATCTCCGGGTCCATTCTTGTACAAATCAACTATTCTTTCTCTCTCCTCGTATACCTTATCAGCTATCTCGTCCTCATTCATCACACCGACAAACGGTTCACATGGCCGTTAGGCACTGTTCGACTAATGTTGTCTGTCTTCTGCTCAATAACAACAAAACAACAGGGCTGCATTACAGAAAAAACGTTTTTCACCAACAGCAACAACAATAAAAATAACGAAAACTGTATATAAAATATTGTACAATTGTCCACCATGTACCTAGGAGACAGATTGCAGATGTCAGCATTTCGCTATGTAGGCCATGGTGTCGACTGTGTATCCGCAAAAAAAAAAAAAAAAAAAACTGTCCAATACTGAACAACGCAAACTCATAGGGACCGACGGAAATGTCACGCAACCCGAACGAACCTACGCTCTCCGCACTACAGTGTACGATACCTACCGCAATGATTTAAATTTTTTTCTCGATATTCCTCTTTTAATGCACCCGTGCGTGCATATGTGTATACTTAAATAGAATATTAAAATATTAAATATATATATATGTATTACTCCTACATTCTGCCCGTAAGAAATTTCAATTTTTTCGTTCGATTTATTTTGTTTACCAAATAACCGAGAACCGGCTCTATGTTCACACCGGTGTGCTGCGTAAGTCGCTAATTCCGTCGCTAATATTCGATCGTCCACATATTTGATATACGTAAACACAACTGCAAATAGAAATAATATGCCGTTCAAACGGGCCGGCGACGAAATATTATTATATCAATAACGTGGTGCGTAAACACGATCCCCTGAAAAAGAATCGTTTCCACCGGTAATCGTTCCCGAAATTGACGAGGTAAATCGCTTTTCTATTACTTAAAAATAATTTTTTTTTGTCCATTGCGTTATTTCTCGGCGTATGAACGGAGGAGTCGCCTCGACATTTCTTTCTGTTTTTTCTTTTCTTTTCTTGTTTATGTTTTTAAGGGTGTACGTGTCTCCGGTATATAATATCGTAAATCAATTTGCTATTTTTTTTTTTTTTTTGGTCATTTGGCTTGCAATAAGATTGATTACTCGAAATGACTTGCAATCAAAAATCGTACTTTAGTGCAGCGTTATTGAATTTGCACGGCGGTTTCACGGATTCGTTACCTGGCCGAGAAGAACAAATTGAGTATTTGAAATGTTTCTTGGAGAAACACGTAAAGGACAATGTTTCCACGTCCATGTATATATCCGGTCCGCCGGGTACCGGAAAGACTGTAACGTTGCACTCATTATTTGTTAGCAATTTAGTTACCAAGAATTTCATTTTAGTGTATGTAAATTGCAGTATGATTAAATCCGCAAACTGTGTGTATGCTAAAATTACCAAAATATTGGAACTCGGTAATAGTGCACAAAGAGAATGTGTAGTAGCCATTGAGCAATACTTGAAGAGTAAGCACAAGTCTGTTCTTTTAGTACTGGATGAAATCGATCAGTTGTCATGTAAAAATCAGTCGATATTGTATAAAATATTTGAATGGCCGACAATTCCACAATCAAAAATAGTTGTTATAGGCATTGCCAACTCTTTAGATCTCACCGATCGATTGTTACCGATGTTAAAAACCAAAGTGTCCTTACAACCAGAACTACTTAATTTTCCGCCTTATACAAAAACGGAATTAACCAATATCATAACTCATAGATTAGAAAATACAGGGATCACAGAAGTATTTCATCCTAATGCAATCCAGTTGTTGGCTGCCAAAATTGCGTCTTTTCGAGGTGATGTGCGTTATGCGTTAGACGTTACCAGACGCGTTATAGAGTTAGCAGATGAAAAAATTGATAAAAAAATAGAAATGAATGATGTCATGTCTGTGTTAAATAATGTCTATTCCACTTCTGATGCACTTGATAACGAAAATTCTGAAAACTTCCCGATACAACAAGAATTAGTAGTGTGTGCATTATTGTTGCTGTTGTCTTCGAACAAAAAAAATCAAATAATTACCATCGGAAAAGTATTTGATGTATTTAAAAAAATTTGTACAAAAAGAAACATTCAAGTAAGAGATCTAAGTGAATTTATAACAATGTGCTCATTAATCGAAACCAGAGGTATAATTAAAATTCAAGGACAGAGTGTCAATAGACTGTCTAAAATAATATTACTTTGGGATAAAAATGAAGTAAATGATGTTCTACATGACAAACAACTTTTGGTGGATATATTAAATGATAAATCACTTTTAATATGATAAATGTATATATAAATATTATTATTAAAATGTATCGATGCATGTTGAAAGCACTTTTATTTTCATTTTCACATTTTATTTTTTTTATCATATTTGTAAATCTATTATAAATTAAGAAAATAATTGTATTTAGTACTGTGATAAACAATCAAATCTGATATAATACATGCCATTCAATTAAATATTTTAAAATAAATGTATGTTTACAATTTACTTATTGCTTATTGTTTTCTTCTATATATACCTTTATTGATTTTTTTTTATTCCGGTTAATTATTCTTTTTATTTATTTAAAAATTTTTTATGAAATGTCAATTATTAGTATAAAAAATTTGAATAGTTTACTTTTGTTCCTGTAATTGTTAATAATTTCAATTGAACTCTGTTTGCTAATTTAGTAAGTGGAATTAATATGTCCTTAGTAACATACCATCATTTATAACTATTGACCGACTAAACTTTCAATATTTAAATATGTACTTATAAACAATATAAGCAAGTCGTGCGTACAATAATTAATAATTATATTCATATTCATTTAAAATATTTAATACGCAGTAATGATTTTTTACAAATTATTATTTCATTTTAGATTATTAATGGCTTCAAGTAGGTCATAAATTTTATTCATCAAGATTATAATTTAATTGCAATGCATTTTGATTTGGTTCATCATAAAATGTGTATATAGCTTATATGTGAGACAAATGAAATAATTATTTGTATATTTTTGTTTAGCATAATGATGGCGTACAAGAGGTATGTGTCTCCAGTTAGCCCATCTGTGTATCCACACTTGACATTATTATTGCTCAGCATTGGTGTGTTTTTTACTGCATGGTTTTTCGTTTACGAAGTCACTGGTACAAAATACACTAGAAATTTGAAAAAAGAACTGACCATATCATTTGTTGCCGCTCTGTTTACTGGTTTTGGTTTATTGTTCCTATTGCTATGGGTTGGAATATATGTATAATTTTTTTTTTTTTGCAAAAATTTAAAATATTTATTAAAGACATTACTTTCAGATATTATAATCTACTGTAAACCATACATATTATTTAATGTCCAAAATATGGTTGGACGCATGAAAAAAAAAATATGTATCTGTCATCAATTGAAATTATTACTTTCTACATAAACCATTTTTCGTTTTTAAGAATATAATAAATGTATAATTATTAATTTATTGTTTTATCTATTATTGACATGCTACTGCAACAACCTACATGCAAGCTAAGATCTTATAAAATTGTTATTTTCGGGAATATCCTTTATTTCTATTACTTATTCTCTGGGCTTTAGTATTATATTACACGTACAAGTAAATAAGAAAAAAATTATATTTTACTTATTAAAATGTTTCAATTTTTTAATTTACAATTTGAAGTAACTTGGTTTATTTCCCTATAGGTTCTACTGAAATTATAATTAAGTGAAATGTATGGATTTATATATTTGTTTATTTAAGAGAACGGTTATAGAAATGAATACTGAAAGAAGGAGACCAAAGAAAAAGTGGTTAAATGCAATTGAGTTAGATATGAGGGCTGCTGGTGTGTGCATGAAAGATGTGAGAGATAGCATAAAGGGGAGATTTAAAACAAAGGTAGCTGATCCTAAATAGTTGGAATAGAGGTGAGGGAGAAAAAGAAGATGTATTTGTATTATTTTTCTTTTACAATAAATATTACACATAAATACATAATTATGAGTTATAAAGCATAAATAATCTGTAACAATAGTATTCAAATAATACAAAATTATCTTGATAGTTTTATTTTACAAACTAAATTTTAAAATAAGATGTTAATTTAATAGAAAATGATTATGTAAAATCATTTGGCAAAAGCATTTTAAAATAAATGAAGTTTTATCAAATAGAATATAAGTAATAATTTCTTTAAATCTTATTTAATAAATTCATTATTGATTTGTATACAGAAATAAAACAAGATAGAATTTAACAAAATTTGATCTCTTTTCTTTAAATGTTTCATTACTTTATACCGAATTGTTCGAAGCATAATTTGTAGATGAAATACATACTAATCAATTTGTAAAATTCTTTTTTTTTAATCATTTATACATTGAACTTACATAAATTAAAAGCAACTTAATTAAAATGATTTTTGAAAGTTTTATTAACTAAAAAAATAATGTATTTAATAATGATAAGTGATTACAATTATTATAATTGTACTTACATTCTGATTCATAGTATCTTAGTCATAATTTCTTGTAGAAGTTTTCATAATGATAAAATAATTAATAATGTAAATTCTATAAAAACTGCAAGAATATACTAATACAAAATTTATAATAAGTGTGATTCAAGTATTTTATAAAAAATTTTAAATATGTATATATATATATATATATATATATATATATATACATATATGTATAATAATAATAATAATACACTTATATGTATATATTACAATAATAAATTGTATGAAAATAAAATTATTTGACAGATAAAATTTAAAATTCTGCTAACAAATATTTACTGCATTATTTCATATTTATATTATATAGATAATAGTGGTTTTTTCTATAGTGGTACAAAAATAATAGAAGTATACAAGTACACATACTACAAAAGTTATTTTATCACTATAACCTATAATATTTATAGAAACAAATATCTTGTTTTATAGTATTATATTGTATAATTCTACTTTTTAAATTAAGCTACAAGTCCAGCCTTATGCCTGCATCGTTGCATTAAAGCTCGCAACATAAATTGCTTACGTGAAAGTGAGCGTACTTGTTTCAGAAAAACTTCAAGATCAATCACACCTCTCCGTAATGCTTCTCCCATATAGTAAATTGCATCTTCAGTGGCAGCTTCTTCAGAGAATGCATTTAATATTCTATAACAATAAAATTATTAGAAATTCGCATTATAAACAATTAAACCTAATATTGGAAAATATTTCTTTTTAAATATATTAAGTAGAGAATAATTCTTAAAGAATTTTCAATTACTTTCAATATTTTTGTTTACATTTTCACATTCAATTAAATTTAACAACTAGACTTATTAAATGCTAATTATTTTGACATATTTAAAAAAATATATGTTATATTATCTAATATTTTAATCACTTAACAACTATAATTAATTTATTAATAGTTTAAATAATATTAAATATTAATATATTAATAGATTATTTATAGATTTTAGAAAAACAAACAAAATGTAAACTCGTATAAATTTGTTTTAATATTATAAACATATAGTTTATGTATTTACTGTTTATAGAGTGGTGCAGTTGTTGTTACAGCATCATCGATATCAATATTATCTTCTTTGGACAATTTAGAAATAGCCATTTCAAGTTCTAATTCTTTATCACGCAAAACTTGAATATTTTGTTCTAGTTCAGCCTGAAATAAAATAAATTGGATTAAACTAAATTAAAATATATATATATATATATGTTTTTGTATACCTTTTCTTTATTGAGACTTATCAGAATAGAGTCTAATTTAGATTTTCCCAAAGATAATTCTCGTTGAGACTGTTGCAATATATCTAATTCGGCTTTATTTTGGGCCATTTGTTCATTAAAACGCCTACGAACTTTATCCTCAATAGCAGATAACAAAGACGCTTTAATATGTTCTTCAGTTATTGTACCACCATCACTCAACTATACGTGAAATTTACATATAAAATAATATTTAGTATATAAAAACAAATATTATCTTACCCCTGTTGTGGTATTTGGGGAAGTACCAATAGCTGATGGGTAAGGAGGATATTCTGGTCTAATTGGTGCAGACTGCTGAGAGTAAGCACAATTTTGTGAAGAATTTTGAGTCGGATATGGTGGAGTATAAGATGAAAAATTTGATGTATTTGCTGAACCTGTTGGATACGAAGAGGGTGTAGGAAATTGATTATTATACAAGGGATAAGGAGCATTAGAATTTCCATGGTATGTTGTAGGATTTGAAGCAGTAGTCGATGGCGTTGGTATTGAAGGATATGGTAGCATTACATTTGAAGCAGCATTACTGTATGCTAATTTTATATGAAAAAAAAATAAAATAAAACTTATCAATATTTACATCATTTTACAAATTGCAATATAATATTTATGAAAATTACATGTAAACTAAACTTACGCAATTGTGTAGGGTAAACAACAGGGTTCACAGGTTGTTCAGTTCGAGTAACAGAATAAACAGGAGGCACTTCCGAGAATGTACCTATCATTAATCCAATTAATTCAAGAAGATTGGACGTAGTCTAAAATAGTAACATTCATACGTAATTAAAATTTATTACGAATTAGTAATTATTTAATGTGTTACCGGAGTCCAATTATGTAAATATGGTAAATAAATTTTTCCATTGTGATCAACATACATTGACATTTTAATTCGCATATCCAGTGTAGGTTTCACATAACAGATTGGAGCATTATGTGGATGTGTATCCATAAGCCAAATACAAATTGGAATGTGATAAGTAACGCCTTAAAATACGACACAAGTAATAAATTATTTTTCAAAGCAACACTACATATTACATTTAAAATCACCTTTAAAAGTCACTGGAATAGTTCCACTCAAATTAACTAATTTCTTTTCAATCCTATTTGAAAATACTGTTAACAGAATAAAATGATTTAATACACATTGGTAACGTGTAATACATACTATTAGAAATTCATGCGAACGATACAAATAACTTACAAAATGTTTCAAAATTACAAATGAGTCCGTGGTAATAATTTAATGTTTTTATTATTTCCTTCTTGGTTTGTTCTGGAAATTTATACTGAAATAAAAAGCAAATTAAAACATATAAAATTGTATTATTACTATACAAGATTTGAGTTGGTAAAGGTAGAGTGAGCAGATAATTTGATAAATTCCATGGTTAAAAGTAAGCTCTTTCACGCATGTAGGCTGAGTCACCTAAATGATGGCTAAACATTCTATTATTGTTACCTAAGCTAGTTTAACAGCCGTGTGAAGGCACAATAAGGGCGAGTCTATAACAAAATTACACAAACAAGTTTTTATCAATACACTGGTTACTTTTAACTTGAATGAAGTATAACAATATTTATTATGGCTACTATATACGTGATATACTACATCAAATTTGAATATTTTTTACACCGTATTAGCCCACAAAATTACATTATATATTTGATTGTAATAATAAATCAAATATTGATAGGTAACAATGAATAATAATTACGAAAATTATCGAAGTTAAAATCAGGAGTCCTTACTTAAAATCTTTTTCTACTGCTATGATTTACAATTGTTTTAAAATTGTAAATAATAATACAATAGAAGTTAATTTTTAACGCATTATATTTTACTTACCATAGTTAAATATGATTTTATACGACTTTCTTCAACTCGTATCATTTTTAATTTATATCTCTGAAACATATTAATATAACATGTCAATATTAAAATCATAAATAAATACAAATTAATCTCAGTTATTTAATAAATTAAAAAATAATAAAGTCGACGAATATTTAAAATATATTGAGACAATAAGACCACTGGCATGCAAACAATAGTTAACTACTGAAATAATTTATCAAATAAACATAAAATGATTAAATTATAAAACGAGATAATTGTACTATATTGAAAAATAATTTTAATAAGCAATAAAACTAACTCTCTTTCAGATACGTGCAACAATAAACTCAAGTCGGTAAACTTAGTGTTTTCACCAATACTTCAGTAACAAACAGAACTAAAATTATATCAATTACAAATGACTAATGAAATAAAAAAAAAAAATGTAAACCATAAAATAAAAACCTAATTACTATTTTTTCTTATAATGTATTGTTCTGCGGTTATCAATAAGTCAGCAAAGCCATAGATTATGCGTATAGGGAAAACATTTTTTACTATAGTCAGAAAATAATATTATCTGCAAATGTGATCATACTGTAATCAGCAATAATGTTCAATGCTCTTATATACCTAACCTAAAACTAATGTATTTTTTTTTATTAATCCATGACAATATCGTAAAACCACAACCATATTTTGCATTTATTTTGGTCTTAATTATGTGCCCCATTACCATTTATCATAAATAACAAAACTATTATACACGAATAAAGATATTTTAATGAGTATGTACAATTTTAATTATTTAATAAGAATGTATTACTCAATTATAGCAAATCAAAAATAGCATTTTGACCTGAGAATCGGACGATTCAATATTCAATAAAACTAAACTAACACAAGCAATCGTTATGGTTTATTATACATCTTAATTCGTGATACTTTTCAATGCAATAACTACCGGTTCACCAACGGTCACTCGTAACATGGAACTAACTTATTACTTATATATATATACAATTACGGACATTTATATTTACATACACAGTCAAACGCTCATAAATCAAATATTTATTTTAATTCTTCAAGAATTTGTATGCTGTAAAATATTTCATGAATACGTGTATTATTGTCATATTAATTTTTTAATAAAACAAGTATTTAAATATTCAATTTTAACAAAATGTTATCTGATGGTATTTCTACTTACAAATACAAAACTTCCATAATTATTAAGTTCTAATATTTATAATTATGATCAATAAAATTAATAATTATAAAACTAAATTCAATTTAATTTTAAAATAAAAATATTAAATTGAATATAATACAGTAATTTTTAAATATTTATTTTATACAAAAAAGTAATTTTAAATATATATATATTATGGTTTACATTCATAGTGATATGTGTCTAAAGATCTTAGGTCTCTCCAAGTTGGTGGGTATGCGTTAAGCAATCGATTACCGCATACTTTACATACAGAATTAAATAATGTCATATAACTATTGAGCCAAGTCTGAAAATAAAAATTCACATTAATGTTAATATATCTATATAATACATTATTGTACAAAATTACCATGAAAGATCGAACTGATAGATCAGGCAATGTTGGAGAAGAAAAATGTAACATAGCCGCATTAGCATGATCAGTTATTTTACGGAAAACATAATATCTTGATTCCTGCCAAAGCTCTTGTTGTAAACTATTAGGGTTTATGGGCTCATTGAATCCTTTTACGATAACCCATTCAATCATAACTCCTTTAAATGATATAATAGCTTGTAAAACTCTACTTAAACCAACCTAAAATAAGAAAATTAATATAACTTTTATTCAAATTAACTAACGAATAATGTTTATCACCATGTCATTCAATTGAAAATTTTTTTTTTAAATTATTATTGTAAAATAATTTAAAAATAATATATTTTGAAAATAAATTACCAACAGAACAACATTAGATGCACATGGTCTGGTTATTGTTATATTCATATCGGGAAACATTCTATCAATATTAGTAAACAATCCATCTACAGCTCTGTAAATATATTTTAAAACAGTATTCAAGCAAACATCAATTATCATTAATTATAAAAATACCTGAGCACTTACTGTGGTGATATATTATGCAAGCTAGACTGTTGTCGCTTTTTTTTATTTGTACTGGAATTATAATATGATTTTTTTAGCGAATTTTGACTTAAAATTTGTATGGCATTAGAACTAAATTTATGCACCTGAAATCATACATCTCATTAGTAATATTTAATGATATACTGTCAAAAACGTCTAGTCCCCAATACTTTGTCCAGCCATTTATGAGAAGACACTAAAGGTGTGTATAACGCTTGCCGATCTGATGTACTTTCTTGTGTTAAAAATGATGTATTGTATAATAACATGGCACCAGGAGGACTGGACAAAGAACCAACAACTTGTTCGAGATCCCTAAAAATAAAATATACTTATAATCATTACCTAAATTAAATATATATTATACATATTTTTAACAATTATAATTCGTTATTAATATTACCTCATGTGGTGTCCAAGTTTTCCAACCATCTCATTCATAGAATACATATAACGATTATCTTTTGAATCTGTCTGATTTCCATCTTCTTTTATTCCTTCGCCAATCTCAATAATAAGCTGCATTAATTCTAATCTTAGAGTCCTCACAGTGTTTAGGGCGACTTGCATAGGATTCAACTCCATATTATATTTTTCAGTGTGTCAAATACGTCATAGGCTAATAGAGAAAACGGTATAATTTCTTTTATACCCTTTTTTATAATAATTACGTTCGTAAAAAGCGAAAATCAAAAAAAAAAAATAATTTACGTTTTACCAGGTAGTAAGTGTTGTGATAAGATCGGTATGGTTTGAGATATATGTAGATATGATATCGTGGTTAGTGAGATGAATATAGATATCATTTCAGTCGAAAATTAGTTCAACAAATGCTTCCTTTTTCAGTGTGTCCTGGTATGAAAAACATAAATACATACGACTGAATTTTATCGCAATGCGATAAAAAGTAATGTTAAATGCCTCGCCGCCCTAGGGCGAATGACTGAAGATTGAGTGACACAAATTTTGTACAGACGAGATGGGGAACGCCACCTTTATATTATTTTATGATACAGATTAGATGAATTCATCTAATTTGTGGTATGGACATTTAGACACGATAGTGGCACCTTTATTAGACATCTAATAACTACGGCGCACTTTTTACGACAAAATATATATTTCAACATTTAACGAATTAAAAAGCATGAATGTTTAAAAAAAACATCCACATTTACTTTAAATAGGTTTTACTTAATTTTTTTTTTTAGAGCAATTTACTTTATTTTTACAAGAGTTTAACATCTGCCCACAAAATATGTAAATAAAGCAAAAAAAAAAAAAATGTTTAAAACAAAAATCAAACAAATATTAGTGCCAAATGACAAATAATGTTACATACAATATTGTGTTCAATTAAAAATGAACTTCTTTATTGAATGTAGCATACGAATGACTAGTACAACATACATTTTGTATTAATTTAATATTTAATACAGTAAATAATTTATCAATTAAATGAATAAGTATTAATTATTTGTGTATTAAAAAAAATATAAAGCGCATATATCACTTAATTTACCATAACTGTTTAATTATAATTAATATTAATTAAGATAAGGTTAATAATATGTGTATAGAAATATAATATTAATAAATATTAAGGTATTGTTTTTATTAATAATTGAAATAAACAAAATTGTGGATTACATTTTTAGATTATTGTAAAAAAAAAAAACTAAGACATTTCTTTTTGTAATTTTTAATTTATCACAAACTGTAATAATTTATAAATCATTTATTTTACTAAAGATTTTATAAATCTATAGATAAGTGTATATATATATATATATTATGTTACACACTAAAAAACACTATTTCAACATTTTTTTTTTATACAATTTTAAATAATATTACAATACAAACTAATAATATGTAGCACATTTATGGCCAAGAAGGTTTTTCTTCTTCTTTCACCATTCCACCATATAAAGCACTCCTATCCCTAAATAGGGTCATTCTTTCTGTTTCTTTATCATCCAAGAATTTTCCAAATAGTGCGCCAATTGTTATTGGGATCGCTATGACGAAATAATCCCAGGTTAATCCAAATAATGCATGTTTAGGTGCCATTGTAGAATGTATCTACAAAATATATATTTTATAAATTAGATCACATCATATGTATTTTAAGTAATACAATAAAATTGAAGTAACAAATTTTATATAAATACAAGTAATATTTATACTATTTCATAAATGTATGCCATAAAGAAAAATTGAATTTGTCAAAACAATGATTGAATAAAGGCATTAGATTTCTACATAGAAAGATGTGTTATAAAAGAGCCAATATTCTTTTTTTTGTCATAAAAAATTTAAAAAAAAAAACCAAATCTAATTACAAAAAAAAAATAATAATAATAGGTTCATTATGATTTAATATAACGAAAATTGTCATATTACTGCAGGGATAGAATTTATCAATCACATAAAACAATATTAGTTTAATGAAAATAACACATATCGTCTTAACTAGGATAACAGATACTATTATGAAAAAAAAATGTTAAAAAAGTCTGATCAATTAATGTCAATAAATATCTACCAAACAATTATCTTATCAACATATTAAGAATTGATGTTTTTAAATAGGCAAGTGTTACAAAATATGTACAATGAATTTTGTAAATATAAATAATAAATCTAAGTTCAAATATACGTTACTTTAAGACTCTTTATTTAGTGATTGTTTCCACTTTATTGTGTGCGAGTAATCCGCATAAATTGCATAAAGCGAAGCAACAGGAAACGTTACGGACCAAACGTTACGTTTAATATGGTACCACACACGACTAAATGCCATTTACCTGAAATAAATTCGTCGTTTGTCGTAAAAATTATTTTTATTAAATAGGTACGAATAATAATGTATCAGAATTATTGACTTACAAAAGAACTACAATTATTGTAGAACATTTGCGTAATAACTCGAAATTTATATAGGTATAACGTCTCGCGCACTCTTTTTGCCTCTTGGCTGTTCAGTCGACCTTGTAAATAAATTGATTATGGTGTATTAGTGATAATAGGCTGCTGGTACACACAAGGATCTTACAACAGGAGGTTATAAATTCTTTCAAATAATGCGCGCTTAAACGTAATTTAAATATATATTGTACAAAATATGTATTAATGTATATTGTATAATTTAATAATAAATATGTATTTGCGTGTACAGGAAAATTCTTAGTGAATAAATATCAAAACAATCGTATTTCTTAACTATGTCGCCTATATTTAAAAATGAATGAGCGACTCCGAGTTTTTAAATCTCAATATAAGTGCATACGATATATCCGTAGTAACATATAATAATGATGATGATGATGAAAAAATTAATTTGTGCGTAAATATAATATTTATATATGTATTTTAAAATATAATGAATTAACGAACCGCACCCAATAAGTAGGTAGAAAAGGCCGCATCTTTTTAAATACTAAAAGTAGAAAGTATTCTTTGCAAGGACAATATCAAAGTGTAGTTTTATGCGCAGCAATATTTAGATCAACACTAGCGTATGATTATGAGGTATGATGAACTGTAACAAACCAAACGGAGCACAAGAAAATGTTATCGTTTGAGAAGAGAACACTATATGAATTATCTGCAGACGATCAGTGTTACATTAATTACATTAATCGTCTAGCTGAATCTAGCTGGGATGATGGCGAAAATAAAAGGCAGATAAATCCAGGAATATAACAGCAGCGAATTTTGTGAAAGTGCAGAGAATCCAAAGCAGGTCGTGTGTGATAAAAAGACCTGATATAACGAGCCCATATCGGAGCAGCAATATGGAGTGTGGAGACCTTTTGGAAAAAGACCGAGAGGACGGATTAAGGAAACGATGGATGAGGCGAAACAAGACCGCGGGAGAAGTTACGTATTAAAACATTTAATAGTTAAAGTACGTATTGTTCAATTTGTACCTCAGAACCAGATGAGCGTAAGTTGAAAAGTAACGATTTTCAGATTATTACATTTTTGGCACGTATAATCTGTTTTCCATTGAATCATAGTGATAAAAGTTCATTAAAAAAAAAAATATATATATATATAACCTTAAATATATTTCATTATATATAATTAAATTTTGTGTATTTTCTATATATATTATAATAACTGCACTACATGTACGTAATAATAAGGTATTAGATCATATCATGTGTAATATTATATTATGCGTAGGCAACCACATAATATCAGCTATCTACTATACAAGATGGTCAATTTTCTGGAACGGCACTATGGTGTAGCCCGTGTGTGTGCATAATGTATAACTATATGTATATTACATCATCTTAACAATATTATGTAATAATAGCTATTCGACACTCGAAATTAGTTTTCCTTTCAATTTATCGCACTCGATCTCACTATATATTATATTAAACGAAAAGTGTTGTTTATTACCGTACGGCTGAATAGAGAATTGTTATTCGCCCTATATATAAATGGCCAACTTGGTTCGGTAGCTACGGTATATTAACGTAACACACATCATACGCACACATCTATTATTTCTTATATGCGTAACAAATCTATAAAATATAATTAATAATTAATCAATCGTATTTGTACATAATATATATATATATATACTGTTTATGAATGTCACAATTATCGAATGACTACCATTATACTATGGCTACATCATAATAACATTATAATTATATATAATATGCTTTATGATTATAGATGTATTTAAATTATAATATTATAATTTATTAGGTACGTAATTAAAACAGAATAAAATACCTATGCGTTTACATGTCATAATTCAAAACACTACTATTGTAAATAAAATTCATTTGTTGTAGGTATATTTATATTGGTATATTTATTTATTTTATACGTTTTATGTACTGGATATATTTATTTATTACATATTATATCACATTCAAAATCAAACTCTTCTATTATATTATACGTTCCTATTAAGGAATTAAATATTTACGTTTTTTAGGCTATAAATGTTTACATCATATATAGGTTTTTGTTTGCGTCCTTATTGAAATTGTAAAAAATACCATTAATATTATGAATTATGACTATTGTGATTATATTCAAATATAAGTAGGTACCTACATAGATATAATAAATAAATTGTACACATAATTTGTTAACTGAAAATATTTAAAAATCAAAATAGATAGGTATAAACAACCGTACAAAATTAGGTATCAATTATTATATGACAATTGCAGGAAAACTACTATTATACTAGACGCACATACCTAAATATAAAATATATCTGATATATATATATATGTGTGATGAAACCTCTATTATATATATTTGTATGAATGTAGATATTATATTCAGATATTGTTAAGTTGTACCTATTATTATTTATTTTCAATCTGTGACACTTTATAAAATAAGAATATATATATATATATATATATATATACAGGTACAGCTGGTACTTTAAAATCTTTCTAGTTTCTATCCTTTGAGTGGGAGAAGTTTTACCTATATAAGTATATATATACATAATATAGGTGCCAAATATAAAATATATTGAACGTTTATGTGTAAATCTCGATTAATACCTTATAGACATTCACCGAGGACAACAATACATTACAGTAATACACTAACACAGGACGCGCGTAAGCAGGTACCTAATAAAAATAATAATAATTATAATATTAATTATATTATGTATATTATTTATTTTCAATTTTGGCATGTATATATATATATATTATACTTACCATTATATATTATATGAAAATTACAATAATTTAGACTATTCAATAATAATCGGTAAACGTAAAAAGAATGGATGATATTTGATTTAAAAACTGTATTTCAATTATACTTATATTTATTCGACTTATAATAAAAGTGAAATTAAATTAAATATCATAAATATTATAGGTATTATATTTACCTATAATATGTAATTTACTATCTGAGAATTTGTGTAAAATGTATATTACAGTTAATACATTTTGATATAGTGTAAATTACAAGGTGTAAGGACATACCCACGAAATAAACTTACAATAAGTATTTTAAAATTAACATTATGTAATATACTAATTGAAATATTAAATGTAACTAATAAAACAAAATTTGTTAATGTGTTTAATATATTGAAAGTTTTTAGTATATTCTTAACAATCAATAGAAATGGAACATCGTTTAAATATCAAAACACTAAAAATAGCAAAACAAGAACTCAGAGAAGATGAAGAAACACGAAATAATGCTTTAATTCAAATGCGATTATGGTTGAAAAAAAATAATAAAATCATACATTCTCGTAGTGGTAATAGTAGTTTTTGATTTTATTACCTATATTTTATTTAGATCAATTATTATTCAAATTTTACTCATAATAATATTAAATAAGTGTATTATTTTTATGGCTTTTTTTTACTTTTGAAGATGACAGTTTCTTGTTGAGATTTCTTCGAGCCAAAAAATTTAGCTTACCATTAGCTCAAGAAGCTTTAGAACGATATTTATTATTACGACATACTTTCGGTCATCAATTATTTTATCGACTTGACATCACATGTCCAAGACTTGAACAACTTCTGACACTAGGGTAGTTATAGATAATTTTTTTCAAATATTAAAATTGTGTTAAAAATTAAATTCATTTTTACATTATTCGATTACAGATATATATTTGTAGTCCCAAAACGTGACAAAAATGGCCGTAGAATCATTATAACAAGACCAGGTAAAATATCACTAAATGTTGCTTATAAAAAAATATCATGTCATATTAGTGTATTTCTTCAAATTTCAACAATTTATGTTTTATTTTATTAATGCAAATTAATTAAGAATATTAATTTTCCCTTATTTACTGATACACTTTTTTCAACGATATTCCCTTTAAATAAAAATTTTATTAAACAAACCAATGTACTATAGGAGTTTTCAATCCATCAAAATGGACTAATGTAGATATGTGTCGAATGCATGGTGTTACATATGAAACACTAATGGAAGACCAAGAAAATCAAGTCCATGGCTATGTACACTATACGGATGCAGCTGGTATGAGCTTACAACAACTAACATTGTTTACTCCAAGAGAAGCTATCAGGATTGTTAAGAATGGAGAAGTAAATTTTGAAATTAAAAAATACAATATTTTAAAACTAAAAATATTTTATTTATTTACACATATTTAGGTATATAATATTTATATTTTTGGTCATATCCTTGGTAACTCGCGACTAGACATTGTTCTTCAACATAATGTTCATTTCTATATTTCATTTCTAACACTGGTTTCTTTATTTTACTTCTTGTAAATACTATAAAAATAATTATTGTAACCAATGAGTTATAATATGAAATAATAACATAAAACAAAGAAAGAGAAAAGAAAAAGTCACATTATAAATAACTTTTCACTTTTTATTAAAATGTTTTAGCAAACACTTCCAATGCGACATAAAGAAATATATGGAGTAAATGTACCAACAAGTTTGAAATTTGCATTAGATTTTGGGCTGTCCTTAGTATCTGAAAAAATTAGAAATCGTGTAAAAGTAAAATTTAAAGAATTTAACATTTTGCATAATTACTATGTATCATTCTCTTGGATTATTATTTTTTGTTATTCCAGTTATTTAGTTCAATAGAGGAAAGCCATACATTTATCGATAAGTCATTGTTACCTAAAGAATATGGAGGAGACGTGGAAATGTCAATAATGATAGGTGAATTTATTTTTAATACACATAATTTTATGATAAAAAAATTATTTATTTAAATAATTACAACAGATTTATGGAAACAAGAGATTTTAGAAAAGCGAGAACAAATTCTTAAAAATGAAAAAATGTCAGTTAAAGAGGATATGTTTAGCGAGGCTGCAAGACAAGGAAGAGTATCAGCGTTGACAAACAACAGTCACCAGCATATGGTTGGCAGTTTTCGTCAACTAACTGTAGATTAGTTTTCATAATTTTGAATATTATTATACAGTTATATGAATTTTAATTTTATGCAGAATTTTAACATTAAAATGTTAATGCAAAATCCCTGAAAAAAAAGTAGTCATCATCGATTATAAATTACATCAGAATTAATCTTCATATAAGAAATAATTGAATTAAAATTATATACTAAATAAGTAACAATACATCTAAGAAAATTCATGTTTTTAATGTATTGAATAAAGTAAATTAAATATCAACTTCAACAATTACAGATAAAAAAAAATATATATATATACTTTTTTAAGAAAAATATTTTTTTTTTTTTTTAAATATTAAATTGTATATATTAACATTTTATGATATAAACATATCAGTCTTCATTTTACATATATATATGAACAAAAAAATATTTACCATTGATTTTTTTTCAACTCGACATTTATTATTGATAAATTATATACATTACACATGTATGTATATATTAAAATTAATAACGTGTTACATACCAGATTCCAAGATTTTGAATATTTCCCTATAAACATACATATTTGTAGACAATTTACCTGAAACAAAATAATATAATTTCATAGCCAAAATTATGATTATAAATTTGGTAATTGAATATTAAGATTAATAAACAATAATAAAATTACAAAAAATGTATTCATTTTATAAAAAATAGTATTTAAAGTGGAATTTAATAAATTTGTACAATAAATGTAAATGTTTAATTAATATAAAAATAAAACATAATTATTAATATTACTAAAAAATTAGAACGTTGATAATGATTACTAATTAGATTGTAAACAATAATTATACAGGAAACAAAATAAAATTAAAAATATTATTTAAATGGTGTTTTCATTAAATTGATTTTATTGTAATAATTTTTAAGTTATAAATTGTATTATATTGTTATATTTTAAAAATAATAAATATACACACATACATATGTATGCAGTGGCGTATTTACGGGGGGGGGGGGGTTCCCGGGTCTTGACCCCCCCCCAGAAAAAAATTAAAAAAGTCATAAATAACTTGGTACGTAGGTACCGAGAAAGAGAATATTAATTTTATATTATGAGTTTTTAATGTTTCTATTATAAAAAAAAAATATATACAATATTTGTATAAATAACTTGGGTTTAACTTTTGGTTATTTTTGTCGTTTACCTTCTTTATTATAAAAAACTATTAATTTGTATTAATAAATCATAAAAGTAGTGAAATATACATAATATAATTATTACATCATAACTCGTATGTGTTTTTTTTATATTATAAATTTATAGGTACTTAATATTTAGACCCCCCCCATAGAAAATTTGAAAATACACCACTGTATTTGTAAAGTAATGAATAGATGAACATTTTTGTATATCAATAATACAGTAATATTTTATAAATATCATTTAATATTTATTGAATAGTATAAAATGATAAACCTTTGTGATCCCAATCAATTCTTTGTAAAAATAACTTTGAAAGTCTTACAAAAATTTGGCTGCTTCTAGTGCTTTTATTTCAATTTTGAAAACAGTTTTAAATCATTTGACAAACTTAATACGTATAAAGTATTATTATAATAGCAACAATTTTATAAGAAAAGTCTGTTAACATTTAGAAAAAAAAAACTTGTAAATTATTATTGGTAAATAATTAAATAACAATTTTTAATACGAAAATATGCTCCAACTAATAAAAAGTATAGTTGTTGACAAATTTACCTTTTTATTTTTTAAATTATTATATATATAATAATCATTGGAAGTACCTACATTTTGGATAGCTGCATAAATACGTTTACATAAACTGTACTTAGAATTCAAACTAACATACTTTTACTAATAATCTGTAAATAAGTTATTAGTTTTTCCACCTAAAATTTTTAAGCAATTAGAAATATTATTTTTATTAACTGTAGACTTAAATTTTTAAATGTTTAGTGTCTATCCCATTTTATGAACAATTTCAATTTGAAAATATTAAAATTAAAATTTAATATTTATTGCATAGAGTAATCGTTAAATTATTTATTTGCACAGATGCAAATCATAAATACTTACTGTATTTTCAATGGTATATATGACGGTAATTCAGTCAATGGTGCATGGCGTTTAGGTACAATATGAGTGGACTCGTTTTCATTTGAATTTTCAAAATTAGGTATTGTTATTTCAAAGTATCTAGGTTCATTGATTTCAACATCAACAGTCGTTTTTTCTTCACATTGAATATGAGGATACAGACATTTTTGATCATGTGGACACTTATTCTTTGTTTCAAAAATTGGACATACATTCAAGTGTTTTTTAGAACACTTAAATTATGATGAAAAAATAACTATATGAATATCTCCGCAGCCGATGTTTTAAAAATAAAATTAAATAATTAAATATTTTAAAAATAATGTGAATTTTAACTTACTTTTTTCCCTTGAGTACAGAAACCATGCAGAAAATTTTTACAAATAGGAGAGTTTGTATCTCTATATTCATGTAAATATGGACAATTTAATTGAACACAAACACTATTTAAATAATGTTTACAAAATGGAATTTTTTCTTCAACAATATTGTGTGACAACGTACAGTTTTCATTGGAACATTCTCCTGTTAAAAACCTAACAACAATAAGACAAAAATTTAATACGCAATTAAAATACAACATTTTTATTAGAATTGGCCAACTTTGAGCATAATGTAACGAATTTTTTATAATGGCGTTTATCACAGGTTCCTTGATCCAATTTTGAACAAATTCCAAAGCGATTAAATACTAGACAAAGTTGTTTCGTATATACTTTTTTACTTCTGTAAATAAATTGTAAAACAGTAAAGATATTATTGAAAAATTAATAAAGACAAAAATGAAATTTAACTGACCTGAATCGTTCTGGAGTTTTAATGTTTGATAAACTTAAATTTTGAATTTTACTTTTATCATTATTTATAAGTTTTAAGTTTTGTTGTGATTTATTTTTAGAAATATTAATTAACTGTGGTAACTTAATTTTCGTTGATGCAGTTTTTTCCGAACTAAAAAAATTATTTATCTTTGACCTAAAAATAAATAACTCATCATATAAAATCAGTCGGTTTTGATTGATTTTCAAATTAAAAATATACAAACCTCAATTTTGGATTTACATACGAATATGTGGAATATGATTTTTTTTCATTTCTTTTTATTTCAATAGATTTATTTACAGATTTCTTTAATAACAAATTACTCTTAATATACTCTTTGCTTGTGGTCAAATTTTTGACTTTAGGAACATTATTTTTCTGTTGTAATTTTCTGATCAAAGCAAATCTATGTGCAAGATGTTTAAGCAAATATTTTTTTGTATTGGACTGAACCGAGTTTATCAATGATTGTCTAATTATTTTATTCTTTCCGAATAAAATTAATTTATCAGATTTTGGAACTAAAGGATGATTATTATTCATATGATTAACCAATAATATATTAGGTCTTGTCCATTTTAGCTTATTGATATTACTAGAATTGGATAATTTTGGTTTAAGGGCAGAATGTGCATGTGTCAGATTAGTATTTTTGGTCCATTTAGTTTTATCATAAGATCTTAATAATGTATTTGGTGCTGGACATTGTAAATCTGAAAGCGGTTTACGCTCAATTATATTATTTTCTGCTTCATTCGGTTTATTGTTAATTTTCCATTTATTTCTAAATATCGATTGACGTATTAATTTTGTATTACCTATCTTTACAAGATTAGGTGATGCACTTAATTTTTCAGAAAATCTATTTTTCTTATTTGTATTTGTTGACTTCTTGATTGATACTAATGACTTTGATGCACTTTTTAAATCTGAGCTTAACACATTTTTAGACATTAATTGATTCTGAAACTTTCTATTTACATGAACATTTTTTGCTTGACTGCTAGTTAGAATATTAGTTTGACTAACTGACGAATTGTTTAAATCTTCTTTATTAACAACGTATTTAGACGAAGTTAAATAATCCTCAACATTTGTTATATATTTGTCAATACTTAATAATGTTTGTGAAACGCCAGAAATTGTATCAGAATTCTCATTTAATAAAACTTTACAGTTTTCAATATGACTATTTTTCAAAATTTCATTTATTTCCGAATTATAGTTTTCAGTATTTTTAATGTTATTCATTAATTCATTACTTTGTTTAATTATATCAGTTTTACTTTCAACAGGTGCTAAATGTAATGAATTTATTTTGGCATCGACTTTAGAAATATTTTGTTTAATTTTACTCTGGCTCTCAGTAAAATTACAATTATCTATTTTCTTCAAAAGGAATTTATTAACATTATTACTATTATTAATCTTTCGATATTTAAATTTTGATGTTATGACATTCTTATTATTGATGACATTTTCTTTTGTATTATACATAGTTTTATTTAAACTTGGTGCATCATCTTCTAGTTGTTCTGAATAAATACAAAAACAGATATTTGAAATAAGTAACATTATTTAACACAAAATATTTAACATTAGATAGTGTATTATATACATGGCGTAATAAATAAATTCAATTTCAAAAATATATATAAAATCGGGACAGATTAGATTTTAAATTTAATATTACTCATAACGTAATAATATCATGTATCCATTAAGTGATTGATTTTAATTATATATATATCAACAATATTGTCATTATAATAAGTTATTATTTATTTAGGTAGGTGAGTACATCTGTAAGTACTTAGTTAACTATTAATTGTATATTATTTAGCATTTTTAATAATAAAATAAATATTATAATTATTAATTAAAATAATAATCAATTGTTATTTGTATGATAATGGCAGTTTAAACATTGCATTCAAAACGTAATAGTATATCGTATATTATAGTACTGTAGCATAATTTTTATAAATTATAGTTGAAATTTTGATAACAACAATGAGCCATCATTACCATTTCAATCACACCTAGGCAATGATAACTCAAAACCGATACGTCATAATACGAATTAAATTAGTTTTTAAAATTGTGGATAATAATGTGTGTTGCGGAACTATATTTGACATTACTGTACTAAAAAAAATTGTGCAACACGTTTTTTTTTTTTGTATTAAATAACATTTCATAAATAGCAGTTGAATATGGTATTCAATTGATGATGTGTGCAGTATTACATTTTGAATGTTAATGATCATTATTGAGTGTACAAGGTTATATATAATACATACCATAAATAAGTTTACTTTGACGTATATATTTGACATTAAGAATAAAACATTTGTACGTACTTCTCAGAGCAATCAAACGTTTCAGCAACAAAGATTCTTCTTCTGTTGCATCGTTTTTGTCATCAGTATAATAATGATTCGCCTCCATTGATCGATCAACGATATATAATCGAATAAATGATTTTCACAATAATAAACTATATAAAACACTATAGAGGGTTAATCATATATTTACAAACGACCATAGTAATTAATCACAAACATTATTCGTTTCTAATTATTTTGATTTAATAAAAAATTTGTATTTAAAACTCGTTTAGTATAAGGATTTACGAAATTACCACTTGAAGACTGTAATACGAAATCCCAAAATTCACTTTTTCATATAGTTTTTGCTCAAGGTTTATTATCATTAATTGTTCTCATTTAATACAGATTTGAGGTTATATTTTATTGTTGCCAATCACAGAGCAACACTACTCTATGTTGGCAATGTACGAGAATTTATCGTTTTTCAAAAAAATAATTTTATTATCGAAGTGAATTCAATTTTTATTCGAACACTCGCAATTTTGGACATTTACTTCATTTCATTTATTAAAGTTATAAATTAAATTGGTATAATGTTCACGTTAGAAAAATTTATCAATAGTTTTCAATGAATTGTTATCTTAAAAATTAAAAAAGAAAATAAATATCCAATTATTTCATTACTATTTAAGAACACGGCCTCTGAATTTGTTTAAATGTTAAGGCTATGGAATTAAACAATCAAAAATATTCTATAGCCTATGGAACACGAAAATGCTTATTTACCGAGGATTTTTACTTCTAACGTACCGTACTGACGGCATGTGAAATTTGAATTTTTCGTGACGTTTCCTTGCGATCGACTTTTCTACGTTTCTATTTCGTTTTTCAATTATTCTTTCAAAATCAAACGTAATACTCAATTTTTGAAGCTGTTTAGGTAAAAAAAAAAAATGAGAAACTGATATTTAGCAGTGGAATTGACGGCAAATTCGAAACCGTTTTCAGAATCTTTTATGCATCGCTAAATCGATCGGAACGTTGAGCGTTGGCAAGTGTTTTATTACGTCTCGTGTGTTCCAGACAAAGAGCAAAAGCCCAAAACTATACATTAAAATGTACGAGAAAAAAGTGAACATTTATTTTAGATGTTGTCTGGATATTTTTAATCAAGTTCTGAATGAATAAAATCCAATCGTGCAGCTTTAAAGATTTTCTTTTTCTCAGCAACACAACTTAGAGTTCAGATTTACATAGTTTTACAATAATTTTTTGCGGCGGTCCACACTTAACCCTCTACAGGATGCAAATGAGCTGCACGTTGCGGCGCTATACACGACAGGAAAATATGTCAATGGCGTTAATATAGATCGAATAAACAGTGTTTGCGTTGCAAATAACCAAATGTTTTAACCGTTGGCAACAGTGTTTATTCGCCAGGTGTTGTCGTTTTTGCTCCATGATTTATCATAATATTTCGTCATTCCATAATATTTTTTCTTGGGTTCTCTTCGTTTTTTTTTTTTCCTTTTTTTGTTTCACCTTCTTTTTGATTAATTCCGTGGAGAGAGTTCGTGGGAATTTGTCGTTTTGAACGGTTTCGCCGTCGTGCCAAGTAATCGCCGTAAAATGTTCGCCGTTCCACAGAACGATGATTAGACAACGTTAATTCATTAATTTTGCCCCTTTGCCGTACCTGCCATTTACAGCGTGAAAAACTGCGTGCAATACAATTCGCCTGGCTCATTTCATTGTGCCAGTCGCATTATCAACATATTGATTAAACATCTCGTTGGAGCCTATCGAGGTGATTCCATTTGCTGCAACTATGTGCATTACGGGTTTTATTTACAATACATCATCGTTTTTCGTCGTAGACATTACAATAAATTAATCGTACCGATTTTGTTGTACACGTTTCAGTATCATACGGCGCACTCGTACAAAATGATTGACGTGACAATTAAGACGTTGGATTCACAGAATCACAAATTTAACGTTCCGGATACTGTAAGTGTTGCTATCGTACTATTACCTATATATATATATAATTTAGTGTGTAACCATTATTTGTACATTTATAAATGTTTTTATGTAACATTTTATTAATACGCGTTGTATATTAGTTTACCGTGCTGGAACTCAAAGAACATATTGCGGAAAAAGTGAATATTTCAGTTATACAACAGCGTTTGATATTTTGTGGCCGTGTTTTGGGAAATGAAATCAAACTTGCTGATATTGGTACGTTATTATATATCTAATCACAGTATCCATTGGTATTGGATTCGCTGTCTGATGTGTAATGTTTAAATTGACATTCGTGAACTTTGTAATCGAATAATAGTTTATGTTGTAATCTATTGCTCTTGTACCTGTGTATATAAGTAAATAAATGTTTATACGCTATTATAGTGAACGTCACTTTTTATGGTCCAGGGTTAAAATCTATAACATTTAAGATATCACAATCAAATTTTGTACAGACATTCTCTGAACTCTTAAGCGTATCATCAGCTATCTATAATATTTATTGTATTTTATTAAGTTCAGGTCTCTTTATCATAATTTTATGCTTGGTTACCACATTAAACTTCTTTTTCATTCCCATGGACAATATATATTTATATATACCTAACCTATATATATATATATATATATATGTAAAAATATGATAATAGTGCGAATTGAATAATATAAAAAATTTAATTATGAAAATAACCAAAAAATCTTCTAATTGTATAAGGTTAAGTTAAGTAATTTAATAAATATACATTATGTTTAAAAAACATAAATACGTTTATATTAAAGTAATATATTTTGTTAATAGGTATTGATGGAAAAGTTATGCATCTTGTTCAAAAAATTCCACGATTGGCTACTACTACAACTGGATCGACATCATCTACAACAACAAATACTAATAGTCGGTCAGGACAAAATGGTGGACCTGGTTTTAGAGGGTGGCATTCACATGATCCTACTGTTTTGTTTGGTGCCATTGGTATTCCTTCAGAAATGGTGCATGCTGGAGGTAATTTATTAATATTTATAATATAGTCGTTGCAAAAGTGAATGATTTAAATGGGTATTATGAGATTAAAAATTTAAATTAAATTTATTATTTGTACTATTTTTTGTTTATTCCAGAATTGCCACATATTTTGAGTGCTAGAAATCATCATGGAACTGGTAACAGAGTGTCATTAGCTATGGATATGATACGTAGAAGCAATGAGATATTAAATAGACTTGAAAATCCACGAACTGCTGGACAGTCTTCGGCAACTGATGTTGAACAATTTCCTGAAGGGTCACAATCTGCAGATGATACTGGATTTGTACAACCACAATCATCTGTACCACAAACCCAATCGGATCCAGATTCAGTGAATGTGTATGTTTATATCATATATACATTATTAAAAATAATATATTTTTACATTATTATATACTTGTATATATGTGACATGTTTTAGGAGCTATGAAGTAGATGATACATTCCCAAATACTGTTGTTGTTACAATCGATGCCACACATCATATGAGAATGCCTCCTAGATTAATGCGTCATGTGCATAATCATTTGCAATCAAGTAATTTACATCAAAATTCAACTGAACAAAGTAAGTAGTATCTGTTTGTTACTATATTATAAAATAAGATGTTTTGAGTTATTTTTATTTTAAATTCAATTTTCAATCTAATTTTCATTTTATTGCATATATTTAATAAGTTGGAACCTAATAAGATCTATGTTATTAGATTCATATTAATAAATCATATTAATCTATTATTTAGATTAAGAGCAATTGTAAATTTCAAATAATTATATTATTTTTTTTAAATACAAAAGTATACACTTTTCTAATTACAAAATATATTAAGTTAATTAGTTTTCAATATTTAAAAGTCAAATCATAGAGTTAAATCATTAGCTGTGAATTATTAATAATTTATCGATTATCACCTGCTGAATTCAAACATAAATATTTAAAATACTTTTTACTATATATTTGTGAAGAAAAAAACTATGAGGTTTACTTACAATATTTGTAATATACATAATTATCTATTATTTTTTAACTTAATTGTTTTTTTAGCTGTTGAAAATGAAACTACAACTGTTCCTGAAACCCCTCCAGTAGCATCAACTAATCAATCTTCAGCAGAACAGACAACTGGAACAACACAGTCTTCTGCAACTTCTGAACAAAATTCAAGGTTTGTTTAAAATTATTTCAGTTTAATATTTATTTCCTTATTAATAATTTGTTTAATTGTTTATTAAATAAAAAGGACTGATCGCCAAACTACAGCTATAAATGACAGACGTCGTTTGAGAGAATTAATTGAACAACTCAATAAATTAAATACTAGACTTCAACCATTTTATACACTATATTGCCAGTATATTAACGATGATCCTCATTTTGAATCAACAGAGGTATAGTTATTGATTTTTATATTTTTACTTATAAATTTCAATTTAAGAAGGAAAAATATATTTTGTTTATTTATATATATATTTTTTTTTTAACTTTTGTTTTATAATTTATTTTAGAGTGAAAATGTATACAGAGCACAAACTGTTTTCAACAGTGTGTCAGAAGTAATGCATTATATATCTCATGTCTATCATGCAATAAGTGACTTAAGAGTATCATTTAACAGACCACCACCACGTTCTTTCCAATCTCGTCCTTGTCTGTTGCAAGGTACTATTTTACATACTGCTCATTCAGTTACTACTACTACTGCAGCACCACCATCTACTCAACAACCTACTTCTACACAAACAACTGCCACAAGTCAATCTATTCCTAGTGTTCGAGCTTTTAGGGTTGATTGTAAGTTCCAACTGTTTTTAAATATTGTTCAAAGAATGAATAATAAATATTTATTTCAGTTATGAATCCTGAAGGAATAAGAAGTGAAATCCCGAATGTATCTACTTCAACTACTAGTGCTGAAACAAATACTAATATGATAGCTGAAGAGATTATCGAAAGTAATAGGACTTCAGATTTCAATCCAATTCATGTTCCTCCTGGTGTAGAACTTATGTTTGACCTTGCACCAGGATCTATTCAAATTGATTCTGTTGAAGCTGCATTTGTTTCTCCAAATACTTCAGGATCAAACCAACCTACAACTGTTTCTCGTCAGTACATACTATAAAATCATAATATAATTTATAATTTTTTTTTTTTTTTTTATAGAACCATCAAATGGCAGCGAATCATCGACTATAACTATGCCTGTTGATTGGATGGATCAGATGATTGATGTAATATCTAGTGGCGTTCGACGTCCCTTCATGTCTGACCAATCTTTGGACTGGAGTAGCATACCAACTACTTCCACTCGAACCCCTCGTGTAACTCCGAGAACAACTGATTCTTCATCGACTTCAAATCTTCCATCACAAGGTAATGTAGACAGATTTGAATTGTTTTAGTAGCTTGGTAACTTGGTAGATAGAATACTTTTATAGTATAAAATAAAAATTGAATTCTTCAAATGTATATAAAAAAAAGAGAAATGTATATTACACAAATATATATTCCGATGTCTCAAAAATCTGCTAAATGTTATTCAACATTTTTTTTTTCAATACTGAGGAATATTAAATATTTTACATTTAATGCATTGAAATTTTGATGTAGTGTGGGTGATATTACTGTTATTAACATTAATGTGAAAAATTTTATGTAATTAATACATATAATAAATCATAATAAATAATACATATTAAATGTATTATGACATTACAGCTATAGCAGTACTAATTCTAATGGTATAAAACAGGGGTGGTCACAACAAGGTTCGCGAACTGCATATGGCTCTTGAAACCAAGCTTAGAGTAAAATTAATAAATATAATTTCGTTAGAATGGTTTGATATCATATGTGTTTTTATCGCCATTGGATTCATTATCATTATAATTGTTATTATAAATTGGTACAGTGTGTAGAATGAAAGTATTCATCAGACTGACACATTATGTTGTTTTAGGCAATTAGGCAATAATTCATAGGAAAAAATACCAAAAAAAGTATATGGTTTTTTATTCTTAGTAGTTCATTTATTTTCTAAAAGAAGGGTGTTCTTGTAGGAATATGGCAATTAATAAAAATGCCAAGTGTCCTTTCAGTGTGTAAAAAATTAACATTGTGAATTACATAATATGTATTTTAGATGAAATTATATATATTTGTAACAGAGATTTTTAGTAATTATTATATTAATATAAGACACTGTGGGTATGTGTGTATATATGTATGTATAAAAAAAACTGTTTTTATAAGTGTAATTTAGCTATTAATAATAAGTTATAATATTTTCATAAATTTAGGCTTATCTCGCGGACGCTGGGAGTCTAGCCCTCGTATGGATCCATTTTTACCATGCAGTTCGCATCATTTTGAATCTAGACCTATGGTGTTAGCTAGACGTTCTACTCAAGGAACAGACAGGTCAACGTCTTCTACTAACAATGGTGGTGGTACAAACGCAGTTTATTCTGCTCCTATTTCTCTTAGTGAAATGAGACCTGTAAGACGGTCAGGTCGACCAAGAGCTCGTTATGTACCAGAGTCAGAAGCATTTTTGTCTGGAATACATCCAGTTTTGACTTGGGGGAGAAACCACCGTAATAATACAGCTACAACGTCGGCTAGCAATAATGTTCAAGCTGCTGGACAAGGTAGTGGATTCTCGAGTACATTAGCTGAACAAATGAGTAATTTGTTTCTTAAAAGCTAATGTTTATATTATTTAACTATAAATTGTATGATTTAAAAAATATTTTGATTTATTATATATCTAAATGTAATAATTTTGTTTAAAATGTTATATATATATATATATATATATATTACTCACATTTTTGTGTTTATTTATAGAAAACTTAATTTGATATATCATATATTTATGCAAATTAATTAATTATTTCAGGAGTTGGTATGGAAAGTGTTTTACACACATTGGAAAGAGAAGTTAATCTTGATAGGGGCAGATCATTAAATATACAGCCCCCCAGTAGCTCAATATCAGTAAGTATAACTTTTTAGAAGATGGAATAATCACTTATTGTTTTATTTTGATATTACTCCTTTAAATATTCTAACAATAATTTGTTTAGTTTACTACTTAATAGTATTGAAATTATATTTAACATCAAGAAATATTTTACTATTTTTGAGGAGAATTAAATAAAAACCGAAATTGTAATGATTGTAAGTTTGTTGCTAGTTACAACATCAAACTTAACATTTATTGCTGTGATATAATATCCCACATTATTTATATTTGTATCATTTTTATAATGTAGATAAACATTATTTCATTTGTGTAAGAGTCATTTGGACTACACAGTTTGAGTTAAAGTTCAAATTTTTATACTCTAAAGAAAATAATATAAAAAATACATAAATCATGTCATATTGCAGCATTTTATTTTTTTAATAATAATGAAATTTACAATAAAAATATGTATATATAAATTACAATATTACTGTATTTTTACAATAATTGTGTGTTTTAAAATTGATTAAATTCAATATTAAAGTGCAGAGAGTTAAGAATTAAGGAACTTAAAATATTATTGTATTAAAAATAATGAGGCCTTTCAGTGTGACATTTAAAATAAATAATATATATATATAGGTACTTAAAAGTATAGAGATTAAAACTAATTTTAGAAATAAAAGTTCAGAATTAAAAAAAAATTTAAGTTCCTTAGTTAAAGGGCTGTGGATTTTTAATTTTGTTTTTGTAAAAGAAAGATTGATATTTATCTAAAATTAATGTCATGCCATTGAGATCACACTAGTAATATCAAATTGTAACTCATTAGGCATCAGTTCAATAATTTAGTGTTTTTAAAAAAAAAAAATTTAGCGTCATCATCAAATAGTAATAGATTAGAATATTTGATTGAATATGATTGTTATGTCAACAATTATTAAATGAAGAAAAATGTAGAGAAATGGCCATTTTGAGGAATGCTTGAAACAGCATCTGTGATTTTGAACATATATAGTTTTATATTTAACAAATTGAATTATGTTGGTTAAAAACTACTTTGTTTTAATTAAGCTATGATAATATATATATTGTTATTTATAATAATTAAAAAAAAAAAATTCATTTCTTGAAAATTAAATTCATGTACTTTTTTACATTAATAATGTGTTGTATTTGTAAGTAAATGTAAATTTATATTTTGTTAAATAATGTGCTTTAATTTATAGGAAACAGTTTCTGCATTGAATACAGCACTTGAATCAGTTAGAAATCTAAATCAGCCAGATGAATTACTTGTTACTCCTATTGGCAACATACCATTCTTTAGAGATTTAGAAGGTCGATTTGTATTGGTAGACTTGTTTATGTTGATTGCTCGCAACTGGACCTTACATGACTTGTTAAATCTGAATACTGTTGACTTACATTCGTCTATTGTACAAAATCCAATTTCTAGAAATACTGTAACTATAGTCAATTTCATATTGAATCGAATTATGGATAATCAACCAAATAACAAACAAGCTATTGAACAAGCTGCGCATCGCATATATCTAGAGATGTTAACATATATAAATATATTTGTAAGTAAAATATTAATAAATAAAAATTTAATTTAATTAATTCTCTTTTTTTGTTATTTATTAGCAATGTTCTATGCCATCACGTACGAATATAAATATTAGTGCATCTTTTCTACAATGTATATCACAGAACCTTGAAGTAATTGTTATGAACTGTGAACGATGTAAGATTATTTATATATATATTTTATTATTAACGAGTGGTAATATTGACTTTTTGAGAAAAAATATTTAGTATTTTAATTGTTAATAAAAAGATTTAGATACTTTAAAATCAAATGTTTTATTAGTTCTTTACAATATTTCAAAAGGAGATAATTATTTTTGAAAATAACTCGAGTGCTAATAATTATAAATTATGTATAGTATATCTAATACTAATATTATTAAATATAATATAATATAATTTTTTATTATTTAGTATACTATTTGTTTTAGATCGAGATGGAGCACCTAACGAAATATTGGCTTCATTGAACATGTTTGCTGAAGGACTTATGTCATTAGTAGTATATTGTTGTAACAGCCGCCCTGTTTTTAGATTAAGTATTGGCGCATTAATGGTAATCAATTCATATTTTTGTCTTAAAAAACCAGTAGTAATATTTGTATTGATTTTAGCAATTCTTGCCACTTCCTACAAATTTACATCGTCTTGTTTTGAATGAAGTACGTAAGAATATCGATCATTACTGGGATAATATGATATTGAATGATTCCATTGTTAATTATATTGTGCCATTTAATGTAAATGACCTTGGACAAACTTCAAGAGTGGTAATTATTTATATTAAGTTGACATATTTAATAATAATTGAAAAAAATGTAAATCCATCATTTTGCTTTAAAGGAAAATGAGGAACAGTCTTCTAATCCAACTTTTTCTTCCTCGGATATTGTCAATGAACCTTTACCTGAAGTTGTGATCGGATCTCAAGAATGGCACAATGGTGTTCCTTCAGTAGGTTTTATATATAAAGAAAATTTGAAAATAGATGATGAGGCAACATATTTAAATCTTAAATTTCCTTTATTTTTTGTAGGAATGGGTACCAGTGATATCTAGGGATTCACAACGTCAGAGACGTCAAGGAACACAACCCCCTTATAGTGATGCGTATTTATCTGGTATGCCTAACAAACGCAGGAAGATAGTGACAAGTTCTAAACCTCAAGGGACCTTATCCCAAATAATAACTAGTGAGTTGATTAATATTCATGTATTTGTTAGAATAAGTTTGTTTTTTGACGGTATTATTTAATTTGGAAAATTTTGGTATTTATTTATATTTTATACCATGACCGTTATGTTTGATCAATACTCAGTTTTAGTAAAGTTCCACTAAAATAATTTAAATAACTATTTTATTTTTTGAATAACTGAAAATCTGGCTTAATAGTTTTAAATCACTATTGTTTCTGTAGATTTCTGTGTTTAAGAAAAGTGAAAACTACAAATTTTTCTTAAAAGCCCTTTGTTTGTGTTTCATTAATAACAGTTAGAATATAAACAATCTGTGATTTTGTCTTCCATGCCCATGATCTTCATGACAGATAGTAAATGAAAAACTCCATATATTGCTTAAAACATGACTTATTGAAAAAAACTCATGCCTCGTCATGTTAACCTTAAAATTTTAAGACAAGACAATACCTTGTTCTAAAAATTCATTGTTGGAAATGTTATAATATTATAAAAAAAAAATAAAGACATAAAAGAAAGAAAAAAGGGATTATCTAATAAAAAAATTTTGTTGAATAATTAGAAAAATACTATCATCGTTCCTATTCAACTAAAGGTTAAATTAATATTCATTTTTATGCTAATTGATAGTACAAAAAAGTTATTTTGTAAATATATATTATCATAGTAGTATAGTTATAGTAAATATTTTAAGCAAACTAATTTTATTGTTACTAAAATGTGTTTAGAAAATTTGGAAGTGGCTATGGGTGCAGCAGGTGTAGCCATTAATAAAGAAGTAACGGCAAATGTTGGAGCTGACACTGAAGTGCAGAATGCATATACTGAACGAATTAGAACATTTGGCAGGTCTGGATTAGATACACATCCAGATTTTTGTCCTGATCGTTATCCAAACGCTTCGAAGTTCTTTTATGATCACAATCATCCAAATTAATCATGTTCATGCAAACCAAACAACCTCTAAACAATTCTTGGTTTTGATATATTAATATAATATATATTTTATTATTAAAAACCTTAATAGACTGACATATTAAAAAAAACATCTGGCATTACTGTTTTTATTATGCATTGAATTTACTTATTCTGAGGTTATGCGTGAACAAAATTTGTACTTTATATAATAATTTATAAATATCCTTTTGTGGTTAGATTAAATTGTAAGGTGTTGGCAATTATAATTTAACATCAATCAATTATTTTCAAAGCTTTTTACAACACTATTATTCATAATATTATCTAACTAATATAACTATTCAAAAGTAAAAAAATTACTATTTTGTTTGGATGTTCATAAAGTTAATTATTTCTTTAGGTTATTATAATAAACTAGATAACATACTATAATTTAATTATTCTTATAAAGGAAGTTTTTCAACTTCTACTTAGATTTAAAATTATATAGATAATTATTTGTATTGTATTTTTTAATCAATAATTATTAAATACCAATTATGTAACTTCACAGATTTATTTCAATTTCATTTAATTTTAATTGAATATATTGTTGTGTTTTCTGTAGCACATTTATAATTGAATATAATTATAATAGTAATAATAATAAAAGTTAATTTTAAGTCAGTGAATGTAACTAATAAAACCATTAAACGTTTTACCAAACAAACAATTATTATTTATTTCAGTAATCTCAGTTTTCCAGTTATAGGTTTTAGTTGTTCATCAGATCCAAAAAAAGCTAAAGCAGTGAATGAATCTGGTGCTACTTCTGTCAGACCAGCATCATAAACACAGAAAAATGGTATGTTGTGTAATTTACCGGCCGAAGATAATTTAATAAGATCAGCTGTGTTTTCTGCTTTAACAACAATTTTTCTACTTCTGAAAAAAAAGTTATACAAATATCAGTCAATAATAACTGCAGTTGATTATAATTTCTAATATAGAATATGTCTTAAAAATATTTTAAAGTTTACCCTTGTTCATCCCAAATAGTCAAATCATTAATGAGATCTGTACGTTTATTAATAACTTGGTATAGACCTAATGCAGCATGTGCAGCCTAGAACATAGTGAGTCGAAATATTACAATTTTTTTTTTTAAATATAACCATATACAAAGTCAGAACTATAAAACGGAATAGATAGGTATTAGTTTATATTTACTTGTGAGGCGATCTTTCCAATGCCCATTTTTAGGCCCGCATTTAAAACGATAACCATTTTATTGGTAACAGTTATGTCTTCCCAGAGTTGATCACCATCATCTTCTACTACAGGCGCAGAATTATCGGATTTCGTATTTGATGCTAAAAGTTGTTCAACAACCAAATCTTTAATTGGGGTACCGGCCTTGTCTATGAACTACGAAATTATTTAAATATTTATTAAATTGCAGTCTCGAAACGTTGAAATTCGCAATCAATTACATTGATTACTACTGATTTAGCAAAACCCATTTCGGTTAATTCGTTTATAAGTTTTTCTCTTTCCGCGATCATCGAATAACCGCCTTCATTATTCGTTTCCATTTCAACGAATTTGACACCGCACTTTTTGTCACGTTCGAGTTATTTAATTGCTACAAAAATAAAATACACTCTCTTTCAATAAAACGAACATCTTGTTTAAAAAAAAAAAATGCCTGAACAAAAAACTACAACATTTTAAATAATCCATTACCTAATATCGTTTATCAAATAAACCACTACGCAGCTTGTTTTGTGATACTGCGGCGAAACGGGAATCCTTCGCTTCGACGCAATTAAGCGAAGTACCGGCTGGAAAAGTTTTAGAGTGGCACACAAAAACAAAACACGACTTTCAATAAACCATGTTAATACAATTCGTTTAAAGACATAATAAAACACAACACGCGTAATAATAATGAATACGACGAACAAATCGCGGAGACGACGAGTAAGAAGTACGATTGTCGACGGAAAAAAGCGCGTAAGTTTTCTGCAGTGTGACCGTGTACGGGCGAGCAGAAATTACGGCTACTGAAGGTGGTGGCCCGACACTGTCACACTGATATGTGCGTGATACGCCACAATACCATATTAGTTATTTGCATGTTATTTTTTATTTATATTTTATTCTATAGTATTTTGAGGAATTAGTATTTTTTTTTTTGACAGTTTTTTCCTCAATGAAAGAGTTTGTATTTCGCTTCTAAATAAAAATAAAAATTATAATAAATTCCAGATTTAAATTAATAATTAATTCTTTTAAAAAAATAGTATAAAGGTCTTATAATTTTTAAAAAGAAATGCAATTTTCTGATTTTTTAAATTTCCAAAGATAAATTTTTTTGTCCTGATCGTTATCCAAACGCTTCGAAGTTCTTTTATGATCACAATCATCCAAATTAATCATGTTCATGCAAACCAAACAATTCTTGGTTTTGATATATTAATATATATTTTTTTTTTTATCAAAAACCTTAATAGACTCACATATTAAAAAAAACATCTGGCATTACTGTTTTTATTATGCATTGAATTTACTTATTCTGAGGTTATGCCTAAACAAAATTTGTACTTTATATAATAATTTATAAATATCCTTTTGTGGTTAGATTAAATTGTAAGGTGTTGGCAATTATAATTTAACATCAATCAATTATTTTCAAAGCTTTTTACAACACTATTATCTAACTAATATAACTATTCAAAAGTTAAATATTAATATTTTGTTTGAATGTTCATAAAGTTAATTATTTCTTTAGGTTATTATAATAAACTAGATAACATACTGTAATTTAATTATTCTTGTAAAGGAAGTTTTTCAATTTCTACTTAGATTTAAAATTATATAGATAATTAATTGTATTGTATTTTTCAATCAATAATTATTAAATATCAATTATGTAACTTCACAGATTTATTTCAATTTCATTTAATTTTAATTGAATATAATGTTGTGTTTTCTGTAGCACATTTATAATTGAATATAATTATTTTATAATTGAATATAATTATAAGAATAGTAATAATAATAATAATAAAAGTTAATTTTACGTCAGTGAATGTAACTAATAAAACCATTAAACGTTTTACCAAACAAACAATTATTATTTATTTCTGTAATCACAGTTATCCAAATATAAGTTTTAGTTGTTTATTAGATCCAAAAAAAGCTAAAGCAGTGAATGAATCTGGTTCTACTTCTGTCAGACCAGCATCATGAACACAGAAAAATGGTATGTTGTGTAATTTACTGGCCGAAGATAATTTAATAAGATCAGCTGTGTTTTCTGCATGAACAATAATTTTTCTACTTCTGAAAAAAAAGTTATACAAATATCAGTCAATAATAACTGCAGTTGATTATAATTTCTAATATAGAATATGTCTTAAAAATATTTTAAAGTTTACCCTTGTTCATCCCAAATAGTCAAATCATTAATGAGATCTGTACGTTTATTAATAACTTGGTATAGACCTAATGCAGCATGTGCAGCCTAGAACATAGTGAGTCGAAATATTACAATTTTTTTTTTTAAATATAACCATATACAAAGTCAGAACTATAAAACGGAATAGATAGGTATTAGTTTATATTTACTTGTGAGGCGATCTTTCCAATGCCCATTTTTAGGCCCGCATTTAAAACGATAACCATTTTATTGGTAACAGTTATGTCTTCCCAGAGTTCAACACATCATTTTCTACTACAGGCGCAGAATTATCGGATTTCGTATTTGATGCTAAAAGTTGTTCAACAACCAAATCTTTAATTGGGGTACCGGCCTTGTCTATGAACTACGAAATTATTTAAATATTTATTAAATTGCAGTCTCGAAACGTTGAAATTCGCAATCAATTACATTGATTACTACTGATTTAGCAAAACCCATTTCGGTTAATTCGTTTATAAGTTTTTCTCTTTCCGCGATCATCGAATAACCGCCTTCATTATTCGTTTCCATTTCAACGAATTTGACACCGCACTTTTTGTCACGTTCGAGTTATTTAATTGCTACAAAAATAAAATACACTCTCTTTCAATAAAACGAACATCTTGTTTAAAAAAAAAAAAATGCCTGAACAAAAAACTACAACATTTTAAATAATCCATTACCTAATATCGTTTATCAAATAAACCACTACGCAGCTTGTTTTGTGATACTGCGGCGAAACGGGAATCCTTCGCTTCGACGCAATTAAGCGAAGTACCGGCTGGAAAAGTTTTAGAGTGGTGCACACAAAACAAAACACGACTTTCAATAAACCATGTTAATACAATTCGTTTAAAGACATAATAAAACACAACACGCGTAATAATAATGAATACGACGAACAAATCGCGGAGACGACGAGTAAGAAGTACGATTGTCGACGGAAAAAAGCGCGTAAGTTTTCTGCAGTGTGACCGTGTACGGGCGAGCAGAAATCACGGCTACTGAAGGTGGTGGCCCGACACTGTCACACTGATATGTGCGTGATATGCCACAATACCATATTAGTTATTTGCATGTTATTTTTTATTTATATTTTATTCTATAGTATTTTGAGGAATTAGTATTTTTTTTTTGACAGTTTTTTCCTCAATGAAAGAGTTTGTATTTCGCTTCTAAATAAAAATAAAAATTATAATAAATTCCAGATTTAAATTAATAATTAATTCTTTTAAAAAAATAGTATAAAGGTCTTATAATTTTTAAAAGAAATGCAATTTTCTGATTTTTAAATTTCAAAGATAAATTTTTTTGTCCTGATCGTTATCCAAACGCTTCGAAGTTCTTTTATGATCACAATCATCCAAATTAATCATGTTCATGCAAACCAAACAATTCTTGGTTTTGATATATTAATATATATTTTTTTTTTTATCAAAAACCTTAATAGACTCACATATTAAAAAAAACATCTGGCATTACTGTTTTTATTATGCATTGAATTTACTTATTCTGAGGTTATGCCTAAACAAAATTTGTACTTTATATAATAATTTATAAATATCCTTTTGTGGTTAGATTAAATTGTAAGGTGTTGGCAATTATAATTTAACATCAATCAATTATTTTCAAAGCTTTTTACAACACTATTATCTAACTAATATAACTATTCAAAAGTTAAATATTAATATTTTGTTTGAATGTTCATAAAGTTAATTATTTCTTTAGGTTATTATAATAAACTAGATAACATACTGTAATTTAATTATTCTTGTAAAGGAAGTTTTTCAATTTCTACTTAGATTTAAAATTATATAGATAATTAATTGTATTGTATTTTTCAATCAATAATTATTAAATATCAATTATGTAACTTCACAGATTTATTTCAATTTCATTTAATTTTAATTGAATATAATGTTGTGTTTTCTGTAGCACATTTATAATTGAATATAATTATAAGAATAGTAATAATAATAATAATAATAAAAGTTAATTTTACGTCAGTGAATGTAACTAATAAAACCATTAAACGTTTTACCAAACAAACAATTATTATTTATTTCTGTAATCACAGTTATCCAAATATAAGTTTTAGTTGTTTATTAGATCCAAAAAAAGCTAAAGCAGTGAATGAATCTGGTTCTACTTCTGTCAGACCAGCATGATGAACACAGAAAAATGGTATGTTGTGTAATTTACTGGCCGAAGATAATTTAATAAGATCAGCTGTGTTTTCTGCATGAACAACAATTTTTCTACTTCTGAAAAAAAAGTTATACAAATATCAGTCAATAATAACTGCAGTTGATTATAATTTCTAATATAGAATAAATGGGAATTACATTTTTGGTAACAATGTTTGATCTACATGTATAAATGTAGATTTCTACATTTTAATAAAAACAAAAAAATACTTGAAAATCTTTAAACCCCACAACTCTTGGAATACGTTTCCATTTTAGTTGAACAGAAAAACAATTTTTTAGACACTACTCAATACTGATATTGTCACGGGTGGACAAACCAGAACATGTTACACATGCGCACATTATAAGTATTTTTACAATATATTGGATAAAAATTATGTCTTAAAAATATTTTAAAGCTTACCCTTGTTCATCCCAAATAGTCAAATCATTAATGAGATCTGTACGTTTATTAATAACTTGGTATAGACCTAATGCAGCATGTGCAGCCTAGAACATAGTGAGTCGAAATATTACAATTTTTTTTTTCAAATATAACAATATACAAAGTCAGAACTGTAAAACGGAATGGATAGGTATTAGTTTATATTTACTTGTGTGGCGATCTTTCCAATACCCATTTTTATGCCCGCGTTCAAAACGATAACCATTTTATTGGTAACAGTTATGTCTTCCCAGAGTTCAACACAATCATTTTCTACTACAGGCACAGAATTATCGGATTTCGTATTTGATGTTAAAAGTTGTTTAACAACCAAATCTTTAATTGCGGTACCGGTCTTGTCTATGAACTACGAAATTATTTAAATATTTATTAAATTGCAGTCTCGAAACGTTGAAATTCGCAATTAATTACATTGATTACTACTGATTTAGCAAAACCCATTTTAGTTAATTCCTTTATAAGTTTTTCTCTTTCCGCGATCATCGAATAACCGCCTTCATTATTCGTTTCCATTTCAACGAATTCGACACCGTACTTTCTGTCACGTTCGAGTAATTTAATTGCTACTATAATAAAATACACTCTCTTTCAATAAAACGAATATCTTGTTTAAAAAAATAAAAATGGCTGAACAAAAAACTACAACATTTTAAATAATCCATTACCTAATATGGTTTATCAAATAAACCACTACGCAGCTTGTTTTGTGATACTGCGGCGAAACGGGAATCCTTCGCTTCGACGCAATTAAGCGAAGTACCGGCTGGAAAAGTTTTAGAGTGGCGCACAAAAACAAAACACGACTTTCAGTAAACCATATTGTAAATACAATTCGTTTAAAGACATAAAAAAACACAACACGCGTAATAATAATGAATACGACGAACAAATCGGGGGGACGACGAGTAAGAAGTACGACGGTCAACGGAAAGAAGCGCTTAAAATTTCCTGCAGTGTGACCGTGTACGGGCGAGCAGAAATCACGGCTACTGAAGGTGGTGGCCCGACACTGTCACACTGATATGTGCGTGATATGCCACAATACCATATTAGTTATTTGCATGTTATTTTTTATTTATATTTTATTCTATAGTATTTTGAGGAATTAGTATTTTTTTTTTGACAGTTTTTTCCTCAATGAAAGAGTTTGTATTTCGCTTCTAAATAAAAATAAAAATTATAATAAATTCCAGATTTAAATTAATAATTAATTCTTTTAAAAAAATAGTATAAAGGTCTTATAATTTTTAAAAAGAAATGCAATTTTCTGATTTTTTAAATTTTCAAAGATAAATTTTTTTGTCCTGATCGTTATCCAAACGCTTCGAAGTTCTTTTATGATCACAATCATCCAAATTAATCATGTTCATGCAAACCAAACAATTCTTGGTTTTGATATATTAATATATATTTTTTTTTTTATCAAAAACCTTAATAGACTGACATATTAAAAAAAACATCTGGCATTACTGTTTTTATTATGCATTGAATTTACTTATTCTGAGGTTATGCCTAAACAAAATTTGTACTTTATATAATAATTTATAAATATCCTTTTGTGGTTAGATTAAATTGTAAGGTGTTGGCAATTATAATTTAACATCAATCAATTATTTTCAAAGGTTTTTACAACACTATTATCTAACTAATATAACTATTCAAAAGTTAAATATTAATATTTTGTTTGGATGTTCATAAAGTTAATTATTTCTTTAGGTTATTATAATAAACTAGATAACATACTGTAATTTAATTATTCTTGTAAAGGAAGTTTTCAATTTCTACTTAGATTTAAAATTATATAGATAATTAATTGTATTGTATTTTCAATCAATAATTATTAAATATCAATTATGTAACTTCACAGATTTATTTCAATTTCATTTAATTTTAATTGAATATAATGTTGTGTTTTCTGTAGCACATTTATAATTGAATATAATTATAAGAATAGTAATAATAATAATAATAAAAGTTAATTTTACGTCAGTGAATGTAACTAATAAAACCATTAAACGTTTTACCAAACAAACAATTATTATTTATTTCTGTAATCACAGTTATCCAAATATAAGTTTTAGTTGTTTATTAGATCCAAAAAAAGCTAAAGCAGTGAATGAATCTGGTTCTACTTCTGTCAGACCAGCATCATGAACACAGAAAAATGGTATGTTGTGTAATTTACTGGCCGAAGATAATTTAATAAGATCAGCTGTGTTTTCTGCATGAACAACAATTTTTCTACTTCTGAAAAAAAAGTTATACAAATATCAGTCAATAATAACTGCAGTTGATTATAATTTCTAATATAGAATAAATGGGAATTACATTTTTGGTAACAATGTTTGATCTACATGTGTAAATGTAGATTTCTACATTTTAATAAAAACAAAAAAATACTTGAAAATCTTTAAACCCCACAACTTTTGGAATACGTTTCCATTTTAGTTGAACAGAAAAACAATTTTTTAGACACTACTCAATACTGATATTGTCACGGGTGGACAAACCAGAACATGTTACACATGCGCACATTATAAGTATTTTTACAATATATTGGATAAAAATTATGTCTTAAAAATATTTTAAAGCTTACCCTTGTTCATCCCAAATAGTCAAATCATTAATGAGATCTGTACGTTTATTAATAACTTGGTATAGACCTAATGCAGCATGTGCAGCCTAGAACATAGTGAGTCGAAATATTACAATTTTTTTTTTCAAATATAACAATATACAAAGTCAGAACTGTAAAACGGAATGGATAGGTATTAGTTTATATTTACTTGTGTGGCGATCTTTCCAATACCCATTTTTATGCCCGCGTTCAAAACGATAACCATTTTATTGGTAACAGTTATGTCTTCCCAGAGTTCAACACAATCATTTTCTACTACAGGCACAGAATTATCGGATTTCGTATTTGATGTTAAAAGTTCTTCAACAACCAAATCTTTAATTGCGGTACCGGTCTTGTCTATGAACTACGAAATTATTTAAATATTTATTAAATTGCAGTCTCGAAACGTTGAAATTCGCAATTAATTACATTGATTACTACTGATTTAGCAAAACCCATTTTGGTTAATTCCTTTATAAGTTTTTCTCTTTCCGCGATCATCGAATAACCGCCTTCATTATTCGTTTCCATTTCAACGAATTTGACACCGTACTTTCTGTCACGTTCGAGTTATTTAATTGCTACTATAATAAAATACACTCTCTTTCAATAAAACGAATATCTTGTTTAAAAAAATAAAAATGGCTGAACAAAAAACTACAACATTTTAAATAATCCATTACCTAATATGGTTTATCAAATAAACCACTACGCAGCTTGTTTTGTGATACTGCGGCGAAACGGGAATCCTTCGCTTCGACGCAATTAAGCGAAGTACCGGCTGGAAAAGTTTTAGAGTGGCGCACAAAAACAAAACACGACTTTCAGTAAACCATATTGTAAATACAATTCGTTTAAAGACATAAAAAAACACAACACGCGTAATAATAATGAATACGACGAACAAATCGCGGGGACGACGAGTAAGAAGTACGACGGTCAACGGAAAGAAGCGCTTAAAATTTCCTGCAGTGTGACCGTGTACGGGCGAGCAGAAATCACGGCTACTGAAGGTGGTGGCCCGACACTGTCACACTGATATGTGCGTGATATGCCACAATACCATATTAGTTATTTGCATGTTATTTTTTATTTATATTTTATTCTATAGTATTTTGAGGAATTAGTATTTTTTTTTTGACAGTTTTTCCTCAATGAAAGAGTTTGTATTTCGCTTCTAAATAAAAATAAAAATTATAATAAATTCCAGATTTAAATTAATAATTAATTCTTTTAAAAAAATAATATAAAGGTCTTATAATTTTTAAAAAGAAATGCAATTTTCTGATTTTTTAAATTTTCAAAGATAAATTTTTTTGTCCTGATCGTTATCCAAACGCTTCGAAGTTCTTTTATGATCACAATCATCCAAATTTATCATGTTCATGCAAACCAAACAATTCTTGGTTTTGATATATTAATATATATTTTTTTTTTTATCAAAAACCTTAATAGACTGACATATTAAAAAAAACATCTGGCATTACTGTTTTTATTATGCATTGAATTTACTTATTCTGAGGTTATGCCTAAACAAAATTTGTACTTTATATAATAATTTATAAATATCCTTTTGTGGTTAGATTAAATTGTAAGGTGTTGGCAATTATAATTTAACATCAATCAATTATTTTCAAAGGTTTTTACAACACTATTATCTAACTAATATAACTATTCAAAAGTTAAATATTAATATTTTGTTTGGATGTTCATAAAGTTAATTATTTCTTTAGGTTATTATAATAAACTAGATAACATACTGTAATTTAATTATTCTTGTAAAGGAAGTTTTTCAATTTCTACTTAGATTTAAAATTATATAGATAATTAATTGTATTGTATTTTTCAATCAATAATTATTAAATATCAATTATGTAACTTCACAGATTTATTTCAATTTCATTTAATTTTAATTGAATATAATGTTGTGTTTTCTGTAGCACATTTATAATTGAATATAATTATAAGAATAGTAATAATAATAATAATAATAATAAAAGTTAATTTTACGTCAGTGAATGTAACTAATAAAACCATTAAACGTTTTACCAAACAAACAATTATTATTTATTTCTGTAATCACAGTTATCCAAATATAAGTTTTAGTTGTTTATTAGATCCAAAAAAAGCTAAAGCAGTGAATGAATCTGGTTCTACTTCTGTCAGACCAGCATCATGAACACAGAAAAATGGTATGTTGTGTAATTTACTGGCCGAAGATAATTTAATAAGATCAGCTGTGTTTTCTGCATGAACAACAATTTTTCTACTTCTGAAAAAAAAGTTATACAAATATCAGTCAATAATAACTGCAGTTGATTATAATTTCTAATATAGAATAAATGGGAATTACATTTTTGGTAACAATGTTTGATCTACATGTGTAAATGTAGATTTCTACATTTTAATAAAAACAAAAAAATACTTGAAAATCTTTAAACCCCACAACTTTTGGAATACGTTTCATTTTAGTTGAACAGAAAAACAATTTTTTAGACACTACTCAATACTGATATTGTCACGGGTGGACAAACCAGAACATGTTACACATGCGCACATTATAAGTATTTTTACAATATATTGGATAAAAATTATGTCTTAAAAATATTTTAAAGCTTACCCTTGTTCATCCCAAATAGTCAAATCATTAATGAGATCTGTACGTTTATTAATAACTTGGTATAGACCTAATGCAGCATGTGCAGCCTAGAACATAGTGAGTCGAAATATTACAATTTTTTTTTTCAAATATAACAATATACAAAGTCAGAACTGTAAAACGGAATGGATAGGTATTAGTTTATATTTACTTGTGTGGCGATCTTTCCAATACCCATTTTTATGCCCGCGTTCAAAACGATAACCATTTTATTGGTAACAGTTATGTCTTCCCAGAGTTCAACACAATCATTTTCTACTACAGGCACAGAATTATCGGATTTCGTATTTGATGTTAAAAGTTCTTCAACAACCAAATCTTTAATTGCGGTACCGGTCTTGTCTATGAACTACGAAATTATTTAAATATTTATTAAATTGCAGTCTCGAAACGTTGAAATTCGCAATTAATTACATTGATTACTACTGATTTAGCAAAACCCATTTTGGTTAATTCCTTTATAAGTTTTTCTCTTTCCGCGATCATCGAATAACCGCCTTCATTATTCGTTTCCATTTCAACGAATTTGACACCGTACTTTCTGTCACGTTCGAGTTATTTAATTGCTACTATAATAAAATACACTCTCTTTCAATATAACGAATATCTTGTTTAAAAAAATAAAAATGGCTGAACAAAAAACTACAACATTTTAAATAATCCATTACCTAATATGGTTTATCAAATAAACCACTACGCAGCTTGTTTTGTGATACTGCGGCGAAACGGGAATCCTTCGCTTCGACGCAATTAAGCGAAGTACCGGCTGGAAAAGTTTTAGAGTGGCGCACAAAAACAAAACACGACTTTCAGTAAACCATATTGTAAATACAATTCGTTTAAAGACATAAAAAAACACAACACGCGTAATAATAATGAATACGACGAACAAATCGCGGGGACGACGAGTAAGCAGTACGACGGTCAACGGAAAGAAGCGCTTAAAATTTCCTGCAGTGTGACCGTGTACGGGCGAGCAGAAATCACGGCTACTGAAGGTGGTGGCCCGACACTGTCACACTGATATGTGCGTGATATGCCACAATACCATATTAGTTATTTGCATGTTATTTTTTATTTATATTTTATTCTATAGTATTTTGAGGAATTAGTATTTTTTTTTTGACAGTTTTTTCCTCAATGAAAGAGTTTGTATTTCGCTTCTAAATAAAAATAAAAATTATAATAAATTCCAGATTTAAATTAATAATTAATTCTTTTAAAAAAATAATATAAAGGTCTTATAATTTTTAAAAAGAAATGCAATTTTCTGATTTTTTAAATTTTCAAAGATAAATTTTTTTGTCCTGATCGTTATCCAAACGCTTCGAAGTTCTTTTATGATCACAATCATCCAAATTTATCATGTTCATGCAAACCAAACAATTCTTGGTTTTGATATATTAATATATATTTTTTTTTTTATCAAAAACCTTAATAGACTGACATATTAAAAAAAACATCTGGCATTACTGTTTTTATTATGCATTGAATTTACTTATTCTGAGGTTATGCCTAAACAAAATTTGTACTTTATATAATAATTTATAAATATCCTTTTGTGGTTAGATTAAATTGTAAGGTGTTGGCAATTATAATTTAACATCAATCAATTATTTTCAAAGGTTTTTACAACACTATTATCTAACTAATATAACTATTCAAAAGTTAAATATTAATATTTTGTTTGGATGTTCATAAAGTTAATTATTTCTTTAGGTTATTATAATAAACTAGATAACATACTGTAATTTAATTATTCTTGTAAAGGAAGTTTTTCAATTTCTACTTAGATTTAAAATTATATAGATAATTAATTGTATTGTATTTTTCAATCAATAATTATTAAATATCAATTATGTAACTTCACAGATTTATTTCAATTTCATTTAATTTTAATTGAATATAATGTTGTGTTTTCTGTAGCACATTTATAATTGAATATAATTATAAGAATAGTAATAATAATAATAATAATAAAAGTTAATTTTACGTCAGTGAATGTAACTAATAAAACCATTAAACGTTTTACCAAACAAACAATTATTATTTATTTCTGTAATCACAGTTATCCAAATATAAGTTTTAGTTGTTTATTAGATCCAAAAAAAGCTAAAGCAGTGAATGAATCTGGTTCTACTTCTGTCAGACCAGCATCATGAACACAGAAAAATGGTATGTTGTGTAATTTACTGGCCGAAGATAATTTAATAAGATCAGCTGTGTTTTCTGCATGAACAACAATTTTTCTACTTCTGAAAAAAAAGTTATACAAATATCAGTCAATAATAACTGCAGTTGATTATAATTTCTAATATAGAATAAATGGGAATTACATTTTTGGTAACAATGTTTGATCTACATGTATAAATGTAGATTTCTACATTTAATAAAAACAAAAAATACTTGAAAATCTTTAAACCCCACAACTCTTGGAATACGTTTCCATTTTAGTTGAACAGAAAAACAATTTTTTAGACACTACTCAATACTGATATTGTCACGGGTGGACAAACCAGAACATGTTACACATGCGCACATTATAAGTATTTTTACAATATATTGGATAAAAATTATGTCTTAAAAATATTTTAAAGCTTACCCTTGTTCATCCCAAATAGTCAAATCATTAATGAGATCTGTACGTTTATTAATAACTTGGTATAGACCTAATGCAGCATGTGCAGCCTAGAACATAGTGAGTCGAAATATTACAATTTTTTTTTTCAAATATAACAATATACAAAGTCAGAACTGTAAAACGGAATGGATAGGTATTAGTTTATATTTACTTGTGTGGCGATCTTTCCAATACCCATTTTTATGCCCGCGTTCAAAACGATAACCATTTTATTGGTAACAGTTATGTCTTCCCAGAGTTCAACACAATCATTTTCTACTACAGGCACAGAATTATCGGATTTCGTATTTGATGTTAAAAGTTGTTTAACAACCAAATCTTTAATTGCGGTACCGGTCTTGTCTATGAACTACGAAATTATTTAAATATTTATTAAATTGCAGTCTCGAAACGTTGAAATTCGCAATTAATTACATTGATTACTACTGATTTAGCAAAACCCATTTTAGTTAATTCCTTTATAAGTTTTTCTCTTTCCGCGATCATCGAATAACCGCCTTCATTATTCGTTTCCATTCCAACGAATTCGACACCGTACTTTCTGTCACGTTCGAGTTATTTAATTGCTACTATAATAAAATACACTCTCTTTCAATAAAACGAATATCTTGTTTAAAAAAATAAAAATGGCTGAACAAAAAACTACAACATTTTAAATAATCCATTACCTAATATGGTTTATCAAATAAACCACTACGCAGCTTGTTTTGTGATACTGCGGCGAAACGGGAATCCTTCGCTTCGACGCAATTAAGCGAAGTACCGGCTGGAAAAGTTTTAGAGTGGCGCACAAAAACAAAACACGACTTTCAGTAAACCATGTAAATACAATTCGTTTAAAGACATAAAAAAACACAACACGCGTAATAATAATGAATACGACGAACAAATCGCGGAGACGACGAGTAAGAAGTAGGACGGTCAACGGAAAGAAGCGCTTAAAATTTCCTGCAGTGTGACCGTGTACGGGCGAGCAGAAATCACGGCTACTGAAGGTGGTGGCCCGACACTGTCACACTGATATGTGCGTGATATGCCACAATACCATATTAGTTATTTGCATGTTATTTTTTATTTATATTTTATTCTATAGTATTTTGAGGAATTAGTATTTTTTTTTTGACAGTTTTTTCCTCAATGAAAGAGTTTGTATTTCGCTTCTAAATAAAAATAAAAATTATAATAAATTCCAGATTTAAATTAATAATTAATTCTTTTAAAAAAATAGTATAAAGGTCTTATAATTTTTAAAAAGAAATGCAATTTTCTGATTTTTTAAATTTCCAAAGATAAATTTTTTTGTCCTGATCGTTATCCAAACGCTTCGAAGTTCTTTTATGATCACAATCATCCAAATTAATCATGTTCATGCAAACCAAACAATTCTTGGTTTTGATATATTAATATATATTTTTTTTTTTATCAAAAACCTTAATAGACTCACATATTAAAAAAAACATCTGGCATTACTGTTTTTATTATGCATTGAATTTACTTATTCTGAGGTTATGCCTAAACAAAATTTATACTTTATATAATAATTTATAAATATCCTTTTGTGGTTAGATTAAATTGTAAGGTGTTGGCAATTATAATTTAACATCAATCAATTATTTTCAAAGCTTTTTACAACACTATTATCTAACTAATATAACTATTCAAAAGTTAAATATTAATATTTTGTTTGAATGTTCATAAAGTTAATTATTTCTTTAGGTTATTATAATAAACTAGATAACATACTGTAATTTAATTATTCTTGTAAAGGAAGTTTTTCAATTTCTACTTAGATTTAAAATTATATAGATAATTAATTGTATTGTATTTTTCAATCAATAATTATTAAATATCAATTATGTAACTTCACAGATTTATTTCAATTTCATTTAATTTTAATTGAATATAATGTTGTGTTTTCTGTAGCACATTTATAATTGAATATAATTATAAGAATAGTAATAATAATAATAATAAAAGTTAATTTTACGTCAGTGAATGTAACTAATAAAACCATTAAACGTTTTACCAAACAAACAATTATTATTTATTTCTGTAATCACAGTTATCCAAATATAAGTTTTAGTTGTTTATTAGATCCAAAAAAAGCTAAAGCAGTGAATGAATCTGGTTCTACTTCTGTCAGACCAGCATCATGAACACAGAAAAATGGTATGTTGTGTAATTTACTGGCCGAAGATAATTTAATAAGATCAGCTGTGTTTTCTGCATGAACAACAATTTTTCTACTTCTGAAAAAAAAGTTATACAAATATCAGTCAATAATAACTGCAGTTGATTATAATTTCTAATATAGAATAAATGGGAATTACATTTTTGGTAACAATGTTTGATCTACATGTGTAAATGTAGATTTCTACATTTTAATAAAAACAAAAAAATACTTGAAAATCTTTAAACCCCACAACTTTTGGAATACGTTTCCATTTTAGTTGAACAGAAAAACAATTTTTTAGACACTACTCAATACTGATATTGTCACGGGTGGACAAACCAGAACATGTTACACATGCGCACATTATAAGTATTTTTACAATATATTGGATAAAAATTATGTCTTAAAAATATTTTAAAGCTTACCCTTGTTCATCCCAAATAGTCAAATCATTAATGAGATCTGTACGTTTATTAATAACTTGGTATAGACCTAATGCAGCATGTGCAGCCTAGAACATAGTGAGTCGAAATATTACAATTTTTTTTTTCAAATATAACAATATACAAAGTCAGAACTGTAAAACGGAATGGATAGGTATTAGTTTATATTTACTTGTGTGGCGATCTTTCCAATACCCATTTTTATGCCCGCGTTCAAAACGATAACCATTTTATTGGTAACAGTTATGTCTTCCCAGAGTTCAACACAATCATTTTCTACTACAGGCACAGAATTATCGGATTTCGTATTTGATGTTAAAAGTTCTTCAACAACCAAATCTTTAATTGCGGTACCGGTCTTGTCTATGAACTACGAAATTATTTAAATATTTATTAAATTGCAGTCTCGAAACGTTGAAATTCGCAATTAATTACATTGATTACTACTGATTTAGCAAAACCCATTTTGGTTAATTCCTTTATAAGTTTTTCTCTTTCCGCGATCATCGAATAACCGCCTTCATTATTCGTTTCCATTTCAACGAATTCGACACCGTACTTTCTGTCACGTTCGAGTAATTTAATTGCTACTATAATAAAATACACTCTCTTTCAATAAAACGAATATCTTGTTTAAAAAAATAAAAATGGCTGAACAAAAAACTACAACATTTTAAATAATCCATTACCTAATATGGTTTATCAAATAAACCACTACGCAGCTTGTTTTGTGATACTGCGGCGAAACGGGAATCCTTCGCTTCGACGCAATTAAGCGAAGTACCGGCTGGAAAAGTTTTAGAGTGGCGCACAAAAACAAAACACGACTTTCAGTAAACCATATTGTAAATACAATTCGTTTAAAGACATAAAAAAACACAACACGCGTAATAATAATGAATACGACGAACAAATCGCGGGGACGACGAGTAAGAAGTACGACGGTCAACGGAAAGAAGCGCTTAAAATTTCCTGCAGTGTGACCGTGTACGGGCGAGCAGAAATCACGGCTACTGAAGGTGGTGGCCCGACACTGTCACACTGATATGTGCGTGATATGCCACAATACCATATTAGTTATTTGCATGTTATTTTTTATTTATATTTTATTCTATAGTATTTTTTTTTTGACAGTTTTTTCCTCAACGAAAGAGTTTGTATTTCGCTTCTAAATAAAAATAAAAATTATAATAAATTCCAGATTTAAATTAATAATTAATTCTTTTAAAAAAATAATATAAAGGTCTTATAATTTTTAAAAAGAAATGCAATTTTCTGATTTTTTAAATTTTCAAAGATAAATTTTTTTGTCCTGATCGTTATCCAAACGCTTCGAAGTTCTTTTATGATCACAATCATCCAAATTTATCATGTTCATGCAAACCAAACAATTCTTGGTTTTGATATATTAATATATATTTTTTTTTTTATCAAAAACCTTAATAGACTGACATATTAAAAAAAACATCTGGCATTACTGTTTTTATTATGCATTGAATTTACTTATTCTGAGGTTATGCCTAAACAAAATTTGTACTTTATATAATAATTTATAAATATCCTTTTGTGGTTAGATTAAATTGTAAGGTGTTGGCAATTATAATTTAACATCTATCAATTATTTTCAAAGGTTTTTACAACACTATTATCTAACTAATATAACTATTCAAAAGTTAAATATTAATATTTTGTTTGGATGTTCATAAACTTAATTATTTCTTGAGGTTATTATAATAAACTAGATAACATACTGTAAATTAATTATTCTTGAAAAGGAAGATTTTCAATTTCTACTTAGATTTAAAATTATATAGATAATTAATTGTATTGTATTTTTCAATCAATAATTATTAAATATCAATTATGTAACTTCACAGATTTATTTCAATTTCATTTAATTTTAATTGAATATAATGTTGTGTTTTCTGTAGCACATTTATAATTGAATATAATTATAAGAATAGTAATAATAATAATAATAATAAAAGTTAATTTTACGTCAGTGAATGTAACTAATAAAACCATTAAACGTTTTACCAAACAAACAATTATTATTTATTTCTGTAATCACAGTTATCCAAATATAAGTTTTAGTTGTTTATTAGATCCAAAAAAAGCTAAAGCAGTGAATGAATCTGGTTCTACTTCTGTCAGACCAGCATCATGAACACAGAAAAATGGTATGTTGTGTAATTTACTGGCCGAAGATAATTTAATAAGATCAGCTGTGTTTTCTGCATGAACAACAATTTTTCTACTTCTGAAAAAAAAGTTATACAAATATCAGTCAATAATAACTGCAGTTGATTATAATTTCTAATATAGAATAAATGGGAATTACATTTTTGGTAACAATGTTTGATCTACATGTGTAAATGTAGATTTCTACATTTTAATAAAAACAAAAAAATACTTGAAAATCTTTAAACCCCACAACTTTTGGAATACGTTTCCATTTTAGTTGAACAGAAAAACAATTTTTTAGACACTACTCAATACTGATATTGTCACGGGTGGACAAACCAGAACATGTTACACATGCGCACATTATAAGTATTTTTACAATATATTGGATAAAAATTATGTCTTAAAAATATTTTAAAGCTTACCCTTGTTCATCCCAAATAGTCAAATCATTAATGAGATCTGTACGTTTATTAATAACTTGGTATAGACCTAATGCAGCATGTGCAGCCTAGAACATAGTGAGTCGAAATATTACAATTTTTTTTTTCAAATATAACAATATACAAAGTCAGAACTGTAAAACGGAATGGATAGGTATTAGTTTATATTTACTTGTGTGGCGATCTTTCCAATACCCATTTTTATGCCCGCGTTCAAAACGATAACCATTTTATTGGTAACAGTTATGTCTTCCCAGAGTTCAACACAATCATTTTCTACTACAGGCACAGAATTATCGGATTTCGTATTTGATGTTAAAAGTTCTTCAACAACCAAATCTTTAATTGCGGTACCGGTCTTGTCTATGAACTACGAAATTATTTAAATATTTATTAAATTGCAGTCTCGAAACGTTGAAATTCGCAATTAATTACATTGATTACTACTGATTTAGCAAAACCCATTTTGGTTAATTCCTTTATAAGTTTTTCTCTTTCCGCGATCATCGAATAACCGCCTTCATTATTCGTTTCCATTTCAACGAATTCGACACCGTACTTTCTGTCACGTTCGAGTAATTTAATTGCTACTATAATAAAATACACTCTCTTTCAATAAAACGAATATCTTGTTTAAAAAAATAAAAATGGCTGAACAAAAAACTACAACATTTTAAATAATCCATTACCTAATATGGTTTATCAAATAAACCACTACGCAGCTTGTTTTGTGATACTGCGGCGAAACGGGAATCCTTCGCTTCGACGCAATTAAGCGAAGTACCGGCTGGAAAAGTTTTAGAGTGGCGCACAAAAACAAAACACGACTTTCAGTAAACCATGTAAATACAATTCGTTTAAAGACATAAAAAAACACAACACGCGTAATAATAATGAATACGACGAACAAATCGCGGAGACGACGAGTAAGAAGTAGGACGGTCAACGGAAAGAAGCGCTTAAAATTTCCTGCAGTGTGACCGTGTACGGGCGAGCAGAAATCACGGCTACTGAAGGTGGTGGCCCGACACTGTCACACTGATATGTGCGTGATATGCCACAATACCATATTAGTTATTTGCATGTTATTTTTTATTTATATTTTATTCTATAGTATTTTGAGGAATTAGTATTTTTTTTTTGACAGTTTTTTCCTCAATGAAAGAGTTTGTATTTCGCTTCTAAATAAAAATAAAAATTATAATAAATTCCAGATTTAAATTAATAATTAATTCTTTTAAAAAAATAGTATAAAGGTCTTATAATTTTTAAAAAGAAATGCAAATTTCTGATTTATAAAATTTCCAAAGATAAATTTTTTTGTCCTGATCGTTATCCAAACGCTTCGAAGTTCTTTTATGATCACAATCATCCAAATTTATCATGTTCATGCAAACCAAACAATTCTTGGTTTTGATATATTAATATATATTTTTTTTTTTATCAAAAACCTTAATAGACTGACATATTAAAAAAAACATCTGGCATTACTGTTTTTATTATGCATTGAATTTACTTATTCTGAGGTTATGCCTAAACAAAATTTATACTTTATATAATAATTTATAAATATCCTTTTGTGGTTAGATTAAATTGTAAGGTGTTGGCAATTATAATTTAACATCAATCAATTATTTTCAAAGGTTTTTACAACACTATTATCTAACTAATATAACTATTCAAAAGTTAAATATTAATATTTTGTTTGGATGTTCATAAAGTTAATTATTTCTTTAGGTTATTATAATAAACTAGATAACATACTGTAATTTAATTATTCTTGTAAAGGAAGTTTTTCAATTTCTACTTAGATTTAAAATTATATAGATAATTAATTGTGTATTGTAGTTTTCAATCAATAATTATTAAATATCAATTATGTAACTTCACAGATTTATTTCAATTTCATTTAATTTTAATTGAATATAATGTTGTGTTTTCTGTAGCACATTTATAATTGAATATAATTATAAGAATAGTAATAATAATAATAATAAAAGTTAATTTTACGTCAGTGAATGTAACTAATAAAACCATTAAACGTTTTACCAAACAAACAATTATTATTTATTTCTGTAATCACAGTTATCCAAATATAAGTTTTAGTTGTTTATTAGATCCAAAAAAAGCTAAAGCAGTGAATGAATCTGGTTCTACTTCTGTCAGACCAGCATCATGAACACAGAAAAATGGTATGTTGTGTAATTTACTGGCCGAAGATAATTTAATAAGATCAGCTGTGTTTTCTGCATGAACAACAATTTTTCTACTTCTGAAAAAAAAGTTATACAAATATCAGTCAATAATAACTGCAGTTGATTATAATTTCTAATATAGAATAAATGGGAATTACATTTTTGGTAACAATGTTTGATCTACATGTATAAATGTAGATTTCTACATTTTAATAAAAACAAAAAAATACTTGAAAATCTTTAAACCCCACAACTTTTGGAATACGTTTCCATTTTAGTTGAACAGAAAAACAATTTTTTAGACACTACTCAATACTGATATTGTCACGGGTGGACAAACCAGAACATGTTACACATGCGCACATTATAAGTATTTTTACAATATATTGGATAAAAATTATGTCTTAAAAATATTTTAAAGCTTACCCTTGTTCATCCCAAATAGTCAAATCATTAATGAGATCTGTACGTTTATTAATAACTTGGTATAGACCTAATGCAGCATGTGCAGCCTAGAACATAGTGAGTCGAAATATTACAATTTTTTTTTTCAAATATAACAATATACAAAGTCAGAACTGTAAAACGGAATGGATAGGTATTAGTTTATATTTACTTGTGTGGCGATCTTTCCAATACCCATTTTTATGCCCGCGTTCAAAACGATAACCATTTTATTGGTAACAGTTATGTCTTCCCAGAGTTCAACACAATCATTTTCTACTACAGGCACAGAATTATCGGATTTCGTATTTGATGTTAAAAGTTGTTTAACAACCAAATCTTTAATTGCGGTACCGGTCTTGTCTATGAACTACGAAATTATTTAAATATTTATTAAATTGCAGTCTCGAAACGTTGAAATTCGCAATTAATTACATTGATTACTACTGATTTAGCAAAACCCATTTTGGTTAATTCCTTTATAAGTTTGTCTCTTTCCGCGATCATCGAATAACCGACTTCATTATACGTTTCCATTTCAACGAATTCGACACCGTACTTTCTGTCACGTTCGAGTAATTTAATTGCTACTATAATAAAATACACTCTCTTTCAATAAAACGAATATCTTGTTAAAAAAAATAAAAATGGCTGAACAAAAAACTACATTTTAAATAATCCATTACCTAATATGGTTTATCAAATAAACCACTACGCAGCTTGTTTTGTGATACTGCGGCGAAACGGGAATCCTTCGCTTCGACGCAATTAAGCGAAGTACCGGCTGGAAAAGTTTTAGAGTGGCGCACAAAAACAAAACACGACTTTCAGTAAACCATGTAAATACAATTCGTTTAAAGACATAAAAAAACACAACACGCGTAATAATAATGAATACGACGAACAAATCGGGGGGACGACGAGTAAGAAGTACGACGGTCAACGGAAAGAAGCGCTTAAAATTTCCTGCAGTGTGACCGTGTACGGGCGAGCAGAAATCACGGCTACTGAAGGTGGTGGCCCGACACTGTCACACTGATATGTGCGTGATATGCCACAATACCATATTAGTTATTTGCATGTTATTTTTTATTTATATTTTATTCTATAGTATTTTTTTTTTGACAGTTTTTTCCTCAATGAAAGAGTTTGTATTTCGCTTCTAAATAAAAATAAAAATTATAATAAATTCCAGATTTAAATTAATAATTAATTCTTTTAAAAAAATAGTATAAAGGTCTTATAATTTTTAAAAAGAAATGCAATTTTCTGATTTTTTAAATTTTCAAAGATAAATTTTTTTGTCCTGATCGTTATCCAAACGCTTCGAAGTTCTTTTATGATCACAATCATCCAAATTAATCATGTTCATGCAAACCAAACAATTCTTGGTTTTGATATATTAATATATATTTTTTTTTTTATCAAAAACCTTAATAGACTGACATATTAAAAAAAACATCTGGCATTACTGTTTTTATTATGCATTGAATTTACTTATTCTGAGGTTATGCCTAAACAAAATTTATACTTTATATAATAATTTATAAATATCCTTTTGTGGTTAGATTAAATTGTAAGGTGTTGGCAATTATAATTTAACATCAATCAATTATTTTCAAAGGTTTTTACAACACTATTATCTAACTAATATAACTATTCAAAAGTTAAATATTAATATTTTGTTTGGATGTTCATAAAGTTAATTATTTCTTTAGGTTATTATAATAAACTAGATAACATACTGTAATTTAATTATTCTTGTAAAGGAAGTTTTTCAATTTCTACTTAGATTTAAAATTATATAGATAATTAATTGTATTGTATTTTTCAATCAATAATTATTAAATATCAATTATGTAACTTCACAGATTTATTTCAATTTCATTTAATTTTAATTGAATATAATGTTGTGTTTTCTGTAGCACATTTATAATTGAATATAATTATAAGAATAGTAATAATAATAATAATAATAAAAGTTAATTTTACGTCAGTGAATGTAACTAATAAAACCATTAAACGTTTTACCAAACAAACAATTATTATTTATTTCTGTAATCACAGTTATCCAAATATAAGTTTTAGTTGTTTATTAGATCCAAAAAAAGCTAAAGCAGTGAATGAATCTGGTTCTACTTCTGTCAGACCAGCATCATGAACACAGAAAAATGGTATGTTGTGTAATTTACTGGCCGAAGATAATTTAATAAGATCAGCTGTGTTTTCTGCATGAACAACAATTTTTCTACTTCTGAAAAAAAAGTTATACAAATATCAGTCAATAATAACTGCAGTTGATTATAATTTCTAATATAGAATAAATGGGAATTACATTTTTGGTAACAATGTTTGATCTACATGTGTAAATGTAGATTTCTACATTTTAATAAAAACAAAAAAATACTTGAAAATCTTTAAACCCCACAACTTTTGGAATACGTTTCCATTTTAGTTGAACAGAAAAACAATTTTTTAGACACTACTCAATACTGATATTGTCACGGGTGGACAAACCAGAACATGTTACACATGCGCACATTATAAGTATTTTTACAATATATTGGATAAAAATTATGTCTTAAAAATATTTTAAAGCTTACCCTTGTTCATCCCAAATAGTCAAATCATTAATGAGATCTGTACGTTTATTAATAACTTGGTATAGACCTAATGCAGCATGTGCAGCCTAGAACATAGTGAGTCGAAATATTACAATTTTTTTTTTCAAATATAACAATATACAAAGTCAGAACTGTAAAACGGAATGGATAGGTATTAGTTTATATTTACTTGTGTGGCGATCTTTCCAATACCCATTTTTATGCCCGCGTTCAAAACGATAACCATTTTATTGGTAACAGTTATGTCTTCCCAGAGTTCAACACAATCATTTTCTACTACAGGCACAGAATTATCGGATTTCGTATTTGATGTTAAAAGTTCTTCAACAACCAAATCTTTAATTGCGGTACCGGTCTTGTCTATGAACTACGAAATTATTTAAATATTTATTAAATTGCAGTCTCGAAACGTTGAAATTCGCAATTAATTACATTGATTACTACTGATTTAGCAAAACCCATTTTGGTTAATTCCTTTATAAGTTTTCTCTTTCCGCGATCATCGAATAACCGCCTTCATTATTCGTTTCCATTTCAACGAATTCGACACCGTACTTTCTGTCACGTTCGAGTAATTTAATTGCTACTATAATAAAATACACTCTCTTTCAATAAAACGAATATCTTGTTTAAAAAAATAAAAATGGCTGAACAAAAAACTACAACATTTTAAATAATCCATTACCTAATATGGTTTATCAAATAAACCACTACGCAGCTTGTTTTGTGATACTGCGGCGAAACGGGAATCCTTCGCTTCGACGCAATTAAGCGAAGTACCGGCTGGAAAAGTTTTAGAGTGGCGCACAAAAACAAAACACGACTTTCAGTAAACCATGTAAATACAATTCGTTTAAAGACATAAAAAAACACAACACGCGTAATAATAATGAATACGACGAACAAATCGCGGAGACGACGAGTAAGAAGTAGGACGGTCAACGGAAAGAAGCGCTTAAAATTTCCTGCAGTGTGACCGTGTACGGGCGAGCAGAAATCACGGCTACTGAAGGTGGTGGCCCGACACTGTCACACTGATATGTGCGTGATATGCCACAATACCATATTAGTTATTTGCATGTTATTTTTTATTTATATTTTATTCTATAGTATTTTGAGGAATTAGTATTTTTTTTTTGACAGTTTTTTCCTCAATGAAAGAGTTTGTATTTCGCTTCTAAATAAAAATAAAAATTATAATAAATTCCAGATTTAAATTAATAATTAATTCTTTTAAAAAAATAGTATAAAGGTCTTATAATTTTTAAAAAGAAATGCAATTTTCTGATTTTTTAAATTTTCAAAGATAAATTTTTTTGTCCTGATCGTTATCCAAACGCTTCGAAGTTCTTTTATGATCACAATCATCCAAATTAATCATGTTCATGCAAACCAAACAATTCTTGGTTTTGATATATTAATATATATTTTTTTTTTTATCAAAAACCTTAATAGACTGACATATTAAAAAAAACATCTGGCATTACTGTTTTTATTATGCATTGAATTTACTTATTCTGAGGTTATGCCTAAACAAAATTTGTACTTTATATAATAATTTATAAATATCCTTTTGTGGTTAGATTAAATTGTAAGGTGTTGGCAATTATAATTTAACATCAATCAATTATTTTCAAAGCTTTTTACAACACTATTATCTAACTAATATAACTATTCAAAAGTTAAATATTAATATTTTGTTTGAATGTTCATAAAGTTAATTATTTCTTTAGTTTATTATAATAAACTAGATAACATACTGTAATTTAATTATTCTTGTAAAGGAAGTTTTTCAATTTCTACTTAGATTTAAAATTATATAGATAATTAATTGTATTGTATTTTTCAATCAATAATTATTAAATATCAATTATGTAACTTCACAGATTTATTTCAATTTCATTTAATTTTAATTGAATATAATGTTGTGTTTTCTGTAGCACATTTATAATTGAATATAATTATAAGAATAGTAATAATAATAATAATAATAAAAGTTAATTTTACGTCAGTGAATGTAACTAATAAAACCATTAAACGTTTTACCAAACAAACAATTATTATTTATTTCTGTAATCACAGTTATCCAAATATAAGTTTTAGTTGTTTATTAGATCCAAAAAAAGCTAAAGCAGTGAATGAATCTGGTTCTACTTCTGTCAGACCAGCATCATGAACACAGAAAAATGGTATGTTGTGTAATTTACTGGCCGAAGATAATTTAATAAGATCAGCTGTGTTTTCTGCATGAACAACAATTTTTCTACTTCTGAAAAAAAAGTTATACAAATATCAGTCAATAATAACTGCAGTTGATTATAATTTCTAATATAGAATAAATGGGAATTACATTTTTGGTAACAATGTTTGATCTACATGTGTAAATGTAGATTTCTACATTTTAATAAAAACAAAAAAATACTTGAAAATCTTTAAACCAAACAACTCTTGGAATACGTTTCCATTTTAGTTGAACAGAAAAACAATTTTTTAGACACTACTCAATACTGATATTGTCACGGGTGGACAAACCAGAACATGTTACACATGCGCACATTATAAGTATTTTTACAATATATTGGATAAAAATTATGTCTTAAAAATATTTTAAAGCTTACCCTTGTTCATCCCAAATAGTCAAATCATTAATGAGATCTGTACGTTTATTAATAACTTGGTATAGACCTAATGCAGCATGTGCAGCCTAGAACATAGTGAGTCGAAATATTACAATTTTTTTTTTCAAATATAACAATATACAAAGTCAGAACTGTAAAACGGAATGGATAGGTATTAGTTTATATTTACTTGTGTGGCGATCTTTCCAATACCCATTTTTATGCCCGCGTTCAAAACGATAACCATTTTATTGGTAACAGTTATGTCTTCCCAGAGTTCAACACAATCATTTTCTACTACAGGCACAGAATTATCGGATTTCGTATTTGATGTTAAAAGTTCTTCAACAACCAAATCTTTAATTGCGGTACCGGTCTTGTCTATGAACTACGAAATTATTTAAATATTTATTAAATTGCAGTCTCGAAACGTTGAAATTCGCAATTAATTACATTGATTACTACTGATTTAGCAAAACCCATTTTAGTTAATTCCTTTATAAGTTTTTCTCTTTCCGCGATCATCGAATAACCGCCTTCATTATTCGTTTCCATTTCAACGAATTCGACACCGTACTTTCTGTCACGTTCGAGTAATTTAATTGCTACTATAATAAAATACACTCTCTTTCAATAAAACGAATATCTTGTTTAAAAAAATAAAAATGGCTGAACAAAAAACTACAACATTTTAAATAATCCATTACCTAATATGGTTTATCAAATAAACCACTACGCAGCTTGTTTTGTGATACTGCGGCGAAACGGGAATCCTTCGCTTCGACGCAATTAAGCGAAGTACCGGCTGGAAAAGTTTTAGAGTGGCGCACAAAAACAAAACACGACTTTCAGTAAACCATGTAAATACAATTCGTTTAAAGACATAAAAAAACACAACACGCGTAATAATAATGAATACGACGAACAAATCGCGGAGACGACGAGTAAGAAGTAGGACGGTCAACGGAAAGAAGCGCTTAAAATTTCCTGCAGTGTGACCGTGTACGGGCGAGCAGAAATCACGGCTACTGAAGGTGGTGGCCCGACACTGTCACACTGATATGTGCGTGATATGCCACAATACCATATTAGTTATTTGCATGTTATTTTTTATTTATATTTTATTCTATAGTATTTTGAGGAATTAGTATTTTTTTTTTGACAGTTTTTTCCTCAATGAAAGAGTTTGTATTTCGCTTCTAAATAAAAATAAAAATTATAATAAATTCCAGATTTAAATTAATAATTAATTCTTTTAAAAAAATAGTATAAAGGTCTTATAATTTTTAAAAAGAAATGCAATTTTCTGATTTTTTAAATTTCCAAAGGAAGATAAAAATTTGACTCTTAAAAAAAAAGTGTTCTCATCTAATTTATTTAAATAAATATCTTTACATTTATTGTAGTCTAATAGTTTTGAAAAATTTGGCTTGGGTTCGCTTCAGGAAATAAACATTTGATATTTTTCTGTAAAAAAAATGCAAAACATTCTAATGAGATTATAAAAAGTTCATAGTAAAATTACCATTATATTAACGTTATTCATAAATTAAATAAAAACAAAATATATACATGACTCACAATTTTTAAATTGACCTTAGATGGCAGAGTAATATTTTATAAAATGCCCGAAATGTCAAAAAAAAAAAAATGCAATACATATTAATTTTTCAGAAATGAATTACAGTATGAACCCAATTATCAGTTTGAGTAACTAAAATCTGTTTCCCATATTTTACGATAAATCAAAAGTTTAGAAATATTTTTTTATACAACATAAAACAAATTTCTTTGAAATAATATTTCAGTATTATTGTAAATTCTAACTAGTGAAAATGATGTGAAAACCGTTACACAAAATATAATAATTTTTATCAAGTAATAGTGAAAAACATCTGTTTCGACCATAAATCTGTTTACACATTGTGATGTGTGTACACAAATTTTTACTGTATCTATATCGAGTTTTTAAAATTTATTGTGTCGTAGGCAGTTTAAACTGGTAATAATTATAAGATTATAAGTTATAACGTATGTCATTTATGTGATTTTTACAGATACATAATAGAAAGTATTTTTAATGAAAATGATTGCTATTAAATCACAATTGATCATATTGGCTCTGATATTGTTTTCCATACATGACGCTGAGTTTACTCTAAATAATTGTAAGTAATTGCATTATAAAGAACTTAGAAAACACCTTAAACTATAACTTTTACTTAATATTATATATATATATAATTACTTTATATTTATATGTTTTATTATTATTTTTCAAAATCTAATTACGATTAGATTACTTCTGTCAAATTATATGTGTATTACTTACTATCAAGTGATGGCTGAGATGCGTTCAAAGACATTCGATCAGTTTTTTTAAATTTATACAAATGTCATTTGAGTATTTGTGTTACGCCTCACCCAATGTTAATTATTTGTATCGAAAACATTCAATCTAATTTTCTAAAACATTTCCAGTTTTCATAGCGTTCACTAACATGAAAAGTTATAAACAATTATTATTTTACCCAGGTAAAATTTAAATAAAAATTACCCGATGATGAGTTTTTGTCGAAAACGGTAGTAATATATAATATAGACAACAACATTCTTAACTAATACTCATTGGCTTTATTCGTTTTTTATATTTAAATAAACATTTTAATATACATGTGTATATTTATTTATTTTATATATATTTTTTATTTAGTAAAAATTATTCGATAAAATGTGTTTATATGTTTGTGGATATTATATTGTTGGGAGTATATTTACATTTGCAAAATAATATCGGAATTCTAAGAAAAATAGTTTCACAAGTTAGCTTAGGATATTAAAAAAGTTGGAACGACGAATACACGGCGTATATCGCGTGCGGCCGATAAGCGCTGTATACCAGCGGGGCGGTGGAAACTTCGCGAATGTTCTCGAAAATTAACTCGAAAACACGCCGAGCTCGAACACAATAATATAATACGCGGGAATACACACGCTTCTTACGTTTCGTAACAGAAAGAGTTTACCGGTCAAAGAACGATTTTTTAGATATCGAAACAGAAAATATTCGTTATAAACGTTAAAAGAAAGTCGAAATAACGCGAAATAAACGAAAAATATTATATAAAAAAAAAAAAAAATAATAAAAATCAAGAATATTAAAATTATTAAGAACGAGTTGAGAACAAGGTATTAAATATAATATAAACGAAAAAATAACGCATATTATATAATATAAATTAAACAAATGTCTTACCTCGGAGCGAGTATCGTAACTCGTACCGAGTTTCATCACATATGCGGTTCCACCGAGACGACTGTTTAGAAAAAAATATGCGATGTGACTATTTCTCGATACCATTTGGAGAATGATTTTGAACTCTAATGTTGTTTGAAATGATTCTGTCGGTGTATCTACGCCGGTTGTAGTCACGGTGCACAGGACGCGTAGGAACATAGACGACGGGCGATCACGATTGCACGCGTTTCGAACGACGATTGTCTAAAGAAAAATGTTAAATAAAACCGTAGGAAAAATACGAAATAATACGCTGATCAATGTTGAATTATATTCAATTAAATAGACAATAATATAATGGTACGTGCAACGCGGATGAATTACGAGTATTATAAAAATATCGCGACAGTTTTATGTATTTATAATGAAATAGAAAAATTAATTCGCACAATGGAGATTTTCTCGAAAAAATAAAACGCGAAAAACGAGACGACGAGGCAAAGGTAGAGAACGAACCGCCGAATACGCGCAATGACGATAAATGTTTGAAATAAACATCGAGCGCGAAACAAAAATAATTTTATTCATTTAGCGTATGGCTATATCGCAGTTTTAAAAAAGGCTTTAAAGTTTTAAGAAAGCGCCTTACGTTCGATGGTCACTGCTGCGAGAAAAAAATGGTTTTTTTTTTTCATTGGCAAACTGACGTGTCGACGCGAAATGAAAAACGACACAAGCGTCCCTGGGCAAATACACAACGACGAAAGCTGCCGTTGACGCGCACTGCGCTCTGGTGCCAGACTTCCGTGGTCAACGTATCGGCGGACATCGCTGAAATGAAAGCGCGCGCAGCATTTAAAAATTTATAATACATGCGTGATATTATGTTATGATAAATTCGTAGAAACCATATTATTACCCTATTGATTTCGATGCGAGTTCATTGAAAATCCGGGTATTATATTTTTATAAATACGTATAATTAGGAATAATTTTAGAAAATTTTATTATAATATATACACAGTGTGTCCTTAAAGTTTTTAAACTGTGGCCCGAAAATCGGTGGTACTACTATAATGCTATTTTCATGAAATTTCGGAAACTGTAATTATTACAACCTTTCTCTTGCCTCACAAAAAATTATTTTATCCCGCCGTATTCAATTCCCGTGTATTATAAAAATGTACTCGTTTACGAGAATATTGAAATTTAAAATTACAATTACCACCCGGTAAATCGTTTATATATATATAAAAAAAAAAAAAAATCTGACATCGTTAACCCGTAGACGATTGGAAATGTTTTTGTCCTCAATAACAAGTCGATATTGAATTGAAGAAACTCTCGAGAACGTAAACGCCCCCCCCCAATGCTGTGTATTTCTACGGCAATTATCCGTGTTTTTGTGAACATTTCACAACGATACGTTCGTAGCGTATCGTTCAAAATAATATTGCCTTTAACAGTCGCGTAGCCAACGCGGCTATATTGGCCGTGGTATATTTTTTCGTTTATTTTATTTCACCGCGACGTCCGTGCAAAAGTTTGACCTCTCATTTTGTCACCACAACGTTCAAATTTTGTAACGAAATTTCGCCAGTTTCTTGTAGAAATATTCAACAAAAAAAAAAACATATTTATCATATGTTCAGTTCGTGCGAAAGACACTTGTTACTTATTAGTCGCGGAATTATAAAATTATAGGTACCTATGGCAACGATATTGCGTTATGCGCGTCACTTGACGTCTCGTCCGTGCGCCTATAATCGTATTCAATATTATACTATGTGTAATAAAATGCGTTGTAAATGATCAATTATCGATTAGATTTAAAACGTAATGTGTTTCACATTGTTTTCGCGGAGGTTATTTACGTAATTCAATGACAAATCGATCATTTACGCTTATAACTTGTAACTCATAACATACTTTATCCGTGTATGCATGCGGACGTTATTTGTATATTCTATTATTCTATATGAACAATTTTATTTTCGCAGCAATACACACAATATATTTTATACGCGTTGATAGTAATACATATTGATTTTTACACGATTACCACCTTAGGATTTCGTTCCGATTATCGTCACTGCTTGTTTTATACGTAACGTCCCCGGGGATCCATTCGGCGGGATGCGCGTAGGAAATGAAAAAAGAAAACGACGACTCGTAAAAATCAAAAGATATCGGAGAATGGAAAAATAGAATTTTTTTTTTTTTTGAACATCGTGATTTAAGTTCCCCGAGGTGACGATCGACACGTGGCTAACTCGATTAAACCGATTACGGCCATTACGATCACAGATTGAGGAGAATATTGGATGAACAGCAGAAAAGAAATTCGACCAATTCGTCGTGCTACGACGACGATCGTATTTATTGTTTAGATTTCTGTTGTTATTACAATAAAATTACTCATGGCAATAAAAGCAAAAAAAAAAAAAAAAAAACCTCTACACTGATAACACGACGACACAATCAGCCGTCGCGTATTTTCGGTAGATAACACCAGACGGCTTTCTGATTATTTCCGATTAATACGTAGTAGTACACGCATTTTCATGTAGGCATACCGTGTTTTGTTACATTTTCTAATATTTTAATAGCTGTTTTTATGTGTATTCCGTCGGTAACTTTCGGCGATAATAGAACGTAATTATTATTATTATTTTTTTTTCGTTTTAGTCTGCCTGACGTAGTCATACGTGATTTGTGGTTCATTGGAATCGGAATAACTCGTTGGAGATCGGCCGGTCGGTTTATCGGGTGCTCCGCGTACGACGTCATTGAGTTCCTTTATCAGCGCAAAGTACATTTGAAAACCGTAAAAATACAAAAAGATAATGGACGTTGAAGACGTTTTAAACGATGTCGTCTCCATGGATGACCTCAAGGTAATGTCATTGGCAATTCTTCTTTTATAGTTTTCAATCGTTTTTCTCATATTCTGTCGGCGGACTGACAACGGATTTATAATTTCATTTTTATTATTCTTTTAATGAACATATTGCGGTGTGTTCTATTCGATGACGTGTATAAAAATTCGTTGTAGATAGACCGACATAAGGTTTATGATGTGTCAGTAATTTTTTAAAAATTACACGTTTAAAAATTTTTGAAAGTTCTAGGTTATGACTTTGTTTCACCTAAGTAGTCTGTTACCTGCAGATTATTATGTTAAAAATATAAAGATATTATATTTATATCACGAGTAAATACTAACGTTTTGTTTGTAGAAATTTGAAAACGAGTATCATAAACAACTTGCTACTGGAACTGTTTCTCAAGAAACAAAATTTCATTACGCCTGGTGTTTAGTGAGAAGTAATTATCCAGCAGATATCCGGAAAGGACTCATATTATTAGAACAGTTGATTAAACACGAAGCCAACGATGAAGACGCTAAACGGAATTATCTTTATTACTTGGCTTTGGGAAATTCAAGAATTAAAGTGAGCATAATATTTCAAATTAATTTCAATAGGTCGAAAAAATTAATTTTTACTACGTTCCGTACAATTTATTGTTTTACGTATTTATGCAACTATTTTATTCTTCGTGTTTATTATTATTTATATTTATTTTATGTTCGCTTATTGTTATTCAGTTTACCAATGTATTGTATTTAAATCATTTTATTTCATTTGTATTGATTAGAAGGCATGTAACTGTAATATATATTTGGAGGTTTAATTAGTAATTTAATTGATTTATTTAACAAATATATTTTTATACATTATTGATTTATACAGTGTTAACGTAATGATATTAAATTAATTATTTTTTTTAGGAATATAGTACAGCTTTACAGTTCATTAAAGCATTTTTACATATACAGCCTGAAAATATGCAAGCGCAGAACCTAATGATTACTATACAAAAGAAAATGGAAGCTGGTATGATTTGAATTATATATATATATATATATATTAAGTGAAAAAAACCTATGTTAATGGAATGCTACAATAGTGTGAGTGGCTAAATATAATTTTTAAAACTATTTCAGATGCGCATAAAGGAATGGCGATTGCTGGAGCACTGGCATTAGGCGTTAGTGCTATTGTTGGCATTGGATTTGCATTGGCAAAGAATATGAAAAAGTGAACATTCCATTTAGTTTATTCCATTGATTACCATTTTATTCCTGTGTTTAAATACTAATTTATGCTTAAGGATTTTTGGTTAATAGCAAAATTATGGTACATATAAATATATCGCAAAAATAATTTAAAACATCTCTTATCTAAAATTGTGTAGATAATATATTGTAATAATATATATATATATATATATGAAGAATGTAATACGGAATTTGCTTTAATTTAATTTAAACTGAAATCATATTACTCTATGTTTTCCTATAATGATATGATATAAAGTATTGATTTATTATTATTTATGCATATTTAATTATCTCCTTAAATTCAAAATTTTATACAAACTAGTTAAAATGTTGAACATTTTTAAGTTTTAATATTCATTGATAATTAAAACTAATGTTTTGCCCTTTTCTTAGGGAATTTTAATTTAACTATTTGTAATAAATATCATTTTCAGGTCTTTTATATAAATGTTTTAACAAATATATATTTTAATAGTATCTATGTACATATAACTATGTGAGAAATAAAAAAATACCTACAACAGGTAGTTCAATTAATAACTGATTTTTTTATTTGGGGGGGAAGGTATAAAAATCATAACAAATGTACTGTGAATTAAAAAAAATATTGCGTGTTCAATGACAACCGATCAACTAATTTTTTAACAATTTCAACAGGTAAATTATTAAAACTGTTAGAATTTAAATAGATTTCTATTTATCATATTTCTATGACCCAGCTATCCCCTATATTGTTTATCGGAGTATCTAAATTTGTTTTTAAGAACACTGATAAAAGTGTTTTTGTAGTTTTGGTTGAAACAGTGCAAAATTGATCAAAACGCAGAACTAAATAGTGAATTATAAATGTGTGTAAATCATTTTGTAGTTTAAAAAAAATAAAATAACCATTTCGTGAAAGTCACCCAAACTATAAGGTTAAGTTATTAAAGTTCGTATTGTATTTCAAACACAAATTTGTATTAAAAACAAATTAATTTGAATAAAACAAATTAAGAAACTTCGAATGAAAAAGTGAGAGGATTAATAAAAACTATTTACAATTACATTATTGGACAAATGCGAGACTCTGAATAATTTAAAATTATCGATTTATTTCACGGTTTAAAAAAAAGAAAAACATAAAACTGTTAATTAGTTTTACGCATTAAAATGTATTTTATATATATATATATATATCCATATCAATAAGAGTGTTATTGTATTATCTTTTCTCTCACTACCAACAACAAGTTTACATCGACACAAATATATTCGGTTATCATTTTCGGCAGAGTTTTGAATCGACCAAAACTGGATACAAGATTTCACTCGGTTTAAAATAAATTTTACAGCATTATAATTAGTTTTTTTTTTTTTTAAACATAGCGTCTGATTTTGAGCTTTATTTTTTTCTACCAAAAATCACACCTTATATTTTAATCACGTTTATTGTTAAGAAGACAATGAATATTGACTTTTTTGTCATCTGCGAATAACAAAAAAAAAGAAAAACCGTCCAATTATTTAACTTTTACAATTTAACGACGATCAATTCATTTTTAGACTGTATGAAGTACCTACTGCAATGGAAATACGGCAAATACCATTTTATTTGGCCTCAAACGGAAACATTCCTATTTTTTTTTTATTTTTGGCTGCAACTCCCATCGGAATCCGATAGATAATAATTATTAAGAAATTCTACTAGAAAAAAAAAATTCCATATAATCCTTTGGGTTTCAACTTCATTCCTTGAAAAATGTTTTTTTTTCCTCAGAGTTTCACATTTATTTCGTGCGAAGACCTGCCTGTGATCTACGCGAATCCTCCGCTCCTCCCCCCACCACTCCAACGTGACGCGTGTCTGTTGGCCCTGAGTCGTACGACGCCACCGATTTTCTAATATAATAAACGTCTGCGCTATTACAGGTTGTTACGGGACAAAGACCTTACGGTACAGTGGTGTGGCGACAAGATTTTTTTTCAGTAAGGGCGAATACATTTTATGGATTATGCTCGCCCACAGGTTATGATTGTATCCACTTTTAATTTTTTTTTACACTATTCTCAAAAAACGATAAATGGATAACGATAGATGCACTTGAGTCTGTAAATATACCGTGAAAATTTAATTTATTATTGTTATTATTTGGAAATTGTTTTATTTTAAAGGCCGGTTTACACTTGTCAAAGTAGCCACGAACCAGTGGACACGGATTTTGATAATATAAACGCACTTGCGTGTGACAAGCTCGTACAACAAGTCGTGTCCGATCCGTGCCGGCACGGGGGAACATGTATCAAAATTGTCGTACGTGGCGAGAACCGCTTTTATTTTTATATCGATTGACTACGAGTTATCGTCGTCATTCGCTGAACGTACGTTTGTCTATTTAATACGTTTATTTTATATGCATAACTTTATTTTTATACGCGTTTTAATGTAGTTAATGTAAACACACACTGATATATCAGTGCTCGAATCAGAGTTACAAATTGATTCGTCGTCGTGGTTCACGGACTTTGACTAGTGACAAACCGGCTTTTATAATTTATACGATTAAATTATTATTAGCGTTGAATTAAAATACTTGTCCATAGTTTATTATGATATTTTGTGTTAGTTCGTACGCGGGCACTTATCTACTCATCATTATTACTGTATTCTCTCGCGAGCTGAAGTGTATGAGTGTAGCGCGTTATTGTTGAAGCGATACTTCATACAATAATAATAATAATAATAATAATAATAAAAGAAAAAATTAAATTTAGAAAAAAAAAAAAACAAGCACGAAATGAATGGTAGCGCTATAAGAGTAAAAAAATAAATAATAATAGTTTGTACCCTCTTACAATTTACGACTGCACAACCGCGTTTTCCGATACAAAACCTGCACCACAAAAATAGATTTTTTTTTCTAAACTTTTTCCATAGGTATCCGAAAATGATGTTTTGTCGATAATATGTGGTCGGGTGAGATGGTATATCGACATATATAATAATCGTAGGGAAAACAAAAATAATATAATTGACTGTAAATATAGTTGTAAAACGAAAGCGTGTGTAATGTATAGAACAATAAAAAAATGGAAGGAAATGACGTGTTCGGGACGGCAATTACGTCGGGATAATATGGCGGATAGGGTTGTATGTAATAGAATATTTCTATTTACACCTGTTTTTTTTTTTTCAAATCTAATATAATTCGATTCATACGTTTTTAAATTCGTATATTGTATATATATATATATATATGTACAAACACTATATAATATGTTTTTGTCGATTTGATTTTAGTGAACAAACGGGGCTTTTTTTTTTTTTTTTGGTCGTGTATTATAAAAAAAATCACTTGATTTATAACGAATACACGAATAACGATAAATAATAAAATACCAAAAATAAAATAATAATAAATATATATATACACACGAAATAGAAATAGAATATATATATATAAATAAAAACTAATATTAAATGACATTAAAATTACACGACGTATAGTACCGTTTTCTAAACGATTTTTAGAATTTTATTATTAAATTTTTATTATTAAAGAAATTATTATTACGCGTACACAATGTTTTGTTCGCGTTTTTTTTTATTCAGTTGTTGTTTTTTTTTTTTTTTTGCACCCGATGACGACGACATTTTGTCGAAACCGGTAGTAAATAAACATATTTATTACAACGACTCGTATATATTTATTTATTTTCTTCATAATGGCTTATATCGTATATTCTCACACACACACACAGTGGCGATACGTGGACCGCTCTCTCCTTGATATTTTTGAATTCAATATATCTCTGAGTCAACAGCATCGAACTTGTAAGTTAATCCATTTATGTTATGGTCATGTTTCGTTTTCACTCTCCCACACCTTTGAGCATCGTCTATATGGCTTGAATTAGTGCTCGACCGATGATCAGCGCATACGGTACGCGCTGATCGAGCGTTTAGCTGACAACAAACTCGGTCTGTCGAGTAAATGTCAGTAAACCAATAAACGTTGAACAAATTGCAAAAGTCTAATCCGTTTCATCGAAATATTCGAAATAATAACAATAATGAAAAAAATAAATAAATATAACACATACGCATAAATCATTTTTTTTCTCGATTATTTAAAAACGAAATATATTTACTCGAACGTCGTATATATACTACTAAACAACAATTCAGTGTGTTAGTGAAAAAACACAACGTATTTTGACAATAATATACATTTACTAAAACAATTAAGTTTATTTATAGTTACGATTACAATGTTTGTAAAATCAAATCGTGGTGCCTATAGCGAGTTTACAGTCCTGCTATGATCACTGCAAAAAGAAAAAAATTTAAAAACGATATTTATAGTGTAACGCACTTAGTAATATTTACACTGACAGTATAAAAATATGTGACGACTACGTTGCACATTAAAAAAATAGTAATTACTACTATTTATAACGATGAACAGAATTACTAGTAAATTACGAAGAAATCTTTTGTAAACGCGCATTTATTTTTGGCATAAATGCGGCAGTTTAGAACCCAAGTGACGATCGATTTATTGGTTTTTTTTTTTTTTTTAAACACGTGTTTTTTATTTAATGGTGTGTATTTTAAAAATTGGCCGCTCTTCACTTCATTTTTGAATTTAAAAAAAAAACGCCGATAACAGTCGTTTTTTTTTTAAAGCGAACGAATTCCAATTTTTATTTATTGTCTTCGATTAATCTATATATATATATATATATATATACATATATATTATTTTAGATAAATTATAATTGAAAAACAATAAATACGTTTATAAACCGAAAATTTAGCTCGCTCGCACAACAGAAAATGAACATTTCATCTTATTAACTCGTTTGCTTTTTGAGTCAAACATTGAAAACAACACGAGTATATAATAAAGTTGTCAATTTTTAATCGAATGATGGATTTTGGTAAGTCGGGTACAATCCAAATTTAGTGTATATCGCAAAACACGAGTTGACAATATTGGAAAATCAATTTTAAATTATGTAAATTAATTATAAGTTGGCAAGTTTAACATGTGCTTTAAAAATATAATGCAGTTATTTCTTATGAATTAATAATTAAAAATTAACATACATTTTGTGATATGAACAAATGTACGAGTACCCTATATTCAATCATTCTAAATGCGTCACTTACTGTAATAGCAATCAATAGCTATTACACAGTTGTGCATAAGTATGGAATACTTGTCATAATAGCATTTGTGTACCAGTTAAATGGTGCTCTTCTGGCCCGAACATAGGGGAAAAAATGAAATTATTTTTAGTTTTAAATCACTCATTTTAAATGTCATTTGATATGAATTCTGTTCGCATTTAATTTATTTACTTATCGTTTTTATTATTATTATTTGAGCTGCAACTTTTAACAATTTATTTGTAAAAATGCACATTAACTACTAATGGATTAAAAAAATTGAACAAACTATTCTGAAAACATTTTAAAAACAAGAATAAAAAAAAAATTCGAAATTCGAACTGTACAATAATTATTATATTGTATACTTGGGATTATTTATGTCATGAGCAATACTTGGACAAAGACGTCGGGTACGGACCACGGTACAGCAATTATTATTATTATTATTATTATTAAATAAATACAAATTATATTCGAAATAATGTAAATATAAATTAATCGGTTTGACTGCGTAGGCGGGTAAAGCCGGGTAACTCGCAGCTAGTTGAATTAACATAATATTATTGTTCTGTGTACGCGCGGTATAATGTGTATAATTAATTATATGAAACAAATGTTTCTTTTTTTTCTTTTGTACCACAAATAAAAATAAATACGCGTACCCATCTATAACGTGTGTAACAAGTACTAAATAATTAGTGTAATTGAACATTTTTGTTTCGGCCGTTTGGATGTTATATAATTTTATTAAAATTTTACGTTATAAAACGCACAACGTGTATAGCTCCAACGAAAGAAACTCAATTAATATATTGTTTAGAAAAAATAAAGTATATATATATTTAGAATAATACTTATACAACGCGCGCGTAATACGCGATGTCCTGTATATAATATATTTTTTAAACAATTATATAGGCGTGTCCGGAAATTATAGTAGACCATATATTATAAGTATTACTAATAAAAATAGCATATAATATATTTTATGTTGATAATTTCACGTATAATATAATAATTCGTATATTATTGAAAACGTGTGTTAATTCGTCATAATGTCTCTTTTAATCGCGCTCGGAAAACTTATATTAAATCGTTATTCTAATATGTTTAATATTGTTATAAATATAATCGTGAGATCGGTTTAATTTGAAAATATAAATTACGGCGTTATATTTTTATCAAATTTAGGTATAGATATATAATAATTAGGGCTAGGATTTATATATGTAATAAAAAAAATCGTAAAATACGGGTTTTGTTTAGAAAAATATGTAAAAAAAAAACAAGCTTTGCGTGGATATCAGAAACCAATTGATAAGTGATAATTGACAGTTATTTATTATTATTACTATTATTTATAATCGTAAGATATAAATTTATTATATTACGTCAAATGTTATGCTGTAAAGATGTGTTGTTTCGAGTTTTCAAGTACCAACGAACGATTGGCGATTGGAACGAAGAATGTATTTATATAATATATATGAACTTCTTTCCACATCACACGACGTTACCGGATCAAATAACGCGATTTGATAATTTTTTTTCTCTGGGTATTAATATATTTTTTAAGAATTAAGACGTTTATCGAATAAATACCGTTCGAAATTCGTTAGATTAAAAAAAAAAAACTCTAAACATGCAATTGTACGTGTTATAATATATTCGAAATATGTGGAAAAAAATTGACCTATTTAAGCGAGAATAAGCCAAATCGTGGACACGCAATTCGACAACCAATCTCATTTGGTCTAAAGGCAAATGCATATGAATCCTAGTCATAATAATAAGTTTTATTTTAATATTAATAACTGTATACAGGTATAGATAGTCGATTGTGGATTCATTTATTCACTCGTTCTTAATAATATAATATTATAACGCGCGCGGGAATTTAGTTAGGCAACTTATTTGACATTATTCGTAGTATTATTTATTGGTCGATACCGTTACAATATTAATATTATTATTGATGAGAAAAAAAAAGAAACTTTTAATTCAACCATAAGGCCATTGGACTACATTGCGTATTATTAAATGATTTGACATTTCATTTATTTATATTTATATATTACAGCTGTTTGTTATGCTTTTAAGAATGTTCGGGGGGGGGGAGGGGGTTTAAATTTGGATCGCATTAACAATTTATAGCCATCACTGTATAAAGCCACTACAATGTTTTAATATTTTTGTTTCCGTTATTATAAACGCGTATATTATAACTACGCAATTAATAATATTTATATTTAACAATAAACCGATACAATAATAATATACACATCTTATTGCGCATTCGATAGGATATATTAAAGTGTATTAACGTCGGAAACCGTTCGTTTAATAAATATTTATTAAATAATATTATTATATACAGATGCAAATCGTACGATAGGACGTTCGAAATGTTTAACAATATTCGTCGCGTTGTACAGTTTCAGCGTAAAATACATTTTATTTATTTACTCGTAAAATACTACATTTTACCTATCCTTTGTTCATATATTTATATATATATACGATAACTGAGCACGCGATTATTGAGTCGTCGTTTGATCGCGAAATATTTATATTTACGTCCGTTTTCATAATAAATTTTTCACGGACTACACGCGTCATCGTTCATTAGGAGGTACTCGTCAAACGTTTCGTATACAATAATAATAATAATAATAAGCCGATAATATATTAAAAATGTAATTCCGAACGAGTCGAAGAAGAAGAAGAAGAAGAAGAAGAAAACGATTCGAAAACATAAACGTATATAAAACGATTTTACTGCAGTGTATTGCGGCACTAACGAGACGAAGAAAACACCACATCGTATATAATTTGCTACCGTTAATAATAATAATAATAACTGGCGTGTGATGTTAACGCCGCGCGTATATACAACGAGGTCGTTTCTCGTGCCTCGTACGTCAATAACAATAAAGAGTGGAAATCATAAAAAAAAAAAAAAATTCACCGAATGATTCACGGGCGAAAACGACGACGTGATATTAGGCGCGCGCGTATACGTTGTAATGTAAAATTGTTATTTTTCTCCGTTATATGATGTGTGGTGGTGGTGGTGGTAATGTTTGTTATATTTCATAGCGTATAATAATATTAATAATAATAATAATGGCATCCACTCGTCGTCACGTTTTTCGTTCGAAACTCTCCGCGGAGCCAATGAAATCGATACGTCGATGGCAGTGGGTATGGATCGCCCGAAATTATTTCACTCCCACTGCACCGGGCAGGTTTCCGTATATAATAATAATAATAATAATAATAATAATAATAATAATAATAATAATAATATAATATTATCGCAGGCGGTCCGTTGCTCGCCACTCTTGACGACGTATACGTTCTCCGGACACCGTCTATAGTAATAATAAAAAAAACAATATATTATTATTATTATTATTCACGCTTGTACCTATCCTACGTGTGTGTGTGTATACAGGGCGAGGAGAATGCGGTACATTACTATACTACTGGCAGGCGTGTGAGACGCGCACTGCGTTTTGTTGTTATTCTCTGTAGCGGCGGATTCTGTCAATCGCGAGGGACAACGGACGCGCGTATAATATGACGTGTCGGAAAACAAAAGAACGAGAAACTGAAAAAAAAAAACTACACATATAAATAAATGCTCGGCCTTTTTTTTGTTTCTTTAAATTCTAAAAGAGTATTATTGTGCCGCCGACGTTTTCGTGTCGAGGGGAAGAAAAAAAAATCGTTGTCTCGACGGGTATACGCATTTCATATATTTGCGCGCTGCTGCTGGGGGGGGGGGTGAAGTGGTTTTTTTTATAGTGTTCAGAGTTTTGCGTTGAACCGCGGCGCGAGCGTGGAACTGCAACGTCGAGGGATAAACGTTTGAATATATACGTAGTAAAACACATCATTGTTGCTTGTGTCTTAAGTCTTATACACGGATTCGTATTTGTTTTTTTACTCTTTTTTTTACATTTCTTTCCTCTCCTTCATAAGCGCGTATTTGTTTCGTAAAATATATTTTTATATAATAATAATAATAATATTATTATTATTATTATTATTCGGGTTAGGTGTAATACGAAATGGCGCTCATATTTCAGATTTCTTTGAGATGACTAGAAAAAAAACCCCCCCCCGTCTTCCTTATCACTCGAAATACATGTACACATAATGTGATAACAATAATTTTATAATATCGTTTACAAAGCAATAACTCTATATAATAAATACGGTCTAGGAGTTTTTTTTTTCGCGATTTCTTCCATTACACTACTACAACATTGTCGGGATTCAATATTATTATATTATTCAACATATTCTGATACTGAAATGACAATTAAATCAATTATTATTATTATTATTATTGTTATTATTAAGTACGAAACATGTAATATATTTCAAAGTAAACAGTGAATTACATTCATCAGCTCTTTGACAGAATTCCTTAATCAAAAAAATCTTTTTATGCACGAAAATGTGGGTCCACGAGTTTTTTTAAAGATCACGAAACGTCCTAGCAACTGAATGTTTTCCAATAAAAATTTTTATCATCACCTACTTATTAAGTATAAAATAAATGGAAAACGCTGAAACCATAACCACATATGTGTTAATAAAATAAAAGGGCCGATATATATATATTTATAATCTCTTCCCGTAAATATACGCGGTATACGATATGATTTAGCGCGGATCGTCGCTGTCTTTTTATTTTTTTTTTTTTTGTGAGGGTCAAATATACATTTTGAGACACCTAGGAGGATAAAAAGAGGGCTACACGATGACCGTTATGGCGGGGAAAACAATTATTTCGTTATACGACTATATAATTGAAGATCCCTTCGTCACGTCACTGCGGGTTGAACGAATCGAATATATTCTGAAACGAAAAACGTTTTCAAATGGGGGAAAAAAGTAATATTTTATACATTCCGGTATTAATTATAAAAAATAGAGTGAAAAAAAATGAACGCGGTATGTCTACGCGTTGATATCTTCTATGCGCGTTTTTATATAATAATATTTTAGTCGTATAGTTTGTTTAGTTGGTGTAGTCATTATACTATAAGCCTATAGGATTTATACGCAATAAAAAAAATTGTAAGATATGCGTTTTGTATTTAAAAAAAACACGCGAAATACTAGACATTAAATACGAGGGGTGTTTTTTTAAGAATCAAAAATCACAATTGCACGTTGACACATACGTGTGTATCAATTGGTTTACACTGTATTGGCGAGTGGATTAAAGGATCTGCAGTGTTAGTTTAATGCGATATTTATCGCGGTAAAAAGAAACGTTATATAGGATCGATAAGCCATATAATAATAATTATAATAATTTAAGAAGAATGGGTTTATGTTTTTGGAAACAAAATATCTGGGTAACGGAATTGAAATTTTTTAAAAAACAATTTTACGTTATATAGGTATGGCCGAATTGTAAGGAAAAGAAAGATTAACGATAATCCGGACGTGCAGGGAAATACTCTGGAAATATCTTTAACAACACCGCCGATATATAATAATAATAATAATAATAATAATAATAATAATAATAATAATAATAATAATAATAATAATAATAATAATAATATAATAATAATAATAATAATAATAATAATAATAATAATAATAATAATAATAATAATAATAATAATAATAATAATAATAATAATAATAATAATAATAATAATAATAATAATAATAATAATAATAATAATAATAATAATAATAATAATAATAATAATAATAATAATAATAATAATAATAATAATAATAATAATAATAATAATAATAATAATAATAATAATAATAATAATAATAATAATAATAATAATAATAATAATAATAATAATAATAATAATAATAATAATAATAATAATAATAATAATAATAATAATAATAATAATAATAATAATAATAATAATAATAATAATAATAATAATAATAATAATAATAATAATAATAATAATAATAATAATAATAATAATAATAATAATAATAATAATAATAATAATAATAATAATAATAATAATAATAATAATAATAATAATAATAATAATAATAATAATAATAATAATAATAATAATAATAATAATAATAATAATAATAATAATAATAATAATAATAATAATAATAATAATAATAATAATAATAATAATAATAATAATAATAATAATAATAATAATAATAATAATAATAATAATAATAATAATAATAATAATAATAATAATAATAATAATAATAATAATAATAATAATAATAATAATAATAATAATAATAATAATAATAATAATAATAATAATAATAATAATAATAATAATAATAATAATAATAATAATAATAATAATAATAATAATAATAATAATAATAATAATAATAATAATAATAATAATAATAATAATAATAATAATAATAATAATAATAATAATAATAATAATAATAATAATAATAATAATAATAATAATAATAAAAATAATAATAAAAATAATAACAATAATAATAATAATAATAATAATAATAATAATAATAATAATAATAATAATAATAATAATAACAATAATAATAATAATAATAATAATAATAATAATAATAAAAATTGAAATTTCCACGACACTTGCGCAGGAAAATAAAGAAATTGTCACCGCTTGTTTGGCAGGTCAAAAGCCCCGGTTCACAGTTATGATATGCACAGATAGCGTTTATAATATAGTGACGACGAAGCGACGGCCGGGCGAAATACGGTGCATGCGTACGGCGTGCAGTGATGAGGAGGGTGCTCGGCACACGGTGACGAGGGTAGCACAGTCGACTTTCGGATCGATCCGACGCGCGAACTTTCCCCCACGTTTTTCGTATACACACACAATGCGCATGCGCTCGTGTGTGTGTGTGTGTGTGTGTGTGTTTGTAGTGTACACGGTCAGGAAATATGAACAATTAACGAAAAAAAAAAATGCCTCGATGACCTTTTACTTAGTACTCACTAGCTGCTGTTGCAGTCTAAAATAAAATCCCTTTCTGGCGACGATAATCCCTGCGAGCTGTTCACTATATACATATATATATTATATGTATATTGTATATATACACATATAATCAGCTGTAACTGTGTAACCGTTGCGCGTATACAAGACGTGCACTGTCGTCATCGGAGCTAGTCATTTTGCCGTCCTGCAGGGTTAAATTCAGGGCCGGATTTAGGAATGTGGGGACCCTGGGCCCACCTTAAAAGTATATATTATATTTCGATAACATATATTTAATATATTATTATAAGTGAATTTAATTTAATAATATATTAACATTTACCGCAAAATAATATTTTACTAGAAATTTTAAATTTATTTTGCAAATATTATATTGTGTTTTATACTTGTATGCAAAAAAATCCCATTAAGTGGAGGCCCTCATTTTGTGGAGGCCCGGGGCCCCCCTGCTCCCCCCCCTAAATCTGGTCCTGGTTAAATTATATATAAAATGTCGTCGCGTCCTGTCAAAACGTTACATATCGTTGTAAATCTATACCTGTTCTCCAAATTTAATCAATCTTCGGACGTAAAAAAACAAAATTGTTTACTTATAATTTTTGTAACACGTGAATTTCTCCCGGGAACGCGAACAGTCTTATTCTCGAGTCTCATACACACACACACACACAGGTTTTATCTATTAACCCCAAAATAACAAAAAAAAAAATCGCGCAAAAACGACGGAGAAAAACCGGATTCGTATAAGTAAAACGTGTCCGCGGTACAGGTGGAAATAAAAATGGATTATTGAAAATGTTCTTTTTCAAATCAATAATACTATATAGGCGCCCGAAGAAAAGTACGAGTTGTCTAATTATTATGAATATATAGAGGAGAGGAGAAAAAGTATACGTAAACGCGGAAAAAAAGCCGTTTTTATTATATTTTTATGTCGTTGGATTTATTGTATAACCGTTCAGATCACGGATGTGTTTGTAACTGCTACGGACGCATTTCGTTTCGAAATGTTTTTGAAATTTCGGGCACATTCGCGTGTAAAAGCCCCGCGGATTTTTTCGACCAAAAATTGCTGCCCCCGGGACCGTCGCCCTGGCCCCTGCTGGTCGTCGTCCCGTTCGCGTCAGTCGATCACGTCTCGTCGGCGCTCCCGGTGTACTTGCGGCGCGTCGCGTGACGGTGTCGAAAACGCACGAGCACCACCGCGCAGCAGTAGTAGTAGTAGTAGTGTTTTGTGCTCATATTATATCACACAATTTACTTGCACGCGATACGCATAAAACGTATTATAGGTATACCGAGGCATAGGTGCGATCTCGTGGTCATGTAATTATATTAAATACATACCGGACGACGTATGTTATAATGCGTTTTCAAAACTCAATAGGCTCTAACGAACGGCCGCGCAGACGACTATGCGCACTATAATAATTACGTATTTAGTAACGCGCATTGCGTATATCCGTTTTGTGTTTTTGATGATATTACGCCGTTCGTTTTTTAACGTTCGAACGACACGAACGACGCTTTTTTTTTTTAAAAAAAAAAAAAAAAAAAACATATTTATTATATATTATAGCCGTGGGCGCCGAACGGGACATGGGCGCGGTAACGCGACAAATTATATTTACAAAAAAAAAAAAAAAACCAGACCAGGTTTTTACTTCAGGTCGGTTTTGTCGGGCGAATTTTCCGATGGAAATTAATACTTCAGAATTCGAGACATAATTCTGACAAAAACTACTTGTTTGTGCGGTGTTACGCGTGTGTTGGATACGAGTAATTCAAAACGATTTTCTTGATTCGGGCATGTAACAAAAACACACAAAAAATAATAATATATATATGTATACGGTAAAACCTCGATAAGACGGATGAACTCCGGTAAAACGGAAACGCCGGTAATACGGAACACTTTTTCGGTCCTTATATACATTATAAATTTATCCCGCCAAGCCGGACACGGGGACACGTTTCTGTATTGAAATTGGAGGAAAACTCTCGCTAAAACGGAAATACCACATGAAAAACCATTGTCGATACCCATAGATAATAAATCGTTCATACGAGCGCGCTCTTTGAAAAACCAGAAAATCTGGTAAAAGATTACAAAACTGCTATCGTCCGCTACCTCGAGAAAATACAAAAATTTTCCCTCGCGGTGTTCAATAGTGAGCTTTTGGATTCGAATTCAAGAGCCACAGAGTGTGTGGAACATGACGCCTTACGGAATAAAAAACAAGAATCGATAACCGATTTTTTTTTCAAAAAATATAATTATTATTGATGCATACTGGCTAAAAAAAAAAAATAATAAAATATAACTATACAATTTAATATTAAGAATATGAATTGTATTATGCGTATACTGGTTTAAAACAAGTAATCTTTAATTTAATTCGATTTAGTTTTTTCGAACCCCGTCAAGACGGAGAAATTGCATGGTCCCAAGCGATTCCGCCTTATCATCGAGGTCTTATACTGTATTATTAAAAAAAAACAATACGTTTATATATAAAGAAAAATATATATGTCTAAAGAAAATTTTCACTATTTAATTCCGCGTTAAACATTTATAATAAGATTATTGTGTTAAAATTGTCGTATACGTATACAACCGTCGTAACTTAACCCAGCATTGATATCTATTTATTCGTCCCCTTTCCATCGACTCTTATCAAACATTTTCTTCGTTCTTTACATTTTTTTTTTTTTTTTTTTTTATTAGTATAAGTGCTTACCTATACATATACATAAAAGAATCGTTTTACGGTGAAAATTGTGTTCATAATTTTTTCAAACACTTTTCCCAAAACGAATTCCTACAGTCCAAGAATCGCGCGTGTAATAACACGGCGCGAATTATACAGTACGGTATACGGGGAGTTTTCATATGCCGAAAATCATTTATTATTATTATTATTATTCGTTTTTGTGAACAAATCTCGTGTAAATTTATTCAGTAAAATTTCCGACAATATAATAATAATAATAATAATATACTGTTTAAACACCCTTTAAATACATTGGTATAGTAAACCTGGTTTGGTGGTGATGGTTTATCGTCGGTACAACACAGATTGAGTCGTTATTATTATGTGCGCGTGTGTTGTATTAAAAAAAAAAGAAAAAAAAAAGAAAAAAACGTTGGAAACTCGTGGAAATTACAGGTGATTATATATATATAATCTACTATATGGCGGTGGGGTGTGTATAACAATAATAGTAATAATAATAATAATAATACGGCTAACAATGGACGCGAGGGTGCCAAAGGACGCGCGCGTTCGATAGTAATCTGTTCTGTTGTTGCACGCAGGTCGCCACCGCGGGATCTGCCTACGCCCTCCTAAACCGTAAATCACATATTTTACGCCGTGCAGGGACCCTCCCCTACTCCTCCGTCTCCTGTCCGGCATTTCGATAATAATCTTATTTAAAAATATATATGTATAAAAAAACCCCTTCTGAGAAAACAAAAAAAAATAAATAAATAAATACGACGACGCCGCCGCCGCCGCCGTCATGGTACGGATAAAAATCGAAAATAAAATATTATTTAGTAGTCTCTCGCCGTCGGAATTTCAAATTGTAAATCCAATCCACCGGTATACACTGGAGCTTGTACGTTATTATATAATTCACTATCGTCTTGTCGTTACGTGCGTATATAATCGCCACTTATTTACCGGCCCGGTGATAATTGCTGATGTCATTCAAACTAATTGTCTCTTTCTCACTCACTGTGCGTGTCTCGGCGGCGGCGGCGGCTGTGAAGATGTCCGAATAGAGTTTAGCGCGTAATACACACACACACACACACGAAGAAAATATACTTTTTTTGTAATATAATACGTGTGTGTGTATTCACGGAAATATTATTTTTCATTTCCTATCGCGCGCGTTATGAATAATCCCTCCGGTTCCGTAAACGGGCGCCGCGCGTGTTGTACAAGAAATAATTTCGTGCGCGGAACGCGAAAAGAATAAAAAAACACGCGTAGGATGTAACGGTTCTGTTGAATACGCCAATTCACGAAAATTTAAAACAAAAAACGTATTCTATTGCGCGTGTCGGCGGCGGCGGGGGAATTGGCTTGCCGATATGTCAGCTAGTGGACGACGCCAATCGATTGAAGCGTATTCATAATGACCGACGCGGTGGTTATCCTGCCTGACTGATCCTATAAACGCGAATTGTTCGGAGATTTTTTTTCCCTCCTTTTGCCGTACGAACGCGTTTGTTTTTTTTTTTTTTTAACAAACGCGAATTACAGAAATCAAAAGGAAAGATTTTGACAAGAATTTTACCAAAAAAAATTTCCGAAACGACACTTGAAACCTGCACATACGCGCAACACTCGTCAGTACCACGGACTAATAACGCGTATTACAGTCAAAACGTAAATGTTATTTTGCCGTGTCTTTTCCTCTCTTCGTGTCCCATCTAAAAATTTACTCGTGCGCAATACATATATATATATATATCATTAGCATATTTAGGTACTCTTGTTACGATTAAATTATGTCCGTTGTTAAAATTATACATCAGTCAGCGGATCGTCGTACTCCACTCTTTGCAGGTTTGCATTACACGTTAAAACAGTCCGTGATTATAATATTTTGATGAAACTTCCGGAGGAAAAGGTTTACGCACGGACGCGTCGACCAGGTGTTGGATCACTATCTAATTCTTATGATCTAATCGATAAAATAAATCTATCGATTAGATCATACGAGAAAACTCGAAGTCATTTTGAACAGATCATTCCCATTGAAAGTCACACGAAAATCGTCCACAATTACTTAATGAGTAAAATACCTCCTCTCCCACCAAAAGCAACGCAACTATAAAACAAAATATAAATTCTATTCTTCATATTATGTTAATAATCGTTACTTTAATCAATAGCAGATAAATAAATAATCATAATGAAACAACTTTTTTCACAACCAATGGCCACTGTCGTTGAGACAATATTAAAAAAAAAAAAAAATAAATAAAGACCTTACTTAAATACATACACGTTTAATTTAAAAAAAAAAAAAACAGTTTTCGTGTATATCCAATTACTTTTTTTTCCTACGTCGATTCATCGTACGTTTGAGAAAATAATTTACAAAATTCAATATTACGTTTTGTGTAGTACCTACACGCGAAGTAATCGAATGATGGGACCAAGTCAAATCGAAATTCTAAGTGCGAATGCTTGATCGTGTAAAGTCGATCGTTTTCAATTTAAAATTAAATCGATTTGAACCCACTGCGAATGCGATAAAATAAAATTAAAACTTCATCGTATTTCACAAATAAGTAAAATGTCACCGTGAAAATTATTTACGGACGACAACTTCGTGCTGGGCAATGTTGTTATTATAAAATACAATCAATACGTAAGGGGAAAATATAATTTTCGTTTAATGTTCTGAAAAACTAATAACGATTAATAGGCATATGATTGGTGTGTGTGTGTGTGTGCATATCGATTTTCTAGTTTATTAGGTAACACAATATACGTATATACGAGTATATATTATAATAACGTGTGGATTTTCGGAATAAATTCAAAGTTTGTCGTAAAACGACAAAACGTATATTATGGAAACAAGTTGATTTATAATAAAACCGTTGTTATTCAAACTTTTGAACGTTATTACAAAACAAAGGTATAAAAATGAAATATTCCAAAGTCTCGATGTATAATTTGTATTCACGTCTCGCGTACGTATAACTAAATATAACTTTTAATACGAGTTAACATATTATAATTCAACAATGGTTCCAAATAATAATAATAATAATAATAATAATAATAATAATAATAATTATTATTATTATTATTTTAATATTTACGGGTTTTCGAAAAAAAAAAAAAATCGCTTCTAAAATATTTTTACGAGTGATATGTACGCGTAATTTAATATTTAAATTCGCGGATATTTCGTAAAAACGAAAATCGAACACTCGGTAAGAACGCCGTAGTTGGTTTTGTTTCTTTTACATGCGCACATAATTACCGTTTCTCATTAATTCCCTTTCAGCGCCATGCTTCTTGACATCTAGCCGACGTCTGTCCGAGGCCAGTTTACACTATTCGTAATCCATCATTGAAATTCGAGATCCATTTATTATTTAAGACTTTTCCGTGTTGACATAACATACAACCCTAATTAACGTCAGAGAGCTGTCGGGATTTCTTGTGAATACGAAGGGTGCCAAGACACGCGAGTCCGTCGGGGCATGTGTTGGCTGAGGAGGAAAAAATAAAAAATGAAATAGAGAATATAATGTGTACGTTAATAACTGCGGTCGGGTTTACGCGTGTTAGGTTAGTAACTTCGGTGGTACACGAATGTCGCGTATAGTTAGGACATATAATATGTAGGGGAAACGGCTTGGGAATTGTAATATTCTTTGAAATGTGTTTAATGATAAAAATAATAAAATACGTTGTCACGCCCTTTGGTTTTGCGCGTAAAATTTATTCTAAAGAAAAAAAAAAAGTAATTTTATTTCGTATTGTTTTCCACGCGCGTATAAAATGTTTTAACGATTCGAATTTTCTCAATACGACTACGACTCGTTGTTACGAATCAATACATTTTATCGGAATGAAAAAAAAAAGAAGAAAACGAATTAAATTCAGTTAGACATCCGCCGATCTTCCTGCAGCAGCAGCAGCAGCAACAGCAGCAGTCGGCGGTGATCAACCGATAAGTCAAGAAATTATCGGTAACAAGAAATACATATATTAGTATGGGAATTATGCCTAGAGCACGATTCGTAAGTTTTATTTTTTTTTTCTTCTTATTTCTCGTACGTCCTACGTGTATCATGTATAAGCATTTCGATCTTGATAAACCATATAATAGTTAACTAAGAATTTATTGTTGTTCCATGATTCATTATATTGAGTTATTTCGAGTAATAACGTTAAAAAAAAAGAAAAAGAAAACATCAAGTCAGTACACATACGCACATACGCGCTATATCGTGTACTTTTGAATCGAGTGGGCTCCAATTATTTTAATTCGTGTTTATGTAGGTTTGAACATATTTTTATTATTTTTTTTTTTTAAACTAAAACGTACCTATAGCACACGTTATTATTACTGTAGGAATATTTTCATAGTGCTTATTTAAACAAAATAAAGTTTTTACTTTTTCGTGGATACAAACGAGATAAGTTTCACCAGCTCTAGATAATTAGATTATTTTATATGTATACCTACGAATAATAACCAAAATGCAAATGCGGTAAGTATTATTCGTATTGTGCGTGCGTGTGTGTGTTTAAATACATATAGAAAACGAATTGTATTTAAAGTAAATCGATAACAATATTAATAATACGAGGATTGTATTTGAATAATATAACGCGGGTTTAAATAAATAAAAACCGAACGTGTAATCGGTCGGCAATATAAAATATTGTTATTCGACGAGTTATATACTATATTGTTGTTGTATTCTGTTTTTTACTCGCAACTCGTTTTTTATATTTTTTGATCGTACCGTTTTATAGAACCGTGTTTTAATTAAACTCCATTCGCTGGCACAGCGTTTTGTTTGAAGCGTTCACGTGCACCAATGAACAAGCAGAAAACAAAGATACCCTATATATATATGGGTACCTACGCGTATAGGTGGTAGTGAACAATGAAAAGGGTTGACAAATTTTACCGTACCAACATTATTTTTTTTTCTCCAGTAGAAAGGTGTCGAGGTGTTTTGACACCTAAGACACCCTTCTACTTTACGCCTCTGTTAAAACCACAAAAACCCTTATTGTTAGACGGATAGGGAAAAATATTCTCATATTTCCAGGGGAATATACGAGTATAATATATGAAGAAATCTGTAAAATAAGAATTAAAAATAAATTGTCGACGATACGTAAGTTAATAATTGTTGACAGTTGTTGAAACCAAACGCTTTTTTTTTCTGTTTTTTTTTTTTTTTTTTTTTGGTAATGTATAGAAGTCTCAAACGCATCCTGATAACTAAAGAAAAAAAACACCTTAACTAAAAAAAAAAAAAAACTTATAATGTGTTCACCAGCTGTTAGTATTTTTCTTATTTTCCAACGTTTTTTACCATTAAAAAAAAAACCAACAAATCATAATATATATATATATATATATATTTATAATACCGTCGGGCTTTTAGACAGACCTATAAAAATATGTATACGGTTTAGCAGTGGATCTTGTTTATGTGTTTAATGAGCTCTAAGAGATGTTTAGCGCATAGACGCAGTAGAGAGGTGTCGTAAACATGTCTAGTTTAAAACAACGTTTCACCTCGGCCGAGACAAAAATATCGTATAATATTGTAAACCATTTTATTATAATACGAATATTGTTTTTATTTTTAATTTAATCGTCTTTATATATATATATATATAAAAAATAATATACAGTGTTAAAGTACAATAATTGCGCGCGCGGTATAATTGGTCGAGTGAAATATAATATTGTATTATAGTAGTCAAACACATATAAAACACATGTAAACCATATGTAAAAAAAAAAATAAGAAAAAAATTAAGCATGTGGTCGTTTATTATTTATTCGTTGAAATATAAAAAAGAATAAGATAATAAATTACGCGTGTACACACACACACACATATATAAATATAATATATATGATACAATAATGAATTATTTTGGCCGAGTTGATTATAACATCTCATTCTTATTGTGTGCGTGTAATGCGCGAATAGTACGGTGTATTTTTTATACGTATTATATATTGTTGTTATAAATATATAATTATTTTCCCGTCTATAAACACGAATTAAAAATACCTTGCACATCAAACAATGTTTAAAGTACATAAATTACCATAACTTTTTAGTTTCCCCCCCCCTCGTATAACGATAAATTTGAATTAGATATGTATAACGAATACGTTATACGCGAGTATTATTTTCCTTTAATAGATTCAAAAGAATTTTAATTTTCCGTCGAATTAAAAACGATTATAATTTTAATAATACTCGTATAATATATATATATCTATAATATAAAAATGAATCGCTAAATGTGTTGATAAGCGCATAACTCAACAACGCCTGGACCAATTTGGCCAAATCTTTTTTTCAAATGTTCGTTGAAGTTCAAGGATGGTTTTTACGGCGAGAAAAATTAGAATTATTGCTGGAAAAACCCTAAAAATAGCCCTTTTCTTTTTCCCATACAAATGATTTGTAACTAAAACGTAGTCAATTTGAGCTTTATTGCTATGGTTACAAAAATCGCGTTACCAACAGTGTTTTATTATTTTTAAATAAATAAAACAATTCGTACGGCTTAAAAGGATTTGACTTCAAGTCATATCAAATTTAAAAAAAAAAAGTTGTCTGTTACCTAATCTACTGAGTTTGCTTTTGTCAACTGTTACACGAAACAAATTCGTATATCGTGTTTTGTGCAGAGTGTTTAGTTAGTTAGTGTTTGTTTAGTTCGTGATTAGTGAAAAAATAATTTATATTTGATATGCCTCCTATAAGACGAAGCAATTTAGGTAGAAGAACCAGAAATGCTACAAACCAAGCTAATTACCGATCTAATCGTACTGCACAAGAACGTGACGACGGAAATGAACGTGAAAGAATTCGGATATCACAAACGCGTGAAGCGCGAGCGCGACATTCAACTAATAATCGCGCAAGTTTGAACAAAATGTATTTTAATTTTATATTTGAATGTTATTAAAACAAAATCTATTTACAGGTTCTGAAACCAACAAAAAAGTCAGTTCAATGAACTATTATTCATACCGCCTAATGATTCGGGAAAATGAAGATAATCACATATTGAAATGTCGGCTATTATATCACAAATATGGTGTTGACATGTATGTTAAAATTGAAACGGAGAGATTAACATTCATCAGGTTGAATCAAACCAAACTCCGATCTGAAGAGTATATTCACCTTCGAGATGCGATTAATACTGATGGAAATGCACAGAATGTCGGTCGGATGACTATTCTTCCAGCAACATACATCGGAAGCCCTCGGCATATGCACGAATATGCTCAAGATGCCATGTCGTATGTTCGTCATTATGGTACAGCAGATTTGTTCATCACATTTACATGCAATCCGCAATGGATAGAAATCAAGCAGGAGTTATTCTCTGGGCAATCACCCATTGATCGTCATGATATTACAGCCAGAGTCTTTAGACAAAAGTTGAAATCTTTAATGGATTTCATCGTAAAACATAATGTGTTTGGTGAGACACGCTGCTGGATGTATTCTGTGGAGTGGCAGAAACGAGGATTGCCACATGCACACATTTTGATTTGGTTGGTTGAAAAGATAAGGCCAAATGAAGTTGATGCAGTGATATCAGCTGAAATCCCTAATGTACAAGTAGATCCTGGATGCATGAGGTAGTTATCAAAAACATGATACATGGTCCCTGTGGAACTCTTAATCAATATTCACCGTGTATGATGGATGGTAAATGTTCAAAACGATATCCACGGACATTAATATCGGAAACAATTACTGGTAATGACGGTTATCCATTGTATCGTCGCAGATCGACAGCAGACAATGGAAAATCAACAATTGTCAAATTAAATCAACAAGATATTGAAATAGATAATCGTTGGATTGTTCCATATTCACCCATTTTATCAAAGACATTCAAAGCACACATCAACGTTGAATCTTGCCATTCAGTGAAATCTATTAAATACATTTGCAAATATGTAACCAAAGGGAGTGATATGGCTGTGATTGGAATTGGTGCAGAGAATTCCAATGATGAAGTTACCCAATACCAAATGGGCCGCTATGTCAGTAGTAATGAAGCAGTTTGGCGAATATTTTCTTTTCCTATTCATGAGAGACACCCTTCTGTTGTTCACTTAGCTGTGCATTTAGAAAATGGACAAAGAGTGTATTTTACAGCACAGAACGCAGTACAAAGAGCTGCTCAGCCACCATCTACTACATTAACCAGTTTTTTGAGACATGCCAAAACGATGATTTCGCACAAACATTGCTATATTCTGAAATGCCAAAATATTATACCTGGAATCAATCCTCAAGGAGATTTATACGACGGAAACAAGGAAAACCAGTTCCAGGATATACAGATGTATATTCCACCGATGCGATTGGCCGGATTTATTCAGTACATCCAAGCAATGATGAATGTTTTTACTTACGACTGCTATTAGTCAATGTACGTGGCCCAACATCATTCCAACAATTACGAACTGTTGATGGTGAATTGTGTGGATCCTACAGAGAAGCCTGTCAACGTTTGCAATTGCTTGAAAATGACGCTCATTGGGATCAAACTCTCAATGATGCTGTAATATCATCACACGCTCATCAAATACGAACATTGTTTTCTATAATCATATCTACATGCTTCCCATCAAACCCAATTGATTTGTGGATCAAGTACAAAGATTATATGTGTGATGATATTTTGTATCAAATACAGAATAGAATGGGAAATCCAAATATACAAATCAGTGAAGAAATTTACAATGAAGCATTGATTTCAATTGAGGACATGTGCTTGATAATGTCAAACAAACTATTAATTCAATTAGGCCTGACCGCGCCCAATCGTCCAATGCATAACGCTTTTAACCAAGAGTTGCATCGAGAAAGACTGTATGATCTCAACGCTTTGAAAGAATTAATTCAAACAAATCTTCCACTGTTAAATGAACAACAGAAGTATGTATTTGAAACTCTTATGAAAGTAACAAATGATGAAACTGGAGGGATTTACTTCTTAGATACACCTGGTGGTACAGGAAAAACTTTTTTGATTTCATTAATATTAGCAACAATTCGCTCACAAAATAAAATTGCACTTGCACTCGCTTCGTCGGGAATCGCAGCAACTTTGCTTGAAGGTGGTCGAACAGCCCATTCAGCACTAAAATTGCCATTAAATATGCAAAGCAATGAAACTCCAACCTGCAACGTTTCGAAGAACTCTGCAATGGCAAAGGTTTTGCAGCAATGTAAATTGATTGTTTGGGATGAATGCACGATGGCACATAAAAAATCTTTGGAGGCTTTGAACAGAACCTTAAAAGATCTACGGAGCAATAATAACCGATTTGGTGGTGCAATGATTTTATTAGCAGGAGATTTTCGTCAAACATTGCCGGTGATTCCACGATCAACGCCAGCTGATGAACTCAATGCATGTCTAAAGTCCTCCAGTTTGTGGAAACATGTCAAAGTACTTCATTTAAAGCAAGAATATGCGTGTCGAGTTGCAAAATGACCAATCTGGAAACATATTCTCTAAACAACTCATTGACATTGGTAATGGCAAATTTCCTATAGACATGTTGACTGGCTGCATTAACTTTCCTCAAAGTTTTTGTCAGTTAACTCGATCAAAAGATGAACTTATTCAGAAGGTGTTTCCAGATGTTTCTCAAAATTACAGAAACCATGATTGGTTGAGCGAACGAGCTATACTGGCTGCAAATACATAGATGTAAATGAATTAAATTTCAAAATTCAAGAACAAATTACAGGCGAATTGAGGATATATAAATCAGTTGATTCGGCTACTAATCAATATGATGTAGTCAACTATCCACCGGAATTTTTAAACTCGCTGGATTTGCCAGGATTGCCACCTCACAATCTTCAATTAAAGGTTGGATCGGTGGTTATAATGTTGCGAAATATCAACCAACCGCGTCTTTGCAACGGTACACGGTTAGCGATAAAAATTACTAAACAATGTGATAGAAGCAACTATACTCAAAGGAAAGTATAAAGGAGAAGATGTTCTCATACCGCGCATCCCAATGATTCAGACTGATGTGCCATTTGAGTTTAAACGACTACAGTTTCCAGTGCGTCTTGCTTTTGCTATGACTATAAACAAGTCCCAGGGGCAATCATTAAGTGTTTGTGGTATTAATCTAGAAAACCCATGTTTCTCACATGGTCAATTGTATGTTGCCTGTTCCCGTGTTGGAAAACCATCAGATTTGTTTATCTATGCGCCAGGTAATCAAACAAAAAACATCGTATACCACAAAGCACTACAATGATAATAATAATAATTATGATTCACATGATTAACAATAAAGCGATTACTTACTTTTAAATCATTATATATGTTTTTTATTCACAACGCCCTATCACCAGGTTGACGGTTCTGTTCAGGAGAATATTTTTAAAATACGTAGGCACAAAAACTGCCACATTACAAATCTTTTTGACAGGACGAAGTCTGTCGGGTCAGCTATTTTAGGCGGAATTAAAAATATATATTTTTTATATAATAGTTATAGGTAATGTAAATTACTAGACCCCCGAGAAAAAATTTGAAAATACGCTACTGGCTGGGTTAGAGGCGAGGGAGAAGAAGAGCATGTGTATTGAATTAAAATTTTAAAGTTTAATAAATGATGCAAGTTCGTTCAAAACTGTACACGGGCGAAGCCGGGTAATTCAGCTGTAATAAAAAATACAAATCTTTGGCACGGGCAACGCCGGGCAGGACAGCTAGTATATATATATATATATATATATATACGCTGAAAGCTAGGGGGAGGAAACAATGTGAAGTTACGACATTGATATTATTTTTTTTTGTTTTTCGATTATCGATAACCTTATAATTTTGTTGTTTTTTTTTTTAACAAATAATATTTTTGTAAATAAGAAAAATAGAAAATATATTTTAGTAATTTCCGTACAATGTATGTAAATGTGTAGAGCATATTGTTATGGTGTGTTTTAAAATAATAGAAAAAAAAATACTTTAAAACACTCAGAACGCATAGAAGACGCACGAGTAGATTTGAAAGCCTCGATAAAAAATTTTGTTTTACAGATATACGCGTACACGATTCCCTCGTAAAATCATAAATAAAAAAAAAAACTTTCTTGATAATTTTTAATAAAAATATCTGATTTACCTCGACGTAATAATGTATGAATATATATATATATAAATTCTTATTACGAAGAACTTAAAATCTTTTTTGTCGTATAACAATTTTTTTTACATATATGTATGTTGTATATATTATAAGAGATTTTGATTAATTTTTATGTAATAATAAAAAAAAGAAAAGAAAACTATTACACCGCGATTGTTATTCATTATGTGAACATTAAATATATTTTTGAAAAAAAAAAAAAAAACTATATTTAAAGCAACGGTACGGAATTCACTACAAGTACTGCAGACATTTTCGAATAATCGTATACAGAGATTATCCGATTATTATTTATATAATACGCTGTTAGACAAATCTTTTCCTGCAGTCACGACGAGCAATGGCGTAATTAAGGTTAGGTCATGGAATAGGGGGCGGGGGAATCAATATTTTTTTCTATGAGAACAAATTGTTTTTGAAGTACATTTGTGTTCATTTAATTATAATAGATACGAGAAAAAAAAATCATAGTTCATATTTCAAATCTGTATTATTTTTGATTTCAGCACCATTTCGTTGAATACACTATTTCTCGAAATGTATTATTATTATTATTTTATACACATTTTTTGTTGAAACGCCAGCGTATACATAATTAGATTTAATCGATGACGATGAACATAACATTTAGTTAATATTCTAAGGCCCGTCGTCATCTCCAAAATCGTTCCTCGTTCTCTTATTCACCGTCTGTCGGCGCACAAACGCGCGTTTTTATTTACGCGGTGCGGTTTTTTTTTTTTTTTTGATCAAATTTTTTTAATAGTGTTGATGATATATTCGTTCATTTGATTTTGTACACACATTTAATGAGTACATTTTGATTGGAAATTTCACAACAATAATAATAATAATAATAATAAAGGGATTCGACACTCTCGACATCCTTCCCCACTGGTCAGTGTATATTTCTATATTTGAATTTCCAACAACTAACGGATCGCTCTGTTGACAATAATATAAAATACGTTTTTTTTCTCCTCCTCCTCCGTTTCGGACCAACTGCTGCTGCCGCCGCCGCCGCCGTCGTAGTATTGCTGTGTTTATTTATGTAATACGTTAGTCAAGCGTAAGTGACACGGTGCCGTAGTACTCGTCTAATAGAGTCGTTCGCAGACGCATTTAATTTGGGGTTTAATCGAAAAACGTAAACGTGGACACGCTATACGCGCTCCGGCGGCATACCGCCGTGACGGACTTTCGAAACGCACGCAGCACGCACCCGCCAACAGGCGTTGTACGGCCGCCACTACGACCCTGCAGATGGTCGCCCGCCATAACTAGTCCGCCGCCGCCGACGGGGCTACAAGGGTGCTCGTTAAAAACGTTCGATCCTTCTCGAAATTATATTATTATTATTATTATATAGTAAAGAGCGCCCGCGGAGCGAGAGAGAGAGAGAGAGAGAGTATATAATATTTTCGTCGAATCGAATGGTTTTATATATACGCGATGGCGTTTTTTTTTTCTCTTTATCGAACACCTGGCGAGCTATAAAAACGGTCAGGTATTTATGGCACCGCGTCCACGGGTAGTATTAATTTTTTTAATCCGTACAATCGTTGTTCTATATTATACGCTCTGCTGTTGCCGATGTTGCCGTTGTTGTGTACGGCGTACGCCGTTGCGCGGCTATAATAATAATAATAATTGACCCGTCGTTTAGGTACGAAAAAAAAAAAAAAATAGGCGGTTCTCCATCGCGTCGTCGTTCCTTTCTAAAATAAAAAAAAAAAAAAAAGAAGAAAAAAGTTGGCTTCCGTCCCGACGCCTTCGGTTATTATTAATAGCTCGTGACAGTCGAAACATGTGCTGGGTAATATAATTCAACTAATTAAAACCGAGATATCTCTATTAAAAATAGGACGACCGTAACCCCTCTCCAACTCGCACTGCAGTATTTTTCGTTTTTGTGTTATTTCGTTCTGCGTAAACTTTTTAATACCGCGTCTATACACGCACGCACAATGCATTCAGAGGTTTCTCCGTCATTAAGCCCTATTATATAACCGCTGTGACCGCGGTCCGCGCTCGCGCCCTGCGTCGCATACCGTGAAATAGAAAATTCCTACGCACGCGCGGACGGAGGTGACGACGCACCCCGCTACGGACGAGTGTTTTTTTAATGCGTTTTTAAATATTCAACCGTTTATATACGACGCCAACGGACGGTTTTAATAGAGATTTTCGGTTGTTACTGAGACCGCCGCCCGGGGTTCTCTGATTTTTTTTTCAAAAATAATTGTATAAAAATTAACGTTCGATTATTTCGTCACTTGAATATCGTTCGCCACTTTATTTCGCTTTCCGTGATGTATATTATACGCATACATAAAACATCGTAAACACGCATTCCGTGTAAAACATTCGAAATGTATAAGAACGCGCAAATCTAATATACATTACATTTTATTTGTCTAATAAAAACGCCGTTTACCGCGCGCATCGTATTTTGTGAAATGCTGTTTCGGACATCACATTCGTTGTTTTTGTTTTCCAATGATTATAATACGCGTTTTTTTTTTTTACGGGCCAAAGTTTTCTTTTCGTTTCGAGACGTAGAATATTTGCCACGGTTTTCTTTTACGTCCGATTGCTCTATTTCGTTATAAAAAAAAAATAAAAAAATATTTTTCCTCCGAAACAAATACATCTACTGTTTTACGCGTCCTCACATCACCAAAGCATCTATTTGGATTACGACAAAAAAAAAAAAAGAGTACACTTACATTAGGCGCTAAGGCGTACCTAGTAATTAACGAAAACGATTCTGATATTATTTTTCCTTTCCGGCGTTTTCGTCTTCGCGGCGTACACACACATAAATATATTATAGAGAATGATAATATAATACGTTTTGTACGTGAACGTATTTTACTACGTTCGAAAATTATTATCACACACTTATCGTAGAATTAACTGAGAAAATATCCGTCAAACATTTCGGACACTATACTTATTGGGTGCTGTTTTTACGAGTAATATTTATTATTTTATAATAATAATAATATATCGCTTTACGTACACCGCGCGCCATAATATGTAATACACGAAATATTTTTAACGCGCGCATTATTATTACATCGACGTTTCGTGTAGTCTTTGACTTTAAGCCTATAGGTATTTATTTTTATTTTTTTTTTCATTTTTATAATCCAATATCGACACGATTTTTTTCTTCTATTACATATAAAACGCAGTGTGTGTATTTCTGACGTCTTCCAGTCGTCTTTATCGCGCGCGACACTTTTTACTCACCGAATTAAACCGGTTCGTATTTGGTCGGACGTCCATATCGTATAATATTAAAAAAAAAGATTTACACTAAAAAACATTCCATATATATACATAATATATAATATATAATCCGTTTCTACAATTATTTTCATTCGTAAACGTAATAGTTTTTTGGGTAATTCGTTGATTGTTATCGCACGTATCGATTGAAAGACCGAAAAAAAAAGTAAATATAATATATATTCAGAAAAAAAAATATTAATTTGTTTTTTATTATCCGCCGCGTCTGGAACGTAGTAATCGATATAAAAACATCGCGTCGACAATTATTTTCAACCATCTCATTTGCCTCTGCAACAACAGATTCCTATAATACATATACGAGCAAATACAGTTTCGACAGAATACATCTTAAAACGATTCGTACGTGTATATATATAGAAAGAGAGAGAGATAAAAATCTTGTATCGCAATATTAATTCACCGAAGTGTGTATCTATAAATATATATATTCTCTCGGTGATTAACACGACTATAAAATTTTATATATATATATAGATATAAAAAAAAAGAAACAACGCGATTAAATATTTTAGTGTTGCCAGTCTGTTGAGTGCCTCGCATAAACATACATAAGGAAATATAATATATATATATATATTATATTAAACAATTTAATCGTATTATAAAATACGCGTACACACGTTCGATAATGCCGGAAGAAATGTTTTTTTTTTTTTTTTTTTCATTACCTTTCAATTATAAAACTATTATACAGTTCGGCTGTATTACTGCAGGAATACGTATCATATTATGTTATGTGTAATACGACGACGTAACTCTTATAAAATAATTAATTCGTATGTATTATACGACGCATATAAGTGTTGGTCGTCTCCACGGTAAAATAACGTCTTGGAGTAAACACATTTTTTTTTTCTACCGATCTCGCGTATTCGGCGTCGTTTTATAAAATCCAAACTGCATGCCGGCACCGCGGTCAATGTTAATAAACGTAATTACATACGGGCGTAAAACAAAAAAAAAAAACAAAAATGTTTTCAAATGGAACAATAGATTTAAACAATAATTTGAATACATTTAAAAAAAAAAAACCACGCACACGTCGTTTTCACTTTTTTCAACGCCGTTCGTCGAATAAACAAAACAGAAATCGATCGGATGTATTAACGTTTGAAAGGACTCCCATAAGATTTCCGCCGAAACGATCGCTCGACGCCGCGGGAAAGAAGTGACGATTTGGACATTAAATTTTTTTTAAACACGAAATCGTTTACAAATATTAATTGCAGCTGTAATTTTTTTAACTACCTTAAATTCTCAATAAAAGTGATAAGCGTTTTTAAAATTAACAATTTTTACAGGTTTTTTTTTTTTTTTAATAACGTAACAACTTATAAGAAAGATAAGACTTAAAAAACAGCTATACGCATATAGATAATATATCGTAATTAATTTTTTTGCGTAAAAATCTGGCGTCTTAAACACCGCAGCTTCCGCCGCCAGGACCTTTTCCTCCTACCCCCCCCCCCCCACCACCACCACCACCGGCACGGTTTTCTCGCAAACACTTCGGTTTTCCAACATTTTCGCGGTACGCCGTTTCGTTTGCCCTCGTGTTTGCGTCCTCTCAAAACACCCCGCTGCTCATTCCACGTTTCCAATTTACATTCGTGTTGCACACAAATGTTTTCGGACCGGACGATAATCAACGGTATTAGAGTCCACCGGGCCTGCGTGTATAGATTATCGCGTTTTCGATAATCCCGCACGATTGAAATAGTGTAAAACACTGAACGGGCACAATCGGTGTTTTTTTTTTTTTTTCTAGGCCACGTTCGTTTTAACGGAGCGCGCGCCGTACTCGTGTGCGGTGCAGCGCGTGTATTTTACTTCTTTTTTTTTTTTTCTATCGGCCGACAGGTTTTATCCATAAAAATCGTTACACGACGCGGCGTGCGACGTTACACCTACCGCCCCGAACGGAGGACGATTTCTTTGACGAGAATCCAACCGGGCGGCCGCACGAGCGATACTTCTCAACCGCGCTCGGCGGTACTGCTTATGCGTGTGTGTGTGTAATACCACTTTTGCGGTGCAGGTATGTACACAGTGCATGCCTTCGTTATTATTGTGAACGCACCGGAACCGGAACGACGTCGCGTTATTTTACGGCTGTTTTTTTCTTTTTTTTTTTCTAATACGTGTGTAATAAACGCGTTGACATACGTCATAACGTTCGAATAGATGTAAAAGTGTTATTATTAGTCGTCGCTTATTATATTATTATAATATATATATATGTAACGTTGGTGGCCGTCTCGCTGCAGACGACAACGGTCGCCACCGTGAGATGAAGATGCTGCGAACTTGTGTGTGTGTGTCATGATAGCGCGCGGTGCTTGTTGGGCGAGAGTCGAGAGAGAGAGAGAGAGACCACGACGGCGGCGGCGACGGCGGTGTCTCGCAGGCGCCTTTACAACACACGCCGCGGCTTGGGAGGTAGCAGCTCTCGCTCTCACCAGTCCGTGTGACCACCGCGAAGAAACCGGTTTAATCCCGGGCGGCCGCCGCCGATACATCCGCGTGTAGAGTGTAGTGGTACGGCCGAGCGCGCCAGTCATCGCGGTGTGCACGTTCGGCCCCGCCGCCACCCCCGTCCCGCTCGCTCGCTCTATCGCACGAAACGCGGGCCCCGGTCGCCGGAGTCGCAGTCGTCGTCGTCGTCACCCAGTCAGTACGCCGCTAACCGCACCGAACGTCGCAAGTCGCGCGGTCGTCCGTCACGCACGTGTTATCTATCTCACATCGTTATCACACAACACAATCTCTTTTGCTTTACCAGCGCGCCACCTCGACCGCCGCCGCGTACGCTTATACCCCGTAAAATGCCGTATCTCGACCGCGGTCGTTACGATTTCGTCGTGTCCGGATAATCGCACGTCTGTGATCCGTCGCTGCGCCCCGCCAGCCAAACACGTCATCTCTAATAACAAAATAATAATAATAATTGTTATAAAATTCTCGCCGTCGACGCGTCCGTGTTTTTATTTTATTTCTATTAAATGTTTGTGAATCGTCCGCATCAACCCGGTGGCACCACAGTAATCATCGTCGAGCGCACTCGGCTGAGGACGATCCCGCCGGGATATTCGTTCTAAGGTACCACCCCCCCCCCTTGTGATATAATGTAAAACAATAAAATCTACTTGACGTGTTCATAATCATTTGATTTGTATAAGATTTCTCCCCGTCCATTATGTGTTCTTCCTGTGGTCCGCTATCTCACTCTCTCTGTTGTACTCCACATTCCACCGTTCCTAACACGGTCTTCACGTCTTAAGCGAAATCTTCCCAACGTTCGCGAATCGTTTTCCATCACGGCAACCCCTCCCCTCCCTCCATCAATAAGACCCCGTGTCCGTCTCACTGAAATTCCTTTTGTGATGCTGGAACGTTGAGAAATCGATCTCGCAGTTTTCGATTATATTATATGATTATACGTTTTCCTCTACACTCCGGTACGACGGTCCACAGATACGACGCTCTGGATTTTTCTCCAACCTCGTTTCTTCCGTTTTCTCGAGATCCCGTTGTTTCCGAGCCGTGTAACCGCTCCGCGGAGCGTATCGACGTCAAATGTATTATATATTTTTTAAGTCTTTTGTAAACCTCTGCGCCGCGCATTGTCCGTACCACCTGAGTATTTAAAATATAACGTTATATTATAAACTCGTCCCAAAACGACAAATCAAAAGACCACGTCGATCCGACACTACGGGGAGACATTATCCGTCGTGTATTAATGACACTGACGTTTTTTTTTTATCGTAAAAACTCGTGGTTCTCAAACCTTGTTATAGATAGATCACGTTTTATCGTGTGGGTGTGATATTTAGATCTTGATGCGATCGCGTTCGATAAATTTCTATCGATCGGTCGGCGCGATCACGTTTCCCACAGCTTCCGTCTCGTACGGACGCGCTTACTAATCATCTATAATAATAATATACGCGTTTGTGTGTAGACAATACGGCTCGTGGGGGATAAATCGTCATCCGCAGCCTTCGCGTACCTACGGTCGGCATTTTCTTATTTTTGTATTGTCACCGTCTCGAACTTTATTAAGTCATTTGACATTTTCGCGCCCCGTTCCGGTTCAAGTTCGTGCGCGGTATTCCGAAATGAGTTTTAAATGTCACACGGCACTCGCAGCACACAACGATAATAATTCGATGGTCGATTATTATGTATCACAGGCGATCGAGCCCGCGGCGGCGAATGCCGACGATCCCCACTCGGCGGCGGTGCCAGTCTTCGGAATTCCGGAACAAGCGTAGAATTGTGATAAAGTCATTAATGATTTTTCGGATGAAGAGTAACGTTGGGATAAGATTTTTTTTAAACAAAATTATCCTGTAACACTACTACTAATGCAGTTATACGATAAGGGCGTTTGTTTTATTTCCGTTTTCTTATTATTAATAGCGTTTTTTTTCCACACAAAGTCAACTTTTTTTTTCTTTTTAAGTAAAAACACGTTGTCACATAAAACCTATAGAATGGAAAAGAAAACGCGCCTAGGGTTGCAAACGCACGCCTTACACACGGTCCCGATTATTTTGTTGGACGTTAAAATGGGGGGGGGGGGAAATGAGTTTACCACTCACGCGTTTTAATATTGTTTCTCTCGGTAACTACGTATTTGTAAAATCAAAAATAATAAAACCGCGGCTACAGAGTTGTAAACGTATAATATATGTGTGCGTAGTAAGACCGTATTATAAAATTCTGGATGCCACCCCCCACATAAACAAAATCACTGCGAGTACATCGATAATAATAATAATAATATTACTAATAATAATCGATCGGGGAACGCGAAAGCTTAGGAAACGGGTGGTGTAACCGTTCACTTAATAACCGCAGCGGAGGAGGAGACGTTTCGATCCGAACCGAGTGTAATGTGTTATTTGAAAAAGGATATTTCGAGTATGGAAATTCTTTACGCCGACACTATAAAAGGCGGCGTATTATATACGCTTAATCGTGAAGAAAACAAAAAAAAAAAAAATGTTATCGTATAAGGGGCCGGCCGCCGTTTTTTTCCAAAATAATTTTTAGCGATCGACACAAGACTGTGTTCTTCATACCTATACACGTCGTAACGGTAATTACACACATTGCACGAGCCGTGTAATTTTCTTAGCATTATATACACCGCCGTGCGTGTGTATACGATTATCCCGACGCATAAGTTTAATCGAATAATACGGAGAAAGACACTCTTATTTTTTTTCGTTCCCCCGGACGACGTTTCGGACACAACACGAGCAAATGGAATAATTATTGACGACCGCCGCCAGTATTTCATACGACGAAGTATTTATGCTCCGGGCAGCAAATCGAATCCCGAACCGTACTCGTTCTCTCGGATAGACAGCAATCCGTTTCCGACTGGGCAAAGGAGAGGAGTTATTATAACGTCGTTTTACCGACGTCATGACGAACGGGACCACGATGTTCTCGTGGTCAAAAAAAAAATTTCCCGTAAATATCTAACGCAAATTCTCCGTTATATTGTAATTTAATTATTATTGTTTATTGTAATAATATATTAAATAACAATAATATCGCCGTTCGCGCGTGTAGGCGTTGTTTGGGAATGTTTTCTCCGCATCAAATAGAATTGGAAAAATTGCTCGCGCGTTATACAAAAAAAACAGGTGTCGATATATTATATAGGCGTATTTAAATATATATATATGTATATAATTACAATAATAATTCGAATTTAATTGTCGGGAGGAATCGTTAGTACGTTCTTCTACGTAACAAATTAATAATCGTTTTCGGGTGTACGGCTCGCTCGTCTTTTCCAATTCGTGTTGTGTGTGTATTGTAATTATAATAATCGTGTTATTTTGGTTGAACGGTCGATAATAATAATTATACGGTATGTAAAACAGTACTAACGTACTAAGTCGAATCATGATTTTCGTTTTAACGATCCACTCGGAACGTCGAAACCATAATAATAATAATAATTAAATTACAATATAATGGAGAATTTGCGAATATCACACACACACACACATAAAAGACGGTGTGAATTTAATAATTTTTCAAGAGAAAACACACACGGTGTATATAATATAAATATATATTTCCCTGGTACACTCGGGGAAGCTGGATCGTTAGCCGGTACGGTATAATATACCGCAACAGAGGCCCCCGGTCGCCGCGACATTCCGGTTTCGTCGTTCTAAATAAAGTCATTAAAAACAATAAAGCCATTATTTATACGAAGAGAAAAAACACGCACACGCACGCACGCACAACAAAAAAACCAGTTTACCCGTGCCCGAGGACCCGGTAGTTCGCAACCCCCGCCGACCAACCAGTGTAACACGCGCCTAGACGACCGGCCGATAAAATAATCGTGGACCATCGAATTTTTTTTTCTCTCTTCCGACGATTATTCGCCAAAACGCACTCGGCAAAAACGTTGTCGTCGCGAATTCGAAAGCAGTGCGTGGGTGGAATAAATCCGTCGCGTCCGATCTCCAAAACGATCCCGAGCCGTGCAAGCGTCGGCGTAATTGTTTTTCCCGTATTTGTCGTATACGAGCATAGGTTAGGTTAGGTCATAACAACAGACTATACGTTTTTATGAATTAAATACTTCGGAATTGTTGTATAGAAATCGAAAGAGAGTTTTTGAAAAACAACGTTTTTTCCCCCCATAATGTAAAACGAACGAATAAAGTGTGACGGAATATCAATTCGAGTCTCTGTGTCCATTAGTGCTGCCGAGACTACGAAGTATTAAACCGATTTCTAGGCTTTTGTGTAATTTTTCTGTATAGTTTTTCGCGTTGTATTTCTAGGCGTTTTTTTTTTTTTTTTTTTTTTGAGAAAATCGAAAAGTTCCTCCCACCCCGACTATACGAGATGGAGGAATTTGAAACTTCCGATAGAATTTTCGAGTATAGACGCAACAAAATACACACGTCATTATAAAAAGAAAATAAATTCCTCGTTCCGCTCAGAATCTAAAAATAATTGTCGTTATCGTTTCAGAATACATTCGTTTTGTGTTTTCTCCTTTTTTTTTTTTTTTGACGAAACGATTTAAATACTCTATTTGATTTCCGTCGAGCTTACGTATATTACGTTCTAAATGAAAACGTAATTTAATTTTACAGCTTTCGTTACGATAATAATATATTAATGATGTTTCAACGACTCCCTCGGACGTGTATGCGTTCGCGGGGGAATCGACCGTTGCAATTTTAAATAAAGATTGTGTGAGTATGTGAACTGGACAAAATATAGAAAAAGAAAACAAAAATGTACACTAAAAGGAAATAGATTAATAATGAACTGTATTCAAATAATAATGAATAATCAATACGACAATAATTCACTCAAATACTATACGGGGAGGGAAGTAAACACAATTTACAATATTAAATATTCACGACGAAATCCGAAATGAATTGCGATACTATATTTTATATGCACGTAAAAAAAAATAAATATGACCTGATCCTGAATCGAAACAGCGTGACACACAAAATGACGATTTTGTTCTTCGAAAGGTTGGTCTGCTCGGCGGTGATGATGTGCGGTTAGGAGGCAATGAGGAACGTTAGATTAACAACACTAAGTCGATGCCACTCGATGTGAAACAAATTAAAAACCTATAACACGGATTGGATTAGTCGGAACGTTATATACGTTACAACACCGAAAATGCTGGCGGAAAAATCGTTAAAAGCCAAACGGCGATGATTTACGCACACGAAAACTGCGAATATTAAAAATATCGGCCGAGAAATGTGAACCGAACGGTATCGACAGACAACGCAACAAACGCAAAAATAATCTGAATTCGCACATGCATGATAATACATCGGATGATGTTCCACTTTTGTGTCTTCGAAACAAATGATTCAAATGTAATGTTGCAGGGAGAGGACCGCGAAACGTTCGTTCGTTGGTGAGACGACGCGTTGTACCGCCGGATGAGAGGTGTTAGCGTGTGTTCGGTCGTGAGAGAATTTACAACGTCGATTATTATTATTATTATTATTATTATTATTATTATAATATTTAAATTGATTTTTCACGAATATTCTTCGGGTGGGAGGGGGCGAAAAAAGTTTTCATATATAAATAATACGCGCGCGCGCGCGCGTTATGTTAATATATACAGTACTCTGTTTATCGAATAGATTTATACCTCGAACGGAGGTATTGTGTAAGTTTTTTTTTATTTTTTTTTCCGTCCACACACTGTCCGGTTGGTCCCGGAATACACGGAATTAAAATCAAATATAATCGTCTCAATATATATATTTACACTGGTACTAGCCGCGCTCGTCTCGTCGTCGGAATCCTGTTTTCTTTTTTTCTTTTTGTCACTTACCGCGTTCGGACGTTGAAAACCAATATAAAGAATAAGCCGCGGGAAACGAATAAATCTGGTTTTTAGCGCGCGTGTACGGCGATTCGGAATAAAACACTACAACACACTCACTCACCTGGCTGATGAAATGTAACGAGAATTATACAAGTCTGAATCATTGTCGAAAATAATGTACAAAAATGTTTAGGAAAAAAAAAAAATAATAATATATATTCGGTGACATAATGTACTTGAGGCGCGGGATTCTAGCGCGCGTGTACAATATTAAAACGTCACCGCGGTATTTCACGATTAAATACGAACTGAGGCTAAGCGGCGAAACGCGGTAAAATCATCGAATCATTTCGACGACGTTATATATTAATAATATAATCATCACGACGGGCGGTTTACCAAATGCTTTTTAAAAGAAGTCGGCCCTCTACATATATATATATACGTACACGCACACGTGACCGTGCTTGTGCCGTTTTATTGTCGTGTAAAATGTACAGATGCAGTCACTTTTGTGTGAAAAAACCGTCGTTGGGATATTTTGTAATTTGCCATGTGTCCGAGTCACGCGTACATATATATATATTGTAATAAAATTGTCGCCCGGAATTCTATAAAAACCATATTTTCTTTTTTTCTCCTCCTCCTCCTCCTCCTCCGTGTGAATGGAATAAAACGTAACGTACTGAAAAAAAAAAAAAAATAAACGATTGTCGGTTAAACGCTTTACAATAGTAATCGCGCGTGTACAAAGTGGGTTCGGGCTACACGCGTTGTTGTGTAAAACGTTTGAACTGTCGGAGGGAATAATAATAATAATAAAAAAAAAAATGTATTTCTTTATTATTATTATTATTATATATAATTTTTTTTTCAACGCAAGTTGTACAACAATTCACAAAAAAAAAAAAAAATGTATATAGGCGGGCAGGCGCGTATACAGCCACTCACTCATTAATGGCAACAATGATGTGTTTCCGATCGATTGTCGACAATTGAATTGGGCGAGGGGGTTTTCGTCGCTAACGCGTGTAATGTTCTCTTTGCGGCGGCGTTCCTCGCCCGCCCGCCCGTGCGTACAGATTTTTATTTTAAATAACGATAATAAAAAAAAATTATCCGTTTACAAAAACTATACAACGGGGACGAATGATTTTTTTCATATTTCTCAGCGCGAGCCATAATAATAATAATAATATTTTGTAGTCGAGTGTTAATTGGAGTTCAAAGAAAAACTGCGTATAGTATAGTTTTGTTCATTTTTCACCACTCTAACGATTTATTTTGTTTTTTCGCGATTAAATATTTTTCGATCGGATGTTTTTTTGTTTTTTTTTGTTTTTACATTTTCTCGCACATAGCTCTTACAATAACATACGATATTCGCAGTGTACAAACGGTGTGGTGAGAGAGAGAGAGAGAGAGAGAGAGCAGTCAGTAATCGTGTCATTTGTCGATTTCGTACACAACGGGCGTGTTTTAAACGTCGTCGTGTTACGAAAATAACGTTTTAATTCCTATAACGTGTGTAAATACTCCGTACGGTTTACGAATAATAATAATAATAATAATAGTACACGTGATGTGCATTAACTCGGTTTGTATATTATTGTTTCAACGCGTGTCCAAAGAGATTTTTATACGATATTTTAATTGTCGTACATTTTTTTTCTCTCAATTATACCTAAACGTTATGTTGGGTACGCAAACGAAATAATAAATTACGATTGTTTTCTTGGATAAAACGAAATTTCGTTTCAGTTGTACGACGCGTTATTATTATTCATTTTTTTTTTTCTTTTTTGTAATCTTCGATTTTCCGATATACGCGCTAGGCATTTGGCACGGGTCATATACGATAATTGTACATATATTATAATGATTTAATAAACACACGCCGGCGCCTGTATCGAACAATTAACGGCAATGATTGTAGTAAATTTTCCGTATCGTACGCGCTGGGATAGCAAGGGGGAGAGGGAAAAAAAATCTCTTTGATTAAACAAAGGGATTTCAAGTGTCCGACACGTAGTAGTCGTCTATGCGATACATTTAACCCGTCTCCTCGGAATATTATTTCCAATACGAAATAATATATTCGAAACGTTGCTTACAATGTGAAATTAAATACGTCGTTGTAACGATGATTCTTTTTTTCTCGAATTCGATGCCGCACACCGATCACGACGTCGCGTCGAATATGGAAAAGCAGATTTTCGTTATTTCGTCTAAAGCGAGGATCCCGGGTGGTGATCGAGTTTCTCGCGATTTACATAATAATATTCATCGCCGTAGCGCGCGGGCGAGTGAAATGTATACACGGTGTAGTTTGCGACGGTCCTCGAATGACGACGATCCTCTCGCGCAGCATCATTAAACGCGTTTAGGAAATATGACGTGGCGTGATATTATTGTTATTATTGCGGTTACGACACGGAACGTTTTACACGCATATCATCTGTACGGAAAACAGTATTTGCGTAACGACGCGTTATTTTATCGTTTCGTACTTTCGTTCCCGGGTCTACGTCACGATAATAAATAATAATATTTATAATTATTATTTCACGCACTGGCCGGTATTCGGTTATGTGCGTGCGCACGATGTGTGTGTGTGTGTGTGGATTTATTACGTTTTACCTTATTAAAAAATTATTGTTTTTATTAATCGTCGTCGCGTCCGTTACTGTATTTGGAAATTGAACGGGAATTGGAACGAAACGCGTGTATTACAAGTGCTCGGGCGCGCACGCGCGCCCAGTATCATGACGAATGTTAAATATTAATCAACACGTGTCAGAGAATGCCAGAGCGCGATTTCTCTTTGAACATATAACCGAACGGACGGTTCAGACACATACACACACACGCATCAACCGAGTGGCTAATTTAACACACGTGTGTGTACGCCTCTCTCGATGCCGACAGCGGCTCTCCGCCGGTACTTTTCCACGAGTACAATTTATTGTTATTCCAGGGAATCTTTTTTTATTATAATGTGTCGCGTACTAGTCGGATTACAACTACTAATACTACTACTACTACGGCGGCGCACCGAGAAAGATATTTTGTGCTCTGCTGCGTGTTCTGTTAAACGCGGGACATAGTCTCGAAATAGTTAAATAAAAATAACCGGTTACTAGTATCCACCGAAGGCTGCCCCCCGTTTAAATGGCACGCGGACCGCGAAACGAAACCGCGAGAAACGCGCGCGCGCGCCGCTCCGTTTTTTTTATCTGCCTTACGGGGAAACATTGGGAAAATCGAAATAATTCTACGCCGAATACCACCGTACGTTTCACGTGCGCCGGGCAGAACGCCACACAGTCGTGCAGGCTCGACACGTTAAATTCTTTAAAACAAAATTACAACGTTGTGTGCTAATACCTACGCAATAACGGAGAGATATGCGGTTGTCTTTCTTGTAAGATGTTACGTGAAAAAAAAAACCGTGTTTTTAAAAACGTTTATGACTTTTCTTTTTTTTTGTTCCAAGAATTAAAGGCAGACGAAAAATTGCCGCGTGTCATTATAGTGTGCCGCGTTGTCTGAATCGTAAGTCTTATGTTTCCCGCGTGAAGCAATGAATTTTCTTCAAAGCAATGAAAATGATTTTTCGATGAAAATCCTAGGAGAGTGCCTTTTTTAAGCCATTCTTTTTGTAGCCCGTTAATAATAATAATAATAATAATAATAATCGATTATTGTTTGTACTATGCGTCTAGAATTTTCTAACGTACATAATAAATGTAAATCAATCGAAATTCGATAAACACATATACGTATAGAAACTGTCATTATCGTACGTATAAAATAACAATCGCCCAAATCACTCGTTATTGATTTCCACGTTGAAAAAATGCGTTTTTTTCTTTTTAAAAAATTATAATCCAAAGTCAATATGCGAATTGGCGTTTGTTGAGCAAATATGTATTTTCAACGCGCTATTTATATATATATATATATATATATATATGCGTGTGTTATAATTTTATAATGAAAATAAAAAAAAAACAACTGTTGGAACAAATAAATGACGTTTTAAAATCGTCTTTAAATTCCGAACGATAAATTAAACGGGCAACGTTATTGTTTATACAAATATATACAGGACGTGAAGAGCATGTTGTTATTTTAATCCGAGCGACAGTTAAATAAATATAACGTTGGAAAAAATAAAGAAAGAATAACGAAAGGAAAACGTTGTTTTTAAATCGTTCGGATTTATTAGAAATGTAAAAATTCTGCGCTCGGCGTTATGTGCGCATATTATATTCGGTTTATTATTTATTTTATCGTACCAACAGTCTCGTTGTACATATTATGATGATGCGCGCGCGGAAATCGCTAAAACAATAATATTTCAAAATGGTGGACAAAAAAACAAAAAAAAAAAAAACTCTCCCCTTTTACGAACGCACGAAACGTCGTACGATACGGTACGCGGTGAGTGGGCGCGTACCGGGAGAAAATAATGTGAAACGAACGTGTAGGAAAAAGCCGGAGCCCACAGTAATTATTATCGATTATAATGTATTGTAATGACGCGTGGCGAGGAAAATTTCGGAGTTTAAGAATAATTTTACCGTGTCGAAATCCTCTATATGTAGCGCACACAGTTCGACAATAGTTTTACGTAAAACGTATTCGTGAAATCCGGAACGAAAAACCGAACCGACCGTTTATAAAAAACCGTCCACTCCCGACGTGTTCCTATCGCAGATTATTTTCCCGCGTTTTTCTTTCGACCCTCGCCAAATCGCCAAGTTTCTATAAACGTAAACGGTCGGAATCGTCTATTCGAACGAGTCGTGTAACTCTGGAGACGAGCGTTTCGCGCGAACGGGATGGGGTTTATTGGAATATTTCCGAGGCTGCAACGAGTACGCGCGCGTTTTCTCGCTGGTATTTATTTTTATTTTTTTTTTTTTCACATACGCGTCCCCACGTACAACAAAACGGGTGATTGAACTCGCACGCGTATAATATAATACTGATATTATTATACTGTTATTATTATAATACGGCGGTCCGGCGGAGAGTTCGCGAGCGGAATAAATATTTCTATTATGTATGTGGCTGTTGCAGCGACGAGCGCGCGAACTCTCGCGCCGGTCAACCCCGCGCGCGCGTATTCGATCTGACCGCGGCTAGTCGCCGGTACACACTCGTAAATTAGCTTTTCGCGGTCGTCGTCGTATGAGATATTATTACGCGATACGGTGAGGGCGAAGGGGAGGAAAAAAAAGACGTATAGAGGGGAAAAAAATATATATAACGTGTTATATAATTCCGCGGGCATTGTGAAAGCAGCCGTTTATGTTTTGTCGTCGTCGTCGTCGTCGTCGTAGTCGAGAAAAGAGGCTTCCGTCGGAAAAACGAGAGAGAGAGAGATAGAGAGAGAATAGTATAAAAAACTGGCGCGATGACACTCGACTGCTGCTGCGGCGGCGGTGGCGTGTCATGATTTAAGACTCGCGTTCGAGTCGCGTAGTATATAACGTTAATATTTATAATACGCGCGTTCGAACGTCACAAAGGGCGATTGTATGTATGTGTGCAGCAGCAGCAGCAGCAGCAGCAACAGCAGCAGCAGTGTGGCGTATAATATCTGGTCTCTATATTATATTAATAATACGCACGTGGAAAACAAAAAATAATAAAATAAAAACGAGAGACGATTAAATCTTTTTTTCACTCACTCTCTCTCTCTCTCTCTCTCTCTCTCTCCCGGTCGTTATACGTGCGTTTTATACAATATTATATCGGTTATTCTCTCGTCGTAACCCGGTCCGGCAACAGCATCGACGTGCCGCAGCAGCAGTATATATTGTGTGTGTAGAGCACCCTGCCAACAACTGCACCACTACCGCGCAGCATCGCGCGATAATATCGCAGTTGGCGACGCGCGCGGCATATGCGCGTAATATTTGTTTTAATACACAGCAGACGGGGGCGAGTGTATAGGAGAAAAAAAAACGAGGAAAATTCTTCTTCTCTGGTGTATATTATGTCGTAGAAGACGACACGGTGCGCTGCCGAGTTGAATTATTATTATTATTATTATTGTTGTTGTTGTTGTTGTACCACCTATAAGCGCAATTGTGTGTACGTGGCTGCAGTCGGGTTAAAAAATATAGGGACTCGAGGCGTTGGACGAGTGTCTGATGCTGGATGCTGCGAGTCCAAAGATGACGCTCACTACTACTAATGACTGTTCGTCGTGCGCCTTCGCCGCGGTCGTTACAATATAATAATATTATTTCGTGTACCGCAATAACAATAATAATAATAATAATAATAATAATAATAAAAAACTCCAGAACTATACACTTTTTTGATCGTTGTTTACACTCGTATATAAGTTATAATAATATATAAGATGTAATAATAATAATATAAGCGCTGAAAAAGATTACTTCTTTTACACTATTAACAAAACTTATTTCTTCAAAAGCTTATATATATATATATATATATATACGCTGCATTGTAAATGGAAAATGATTATAGTTTTACTTTACGTAAATAACAATATAGATATATTTATTTAGTGTAATAACGTTTAGCTGCGCGTAATTTCGTTATTTCGAGTAAAAAAAAAAAAAAAAATAATCGTTTAAAAAAGAAAAAAATGGATACGGAGGAGAATACGCGCGCGCGTTGACACACGTCATATAAATATATTAATTACGATTTATTTTTTTTTATTGAAAAGTTAAATTTGTAACGCGAAAGCGATTTTTATTTATATATATATATTTTTTTTTTAATGGCTTTTAATACTTATAGTGTTGTTTTAGAGCCGCGTTATTATTAATATCTGGTCGGGATTTAACAGTATCGAGACAACATAAAATTGCATAAGTTTTGTGGTTATATTTAAAGAAAGATTTATCGTTAAGGACTGGAATGATATAGTAGTAAAAAAAAAAAACTCATTCGAAAACACCGAACAGAAGATATATTTTATTTTATATATCATCGGTGTTTTATATATATTTATAAAATTCCGTGAACTCTGTTACAGCATTTTTCGGTATATTCCGTATACGGTAGAATAAAAAAATACCTATTTCCGTGTGAAATATGTATAATATAGTCGTCCAACATATTTTATTTGAACGTTTGATCGTCGTCTATATATTTATACATAATATGTATACGTTTTTTTTTTTTTAAATATTAGAACAATATTTTTCCTTTTCTCTCTTATTATATTAAAACGTACGCGTGTATTATGTTTCCGGAAATTCGATAACTCTGATATTATTATTATAACTCGTATACGAATTTCTCGACTCAACACTATACGATAATATATAACGCGCGTGTATACATAATACGTATGTTGTGTATCTTAAAACAGCGGGCAGCCACGTCGGCTTATAAATATTCAAATAACCGAAAAACGAGTTGGATATTACGAATACGTTATTAAATATTTATCACGTTCGTGTGTGTGTGCGCGCGCGCGCCTAAGATAAATGTCATAAAATTTTCCGATTAAAAAATGAGAAAATAAATAAATAGGTAAATACGACGAGGATATTGAAAAAAAAACGCGTACGATTATGATGGAAAATTTTCTCGCGCCGTTTCTCTCGTGTTCGTATGGGAAATATTTGAGTAGACGTTGTCGACCGACGGACGGAATAATATTATTTATACGAACGAAAAGAAATTCTCCGAATATTTTTTTGACTTTACTCGTACAGTGTAAAATGTAATAATAATACGTCCATTACCGCGCAATACGAATCCTGGAAGGGCTGTTTGTTGGTGTAGGGATGACGAGATGACGACGGCGCAGAGCTTATGGAGTTATTGCCACCGCCGCTGTTCCGGTATTATAATAATATTATTGTCGCGTGTCGCCCGATAGTCACGCGACGGCGTTTTCTCTACATAAAACGTATATAAATAATATTTATATTATTATAACGCGTGATATATTACACGTATAAATATTATATAATAATAATAATAATTCTCTCTTATTCTTTTTTTGCGTTTAAAACATATTATTATTATTGTTGTTATTATATACTGCACGCGAACCGAACGGTTAGGTATAACGTAGTCGCAGCGCGAGATTTATTTATCACGAGCGATTTCCACAGGGTTTGCTCGCAATTTTTTTGTCTTTTTTTTCTTTTTTCCTTTCCTTTTCGCGTTATACGGCGAGGTCGTCTGCCGTGCACTGTCCCCTTACACGCGTTTTTATATATACGGTCGATAAATAATTATTATACGACGCGTCCGTTGAATTATTACCGCGCGTGTTATAATGTTTTATTAAAAAAAAAACGCGTCGCTGATGCTGCACGCGGTACACATAAAAAAATTTTAAAAAACAAAATCAGCGATTTATTTCGAGAACTCTTCTCGATTGTCGGGCGCGGTTTTTTCTTTTTTCACCACGCGCGCTGTTATGTCGAAACGTCATTATATCTCGTCGCGAAATCCTATCGCAGTAATTTAATTACTACACGATACAGGGACACGTCTTGGGCGCGTGCAAAAATTTAACGAAAACATAATTTTCGTAGTCGTAATTTATATTTTCAATAAATACGCATATGTTCGTTTCACGCTTCGAAATCGCGTTGCGTCGTATATAACCGTCGAAACAAATTCGAATGTTCCGATATTTTTTACATTCATCCGTGTCGATAAAAAAAAAACAAAAAAAATTGCTCGTAATGAACCGAAATATATAATTCGTTTATCTCTGTCCGAAGTCCTAACAAGTTGCGGTATCAGAGCATATTCTAAGGGATTTTTATACCGGATTGTATTAAAGACTAAGCCAAGTGTCTATACCAAAGTACGTTTATGACTTACTTAAAAAATCGTTCACTCGCCACTTTTGTTTGTTTGTTGAAAAGAACATTAAGTGGCGTTCGCATCTACCTACTTGATTGTTGACGTTTTAGAAAACGAAATCGTTCCTATACAGTAAAAAAAGAAAAAAAAATGATTCAAATATATTTTTCTAAAAAAAAAAAAAAAAAAAAAAAATTAAGCGATATAACAATTGCAAATTATGAAGAAGAAATTTTTTTTAAAAATTCAAGAGATACGAATAGTTTTGAACAAGACAATTGAAATACGGTAACTTAAGAAATAGTTAAGGGATGCCCTCCTCAATTCGACCGCTGTTCATATGTTAAAATATTGTACACCGCGCTGTATATAATCCGCGGAAAACCGTAAATGCGGCAAAGCAGCGTTCCGATTGCGATTAGTCCGGACGACAGACGGATTAAAAATAAAGAAAAAAAGTAAACGTGGTGGCACGCGCGTGAAGAAGACGCGTCGACGCACGTCCAACGTAAATAGAATAAAACGATCGCGGTTGTCACTAGTGAAACCGATAGTACGGTGAAAAATATCTCATTTTCTCGACAACGACGACGACGACGGGGGGGGGGGTTCCATCAAATTCATTATATACATATATATATATATATAACTCTGTGTGTTGTTGTTATTATTATTATTATTATTGTGTTACAACCTTCGACTGCCGCCGATGCTGATGATGCTGCTTCTGCTGCTGGCACGTTGATGATTATATCTCGATTGACGCTCTCTCATACGTTTATTTTCTTTGTATATACGTGGTGCGCCTTTCAATCCCCGCGCGAGCCCGACGAAGGGCTTACAAAAACATAATGTAAATACGTATACACACGCGCGTGCGCGCACGCGAACAAAAAACACCATTTTTTTTTTTTTTTTTATATTTTACTTTCTTATAATATACTTCACGTAAACAAACAACACCAGCGGCGTTATTTCCTCGGATCGAGTGTCTCGGTACCGAAATCACACGCGCGCTCGTATTGTCCTCGTCGTCTTCCGCCGGCATTTGTTTTTTTGTTTTTGTTTTGTTTTCACTTTACGCGTACGTGTACACTCGTATCACAATTTGTTTATTTTCTTTTTCCAGGCTCCGGAATCGAAATCGTCTGATGCTTCTGCCGACAAATGTTTTAACCGATGAAAACTATGTAACGGAGGTGAGTCGACGATAATTGCGTCAAATAATATTTATACTATTATAATAATTAGTACGATTAATGTATCGTATGCGCGAATGTAGAGTTAATCCAATGAGAAATAATGCGAAACGAGGAAAGAATGTAATATCGTTGTGTTGAATGCGCCTCATTTATTACCGCGGGTATCGACAAGGATAATAATAAAAATACGAGTTAGTTTTTTTATTTTTATTCCTACTCTTTTGACGTATCCAGTTTTTTTTATTTCTCGTTTTTACCAATAACGTGTAATTATACTCGCTGCGGGAACATTTGAACGGGATTTTATTCGATGGACTTCTGTGTTAATCGTTCGCTCGCTGCAATGTCGTCTACGGTGTTCTAGATACGATTTGAAGGATTCGCGAGTTGAAAATAATAACAAATTTTTATAAGATTTATTACACACCCGTTGCAATCGCGTAATTTACTATTGTATTGCAGACGGACACACACACACACCGTCAGTTAGGAAGTTATTACGCGGCTCTGAGTATAAGAAAAAATAACATTTAATCGGATTTAAGAAGAATATTCATGAAAGTCATACCTAGTATGTCTATTTCAGTATAGTAGAAAATATTTCGTCTTCGCAATGAGTTGATATTCGGGAAATATCGTTGTAGCCAAATACCAATCTATCCGTGGAACTTTTATGATAACGGTCGTTTGATCGCCTATAATTTATTACCACTTTAAATTTTCCGCGTATATTCACGTACCGAAGCCCACTCCGTTCGGAATCGAATGCTTTCGAATTTTTTGTAAATAATATGACTAAAACTCGAATTCGAGCACAACACCCGCGGATATTTATCCTTTTTTTCTCTCTCTCTCTCTCTAACTCGTAGCGTTGCGTAGCAGCTGAGACATTTCTTAATAATAATAAAAAAAATGGGTATTATACAATAATATTACGCAACAACAGCCGTATATACGTATGTGTGTGTGTGTAATACGACGCGCCGTCTTAGTTCAAAAACGGTTTTATTGAGCCGTAAATACACATGCGCTCGCGCACGCGTTAAACGAGATAATATTTAGAAGGACCTGCGCTGTAATTGAGGCTCGTTTGTAAACACATCTGTTCTAGGAATAGATTCTAAAACAAATATATAAATCAGTCGTGTGTCCGCGCGCACAATATAACGTGATTCTCTTCGTGACGGAATATAAAACGAGTTGTCCACCGGGAGGGCTCTCAACGAAATCATTTCTACTATTTGTGCGCGCGCGCGTGTGTGTCCCGATGGGGGACACTCCTCCTATACGAAAAAGCTTAAAGAAAATATATGTTTATTGTACGGGCCGCGGACGGAAACGTGTGTAGTACGGAAACGCGTTAGAAATTGTTCTTTTTCTACTTTTGTTCGTTCCGTCGATTGATTAAAACCCGAGATCGGTTTTGAAACACTATTTCAGTAGGTTTTAACCGACGCGACGACACATTATTTTACAAGGGCGTGGTAGATAGTTACACCGTCATCCGATATACATGATATATAAAATATACTCGTAGAACAACATTCGTTATAACGCGATTCGTGCGCAATTGCGTCTGCGCATTATCGGCCGAAACGACAGATTTCGCCGTCGCTTGATCTCGGGGAGCATAGAATCGCATAGCTCGCGCGGTACAGAAAACAACAGAAAAACTAAATAAACGTAGTGAAAATATTTTTTAATATTTTACCTGATGATGACTTTTAGTCGAAACCGGTAGTAATAAAATAGCATATACAACAACCTTCTTTTATTTTATTTTATATAATACTCATTGGCTTTCTTGAATATTTAAATATACATTTTAATATATATATGTATATATATATATATATATATATATATGTATATATGTGTATATGTGTATTTATTTATTTTATATATATTTTTTTATTTAAATAAACGTATTACACACCGTCGCAGGCACGAAATATAATTCGTACGGATCATTTTTTCATCCGCGCGACATATCACCGTCGCGCCCAAAAACGGCGGTCTTCCATATTTTCCCGTCGTCATCATTAATCACGTGAAACAATATCCGTCGTCCGGTTATTTCTTTTTGTATAACGCACTAACGCTACGTTGTACACGGATCGGTAAAAAAGAAAAAAAAAATCTATCGGGATTAAACAAATACCCGCGCGCAACTGTTATAACATTAAAATACTACACGTACCGCCGGTGTATCCGTCGCATTGTGCGTTCTCGAGAATATTTTTGTGCTTCGGATTGTCTCTCTCGCGACACGTCGCGGCGGTGACCCAGGATTTATTTCTCAGACAACATATCGCCCCCCCCCCCCGTACGGTTTTGTAATCTTTATTTCGAAAAATTCAACGGTATAATATTATTATACTCGAGTATATATTTTTATTCATAATATAAGTAAAGAAGTCGAGACATACACGTATGAGTGGCTTAAATAAAAAATGTAACGGAGGAATAATGTGAGAATCGAATATTTTCTCTCTCTCTCTCACTTATACATACATAAGGTATTCCGATATGTTATATACCATATTGACCCGTATAAATCCCCGTACATTTGTCTTGTCGTCACTCCAATAGAGATATTGTGTTTCGTTCGACGTTCAGTAGGAAATAATTTCCGCATTCTGTCTGGTACCTATATATATATATATATATATATTATCCCGAAATTCGGGTAGTTAAAAAAAAAATTCAAAAGACCGTCATCATTGTTATTTATTTATTTTTGGCAAGGGACACGGAATAATGAATAATGTCAATAACGATAAATCCTATTTGAGAACATGCTTAACGGTACCCTATAGTGTAAAATGCGGTCCTTGAATAATTCACTTATATATAAATATATTTTTTTTTTTTAAGCTCGAGGCCTATTGATTTTCACTTCTGGAATTCATCTGTTCAGATATTATATACAAGGACCTCTCTCACGGGGGAACGTGACCCCGGTTCAAACACATTTCATATAGTTTATACAATATGTACATATTTTGTTGTTTTTTTTCTTCTTTTAATTCGTATCCTTGAGTTTCATTATTTTTTTTCCCCAATATACGCAACATTGTAACATTAAGACGCGTAAAAAAAAAAAATTATTGTCATTTTTATACATTGTTCCTATATGATGGTTGTGTATATACGAGTATATGTAGTGATTACGATTAGTGCCACTAAGATGATTGGCAAGAAAAAAAATTGTTAATAATAAAAAAAAAATCTCAATCATCCGAATGATATGGACCTGTTATATTGGCCGACTCATATAATATGTACTCTAAACAAGATTTTTTTTCTTTCGTTTTATTAACGAGTAAATATGAAAACGACGATTTTTTTTTTTTAATAGTAATAAATATTATAAAAATATCTATTAATCTGTATAGGCATCAGACCGAGTAATTAACGTGCGTAGAATTTGACTTTTGAATTGGCTATTTTGTAGATACATTTGACATGTCTTTATTTACGTACAAAATATATTCACGACCAAAAAAAAAGTAATTAATTTATTAATAATAAAGAATACGGGCGTCTGTTCTTTAAAAAAAAAAAACGTTAAAATAATAAAATAAAATCAACGCGAATCCTGTGCTGCAGAGTGTATTCAACGTGTCATACACACACACATATATATGTATATTCACATGATGTGTAAAAAAAAAAAGCCGAAATATTGTTTTAACAGTTTGATTGCCACGTGTACCATGTATGGTAAACTATAGTTTTACCACCAACGCATATGCGCAATTTATCATTATATTCTTCCATTGCTTTACGAACAAAAATAAATTATAATATCACTTTTCTTCTTCATATTCGATATTTCAATAGTTTAATTATTATTTTCGACGAAAAAAAATACATTTTTTTTTTTTTTTTGGCACGTATCAAAATATTGTTACATTTAATTTCATACAATATGTAATTTCCATATTCTATTTATTTAAAAATGAATTCCCGTGAAAACTTTCGAGCTCGTAATTATTATAAACGTTAAAAAAAGGATTTTACGTTAAAATAATTGTAAAAATATCGAATGATTTTGTTTCGCTACTTGCACCGGTACCAGGAGGCCACGGAAAATTATATCACTCGTTATAGGAAAATGGCATTTAATCAGTATGATGATAAACGTTATAGTTTTTTTTTACCTATTCAATGGCGTTCGACGGTGTACTAAAAAAATGGTACAACATTCTGTGAAGATTTAAAAGCGTTAAGGAACGCCTTGGCAGTGGTAAACGCGTTAAATATTTATCTAAATTCCGACGTGAGTATGCGATGGCGATCGAATTTCTCGCGGCGGCGGTGGTACGCGTATTATATTATATTTTTTTTTTATTAGACCACTATATTTTCGTGGTATGTGTTTTGTGTTGCGTTCATAACGAAATCGGCCTGAGGTAAAACTGCCGAGGAGTGCAGCGGCAGATTACAATATTACGTTTTACGACGTGAGGGGTTATTTGAAAATCGGGAGAGTAATGATATGATAGAGGAATATGGAGGAACAAAATGGTAGGAAAATAATACGTAGCAATATTGATGATGATAATAATACGGAGGAAAGTATTTTTTTCGCGGGAAAATATTTAATTGGAATACGTACGGTGTACGCGTTGTAAACACGAATAATATTTCAATAATAACGAAAATGAATAATCTTTTTTTTTTCCCTTCGTGCTGTACAGGACAATTTAAGAAGGATTTTTGTACGGAACTACCACCGAACTTCCTGTCCGGTCCGTCGATATCTGAGAGACATGTCCATTTTTTTTTCGTTTGGTTTCTGATCAGGACATTTCGCGTCAGGACTACCCCCTGTGCGCGTTATATTTCCTCCCTAATTTTAAACTCCCGCGCGTAGACGTGATTTTCTTGTCTTTTATTTACACTTTTCCGCATCTCGCCGATTTCGTTTCTTTTCGTTTTTTTTTTTATTCCTCCTGTCAAACGAAAATCCTCCTGGATCCGTCGGTTTCCGCGCGTTATTTATTATACAAACGTACACTGCCGGGCGTTAAACGTTTTTTTTTCTTTTTTTTTTGCGAGCCGTGTCGTCTCGAGTATACAATCGATTCCGTTCCGACTATATCGGTCGATAGGAAAGAGGGCATTACTCCGGGGTAAGGGGGGGAATTATATATGTATATTTTTATAATATACAGCGATCCTCGGACGCGTTTTTATCCCAATCGATATCAAAACGACCGCCGTCGCCACGGCAATGCGCGCTATAAGAGTACACACACACACGTATAATAATAATAATAATAATAATAATAATAATAATAATAATAATAATAATAATAATAATAATACGCGACGAGAGGTTTGGACGCGTATAATATGAGTGTGTTATTTCTTTTGTCCGGCATTACAAAATGTTTTCTTGCCGTTATGACCTGCAGGTAAATCGTGTGTACAACACACACACACACACACACGTACTTGTGTGTATACGTTCGTGTAGGCATGGCAACGTACACATAGGACGCATATCATATATGGACTAGGTTTATTTTTTTTATATATACACACTATCGCGGTTTCATGGCGCGCGCGTACATCATAACACACCGAGTATCGGCGTCGGCGAGCTCGACGAGAAGATGGCTACACGCGGCCCTCAGTGCTCATATTATTATTATTATTATTATCATAGTAATTTATACGAGACGGATTATTATTATTTTAATCCGTGCAGCGTATCTCGCGTTCGGGGGATGGGGGATTGTCGATTTCCGTGCGCTTTCCTCAGCTTTCTCTCAGCGTCCGCCGTATACGATGTATTATATTTGTAATCGTATATATTACAAAAAAAAAAAAAAAAGTGATTTTGCTTTTTTTCGTTTAACTATTTATTTATACGACGCGTTGTGTATTGCACCAGGTATCGTCCGCGTGTGAGCCGTCGGGTGGAGCGCGTTCAAGTCTCCCGCCGGCGATGATAGGATAACACGTGTGTGTGTTATAACGCGGCTTATTCTTATTGACGCGTTGTATCCGTTTTTTTTTTCTCTTCCGTACGAACACCGCCGCCGTGTCGCGCATAATATTTTCGTGTTTTTTCTGTCTGTCTAACCCGACGACGGGGGCGAACGCGGCCGGTCGCGTTTCACTCGGCCCGCGCCACCCCGTCACCGCGCGTAACCGCTCAAAGGACACGGTATTAATTAACGTATCACGCGCTCGTGACATCCGCGTCCCCCTAATTAATCACGAGAAATGAAAAAAGAGAAAAAAAAAAATGTACTTATTACGAATAATATATTATAACGCGCGTACACGTATATATATATATTATTCAAATATACGCGAGATATATCCGTCCGTGGTCGAGGCAATATATTTTTATAACGAACGTCATACGTCTCCGGGTCCACGACTACTATTATAATATATACACTAATAATAATAATAATAATATACGGCGCGATCCCGTGTCTCGTCCGTGTTGATGCGTTTTCAACACATTACCATAATCTCGTGACACGACTGCGCGCGCGCGCGTTCTTCTTTTGTACCGGCCGAGAGAGAGAGAGAGAGAGCAGCTCCCGTCCGTATAACATAATGTCGTCGGTTTTTTTTTTTTTTCGGTTTCTTTTCACCGTCGTCCGATCTTCGGGCCCGTAGTACGGTGCACCGTACGCGAGATTCGTTCGAATTATTATTGTCGTTGTCGTACGTGAACAACAACCGTCGCCGAGAATACGCATTTGCGCCGGAATCGTCGCGGCGGCGCGCAGGTGATTCGACAATGCCGCCGGAGTATACCGTTTTTCTCTGTGTCTGTGTGTATGTTTTTTTTTTCGTTTTTATTGAAATACACACCGCGTATTATTATTATTATTATTATTATTATTAATATTCGAGTGATTTATGCGGTACGACGAGCGCGGGATAGTTTGCCGATTTGTTCGTTGTGCACAACAGGAGGACGTCGTCTGGCGGACGACGCGCATCCGTCGAATCGTTTTATAAGAGAAACCCGTCGCGAGATTTATCGCTATAGCTCGGACACTGCTCTTTTTCATTTTATTTCTTTTTTACCCGATCCTCTGCAGCACGGACGCGCGTAACGGTCTCTACACATCCGCCGTGTGCGTGTGTACTGTGAAAATTTCATTTTTTCATATACATACGCGGCGTGTATATTCAAAACGGAATTCAAAACCGTTTATTATACGATATTATTTTGTTCTCGTTTCGTTCTCCGCCGCGCGGTGGTACGCTGGAGAAAAATAAAAAAAAATACACGCCTCGTTTATATAAAACGTGTATCGGGCGCGCGTCGTTTATCACGCGGGCCAACATGCGTCCCGGTAAAAACAACGCGCGTCTTGCTTGCCGTTACGCTCCGGATTCAGTTGTGAAAAAATGAATACGTATCATCGCGGCGAGTGTATTACGTGTACGGCTATAAAAGCGACTCGGCTGCTGCTGCTGCTGCTGACGACGATAGATCAAATGTGCAGCAGCAAAGGAGGGGGTTTTTTTTTTTAAACTCTTTTCACGATAGTTGTTGTGTTGTATTACGGGACAGGAAACACTCTCGGAGACTCGCGTATAATAAATTTCATCGGCTACGACACACCGGTCGACTCTGCGGTCTCGGGACGAATACGAAATACGAGCAAAAAACAACCGGCAAAGTAAATGGGTATAAAAGCGCGGATTTTTTTTTCCCCGATCAGAATTTTCAGTTCCGTCGGTTGACAAAATTTCTCTAAAGCGTCGCCGCCGATACGCGAGGAGTGTTAAATTATAATATATATGAATATATATATATTGTTGTTGTTGTTGTGTGCGCGTGTTTTTTTTTCGTTGCTAGAAAAGCCCCGCGGACGCTGAATTTATAAAGTAATAATAATGATTGGAGAAATTCACACGAAATCGGTCGAAAAAGCTCGTGTCGGTAGAAATGATGAAAAGACATATTATTATTATTATTGTATTTTATTTATTTTTCTACGATTTAAATATTGGATTTTCTACGTCTCTTATATAGATACGCGAGTCTGCGTCAGGTGTGTAATTTCCTACATACGAATTAATTTTTTTCGGAATTAAATCCGACCGGAGATTATTACTTTTATACCGGGCGGTGAGGAGGAGGAGAAGGAGAAACCAGAATAATCAAATGGGAAACTCGTTACGTTGGGCCTCGCTCGCGTCAGGTGTTACTTGATGAAATAATCGATTGGGTATCGTTTTTTGTACGTGAACGCGCGCGCCGCACATCATATACCCGAAACACGTTTCTCCGTCATTTATCGTTATCACGATAATATAATAATATTATTATTATTGCATTTCTTTTTGTTTGTCGATTTGTGTGCTGTTGTTGTTGTTGTTTCATATTATACCTCTGGGTAGTAATAGTAGTAGTAGTGTGTACGCGGCAAGGGGGGATAGACGGACGGATGCTGCCGAAAATTCTGTTACACCTACAAAATAATATATAATATAGCGGAGTCAGCCGTCGTAAATTGGACCGCGGACAGGCAGACAATAACGTTGGCGGTTTAACGCTGCCGGCACCGTGTACCGTAGTGGCGGCGGCGGAGATACCGCCAGGAATGCCACCTGGGAGGCAAACAGGCCGACCTTCGGACAGGCAACGGACCGCCGCCGCCGCCATAGCAGCCGTCGCCGTCGAGTGATGTCTTCATCAGCACCCATAGGTGCGCGCGCGCTCGCTCGCCCGATCATTATTTATTATTATTATTATTATTATTATTATGTACTGTTCGTATAATATAGAAAACACAAACGGTTGTCGTTTGAGGGTTTATGTTTCGACGATAATAATAATAATATAAATGTTATTATTACACTTCGGCAATGATAATATGTATTTTGTTTGGATGGCAGTATAATAATAATAATAATCGGCAGTGACGGCGGGCGTACGATCGTTTTGTGCGCACAGTCTGTGTGTGTGTGTGTGTGTGTGCACAGTCTGTGTGTGTTTCAATTAAAACACACACACACACACACATTGTATGATATACCGGCCGCAGAAAGACTTGTCGGCAGCGGCGGCGGCCGGTGCGCTGAAGGTTAAAGAAGGTGGAAGAGCGGCAATTGTCTTCGCCAATCGTATAATACCGCGAACAGAAGATGTCGCGCGAGCGATAAGTTAATTATTATTATACGTCGTGGCATTCCGCCGTGTACAAATTACGATCATTAAAAATAATTATTATATATTATGTGCGTGTGTGTGTGTGTACCAGCCGCGATGGTATTATTATTATTAGGTATACGTAGAACTGCTCTACTAATTACCGGTCGTCGCCCGTTTTCGGCAGGTGGACAAAACAAAAAACGAAAACGGCGAAAAGAGAGTAAAAGAAGCAAAAAAAAAAAAAAAAAAACCCCGAAAATAAAATATGCGGCGGACGGGAACGACGACGAGTACGATACGAGAGAGAGAGAGAGATACGTTACAATTATCGTATTAAACAGGGGAGTTCTTTTTATATATATATACATACGATATACGCGAGTAAAAAAGAAGACAATAGAAAAGAAAAAAAAAAAAAACCGGCCTGCAGACGCGCCGTCAGACGACCGGGCTATTGTCGCGATGTCCTTTTCGGGCAAACAATAATGAGCAACGACGAACAACAGATTTCACCGGTTAATTAGTCCGCATAATAAAATAAATAAACAATAATAAACGCGACTCCGCTGGTGGACGATAAAATACACGTGACGGCGACTTTTATTAATACACTTGCTCGCTACGGTTCACGTCGTCTATTTCTCCGCCGTTTTCTCTTCACCCGTGTCCGGGGAAATTTGCATTCGCTAATTAAACGCCGTCGACCGCATGCCGTCGCAATACGCGCGCGCCAGTTTGCCAAGTCGATTCGGCGGGGGTAACGCCGCGGACCATTGCGCGCGGAAAAAGACGTACAGAGTGAGAGAGAGAGAGTCGGACACCACGGCACTGTTTCGTATTACGTGTAATAATAAAAATAAGAGAATTATTACCACGTACACCGACGTACGGAAAAAGAGATACGACGAATGCGTTTACGCGTTTGTAAATCCGCGTGTAGAGAATCACATGGGGCGGCGCGTCACGGCCGAAACGACCGGCGCGATTAAAAACGCGTAATCCGCGCAAAACTCCGGCGTGTCGTCCGCGGATTTTTTTTCCTTATTTTTTTTTGTTGCGATTTTCGGTTGTCTTTTTTCCGCTGCCGTTATTGCCGCGTCGCGCACAATAATAATTTGTCGTCGTGATAATAATAATAATTATCGTTTCGAAGAATCTCTTCCGTCACGCCGCGCGTTCACGCGTTATCACACTGCACTATAGGTGGTACACCTTCTTTAAAAAAAAAACACTGTACCACCTGCGGTAAAGTTTTTTTTTTTTTTACTTTTCCGTAAAAAAGTGTACCGCCTATAGTGCAGTGCGGTGAACGCGATCACAGTTCCGCCGGATCTTTACAACGAACTGTTTGTTTCTCCGGTAACGAATCGCGGCGTCTACAGCAGTTGGTACTACACAGTAGTCGCGTTTTTACTCAAAAGCGCGTAAAAAATATAATTGAAAAAAAAAAAACTTACCGTCACACCTATTGTAAACGTACACAGTTTTGTTTTGGGCGTAAGCGGGCTCTGTTGGATTTATTAGTGGGTAAAGTGCGTGAATCTTGCGTTTATTGGCCCTTTCTCTCGTCCGCGTCTCTCTCACGTGTGAATTTAAGTTTGTTGTTCGATTTTCACTCGCACATATTTGGCGCAACCAATTGACAGGAGTGTTGTAATTATTATTATTATTATTATTTTTATTCGCTTCGAGTCGATTAGGTCGATTTGTTTGCGAAACACAATAGTTTTTATTTGTTTTACACGCATATTGTACATATATACGTATATATGCAGCGATATAATAAACGTACCTATTGTACTATAATTAATATTTAAAATACGAGGAAGCATCGCGCGTGTTCCAAAAACTCGGTGTTATTAATAATATTGTATAATTCCGTTTCGTTATAAAAATATATTTCGATTATACGCGGAGTTTACGCGTCGTAAATCATAACAAATCGCAGGAAACGACCGAAACGGAATTGGAGATTTTTTATTATTATTATTATTCAAAAACTAATAGCTTTTTTTTTCACTTTATTATAATTGAAATAATGAACGAGAATATATGTCTATGGCGGGACGTTTGGAGTTATGCCCAAATGAAAAAAAAAATAAAACGTAAATAATATTGTACGCGGTGTAGAAGGAGAAAAAAAAACACAAACAAATTTATTAAAATATTATGCGCGTCGTGTCTATTATTATCATTCGTGTATGCCGCGAAAAAATATTTATCAATTGATCACACACGCTCGTGTTCACATTCAAACCCGTTTCAATAAATCCCCGATAAATAATTTGTTTGCATTTTTTCGATTCGTTATCGACACTAACGCTTTTTCTACACGTATTCTGTGGCGAGGGTAAATGAATAAATCGTACGATTTACGTTTTTTCCTCGGTACTAAATCGTTGGTCCAGACGCCTGCGCTGCGCACTCGCGCGTTGTCATAATACGGTTTTCGTTTTCCCGTTTCATATTGTCGCAGTCGCGGTTTCTTATGGAATATTTTTCGTTCTTCTAGAGAAAAAAAAATTGTTTTTAAATACGATTTCTCATTACCCCGCGATTTATCGCGCACTCGTCGTCCGTACAACGAAAATTTTCTCGTACCAAAGTTCGTCCACCGTATTTATTTACATACGAGATGAGTTATTATGAGATTTGCTCGGAATCGCCGTCGCAGCCAATAAATAAATAAATAAATATATATATATATATATATATATGGGGAAAATGCGGTGATTGCAGCAGCAGCAGCAGCAGCAGCGGCCAAAGAATCAAAAAAAAAAAAAAGAAGAAACACGCGCTGTCGACTGTATATAATATAATAACTATACAACAACGGGGGTGAACAGCAGGTGTTGGAGTATACGCGAAGAAAATAAAATATGTTGTTAACCATTATAAGGATACGTTTTTTTTTTCTGTATCCATCTCTCCTCCTACACCAATACCTGCTGCAGCAGCATCATCGATGGAGTGTGTTTATTATAATTGAGTTGTTACCGGGCGGCCGCCGCCAGTCTATTTCAACGGGAGATAAATTATCTCGCGTTTTACGACACTCGTGTTCGTATTACGATGAAATAAAATATTAAAAAAACAAAAAAAAATTACAACGGATTAAGTACGGTAATATACGAATTTTCGAATATTTTGTTTTTTCTTTCACCTCGCAACAACGTCGTCGTTCACATTGTTGTTGTTATTATTATTATTATTATTATTATTCATATAATATTATTACGCGCTCGACGGCGGCGGTACAAGCTGTGTTCGCGCATACGATTATGTAAAAAAAAAAAAAAAAAATCACGCGACCGCAACGTACGGAATAAAATATATGTTATAATCACATATTATATTTTATTATTTATTTCGTGATCCGTGGGCGGGGGATGCAGCGTGCAGGCAATGATTAAACTTCTTTTCGTGTATATACGTATCGCACATCCGCTATTCCGCTGCATGTGTATTACGAATAAAATCGCCCGTTAAAATTAAAAAAATATTTTCGGAACGCTCGTTTTATTCGAAAACGAATCGAATAGAAATAATTATACGACTTTTGTTAAATATCTGACGTACCTGTTTCCAATTTTTAATTAAAAATACTCGGGTGACAATATATACGTTTATAGTGATCAATAAACATTGGTATTTAATTAAATTTTTCTTTTACCTCGGACAAAAAGAACGAATTGTAATAATAATAATAATAATAATAATAATAATAATAATAATAATAATAATAAAGATATTCAGAAATATATTTCGAGTAATCTTCTCTTGAATAGAGGTAAATTCCTGCGTACGCGACTGGGTAATGTGCACGTGTCCTATGGCAGAAAACTGCTTAATTTCGTCGTCAAACGCACAACCGATCGCGATAAAGTGTGTTATTTTTCAATACTATAATTCCGTCAAAAAGTCGCCGGACAATTTAACGTTTTTTTTTTTTTTTACGAACTCGTTAAAATCGACACGGTTAATCGAATAATTCAGAGATATGGCGCGCGGTATTGACAAACATTTTTTTTTTCGTACGATTAATTTATAAGCGAATACGTTTTTCAACGAGTAGCCTTCAATCGTTCGTCTCCGATGTGCGTAATGAAAATATTCAAAATTAAACTATAACCGGTCCGAATAGAAAAAAAAAAACACATAATCAAGTAGTCAAAAGCGGTTCTTTAAAACTCATTCGAGTGGTGGGAGTGGGTGGCGAATAACGATAATTTATGCGATTTAGCACCAAGAGAAATGAGGGAAAATAAGATCGTTCGAAAATTTGTATTGTTATATTAAATATATACGTATATTATGACAATAACGACGAGAATAATTAACAGGCGTATAAAAATGAAATAATACAGTTTTAACGCGTTTGAAATTAATATTGAATAAAAATGTTTGGTGGCGGGCGGGATGAGCGATCTAAAAATCCCGTAAGCAAAGTTAATTTCCTATTTTCAACTCGTCCTGCAAACTCCGAATCGCGTTGCACCATTGTGTTATAAATAATATGTTAACGGGTCGCACTGTATAAGGGATTGTCAGGAGTCCGCGATGTGTTAATTCGCGTGCAAATATATATCGTCGAATCGCGTATGAGCTCATGCGTGTGTGTCCCCTTTGTCGTCCGCGTTTAAGAAGACCGTATTGCGGTAAATACGTCTCTGCGTTCGCCGCGCCGCGTGCGTGTGCAGTGTGCACGCGATAGACCGTCGGAGGAGGAGGAGGAGCAGTGCGGCGGCGGCGGCGGGTAGACGACGAGGGGACGCAGCGTGAAGAGGATGTGCTGCAGCGCGTGTGATCTTGGGGCGTCGTCGTGTACGCGTTTAACGACATGCCATGTACACCCCGGTGTTCTCCTATTCGCGTACGCCTATTCGTTGTACGAGAGACGACGATTGTCGCCGAGGGGGTGTTCACGTATTGTTGTGAGACTCGGTTGAACGTCGGTTGTCGCCGACGATTGTCACGACAGGGCGTCTATTGATAGCCCCGCGGTACACCACCACCACAATGCAGCGTCACCGCCGCGCCGACGGATCTCGCGGTCCCGGGCGCTCGCGAATAGATGCTGCTGCTGTCTGTACACGCCCGGTTCCCGATCGTCGTGTAAATCGGATTAAACGCTGTTCGCATTGTCCCCGCAATACAATGTTATATATGTGGCATGTGACACCCCGTCCGGCGTTGGTTTTTATTGACCGAAATCGCGACGCGAGATTTTTGGAAATTATTATTTTTACATTTTTTTTTTTTTTTTTTTTCCTAACACTATTATCGTAAAACGCGCGCCGCACTCGTTATAACCGCCGCACGCCACCGAGCGATTTATTCCGCGACGTTGGAGTCGGTGTGTGAAGAAAAGGAGAAAAAAATAAATCACACAATCGGCGCGCCGTCGTCGCGCGGTGTTTCCACAGTCGGTCGGACGTTTTGTACAGTCCCTTTTGTCTCTCGTACCCCGCGCACCGTTTCGCCTGACCGCAAACCGGCAACGTAAAAGGCCGTGCGCGTCTCCTCACACGTGTTCTCTCCGCTCCCGTTGCTGCTACTGCCGTGTACCCCGACGATTCCCAGTAGTAGTCGACCGGCGATGGCCGAGACGAGTCATTTAACACTGTCGGTCCACCAACACCGGCGGCAATATCGTCATCCCGTCGCGGTACCGTCGTCGTCCGCGGTTTTCTTGTTTGTGACGGTATCGAAAAAGTTTTCCGCCGTAAAACCGAATTCGTTACGCGACGACACATGGACGTCCGCGTTTATGGTGAGTAATCACGCTGCGGGGGGGGGGAACAAAAACGCTGTTTTTGGTTTTTTCGTCATTTCTCGAAATCGATTTTTTTTAAATTTTTATTTAACACACACACACACACTTTTTATGTACGCAACGAATTAGGTTTAGAAACGATAAATTTCTTGCGTAAAGTTTTTTTTTACTCTTGCTAAAATATGTTTATCGAAACGTGGTTTTGACGTGTATATGTAACAACGTATGTTTCGCGTTTAGTTAGGTACGGAAAGGAAGAAATTGATAAAAAAAAAAAAAAAAATCTATACACAAATATTTTTAAAACATTTTCTTCTTCTCCGCGGGCCATTGCTGCAGTGCGCCGCCGCTGCTGCCGCCGCCGCCGATGACGGTTACAAGGCGATATAAATTATCGAACTCGTTTTCTTCTTCAGCTCCGCTCTCATATAATTCAAAAACCGTCCGGGATACACACACACACACACGCCACATATTATATTGTTTGCGTCCGAGGAACGAACGCGCGCGCGGTTAGGACCGCGAAACAAGGTCGCGTGACAGTATATGTGTATGTGTATTATTAATAATAATAATAATAATAATGTTCACGGGGAAAATATTGTCTACGGTTTGTATATTTTATTTTTTTCTCGTAATTTTTTTTTTATCTTTTTCTTCTTCTTTTCAACCGTCCGGAGAGCAACCGGTCGAATAAATCACTGTGTACGATTGTACACACACGCGCGCGCACACGTTGCACCGTTTTGGAGCCCACTGATTGCCGCGCGAGCGTTATGTTAGCCCGGAGTTCGGATTGCGCGCCCAGCTCCGTTAAGATATACACGTATTTATAGGTATAGTGATTTATCGAACGAAATAAAATGTAATATATATATATATAAGTACACACACACACATAACACGAGACGTTTACATAATATATCTCACGAAATTTCTTCGGAGGCCGTTGTTGTAGTGTAGTTATATACGCGCGCGCGCGCCTCGTACCGGGGAGTTTTTATTATTGTATACGCCGCAGTGTGCTGTTATTTCTTCAGACTCGGAGAACGGACTCGGATAGTCCGCGCAATCGCGTTTTATTATCTCTCACTCTCTCTCTCTCTCGTTTAATTTATTATTGTTTTAGATAGAGAAAAAAAAACCTTCTTTAATTGGCGGATCTCTCATCCCGTGATTCCGGGGGGACGGCGGCGGCGGCGGCGTGACGAACGGTTCAACGACGGTTAATTGGTCTCCCCACTCTCCGTACGCGCGTTGTGTGTGCTTGTACGGTGTGTGAACCGTTCGGCGCGGTGACGTGCACACGTCACGAGATTATCGCGTGTGTCTTGTAATAATACAACATATGTAAAAAAAATATGAGATATTATACGGACGGTATTGTCCGACACGGTGTACATATAATACGGGTTGTTATATGAAATGACGAAGGCGCGGAGATGAGAACCACTGGACCGACGGACCGGCCGAGTTAATGATGACATTACGTAGTCGTGACTATGTGTGTGTGTACACGCGGAGAAGAATATATCGTATCTCGGGCGTATATGTATTATATTATATTATGTACTACGGCGGGTTTGGGGCCGAACCGATACTCTCTTGTGTTCTTCTTCTTCTCTTCCTCCTCCTTCTTCTCCTCCGATGCAGCTGCAACAATTCGTGGTGGAATGGTCGCCGCCACAGCCGCCGGTCTATTGAAATTGCTATACGTGTTCTTTTCAACGTTGTAACACCAATTTTCTCGTTTAATATAACCGCGCGCGCGCGCGCACATGATCTCTTCATCATCGTCTCACCGTGTGTGTATACCTATTATTGGTCTGCGCGCGTATACACGGGACGCGGCGGGAGAAAAGTGGAGGAACAGTACCTATATATAAACACTTGTATAATATTTTCGTTTTTTACGCGATACTTTCAAACAAAAGACGATGGCTCGCACCGCGTTACGGCTGTGGTGATGATGATGGTGGTGGTGGAGGCGGCGGCGGCGGCGGCGGCGGCGGGGACGGTGAAGACATTAAAAAACCATCAGACCGCGAAGCGCGCACCGAAAATCCGTTTTTATCGGGTTGATTACACAAACACAATATATATAAATATTGTGAGGCGGCGTAATTATACTCGTGTTTGGTGTGTGTTTTGTGTATATATATATATATACGTATGTACGCGTTGTCGTTATACTATATAATAATAAAAATAATGTATAAGCCGTACACCGGGGCCGCACAATATAAAAATAAAATATTATAACGTACCGCGGAGTTGCCCTGCTGCTCGCGCCGTTTGAGCCCGTGAGATGGTACGACCGAAGTGTGTTTACGGAAGCGTAACCCCCCCGAATACAATATTTTGTCCGGGGTCTCCTCTTTACTACGTGTATTACACCGTAAATAAGCCGGGGCAAACGCTACTGGCATTTATTTGTGTATAATACAGAGAAGACGGTATGTTGTAGTCGTGTATAGAGGTACTCGAAACGGATATTATTTTTTTTCCCGTATAACCACCACTGCGCGCGCGTGACATCGCGGTGGACGACGTCGCGCCGTCACCGCGCGTATGTAATACACGCATCACCGTCCGTGCAGCTGCCCCGTCCTCCTCCGGTATCGGTACGCCGTGTTCGGCTATTTTCCGGTCGTCTTTTATAATCTTTTTTCCTTTTTTTTTTTTTTTCACTCTCGATTAAAGGCATTGTGCACTTACTGGTGGTGGTGACGTCTTACCGGTGTACGCGAGGAGTCCGCAGCGGCGGGACCGGTAAATAGTCAGGCGAATATTGTCTCTCCATCGGTCGACGTACATTTTTTTAATTTTTTGGTAATCCCGCGGCCGTCGTGTTGAGAAAAATATTGTGTTTCGGTATTTTCGAAAATACAATCGTCGATCGTCCGTCGTCTGGTTGTCGGTCCGAGTTTTTCGCCGAATCACACGAGAGTGTTGTACCCGCAAAATCGTAAGAAAATAAAAAAGCAAGCGCGTCATTGAGATTTTTCTGTGTCTTTTGAAATTTCACCAGATCCCCGCCAGCTCAGCCGTGGGCTACACTGAACGAATCTATACGGAATCCGTTATAATTAAAGACCGGATTCAATCGCATCGAAAACGCACCGGAAAATTGTATAATCGCACCGGAAAATTATTGCGTAATAAATTGCACTGTAGAAAACGCGAAAGTCGTATAAAAAAAAAAAAAAAAAAAAATTAGGATAAATGTTACTACTTCTTTTTTTTTTTTTGATTAAAATTGATAATAATCGGATACGTTTCCGAATTGTGTTCACGTCGAAATTAAATCGTCTTGTACTTAAAATATATTGTCTGTACGTTGAAAAACTACGTCTACACTAGTAGTAGTTAGTTATCGGTGCATTTATTTAAAAAAAAAAACAATTCGATAAGGTGGCGGGAGTTATATATATAAATTAACATTTCTTTTACCCGACACGGCTTCGTAAGAAGATTTATATTAGTTTTACACCATTCGTTTCCTTCAATTACATACGTAAATGTGTGTTTTTTTAATTTCATCTCCCGTCCGGACGCCAGGAATTTTCGTTAAAATATCTTCGATTTTTCTAAACACATTTATACTTTCCAGTGTTTCGCTATTCGACGCTTCCAAGTGTGTAAGATTAACGGATAACTCGGATGAGTGTAATTTTATGAATATGCTAAATCACATTTGACAAGCATTATTGCGTACAAGCTGTTTCTTCAGCTCTTCCACGCCGACAGTACCGTACCTTTTCAACTCTCGATCACGTTTTGAAATTTTTCGTACGTCGCAATAAGCGTTTTTATACAACAGGTTGTGCCGGGTTAAACATTCTGTTCGTTTAAACACACCATAATTGTAAAAGAAAAAAAATTGCAAAAACGTGGAAAAATTGCGTTATAAAATCAAACGGGCATAACGCGTAGAGGGCGTCAGGATATATCGGACTATACGTTTGATGATCAGGTTTGGTTTATGTGATACTGCAAAAAAAAAGTCTCAATATCAATTAAATCCGGTCTTCAGTCACGATTAGTAATGTCGCGCGTCTTTATTGTTCTGGCGTTGCGTTAATAAAATTCAAAGACGTTTTCGTTGAAACCGTAAAACCGATCGTCCGACCGCCGCGTCGAACGACCACCAATCGTTAATCCGCATGTGTTCAACGTCATCCTTGGAAAAATCAAAAGGACCGAAATATATTAGAAACAAAGCGGGTGTGTACTCCTGAGCGTCATTCGAGCACTGGACACGAAAGGGACGATCGAAGAAAAACAAAAAAAAAAAAAAAGAAAGAGAGAGAATCTCGTCCGGTATTTATTCGTGCGCAAAAACGTTTTTTTTTTTTTTTGTCTAACAACGCGTTTTACTAAAATATATCCCAATTAACTCGCGCGCCAAACGCGTGCGAATGGCCGGAACGACGCCCGCGAGGCATTCCCCGTACGTTTCATATGGAATCCTTCCTTCGTGTCCATACGATTATCACCGGCCATTTTGTTTGTTCCAACGCGTTGTACCGCCGGTAAGCTATTGAATTCTTTTAACAATCCGTAAAACACGCGTTGTCATAATAAGCGCGTCGAAAGCGCTTAAAACGATACGCGGGGGAAAAAATACCGAAACAATTAATAATGTGAACGGTAAAAAAAAAATAAAACAAATTATAGAGATTTACGAAAATCGCGAGAAAACGAGGGGAGAAGGGGAGGAGTTTTTTCTTCTAAAATCTCTTTGATTGAACAAAATTTGAATGAACAAAAAGCTTTTTTTAATTCAATATAATTATGCCCTTGTTGCAGGGATCGGACCACAACGCGTATGTTAATATTATTACGAATTGGTTAATTCGTTTGTCTTGCATTACGTCTCACGTCGATTGTTTTTTCGATTCGTTTTGTAACAATGTATTTTTTTTTTTTACAATATCGCTGCAGTTATCTCTCGGAAAAACTATCGTGCTGGATGCGATTACCGGCAGATTTTACACGTGAACCATTTAATAACGGACGAGTACGGAATTCGAAGAGCGAAAAAAAGTACGCTTGAACGATATAGAAAAAAGAGAAAATCGGCGGCGGTTATGTTTTCATAACATCGTTCAACACGCTGTATTATTATTTTTTAATAACTTTTTATAATTCGATATTGCATCGAGTCGCGTAAAATTAAACTTTAATTATTTTGCAGACGTTTTCCGTGTTGTAACAATAGTTTTGTTATTTACAAGCGTTTTGTCAAGAGATTTTCAAAAAAAAAAAAAAAAAAAAAGTAAATATAATATCCGATTTTTATTGTAAAATTGCGTAAATTTGATTTCAATTGCGCCTGCTGTGTGTATACACATTGATTAATACGTGAACGATATAATGTCGTCAATTTTATCAAGCGCGCGTCGTAATTCGACGATTATTAGCGACGATATTTTTCAACTCATAATTAATACACTACGAGTATAGGAACGAATAAATTCTGTTTTTTTTTTTTTTTTTTATAGATATTATAACGTCCGCAGTATAATATTTAAATGACATACGATAAAATCACTGTGGTGCGGGTAGAAAAAAAAAGGAAAAAGAGGCGCGTTATTCGCGCGGCCATAATAAGAGACAATATTCGCGTGTGCCGCGCTTGTTATTCGAGTAAACGCGTATCGCTCGTGTTTTCTAAACAGACGTTTCGTCCATTTATAAATAGTGTAACTGCGCGGCGCGTATCAGTACGTCTATTATCGTTCGTGCGCGGGATATCTGTCGACTTAACCGTAAGCGCGTAGTAGGCTAAGTAAATAAACAAGAAGAAGAAAGAAGAAGAAGGAGAAGGAGAAGAAGAAAGAAGAAGCGAATTAAAACGAAACAAAACCGCGCGCAACGTGTTAAACGAACGCAAACAATGGGACGTCGCCGCCGCAGCGCTTAATATACATTTATTATTATTATTTATTTCGAATCGCATGATAAATTGACCTTTTGTTTTGGTATTTATTTATTTTTTTTTTGCGCGTGTGTAGGAAGAAGACGATTATCAGTGGTGGACCGAGGAGGACCTGTGGAAGTTTCCCCCGCCGCCTCCCCGTCCACCGTTCCTGGAGCCCCCTTATCCGGACGGTCTGACCACTTGCGACCTGTGCACATGGGCCCTACAACCACTGGACGGCACTGACAACGGTGAGTGTGTTTTGTTAAACGGCTCATTGTTATTTATTTTATTATTATTTTTAATACGCGCGCCGTTCTCTTTTGTGTTTTTCGTCACAATACACCCGGCGACGACACTGTGTGTGTGTGTGTGTGTGTACAACGCGTCTACCCGGGAGATTTGCTCGCCTCCGCCGCCGCCGCGTTTATTACGTTATGACTTCGGGCGGGGGGTTCGATCGCCAATCGAAATCTCTCGAGATTCCCCTTCCCCCCCCCCCATTCGTTCCTCGTAATTGTACACTACACCGTGTGTCAAAAACGCGTAGCTCTCGTTCCCGTCCGTATAATAATAATAATAGTGAAAAAACGGTAGATTAGGTTTATTTATTATTTTGTGTGAAAATTCGAAAGCAATCAATCGATCTTTCAGCGTTCGATAAAGCGATTTTGCGACGCGGAAATTCGCGAAAAACATTATGTCACTGAGTTGTACGTAAAACAGGTCGAAGAAGTGACGCGCGCGACATTGTGCATTGAATTTTCAAAACCGATAAAGAAATCTCTCGAACATTCCTCTGCACCTGGGGATATGAACGTTTGGTGTGAATGTCTCTATACGCGACCGAATTGCTTTGGCGAAAGAAATTCACGAAGAATTTTACGTAATTATTTATTTATTTTTTTCGATTATAGTTTTAAGGCGTTATTGAGAAAATGGAAAAATTACCTATCTGGAGTACCTAACCGGGATCGGATGCATTTTGTTGTTATTTCGGTGGCGGTGCGGGGGAGGGAAAAACGAACAATCGTGACTGTACAGAGATCAAAGACTTAGAATGAAAAAAACATTATCATTTTAAAAACCAATACGTATATTCGTCTCGCCCTCTCTGTCGCCGATAATATACGATGGGCACGAATTATGCGCGATTCGTGCGCGATCATCAAAGCAACATCGTTCTCCTCTTCGTTGTCGGGCACTTACACCATACCGCGTCCGAATCACGGACGTTTTTTCCACATTTTTTCCCCTTTTGCCTCCCGGTTTCTCGCAGTGGTTTTTATACGCGCGTCTTCGTCCTCGCCGGTCCGAAATAGTTTTCAGCTGGGCTTACGCGTATAAATATACAATATATACGCACATCATACGTTGTCGTTTAAGGGATATACGCGCGCCCGACAGGAAATTGCTCGTTGGCCGCAATCCAATCCCGATAAATTAAACGATGACAATTGGCTCGTCGTAGCCAGAGTGTTTTCATTACGTTCTCGGCCCTGTCGACGCGGGTTTCGTCTTCAGTGAAACCGCCGCGTCTATACGCGTTCGACGTATTTTTAGACGCGCACGGATTCACATTGAAATCGACGGAAACGGTAAAAAACAATAACGTTATACGAATTGACAATTATTATCGAATGCGTTCGATTAACGACGAATGCAACGGGGGAATCGCGCGATTCTCGAACGACGGTAGAATTCGCCGGCGGCGCGTGAAAGAAAAATCAGCCGTGTTTTTTGTGGGGGCCGCCGGCGTGTTTCCACGCGGAACGTGACGCGTTATGAAACAAAATGTTATAGAGACGGAAAATCGAATAATTCCCCGATAAAACGTTTTTTTTTTCTCGTCAAACGGTATATTAATAATAATAATTTATCGAATAACGGTCGAGTTAATTGCGTTGTAGTGTGCAGGGAAAAATGTTCAAAAAATTTTATATACACCTCTCCGCATACGCGAACGTCTTTATTATGACACTGTACAACAGCTGTGTGCATATTTTACATAATACGAATGGATTTCTTCGTGTTCGTCTGCGCGACCCGCCTTCATTCAACGGCCCATCGCCCCCTCCGGCTTTCGTTCGCGAGCGTGAACGTCTCATTCGTCACGCGACTTGGGCGATTTCGCATTCCGCCGCATCGACACGTGCCCGTTATTATTTAAAACGGCAACAAATCACCGTTCGTCGTCGTCGCCGCACTGGCGCAAATGACTTCTTCCTAGTGCGACGTCGAAAACCGCCGTGTATGCGGTGTCACCCCGGATCGCGGAACGCGTTGATTGCGATCAACGATTGATTGTCCAGTGTTCCACCGACACCGCCGCGATAATACAACAACTGTACGCTTTTTTTTTCTAATCACGCGTATATCGACTTGTACCGGTCAACTTGCGCCTGTATAGAGTTTTTTTCCCGTGTTTCGAACGTGTTTTTCGCTATCGGAAACTGTAGAAGAAGAAAAAAAAACAATCTGCACGCGGAAAACAATTTAAATTATAATTTTTATATAATAATAATAATAATAATAATTATAATAATAATAATAATAAAGAAATCGCGTGTTCAAATTAATCCATTTAATTCGAATCAATTCGGAAATAAAACGTCAGAACACAATTATTAAACAAATGCGAATTGAAATATCGAAAGTATTCCCTTGGATCCCTCTCGTTCGTTCGATAAATTCAAACAGCCTTTGCGGTCAGAATACGGAATAATTCGAGCGGAATCCCGTGTATTAGGGCGAGTCGAGTCGATCGAATAGCCGTGGTGTACAAGTCCTTTCGCAAATGCCAATCACACACATATCCTATTTGATTTTATATTATTTACCGTAAGTAATGCCCCTGGCACGGTTTTACAGGCCCGACAGCCGTTCTCTACGAAAAGCAAAAACTCTGTTAACCACTGTTAATATGCATTTCCATTACGTTCATGTGGCGAATACCTACTAAAACGATTGTAACGGAACCTGAAATGTCACTATACACGTTTTTCCCAAACGCTTATTTGACTTCACGGCACCACTATACTAATTCCAACTTCGCACTGGCTGATATTTATTTTTATTAATAACGGTTAGGCTTTTATCGTATTAAATACTGAAGCAATTGCAGTGTATCGGTAAATTACTCTATAGGAATAACTAAAAATCGCGTGTACTATTTGGGTTCGGAAAACTCGTGTAGAATCGTGTATTTTAATTTATTACGAATATTGAATTCGTTTATATCGAAAAACAGTTACGATAACTTTATAAAAATCTAGTGAGAAATTTTCGCCCCGTTTCCCTTTCATATTATACGTTTCCGGGTGGAATAGTTGACAACTGACAGGCACCGCGTCGTGTCTTCTTCCAACGGTCGTTCTTCAGTTATAGCGATAATTTTTATAACACTATTTATCAAATCAATAAGAATCGGGCGATTGCCGCCGTTAAGAAAACCGTAAAATGTTTATTATTATTATTATTATTAAAATAATCGTGTAATTTCTCGGCGGTACACCTATGGATGGCTCGTCCTCCCGATTGTCCCTCTACATACGCCGCCACTGGTCGACACCGAAAATAATATAATTTTTCTCCTCGCGGTGGTCGCGTTTGCTTGTATACCACCTATTTTATAAATTATTATAAATGTCGTTCGCGTCCGAGTGTATTTATAGTGTTTCATAAAAGTTATTCGTTGCCCACGCGCGGACGTCCAAAAGAAATCTATAACGAAATAATTAAATTTTCGTGTTGAAACAAAAAACACACACACACACACACGTACGCCCGCGATGAAACCCACTCATTCGGTACAAATTTCCGAAATAAAAAAAAAATAAAAAAAACCGTTTCACTTATTGATGATTGCGTATCACGTGTAGGTTCGACTACATATTATTATATTTATTATACACAGAAGTTACGTGTCCGCGAGACCGGACTCGGCTGATAGTAATTTGTATTCCTAACTACCTCCTATACCGCGCGTTTATTATAAACTCGTTCTTATTATAACGTGTGTGTGTGTTTCAACAACAACAGACGCGGTGTTATAATGAACACGTATAGGCGATTGGAAGACAGAGAGAGAGAGAGAGAGAGAAAAAAGTAAAACTATTTCGGCGTTCGGTGTTTACGCGCATTTTCAAAAAAGAAAAAAAATAATATATATACGTATAATATTAGATTTACCGCGCGATGTGTGATACGACTAGAGTAGTAGTAATTTATTGCTATTATACACCGAATCGTTAATTGGTGTACACCTTAAAAAATAAAATAGTAATACCTATTTATGCGGCCCGTTGCACTATCGGAATGTACGAAAATTAGTGGATTTCTTTTTCATTTTTATTATCTCAAATACGAAATTTAAATAAATTCTTGTTTTTCTTCTCTGCCCGCAATACGCGTACGATATATATATATATATTTTTTTTTTTTTATTACCGCCAAATTATTATACGTGTATTTATTTACATATTACATTATTATGTGCGGAGAATATATATATATATTTCTTTTTCTCTTTTGCTTTTCACAACGCAGCGTCCCGTGCACTCCATATAAAACGCGTTATATTTTATGCCGTAGTAACGCCCGTACGGGGGACGTAGACAGTTCGGTTTGTTAGTGTCAGCGAGTTGTTTTTTTTTTTCGTTTCTGGAAATCGCGTGTCACCCACCGCCGGAGTCATAAATCCGAACGTAAACTAGACGTGCGACGACTTGAGCCGGACGTTTGGGAATTGAACGCGTATTATGATGCGAAGCCGTTTGCTGAGCAGAAAACCGAGATTTTTGGCACGAAAACCAGACCACTACGTCTCATCCGTTGGCCGATTTTACACAGAGCGTACGGGATGCTGCCGGCACTCGGCGTTGCTCGCACGTTGTACGGGAACGCTGTTGACGACGCACGCGCAAAGTGATTTGTGTTTTGTGGCGAGCGTGCGCACGCGGTCGACGGAAGGCCCTGAGGATGGGCACACGACGCACGCAATTTTTATGTAACATATAGCGAGAGCGAGAAAGGAAAACATTAATCACGTCACTCTTAACACCCGTAGTCCCTCGGCGTAATAATTAATAATATTATGTAATTTTCTTCTTTCCCCACCTATTTCGTGTGTCGAAACCGTGTGTGTGTGTAATGCCGACACGGACGAAAAGGAGTTTGTGATTTGTGTGCGTAGACGACGTTTAACACCGAACGACAAAATGAGTTGTTATAATACAATCGTCGTCGTCGTCCGCGTAAAAGAGGTGCGATTCCTCCTCCGTCGTCACACGTACGTCCAAACACGCACTACGAATTCGCTTATTTCTCCTCTCCACCTTCTCTCACAATCGTTTCGGGGGATAAATCCCCCCCGAGCTCTCTCCCGGAATCGGATATATGCTTACAAGCCGTTCGGAAATCATCGTTTAACCGACGGCGTTTCTTATCATCCGTCTATCGGTCACGATGGGCGAAATTATCACGTTTCTCTTTCCGCGGCTATCGTGCGCGATACACTACTTAACACACACCTCGGCGGCGGCGGCTCCGCAATGGCCGCCGATTATATTATTATTATTATTATTCTCCGCCCGTGTATTATTATTATTATTATTATTATTATTATTATTATTATTATTATTATTATTATTATTATTATTATTATTATTATTATTATTATTATTATAACGTGCGCGCGCGTGTGTATGTGTTTTTTTTTTTTTTTTGGGAGGAAGGGGCGGAGAGAAGAAGACGAACGAGAAGAGAGAGAGAGAGAGAGAGAGAACGACCAACGGAATTTTTTTTTTTTTTTTAATTTAGCTATCAGTTGATACAATATCTTTGACAGGTATAATTATTATGGTTAGCCGCCGCCGACACGGACGACGGGTATATACCGTGTGTGTGTGTGTGGATCCATGACATTTAATTAAAATATATCGGTGTTAGTGTATTATAATATATAGAAGAAGTATGTTCGTATAGGTACGTAATATCGCCTCGGGCGCGTCGGGTTATATATGGGCGCGCGCGCGCGCGTACGTTTTGTTCGAACGGCACGGCGGCGGACACCGAGCACAGAACAAAGACCCGAAAAATGGATGTCATTTTTTTTTTTTTGTTCCACTCGTGAACGTAACATTTCTATTTATTATTGTTATTACGACGTGTGTTGTGGTGTGTACCGGTGGGAGAGAGAGTGGAGAAAAATATCCGCAACGTCGTGTATCCCATTGTGGCACGCGTGTAGCCACAGCGCGTTTGACGGATTTCGACAATCTGACGATTGTGCCCGGTGGTGTAATGGGGGGGGGAACGCGAACACGCGACACGTATTATATAATATCGCGCGAGATATTACGATCTACAATTATTTAAATGCACTAGTTAAAAAATACATTCGCGTAATAATTACGGCGTGTTATTTTCTAGGGTTTTCGACGTTTTCCATAATATATATATCTTTTAAACGCAATGGAAGTTTTCTAAACGCGCCGAAGAAATGAACGGATAAGAAAAAAACTTAAATACGGAGTAATTAGATTACTGTTTTAAATACCTACTTATAGAGTTTTAGATAAAAAAAAAAAAAAAAAAAACTCGGTATTCGACACAAGACGTTTGTAAAACTAATAAATTATCGTCTAACAATATGATTAAATATTTTCAATTCATAACCATACGCATTGAAATTCGTAACGTTGTACTAATATTAATATTATACCTCCGGGTTGATCGCTTGAATTTGTTTTTTCTAAAAAAAAAAAAAAAAAAAAAATCCGTATAACGTCTAACAATACTTTTTTTTCTTTCGCTTGAATAAAAAATAATAATAATTATAGATTTTGCGCGTTTTAATTCGAAAAAAATTAATTCGAAACGTTCTTTCTCGTATTCGTTAGAAAACCGTAACGGATATTGCACCGCGGGGAAGACAAATATCACCGGTGACGAATTTTCTCACATACACGAGCAAATCTTCGTTTTATATCATTTGTATTCGCCACACGCGTTCCGATGGATATTTGCTCCGGCATCGATTCCGGGATCAACAAAATCCCCGCAGGAACGTTTCACTGTATTTTTTTAATTTTAAACTCGCGTTCGTCTAACGTGGCTCTACGCTTTTCGCGCCGGTTCGTCACTGGTATTTCAAATTCTATTTCAATAATAATAATTGTCGAAAGAATTTTTCAACTGTTTATAATACACTTTGACGTCGGGCGTACAGTCAGACGGGCATTTTTTTTTTTTTTTTTTTTTGTTCTTTCTTCGCCCGATGCATATTAAACGTAACCGGGGACACATATAAACAATTTCCCCTCTCGCTCCCAAAAATAAAATTTTTTTTTTTTGGAAAAATCGAGCGAAAAAAAATATACGCATACCCGTCGGCGTTTTATTCCTTTTCAACTCTATGAATGAGTCGATCTCGTTGTTTTTCTCACACACACACACACACGGTCTGCGTGTATTGCCGACCGAAAGGACGGTAATTCGAAACTCACCTGAGATGTACGCAGCTGAATTTTTACGTGTTCACCGCCAATATTTACATATATTTACGGTCCGAAACGTTTTCGACTGTGCAAACAACTGACACACATCCCCCCGTTCGTAAGAATCTCGTGTGTATTATTGGTTTACCGAAACAGTACACACACACACACACATATACGAGTATAGGAAACAAAAAAAAAAAAAAATCGAGTAAAACGAGTGGAAACAAGTGTAACTCCCCTTCCCCGTCAATCGAGGGCTCCGTCCGCGGATGGACAGACGCACACAGAGAGAGAGAGAGAGCGAGCTCGTTAAGACGATCACACGACGACGTGGCGATGCGGGAGAACCGGCTTTGGAAATATTATAATTTACGGTCGTCTTCGAATTTATCGTCGGGAGGGAAAAGAGAACCACCTGAATAATGTGTTATGGAAAAACAAATATCACTGCGCCGGAGAAAAAAATAAATAAAATAATAATAATAAAAAAAACGGTCGTCCGACGAACGCATAAATCGTTAAAACGAATTTCAGGAGAAATTTCTGTACGCCGAACGTAATATTATTATATATATATAAAATGTAATTGAACAACGTACGTATGTTTAAAAAAAAGAAGAAAAAAGCCGCCGCCGATCGCCTACCGCGATAATAATTGGTGAGAAAACAAAACGCTCGTACACACGATTTCACACAATTGACTATTAATTTTTTTTTTTTTTTTTTTTTTTTTTTACTGTTTTGTTTGCTGGTCGTCATTAAGTTTCGCGGTACAACACGCAAGAGAAAAATCGAGTAATCTCGTCGGAATACAATTTGAGTATTTAAATAAAAAAAAAAAAAAAAATGCCCAGGTCTATAAATGTACGTTTATATTGTTGGCGCCAAACATTAATATACTCGTATATAGTTCGGAGAGCTTATAATATTTTTTTCATTAAATTACAAAAAAAAAAAAAAAACTGGGAAATAATTTTAAAACGTTATTTGTTCGCAAAATACCGATTTTCATCTCTCTGGAAGATGGATTAAAATAAAACGTGGAAACGAGTGAGTTTATGTATTTTTTTTTTATATATATAATATACCGAGTGAAAATATTTGTATATGTATATTTTTTTTTATAATAAAAATGACTCGTCAATATAGTAGTAATAAAATTCGGTTTTTTCGTTATCTTACACATTTCACACGGACGTATTATGCATATCCAATAGCAACGTAATATTATGTATTATTTAAATTTTGTTTTGAATCACTAACGGATCAACGTTACATATATATATATATATATATATATATATTTATATATATATATATATATATATAAATCAGCTAATTTTATTACATACGATCGATCGGCGAATTAAATGTGTAATGAATAATATAAATTAACATGTTTTAGATTTATATTAAAATTTATCATGGATACCCAAGACGTAAGAGCTATCAATTAAATTATCGAGCAATTCGTATAAGAAAAATAAATCTAAATTTGTCCTTCGTATTTTTAACGTTTCTGAATAACACAAATTTGAGTAATAACATACGAGATGAGTGGGGTTCTATATTTATATGCATTATAGTTAAAGGAAACAAGCCTTAAAAAATGTTATTTTGTATATAGCCTCAAACTATCATTCGGCGGTGCGTGGACACCGTAGAATAGAATGATGGGATTAATAATGAGCAGTGTAACTATTTTATAACGCGACGGGATTAGTAAAATTGTTACTATGTTTAAAAGAACAACCTAATTGTCTCGGTGTTTTATTAATAGTTATAGAAATAAATGTATTGAAATTTAATTTAGAAACAAACGTAACGCTTAAACATTTAATTCTCGTAATAATTGGTAATCTATATTGGTTTTTTTTTTTTTTTTTGAATACGCGGTAAAAATGAGATATAATTGCATTTCGATGTCGGGAATGTGTGTAGATACGTTATATTATTAAAATTTTCTAGAAAACGGAAAATTATAAAAAAAAAAAAAAATTTCAAACGTCCTAATATTTTTGTTATTTATTTTAATTCAGCGCCGAGAACCGTGTCGGGTTCAATTTGCGTATTATTTTCGAGAATTATTGCAACGGACACGCGTACAGATTTAAACTACATCTTTCCTCCCCTTCACCACCGATCAATCGACCGATATTTTTTTAATGAAATGTTTTATCTAACAAATAATGACTACACAGCAGCATCGACGTACGTTTTCTCGAATAATTCTTTTTCGGTGTATAAAACCGTTTTCTGTTTAAACCGAGAGAGAGTGAGAGAGAGAACGGCCGGCGGAGTTCGTTGTGTCGACACGAGTGGCACAGTCAATATAAATTAATCAATAACATTTTTTTTTTTTAATCCACCTTTTGGTAGTTCCGAACAGGACGGGCTGAGTTCAACTCGAAGTGCGTATTAAAATAATACAATAGTGTATTTCAAAAACAGTCATTAGCGTGTATATATTATATATATATATATTCAAATCGGACTTTATTGAATTTACTTTCAATTAATAACGACGAAACGCGCGTTTGCAGTTATCAACTAACTCGTGTATATACAAGCACCGATCGTGTTGTGTGTACACACAGGTTTACTCGATATTATCGATTATTCCAATCAACTATGCAAATTCGTGAGTTACCGGCGGTCCGAATGATCGTAAACATTAAACACACATAGCTTAAAACACATTTGCATAAAGGTTTCGACCGCGTACGCCGTATAATAAACGCGCGCGACAGTAACGATTTTAGCGTGTTACATTTTGAACCGTGTGATTTTAGAACCGGCGTTTTTTTTATTTAGGAGAAAAAATTACGCTGTTCTCTGTTGCACGAGCGCATACGAGTTTTTGGAGGAGAATATTTGAAAGATAAATAAATTATTCGTAATTTTTTTTATTATATGCCATAATATTATATATAACGCTCGAGTGTACTTTTCAATGTTTATCGTGAAACTATTTGTTTATTTTTAATCCGTCGCCTATAAGATAATATTTAATAAACGCGAAGTCTTTAGTGTACGAGCATACACTAAAGACTATATGTGCGGGCGACGAGGATGTGGTGCACAGAGGAGACGGGCCAAACACTCTAATTAAATCCCGTCGACGATAAAGCTGTGTGTGTGTGTGTACGAAGAAACAAAGTTTTTTTTTTTTTTTGTTTTTTTTTTTAGCGCAGAACGTCACCCGCGAACGTCGTTAATCCGACTCGGAAATCTTTAATTTAATTTTAATCACTATATAATATTTTATATATATATATATAGAGTAATCAATGATCGCGCGTTTTAATTAAATTAAAAAAAAAAAAAAAACAACGGATTTCACTAAACGTCAAATCGACGTCGTAGTGTAAACGCGTGCGGCGGGTATACAAATTATAAAATATTAATAATTATAACGCTGTAGTATGAAAATAATAAACTTATATAACGTATAATATATATATATATATATTATATATTCGACTGTTTATAATTATAAGTTTATTAAAAAAGTATATATGTATTTAGCGTTATTTTTCGTATACGTATACACGTCTTATTTTAATAATACGAGTATATATATATTTAATAATACGATGAACATTTTTTTTTTTACCGGTCTACCAGACGAGTGCCGTCAAAAGGTATTAGAACTCCACGCGTCATCGTACAACGCAGTGTCATCAGCAAATAAAATATATTTAATTTATTATAGTTTGTCTCGAAAATCAACTATAATGTATATTTACGAAACCGAGCTGGTATATTTTTTCAGTTATCGATTTAAAATAATTAAAAAAAAAAAAAATTTTCTTTTTGTTTCATACGATATTGACGCTGAATCGGCGATATATCCGTAACGCAATAATAACAATAACAATAATAATAATAACAATAACAATAACAATAATAATAATAAATATTCGCCGAAAAATAATTCCGTATACATATTATATAGTCGTGCGTACAACAATAATGCGTGTTTATATAATATTTTCTATATTGATTGCGTCTTCGATTAAACGTATATTATCGACTCCGAGCATTTCGTTATTTTTCAATAAAAAATCAACCGATATGTGTGTGTACGTCAGTTTCGTTAAAAAAAAAAAAAAAAAAGCCACTCTGTGTACATATTATACACATTTTTGGCGGTAACTGTTTTCGATACGAACAAACAGGAGCTAGCAGAATCGAAAAACTCTTTGGACACACTTTTTATAGAACTTTCGAGATATCGTTGATATTCAGACTAGTCGCGTTGCAGACGGCACAAAAGTTTGGCCGCAGTTAACGGCTGGATCGCGCATAATAATCGTTTCGTAAATGTTTGACAAACGAGTAAAAAACTAATTATTCGTTTTCGAAGTCCGTCGGAGAAGCGAAACTTCAAAAAAAAAGAAAACACGAATTACTTCTCTAGTCTTCGTAGAAAACATTTTCTCTCTCTCTCTCTCTCTCTCTCTTTCCGTTTTTTTTTTTAGCCGTGGCCGAGGAGGAATTATCGGACGAAAAAAAGAAAAGAGAACGCAGCGCGTTTCACGAATACCCGAGAGTCTACACGGCGTTAAACGCCGCGTTGACGACTAAATCGTATGAGACAATATTGTATTAACGATGAACTGATGACGATGAAGACGTTTGCTGTTGTGACGTGTTAAAAGAAAAAGGAAAAAGAAAAAAACGCGTGCGTCCACAACGACGGGCACGATTACCGCCGCCGCGATTCTTTAAACGCTGTTCAATATATTTTAACCGTACAATAATTGTAAACACGCGTTTCACGGAGAGAAAAAAAAAATAATAATAATAATAACTCTGTCGTAATCCGAGCGGCGGCGGTGTTCTCGCCGCGGCTCTGCGCTTTCTCGTTTTACGACAGTGTATAATAATAATAATAATAATAATAAAAAAAACAAAACGTACAATTCAGACGAATTTATATACGTACACGCTTATCTCGGTCCCAACAACCGGTTTGTATATTGAGTAACTTGTCAAGTCGCTAATTAGTCCGGAGACCCGTTGCCTGTCGCTGCCGCAGCGGCGACGGCGATTTCAGTGACAACAACGGCGGAGGAGTGAAAACTATACACGACCTAACCGCGGGACGGTGGTGATGAAACCAGTTGAAATTTACTGGCGAACCCGAGACCGTAAACCACGCGCCCGCACAAAACTCTGTTTATACACTATTATTAATTATTATCATTCGGCGCGGATTTGAAAGTGAAGTATTTCTGGGACGGTTTGTTGCGGGGAGGGAAATAAATAATTTTTCGGGCTCATCGGTACGACGACGACGACGACGCGCGTTTAAATATACGTATTTTTTCACCATTTTCATCCCCTCCGCCAATTCCCTTTTGCTTGCTCATCACTTCACCGCGCGCGATACGAATTTATTATAATGTTTTATAATGTGTGCGCGTGAGCGGTCGTCTCTTCATCACGTATAAGTTGATTCCTCCGTCGTATATTATTACTATTATTATTATTATTATTATTATTATTATTATTATTATTATTACATTGTATTTATACGAATTGTGCGCGCGCGCGCGTTAATGGCGTAAAATTCGTTTTGGCAAATATGGAGGAGGGGAAAACGAATAAATAAATTTTACACCGTGTTCGTCGGTATAAAAAAAAAAAGAAAAAAAAGCGCATGATTTATGGATGTTCAGTCAAACGGCGTTTTTTCCACGCCGCCTCTGCTGCTGGCCGCGTCTTATTATTACTGTTTCCATAGACGGCGGGAGTATCATCCGAAAATCGTAACGCGTATTTATCGTTTTTTTTTTTTTTGAAATATTATAACGCGATTATTTTATACAAAAAAAAAAAAAAAAATACGATTAGATTTGTCCGCGTCTTGGCCTATGTGTCAATATTACCGTTTATCTCCGCACCACAAATAACAACAATATAAATAATACTGTTAAATGCTGTACTGGAATTACACGATTATTATTGTGTATACGCGCAACAAGAATAATAATAATAATAATATGAGACAATATTATACATGTTGTATAGTCGATTGAAATGTTCTCGGAATAATTCGAATGAAATAACTCGTTGAAATAACGCGCGCTCGTGACGAACGTTTTCGATTAAATTGGATATGTGACGTATAATGAAATGGAAAAAAAAAAAAATTATCCATTGTGTATAATAGTCGTTTTAATTCTCGGTAATATTATTATGCGTGAAAATATTTTTAATCCGACGTTGTGTGTACGTGTAAAAACGATAATTAGATTCCGCGCAGAGAACGATAATTAAAATATAAATAAATCTATTCCGACCGCGCGGGCGCGCGCGCCCGTACAAGTCCAATTAAAATAAATGGCGATTTTTTTTCCCGTCGAAATATATCGCGCGAATTATAAATTATAAAACCGTTTTAATGTTTAAAAAAAAAAAAAAATAATAACTGCCAGTTCTACAAATCACGGCACCCGGGGGGCATAACATGATTTTCTACCGACTTTATCATCGAAAACAATTTTTTTAAGCGTTATCGATAATAATTAGAAATTCGCGTCTCTCTAATGACTGAAAGCGCTGATTATAATGGTTCGTATGTAACGGATTCGATGAACATAACGCAGTGTGTGTGTGTATTCTTTTGCGATAATTCGATTGTAAAAAAAATGTCGTATAAATTCGAACGGTATAATTGATTTTTTTTTTTTGTGTACATTAATAATATTTAAAACAACATCACGTGTAAAGGTTAATACCGGCTGATTATGATTATAATAGAAAAGCACGTAAAAGCTACGCGCAGTGGACGGTGTACGGCCATAACGGTGAAATTCCAAAATGCGTACGGGAAAGAAAATAAAACGAATACGTAGCGGGTACACGGCCTCATTCCTGTTTAAAACACCGCATTTTACTAATTTATAGTGTGTACGATTTTAGATCGGTTTGCCATCATCGACGATAAATTATAAATTACATAACAGGGAATGCGTAATAGAAACGAATTAGTATTGAATACTGACAAAAACCGTACCGGCCGAAAGTTACGTCGAGGAATAAAACTCTGTGGCACAGAATATTCAATGTCTATATACAGTCGCGTTCCAATTGAGAGATGACATTAAAACATTTCAAACGACACGACTTTACCAGGGTTTAAATAAATACCCATGTACGTAATGAATATTTCATTACGAAATATACTACGTATTTTTATGCAATGATTACGTTTAGTATATTTTACCGTTTGCCTATTCGGAAATAGTATTATTATGCCCAACGTTTATCTCGTCATGTCGTAAATCTCGTTTATTCTTGTATTTTAAAATATTCATATAACGATATTATAGAAAAAAAAAATCGTATTTATAATATTGGTGGACAAGGGCGAGGTATAAACCAAAGAGGGGCAAAGTGAAAAGTAAAAATCTGCCGTTAAACAATTTAGCATATGTATTACCTACCTACAACATAAAAGTTATTAAAAACATAATTTTATATTAGATGTAAATTGATTGTGTGACTCCTATCACGGAATATAATGTGACACAAGTACTATTTTTCTTTTTTTAACAAATGATAAAAAAAATTAATATTAACTAAAATATCGAGGAGGTGTGTCACGTATACTGCGAAATTGAAGCGTATACCCAATACATCATTTACGACTACACCACACGTAAATAAAGCTTTTTTTTTCTATGTCACTGCTGCTGTATTGTAGATAACTGCGCGTTTAACTTCTGCCGATCACGTTTGTACAAATAGACATTTCATTTTGAAACGTGTAAAAAATGTGTAGGGATTTCGGTTACTTATGAGGGTTTGAAATATCGCCCAAGGATTTTTTTGAAGAAAATCGCCGCGCTTGCTGGTCGTCCCTGCGGTATATACTCGTGTACTGTACACACTACGGAAAATATGAATAATCCGTCAATTCAGTACTTGAAAATCGTTTTTTTTTTCATTCGATATAGAAAGTAAAAAAGTCGTTGTCGTCGAACTTATTATTTTGCGGCGTTGTCGTTTAATTGTATTTTTTAATGTGGGAAATTGCGTCCGTCGCCGCTCGTTTCCATTTAAAATTAATTCCGCGTCGTTGGCTTGAAAATTTTATAATCTAAACTTACGACGGCGTAAATAACAAAACGTGGAAGTACAATGAAATTATTGCGCACACACCCTTGTTAAACTTTACTATAAAACAAAAACTGGAGGCGACCCGTTAGCTGGTAACAACTTTTATTCATGTACACGTATACGCGTAACTTATATCGCGTACGTACGAATACGGTTTTTGTAATTCAATTAAAAATTTAAACGCTATTAAGTGTAAAAACACATTCGCGTATAAAATCTTTTAGGCTTTTTTTTTTCTGCTTCAGTCCATCGAACAAGTCCGAGACTGAAATCCGTTGTCCGACAAAATGGACGGGGCAGAAATTGATAAGAAAAAAAAAATTCTTCACATTTCTGTCACCGACTGCGTTGAAACCTGAAATCTGAAAAATATAATAACGAATTTGACGAGAATATAACACTAAACACCCTAACTACCACTCATCAATATTAACCGTTATCAATTATAAATTTACTTTTATCTATTTCGTACACATTTACAAATAACATTTAATGATTGTAGTGTTTAACTGGAGACGCTAATCGCTAGCAAATGCTAATTTTAATGTTATTAACGCCGGCATCACGCATAGAGACGTCGACATGTGGTGGATCCTCTGTTGCAGGGTAACTACGTCGAACTAAACTCAGAGACACGTGTTATAGAACGTAAAAAATTCCGGCTCGGGACAGTTCTCCCCATATGATTGGTAAGAGGAAAAATTGATGACCGAGTTGTGCGGGATTAGGAATACCAAACGTAGATGATAACTAAAATCCCGCGTCTACCTAAATATTCATCAGTGCTCTGGAGTTTATTCATTCGCGATAATTACTCGACATCAATATTAATACTGAAATTTCTAGAAATGATTCAAATAAAACTATTGATTACGAATAATGACCGTTAGAAACGTCAAATACATAAAGTACGTTATTTCATGACTCAAGTTCAGAATTACATTCATCACCATCAAATTTATATACGTAAATTTTATTGTTTTTACGTGTTGGTATGAACAACGTATAAAAAAAAAAAAAAAATCGGGTTATCGTCTCTCTTATCAAAAATGAGGAGTACTGACCCGAGCTCAAGAAATTCTTCATAATAATTTTAGATAAAATGTGAGTTGGTATTAATTCGGATTAGTCGGACTGACAAATCCTATTCCCGTATCGTTTCGTCGGACAACGGTTATCATCCTCCTCTCGTTACAACAATAATAATTATGATATTTATTTTTTTTTTTTTTTGCAATCCGGAGATTGGTTTTTAACAAAATGTTTTACAATAAATGACTTCTCCACTTTTCTCTATCATTCGCTATATTCTCAAGTTCCCTGTAGATGGTGACTCCTGCATCCCGCATTATTTGACTTATGTATATCTCGTCCTAGGTCTTCCTCTTGATCTTGTGCCCTCTATCAATCCTTCGATTATTATACTACTATGTAGTTCATCTCCATGCCTTTACTCGCGTATTTCCCGATTAAAGTTTATAAACGACGTGAAAAAGGGACAAAAGTTAGAGAGAGAAAAAAAAAACCGTTTACGACGAAATTAGAAATTCTACAAAACGTCGATAATAATATAACGGGGGGGGAGAGGAGAAATTTGTGCGGAGAAAAAAAAATAACGATTGCCGCCGCCGCCGCCCCGTGTTTGTACAGCGCGCGCGCGCGGGCGCGTAATTCGACACTCGTGCGGCCGGGCGGTTGCACGGGAGCGCAATAAAACTGTCGGCGCGGTATATTGTGTCGTCCGCGGCGCTATTATTGTTGTGTGTACACGCGAGATTTGTCGAATGACATAAAAAAGAAAAAAATTAAAAAAACGGCGGTACGGGTGTCGTCGTCATCGCAACAGTGGTCTGCGGCGGTGACACCGCGGCGGCACACGCACTCGTATGTCATTCGAATGCGGGCGGTTAATACACGGCGAGGGGGTGGGGAACGCGCGAGTGTGATAATAAAAAGAGGAAAAAAAAAAAACGCCGACCAAAACGAAATTACATATTTTCCCGGGCGTCGGCGGGGTTCCCACGGTGGTGACGGCCGCGCGACGCGGTAACATATATAATATTATACGACGAAGGTGACAATGATAACCGTTCTCTCGTGTGTAACAATCTTATTATATATTAGTTTTTATTATTATTATGTATTATGAAAAGAAATGAAGACGTTACCCCGTGTAATAATCGAGTCGTCATTGCGTTAGGCACGGCTATCGCAGCATACAGCAGCACCGACGGTCGTAGCGGTTACTCCGCCCGATGTTACCGCGGTAATTGTTATTAGATCGCCGCCGTCGCCGCCATCCTTACAATAAATACATAACAATATTATTGTATCCGGTAGATAATATATATTATAACCGTCTAATACAGATTTATTATAAGAGCGATTTATATAATCCAATAAGGAGGATTTTTGTTTTTTTTTTTTTTATACACGCGTAATAAAATATATTGTTGTGTTTTGACAGGTATGTTGACAGTTCCCATTGCCGAGGTGACGTGGCCCATGATATTGGTCCTGGTGTCGTTGCTGTCCGCCGCCATCGGCGCCCTATTCATGGTCGTCTTTCTACACCTCAAACTGTGAGTATTTCTCTCTCTCTCTCTCTATAACAATTTCAGCGCATTCGTAAGCCGCCGTCGCCGCCGGTAACGATAAATCGTAATAATCGGTCTACGCGTGTCTAATGCAATTGACCGGCGTTTGGCCCAGTAACGTTCTCGGGAATTTTCCAAAGGACCGGGGGAGCGAGGGTTTGGATAATTAAAAAAAAAAAATAAAAAATACTTGGGGGAGGTGCTCTGGGCCTGATTATGACGTTTAATATTATTTTTAATAGTTTCAATAATAATAATAATAAAAAAAAAAAAAGAAATAACACGTTTCTTATAACACGAAATCTAATTTTCTTCCCTACCCCCTGTTATATTATGTATGACTTATTTTTATTAAGATTAAAACAGATTAATAATATATAATTTAGAGTTTATTAAAATAGTGTGCAGAGATGATTTTAACAGAATTACAGTGAACACGTTTTATATTTTTAATTTTACATAAGTGAAAAAGATAAGAAAAGAAAATGATAACACTGTCAGTGTTACCTTATATAACATGCCTTTTTTTTTTTTTTTTAATATATAAAAATGTTTAAATATTTAAATGATAAACAACAAGTACAAATATAATATAAGACTCAAAATAAGTTATTGAATACAAATAAATATATATAAAAAATATTGAACAGTATGAATTAATATAATTAAAACAAATATCACAAGTATCTCTTTGGTTTACATATTTTTCTACCATACCTATTAGTCTCAGGCTGTTCACTGACTTTGGGAGTATTAAGATCATTATTAAAATCATTACTAATATTATTATTATCAACATCATTAGAATTATCATATAACACATCATTATTTTTTTTTAAAACAGACTTAATTATGTGTTTTCTATTTCTCCTAAATTTTTGACCTTTTTCATTTTGAATAATATATGACCTAGGTTCTTTACAAATTTCTATTATTTTACCTGGTGTCCATATACTATCAGGTTTTATTTTAAATAATACATTATCATTAACTTGTAAATCAGTTAATGGTTTAGAGCTTTTATTATAGTAAAATTCAGATTTACTATTATTGGACAAGATTACATTTTTATATTCATCAATATTGACTAGTTTAGGTTTTAGGAAGAAAGTTGTAACAGGAATTTTAGTTCTTAAATTCCTGGACATTAACAATTGAGCAGGAGAGCATAATTTTCCTTTAGGTGTATTTCTGTATTGCATTAAAGCAATATAAGGATCTTTACCAGAATCCATTGCTTTTTTAAGCAATTTCTTTACTGTTTGTACACTTCTTTCGGCTAAACCGTTTGACTGTGAGTAATTGGGACTAGATAATATATGCTCAATTCCCCAGTCTTCAGTAAAAAGTTTGAACTCTTGGGAATTAAAAGGTGGTCCATTGTCTGAGACTAGTTTTAATGGAATACCAAATCTTGCAAAAATAGTTTTTAATTGGTTAATGACTAATTTAGCATTAAACCCATTGGAAAGCAAAGTTACTTCTACATATTTGGAAAAATAATCAGCCACTAATAAGTATGTTTTATTATCATGATAGAAGAAATCTATACCTAACTTTTGCCAAGGTAAGTCAGGAATAGAATGACTTATCATCGGTTCTCTAGTGTTACTTTTGTGATACTTCATACACACTTCACAGTTCTCCACAATATTTTTTATGTCGTTCGTTATGTTTGGCCAAAATAAAATATCTTTAATTTGATTTCTGCATCTTGCAATGCCCATATGTCCTTCATGGATTAAGTTTAACATTTGAGATCTTAGACTAAGTGGGATAATGAGACAATTACCTTTAAAGACTAAGTTATCAATGACATTAATTTCATCCCTGTAACACCAATATGGTTTAAGACAATCCTCAAGTAACTTTTTATTAGTAGGCCATCCGGTTACGTTTATTTGAGCAATCTTTTTTAAAACAGGATCATTAGCAGTTTCTTTGATAATTTTCTCTAACTGTTTTTTTTCAATTGCAAGATTTTCTTTAAAGGATTGAACATGCAACACTAATTCTTCATCAAAATTTTCAGTATTTACATCAAGTAATGGTGCTCTTGACAGAGTATCAGCTAATACTAGAAGTTTTCCAGGAACATAGTCAACCTTCAAATCATAGGATTGTATTTTTAGCATCATTCTTTGTAGACGAACTGGAACTGAATGTAAGGGTTTTTTAAAAAGTGAAACCAATGGCTTGTGATCAGTCTGGACATTAACAACTTGGCCATAAACATATTGATGAAATCGCTGACACCCAAAGACAATTGCATACAACTCCTTTTCTATTTGTGCATAGTTCTGTTGAGTAGTAGTATAATGTGATGCATAAGCACAAGGCTTATTATTTTGCATTATAACTGCTCCAACGGCAAATTGTGACGAATCAACTGAAAGTGTAATTGGCAATAATGGGTTGAAATAGGCTAACACAGGTGCTGTAGTAATGCACTGTTTAATTTTATTGAAAATAGATTCATAGTTTTCATCCCACAACCAGGATGTATCTTTTTTAAGTAAAGAGCGTAAATTAACTGTTTCATCTGCTAGATTAGGGATATAAGAACTTAGATAATTCAACATTCCAAGAAATCGCTGAAGATCTTTTACAGATTTGGGACTCGGCATATTGATAATAGCTTTAACTTTATCAGGATCAGGTTTAACACCTTGGGAATTAAACACATGACCTAAGAATTTGACTTCAGTTACTCCAACTTTACACTTACTTTTATTAAACTTCAGATTAATTTTTCTAGCCCTATCAAATACTTTTTTGAGGCGATCATCATGTTCCTCTTTGGTAGATCCCATAATAATAATATCATCAATATAAATAAGAGTACCCTCTATATCAGAAAACATTTCAGTCATTGTTCTGTGAAAAATCTCAGGGGCACAGTTTAAACCATAGGGTAATCGACAAAATTTGTAACGACCAAATGGAGTATTAAATGTACAAAGATTTGAACTTTCTTTGTCTAAAGGAATCATCCAAAAACCAGAATTTGCATCAAGTGTAGAGAAATACTTTGCATTAGAAAGTTGAGTTTTAATTACTTCAAAAGTGGGAAGTGGATAATGTGATCTTTTTATTGCTTTATTGAGATTTCTGGGATCAAGACATACTCTTAATTTTTTATTCTTTTTAATTACTAAGACAATAGAGCTTACCCAGGAAGTAGGAACTGTAACTTTTTCAATGACTTTATTTTTACACATATTCTCTAATTCTTCTCTGAGTTGATTGTATAAAGAGAAAGGAACTTTCCGAGGAGCATCTATTATTGGTTGAATATTAGGATCTACATGGATATGACAATTAATAGGAAGACTACCCAAACCTTCAAAAACATCATTATAATTTTTTAATGTAAATTTATCATTATTATTTAAATAATTAATTCTTTTAATTAAATTTAATTTACTACATGTTGGTAGACCTAAAATGGTGGTACAATCAAAGTCCACAATATAAAATACTAAATACTCAGGATTATTTTTATAAAAACATTTTATATTACAAGTACCAATAGCTGGTATTACCTTTGTGTGAATAGACATAAGTTTAACTGTTATTTGTTTATTAATCAGTGATTCTTTTAAATTAAGATTTAAAAAATTGTTTTTAGACATAATGTTGACCTGTGCACCCGTATCTAATTGACATTTAATATTATTGTTATTGATAGACAGATCAACTAACCAAATTAAATTATTTTCACCATTATTATTACTATTACCATTATTACTATTACTATTATTATTATTATTATTATTATTATTATTATTATTATTATTATTAACAGTACCAACAGTAATACTAATAGTACCAACAAAGTAACTATCTATAGGGGACTCATTAATTTCATTACTCATGACAGATTTAACAGCCTTTGACTTACAAAATTTTGCAAAATGATTAAAACGATTACAATTTTTACACTGAACACCTATGGCAGGACATTTATATTTGTGCTTCTGACCACAACGCATACAATTATTGTTATTATAAACATTATCATTATTAAAATTAGAAGTACCTTTATAATTACTATTGTACCTTGAATGTGACGACTCTCTTCTATGACTTGAACTTCTTGATCTGACCTTTTTTCCTATATGAACCTCTTTTTGACTGTTGTACGTTTGACTCTCTCCTCGACTGAATGGCTAAGATATTTTCTTTGGGATTGGCATCCAACTCTTCAGTACGTTGTTTACATAACTCCATTGAAGAACAAATTTCCAGTGCTTTATCCAGTGTCAATTTATCTTCTCTCATAAGACTTTGTTTGATATGCTGCCACTTGTTGTGCAGACCAAAAATTAATACATCTTTGATTAAACTTTCACGGAGATCATCGAATTCGCATGACATGCTCTTATTTTTAAGATCAGCAACATACTCACTAATGCTTTCCTCAGCTGACTGTAGACGAGTAAAAAATTTATGTCGCTCTACGGTGACATTTTTTTTTGGAATAAAATAAGCAGCAAATAAAGATATGACTTCTTCTAAACCTGTTTTATTGATGTCAACATTGAACGAATTGAAAATTTTAAGGGAAGGTTTCCCAATGAAATGCAGAAAAATAGAAACTTTTCTGTATTCACTTAGCGCATCATAACCACTGGCAATGAGATATATGTTAAATTCTTGGACCCATTCCGTCCAATTAAGAGACAAGTTACCATCTAGTGACAGAGGTGAAATATTTCCTGTTAATCCAGTTGATATCGTTGACATTACTACTTCTTCGACCATGTGACTGTCTTGCGAGTTTTTCTTATCCTTGGGCGGCATGATCGTACAATTATATTTGTCGACTTGTAGACATAATTATTTGACTTGAAATTAAAAACGCGGACTTCGATAACACCTGACACCATGTTATATTATGTATGACTTATTTTTATTAGGATTAAAACAGATTAATAATATATAATTTAGAGTTTATTAAAATAGTGTGCAGAGGTGATTTTAACAGAATTACAGTGAACACAAAGATAAGAAAAGAAAATGATAACACTGTCAGTGTTACCTTATATAACAATAGGTACTGCTACAACGTTGGATTGTCGTCCGCACTCGAAGCGGCGAATTCCAGACAGTAGACTCGTCGAATCGAAATTTCTTCGAGTAAACGGTAAACACTTCACTCTCGTTCTACCTATATGACAAACCAGTTCGTCGTCCTTAAAGAATAACGCTATACGCGCGCGATGCGATTCACACCAGCAGCTGTTGTTGTCTTTGTTTGATAAACGCGAGCGCGCAACAAAAGAAAATTAACATTTCGAATAATCGATATCAAAATAAATCGTAATAGTGTTTAAAGTGAATCGCCGCGTCAAATTTAAAAATAAATTCTATTACCATCACTTGTCGCGGTTGTTTTCGTTTTTTCAATTGACGACGAATATTGTGTACCTGACGTGATTGAGTATTTTTAAAAAAAAAAAGACGATTTTAGCGTATTTCATGTCGAAATCTCTTCAAAAAATACAATTTTACTATAAAGCAATAACAATACATTATACCTACACGTTATAAGTGATTTTTTCCACGCGTCTCTCTTTTCTCTCGTAAATAATACATAATAATCATTTTTCAATTAATCCATACTTATATGCCGTTAATCACGAATATCACGTATGCCAAATGTATTCACATCTCACGTTTATTGAATATCACGTATAACACGATTATCTGCAGAGACATTTTTTTTTTTTTTTAACATATAATTTTGGTTACGAATATTATATTTTTGAACGTATTTCAACATTGCGATAATATTTTATGTTTTATAATTACATTTTTTTTACGAATTGTTTATTACATCAATGCCCGGTACTCTAATTACCAATATTATTTTTATTAACTTTAAAAGAAAAAAAACACATAACACATTTTTTTTCATAAAATAACGATAATACTCGTATATATTAATAAATTATGCGCCACGAGTGAATATTAATATGTTACGTACTTATATATTATGTAGTCAATCAATAAAGCGAATTTAAAATCGATACTATATACATATAAGGTTTTAGTTTCTAGTTAAAGTTATACTATATATATATATGTTACATATTAATAATTTAATGCTTATATTATATTATTCATTTGGTTAGGGCGTAATAGGTATGTTCAACCGAGAATAAAATGTATAGGGATGTTAAACAATTGATTTATTATTATTATTGTTAAATTAAAATCCATAAAAATTTATTCGTCAAATTATGTTATTCATAAGTATAACGATCCGGTTTTTTTCTTTTTTTTTATAGTACTTATATTTATAATTGTCTAAAAAACAAATAAATTATAGTCATATTAAATGCTAATTACCTATAGGCGATTTGAGTTTGTAACGAGAGAGAGAGAGTTAGTATAGGAAATATAATTCGCCACAGGAACGAATTCAGTAAAAAAAATTTTTAATGGATTAATTTACATATACTTAAATAGTTTAAGTGTGTATATATAAATATAGTCAGTTTGTTTTGTAATATTTTTACGTTAATTATGTTTGAATATTTATTTATTTTTTTTTTTTTTGGAACAAACAATTTCATTAAGATATTACTTCTCACGGTTCATATGTATAACTGTACAACGATAATGATAAAACATTACAATAATAATAATAATAATAATAAACAAAATAATTATGTGTTGTGTTAAATAAACATTGTATGAAAATGTGATGAATAAATTAGAAATTCTAATTGAGTAAAATCGAATATCGAAAAAAATCGATAATTATTTTCTAATAAGAAATAATAATATAATCCACACAGTTTACGTACAATTATTATTAGACACGTATTTATCTGTTATTATTTACAGATGGAAAATGTATATTTAAATAATTTAAGGGAATTATTAGAAATAAATAAAACACTCCCCCCTCTCCCGCCGTCTTCTGCGAGCGAATTCGGTACACTCGCGCTCAATTCATCATTAGATATAAAGTCGTTTTTGCAATTAGATATGGAAATAACGAGATATTAATTATTATTTTCGATTTTTTTTTTTTTACTTCTGTTCAAGTGTAAATCACTGCTGATTTAATAAACGATTAGAAAACTACATTGAGTTAATTTAAACGTTGCTTATGTTTGGCAATAGGACTAGAATTTACATGCAATCAAAAAAAAAAAAATATGGTAAACAAAGTTTTTTTTCTTAATTCTACCAAAAACAAGAATCGAAATATAATTATTTTACATATTGACACACACACACACACACACACAGATATATTTATATTATTATTAAAATATTATTTTTAATGTGTCGCTCTTCGAGTTTTCGAAATCGAATCCGGAACGTATAATGTGGAACGTATATTACTGGCAGGGGTAAAAGTTTTGTTCACGTCATCACACGATATGTTACTAAAGCACATTTTGGATACGTCTACGTCTTACGGATATAAAACAACAATTATTATACAGGCGTCTATCGAATAAATAGGATTTTGAATTACGTTTTTTTTTTATATATATATAATAAATGCTTTAAAAAATACGCAATTATACCGCGTTTCGATAAAAAAAAAAAAAACTGTTGTTCTGTTCGATTGCGATTAAACCAATTATCGCGGGGAGACACGACAACCGAATATAATTTAGACTCTAAAGGAAAAGAAAAAAAAAAATCCACGTAAATCTCGTAGTCCTATTCGTATGCGCTTATTACCGGACCGCAATATTATATCGGGTAGAAATCTATTTAATATAAATATAGTGTAGGTACCGTATTCGCGCCGAGTAAGACTTGCCTATGACGACGGAATAATAATAATAACAATAACAATAATAATAATAATTAGTCATTGATCGCGGCGGTATGTAGACGAGATTCCATTGCGCGGTGTCAATTACAATTACACATCACAAGTTATAAGCTTCGTTTTTTTTAGGCGCCAATGTACAACGACAATTATTATAGTTACCCCCCACATGCGCGTTACCGGCCATTAATGACGAAACGTAACGTATTCGTATTTCGTAGTACAGTACGTTGGTCGTAGAAGAGTTTAATTGTAAGAATAAACGTGTTGAAAAACGCAAATACGATTTATTTCGATTTGTTGTCAGTTAAGCGCGCGCGATTTAAAAATCACGCGATATACGCGATAACCGCAGGCAACGCATTTAAACGAAATAATAATAATAATAATAACAATTGCCGTTTGGACGTTATGGTGTTTTAACGCGTGTTTTCAATCAATAACGACGCTTTTAAAAACGTTATGATACGTACCCGTGAGACGATAATTAATACGCGTTTAACCCGTACAAATTGAACAAATACTACGTGTGTGTGTGTGTGTGTGTAGAACGACTTTTGCGGGCGGACGAGTCAGAGACGCGGCGAGGGCGAGGGAGTTTTTTTTTTATAAAATACCCGCGCGGCGACTGCGCACCAGCTATTATTTAATGGACGGGACGGGACGGGACACGGGCATATCGCGAATTTACTCGATAAACCTGCGCGTCCGTTCCTGCAACAACGATACGACGACGCCCCGGGGCAAAACGAAATTATCGTCGACTTCGATTTGTACACACGCATATTTCGGTACACGGATATCAGATACAAAAACAAAACTTTAAAATCGCACGTTCCGTTAAGATACGAATGTTGTGTTTAGAAGTTGATATGTTTTCCGCGAACGGGATTGTTGAGGAAAAGGCTCGTTCGGATTACTTAATATGACTTCAAAAAAAAAATAAATAAATAAATAATTAAACAAATCGATTTGCTCTCTATTTATGCTTGAAAAGTAATTTTCATCTATAATTGAAAAATACAATGAATAACGATTACAATTTAAATCGTTATTATTATATCGTGTGCGTTTAAAACATTGTGGCGGGTTAAACGCTTTGTCCCGCAAACGTCTTGGCGACGTGATTTCTTCGCGGTTTCCGAACTGCGTTGTTTTCGGCCAATCGTATTCTACGATTTTGTGATTTCTGGACCAGACGTTTTTCAAGGAAATCTGCGGAAAAACATGCGATAATTCGATCGTATGATAATTCAAACGTATTATACGCGAATATAATTGTACAGAAATTCAGACTTTTCAGACGCTTATGAATATTATTCCGAGATAATTGAACATTATTAAAATAATATATTTGCCGTGTAATAAATTTCGCGTGTTTTCGAAATGTTTATCGAGTAAAAACGAGAAAAAAGAGAAGACAATTTTTTTTTCTTTTTAAAAATCCTATAATATAATCATATACATAATACGTGAGTTAACAAATGGTGAACAATGTTATTTTCTCTGAATTACAAATGAAATAATTTTGAAATCGACCGCGTTTAAAACTGTATACCAATAGCGCTCGATTGTGGTTGTAAAAACAAAATTGGAAAAATTAAAGCGTAATATTTATAAAAAAAAAAAAAAAAAAAACGTACATTGGTTAACCGTTTCAGTTCTCTACACAAATCTAATACGTAGTTTCTCAACACGAATTTTGAGATTTCTATCATTTACGCAGTAAATATGTTTAGATACGAAATTAAAATATGTTTACAATCAATATATTATTGTCATAACGAAGAATATTAAAAAAACAAAACATTTTTATTATGCATTTTGGTGAGTATACCTATAATAATTGTTAATACATTTTACTTCTTTCCTCCCTGTATTACATAATTTATAATGGATTTATTGAAAGTGAGCATAACACATTTTTATTTTTTTTTTTTTTTTTTTTGCCATACGACGGATTACATTTTTCAGTTAATTTCATTAGTTAATATATTTATAATTTGTTCGGGGTACCGGTGTATAACGAACTTGCTGAGCCATTATATAGGAATTAAGCCGGTTCGGAGGTGCTCGTATATTAATTGTAGTCTCTGCTGTTTAATATACACATCATATACGCCATATTATAACGGCACTCACTTATAAAAATATATAATAAATGTGTTCTCGTAAAACTAAACTGTAACGGTACCTACCGCGACGAAATATAATCTGACGAAAACTAATAATAAGCGGGAGTAATAAATTAATAATAACAAAAATCCGAATAAATAATAAAAACAACAATGAAAGAAATAGGAATAAAAAATAATAATAAGAATTATATATATATATATTTTTTTTTTTTTAGTTAGTTACTATTATAATCGTTGTTACATCAGGACGATACCCCGTCTACGGGTTAATATTATAATATATCTAATTAAATTATATAAATTAAACGTGTTACGATTAAATAAATATTTATTAATTTCTACTGCAACACGCGCGGTTGACCGAGGAACGAGCGCGTAAGAAAAATGTTACTACCCAACGACGAATAAAAAAAACCGTATAACACGCGCGTATTGTTTCATTATTATTATTATTATTATTATTATTATTATTATAATATAGACGTATTATAATCTCTAAACGAAGTGAAATCAGTCACTTCCTATGTGCGGTGACACTCGATGTGTATTATTATTATATTATACGTGAATTATGACTGCGTATTTATTGTCGTCGTGTTAATCGCAATAAAAATAATATGTCTTATTGTAAACAGCGCTGTGTCGGTTAATATACGGTAATAGTCATCGGACCCGTGTGCGTCGCGCCCGACGCCGTCGTATCAATGCGATTAACGAAAACACAACGGTATCAGGAATTATTTTCACTGCATGAGCTTTTATTTATTCGTATGGTTTTAATTCAAGTAATAACAATACATTTGACAAACATAAATAAACGTTTCGCGTAGAAATTCAAGTGACAACGATTTTAAAATGTGTCTAATATAGCTAACAATAAGACGTAATGTAATAGAGTAAAATAAAAATAAGAATCCGCACTTCTTTCTCCAATTCAGTCAACCACCGGACGGCGGCGTCCCCTTCCAATGCGTGTAGAGTTTTCGTACCTACTTGGCAAATAGCGTGCTGAACATTTCTCGACAAGGTGTTCCATTGTCTCAGTCGTTCCGTCGACCACACGGAATTCTGAATCCGTCGAGTTCCACTTGGTCATTAGTTAATTTCCGCCATCGAATCGAAAACGGCCGAGTCTCGACCACTCTCTCCTAGGCAAGTTAAATCCTGGAAGCTTAAAATCCGGTTCCCCTCGATTAGTTCATAGTTATAAGCAGGCCCGCGGATTGACATTATCCGTAGGACCTAGGCACAGATGGTAAAGAAACCTTCTCTTTGCCAACCAGGTTTCTGTGATTTCAGTCTTATTGGTGGCAAATTTTTACGCGTTTATCGTGTGTGTGTGTGTGTGGGGGGGGGCAATGTAGAATTAGCCACTAGTTAGTACGTTAAAGCGTCTAAAAATGTCTGTTTACGCAAAAATGTTAAGCTTCCCCCCCCCCCACGGATGTGACCAAATATCGGCCCATGAGAGAAGGGAAAAAAGTTCCGAAAATTCGTGTTACCTCTAAAACGCGCGGTTGTTAACAGAGGTATATGAACAAAAGCCGAAAGGCAATGTCGGGCAATTGTATAAAAATCACATTTTCGAAATAATAATCCGAATAATAGTAGTTTAGTATTAGTTTATTAGTTATTAATATTAATATTAATATTAGTTTATTTATTATTATTATTTTTTTTTTTTTTTTTTTTAAGAACACGACGTGCGATTAAAATGTTTTTCATTTAACCGAAATTTCGTTTTCTTCTCGTCAAGAAATTAGTTCTGATGCTTCCGTGAACATACCGCACCGTGAAGCCGTTCTTGTTCTCAATACTTTAAATCATTAATCGCACGCGAATTCAGCTACGCGAAAATCGATTGGTTTATCTAATTTTCCCAACTGCGCTTTACAATAATAAGCTTTGTCTACGATCCATTTTTAGGTTCTTTGCTAATTCTTCTTCACCTTTCGCTGTCTTCTATTTTCCAGTCATTTCACTCCTCATTTATTCAGATCTTTTTCCATTCCTATTTATCCGACGTCGTCTCGACGTTACCCCCCCCCCCTCTCTTGGCACATTCCGATTTATTTTCTCCGGCACGCCTTTGTTGATGGCATCTGCGCTGGTTCACCAAACATATCCAGCCCGTTATTCTATATGGCCTTTTTTTCGTTAAATACGCACTTATTGCGTTTGCGTTTTTTTTAGATTTTCTGCAACACTTGATTTGTGCTGCCCGTATTATTATCCTTCTTCGTATACTTAACTTTTTTCTCTAATATTCAACACCTTTTCTTTGTAATTCTCTTTCGAATTCTTTTTCTTTTTTTTTTTTTTGAAATTTCGTATATTAAAATAATATTAAACAATATATATATATATATATATATATATGTGTGTGTAAGAAATATTGCGCGTACATACCAATAAAGGAAGGTTAGTCCAAATTAACAAAAACAGTCAATCGTTAAATGTTACATATTTACATTGCGATTAAGATAAAATGAAATAATAATACGATAATATTGTAATTAATAATGGATATGTCGCATGCATATATATTCAATACAATGTTATATATTATTTATATATATATATACTGCGCCATACATATTTTGAAAATATAATTATACCAGACGCCGATATAAAATATTTTAATTACCTTTTGTAAATTGAAATTTGTTAAAAACGAATATACAAAATGTGTAATATAAAGTGTGTTTGGCCATTACCGATTATTATTAATGTGTATTAATTACGAGTAAAACGAGGAATTTCACGACGTATGCGTAGATTGCGTAGTATAGTGCAAAACAACGGTTGGTCTGAGTGTAGATTTAATTTTGTATACAGGATAAATCAATGAAAAACATTTACATTTTGTTTCTTGATTATTTAGAAATATATTTTTCAGATTGGCTATGAGGAAAATTGAAGAATAAAATCGTTCGAACAGAATAATAATTAAATAATTACGTATTATTCAGCCTTTAAGAAAATTTTCTTAAAACTCAACAACAACGAGATTGTCGCAGTGGTTTTCAGAGGGAATTTGAGAAAGACACATTCGGCGAATTTGACGGAAAGCCATAGAATTTTTCAGTTTGAAAACGCTATACTCACAGGTGCGTAATATTTTATACATACTACCTATTTTGTTTTTCTGTGTGTATATTATTTATATAGAATTGTATACATGCAAAATGAAACGTTGGAAAAATATCATTTATTATTTTAAAATTTACATAGCCCCTTCCACTACAAAGAAAAAAGCCCGTTGTCACTGCACAGTATACGGATATCCGTGGTTGGAGGTTTTTATTCATTAAAAACCAAATGCATATGACATTGTGTCGGAGAAAAAATTTTGAACGAATTTCGGTTTTAAATAATAAAATATTCTAAATGAAGCATAAGTCGATTGCTTTACAGTCTGTCCATATATTATACACACATCTACGTGTATATGAAATACAAGTAGAAATACTTGTTTTTTTGCAATTTTCTAGAAAACTTTTAAGAAAATTGAATCCGCGTTCAATTTATAATATATCAAAAAAGTAAAAACGTATAGTTAGGTACTGTGTACAAGTACTGGGTATATATATATATAGTATCTGTACATAAGTATATATGTATGTACTATCGTATATATGAAACTTTTTGTACTTTTAGTTTAGGAATGTATAAAACATAAATAATTCTCATCTTTGATCGAAATATAAAAAGTACGGGTACAGAAACTATACATCACAGAGTGTTTCAAAAACGTGTTTTTGGACCAATTGCACTTGTTTAGACAATTACATATACAATTATTCTGTAGAAGAGCGAAAAACCATACAATAATAATCACTCGATTAAAAAAAAATCAATATTAATATTATTATATTATGTGAAATATTTTGTTACAAGAGTTGTCAGAATATCCTAGAACGGTTGTGGCGCGAATAACAGATTTATGTGATTCGTGAAAAATTATTTATAATATTTATTAATAATTACGACTTAATACGAACGAATCGTATATATATATATATGTTATGTTCATATTATATGTTATGTTCATATTATGTGGTTAAGATTCCAATTCTTCTAATAATGATGTGTTATGCGCGTACAGACAAATCGAATTCGATACAATGGTGTTAAGGTGTATGATCAAATGTAAAACTGTTAGAAACTTATATAATAAATGTTATTATAGATATAGTTAGTAAATTTATTTATTCAGTATTTTATATTATTATTATATTTTTAAAACGAATATATCCCCTCAGGGGTGATAAATTATAAACAATAACTGAGGTCTACAGGTCTTGATGATGTTCAGATCATACTTTATAACACACACACACACACACACATATTTACTTATAACACTATGTAATAATAATAATAATAATAACTAGTATATTTAGTTCAGAAAAGTGGCCTACAGAAAATTTCCATGTGGAAATTAATTAAATATGAAAAAAAAATTCAAGTCGCGAGTGGTACATAACTATTAGTTGCGTAAATAAAATCCGTAACTCAGACAATAATCAATATTTATTATAATTTATTTAAAAAAAAAAACACACACAAAATGTCGCCGTCCTTAAGCATCTTGCCGCTCTAGGAGCAATTGTCCCTCCGAGCCCACCATAAATGCTGGTCTGCAGAGTCGAATAAAATATATTTTCGAATTTGGAGCAAACGCCAGCCAACGCTCACTCACTAATAAATATTATCGAATTCAAAGTTTAGAGCGTTTTATGTGTATATAGTATGGGAAACACCGACAAATCGTTAAAACGAGAGTAATTCAAAAACGTAAATGTTTTTTTTTTTTTTTTTTTTTTTTATTCCTATAACCGATACAATAATATTATGATCCGATGTGATCCGAAACGTCCATTTTAAACGTCAAATTCATATACATCCCACTCCCCTTTTGTTGTCATCGATTTAAGTATTTCGTTTTTTCATTTTTTTTAATATATAAATATTTTTTTTCCCCCGGAGTCTTGAAAAAAGTGCTCGGGCGAAATGACAGACGCTCGTTAAGGTTAGCATCCGGACCGGCTGCTAAGTGCGTCGATTTTCAAGATTTCTTTTTTTTTTTTCCATACGATTATTAAAAATGTGGTCGGCTGCCAATAAGGATATTGGTTTTTATTTGTTTTAGATTTATAAAAAAAAAAAAACCTATAGTCTCTATACGCCATATAAAAAAAAAAAAAAAAAACACGTGCGAGTCGCAATAATCGCATATATATACACGCAGTCATATGCTTACGACCTACTAATAAATTAACGTATTGTTTTTCGCGTTCCCTTCCCATCCGAATATCCGATCAATATTACACGGGTACGTGCGGTATACACACACGCGTCCAAACAACCGACAAACATTTATATTCGATTCTCGAGCGCGCGCGACGTGGTAAAACGACCATAGAAGTGTGCTTCTATGCAAATACAACGATTAAAACGTACAAAATGAATAAAGTACCTGTGTAGAAATCACGATAATTATTGTAATGTTTTAGCAATCGTTACGCGCGAGTTTTTGTTATTATTATTATTATTATTATTATTTTTACAGCGTGTCGTCATGAAAAATAATAAATAATAATAATAAAGCGCGTGTTGAAATTCGTCCCACAGTGATATTTCAGGTTCTGTTTTAATCATTCCAGCAGATATTCAACATTAATCTAACGAAATTTTATATAATAATTACCAAACATAGTTAGGTTGTTTCGCTTCTTAAAGTTGGCCGTCGGTCGGCCCTGTAAAACTATGCCACACCGGTTGGCCTTTACTGACTATTATAATAAACGGTTTTAAAAGCCGAATGATTTTATTCGTTACGAGCTCATGTGGATTGGCTCAGAAAGGATTTTACGGCGATTTCCCGTTGTTGAGCGATTAGAACAACTTAGCTGGCGAACACACCGTGCGTCACGGTAAAATATTTATTTACGATTCTCAATGTCGTGTAGTAAACAAGACGTGCGCCAGAATGTTCTAGAAGAATTATTCGTTCTACGCGTACTTCGGCGATGTTCCCGTTACCGTCCTTTAGGCTTTTCCCGGTCGAATAGAACGGCTACTGTTTAATTTTATCCGTCACGTTCCGAACCACTCAACTTCCACGTCGATCTGTCTCAGCATTAAAATATATAAATATTGTATCAGCAATATTTATATATATATATATGTACATATAATTTATAATAAAACTAGCCCATAGTGAAAATAATTTTTATCTACGTCACTGATAATTATAATAATAACATTAAAACGGTGTTAGAAAATCGAAAGTGCTCCTACGCATATTCGAGCGTAGTACAGTGTACAATTATACGATTTCACCGCATTCGTTAGACAAAATAACACGTATGATAGTAAAAAAAAAAAAAGAAAAAAAACGTATTCAAATACACTCGAGCACTTGGTGTAATTGTAGTACTATAGAAAATATTATAAGCCCAATAAGTCGTATAAGTCGCGAAAAATAATACACTTTTTCGAATAACAGTAATATTTTTATAATACTACGCGTATCACACGTGTGTTTTGTAAAATAAGACGATTCTATCACTAACGTATTTAAAATAAATACGCGCGTATATACGTATATAAACACGTATAGAATACGGACAAGCCTTATTTGGTAGAAGAGTCTGTTTACATTTCCCTATCTTTCTTTCCAACAGCTACGACGATCTGAAAATTCTAATAAAAAAGTGCACGTATATATATATATATATATATCATAGGGAAAATAGGTGTGGGACAACACACATAAAAATCGAAAACGAAAAATATGTACGATCGACTGTTCTTTTTCGGTAAAAAAAGCACTGACCGCAAGCGTGAGATAATTTCATTGTCTCATCACTAAGCTTTTTTCATCACTTTAGTGATTTTTTTATATCTTTAGCATATAAGCTAAAGATACGCGTCACTCAAACCTTACTCACGCCTTTTACACGTTATGAAAAAATAAAAAGACCAATACGGTCCATTTTGTTGTGTGTTGCGTGCGCCTGGATTCCACTAACAACCAAACGCATCGTAGAAAAACACACGAAATATAAGCACGCAAGCAGTTTCCCGTCTTGAAACGCCCTTCCAAATCAATCATTAACTACTACTAATATATATATAAATATTGACAGACCAAGAAAATACCTCCTACAGAACCTTCATTTTCTCTTAGACCACAATTTGTTATATATGTTATATATATACCTATTGTAAACCTATGTTTATTCGAGCTAATGAATACAAAGCGTATAATAATAATAATAATAATAATAATAATAATAATAATAAAAATGTATATTTAATAACGCATTTTCTCTGCATAATTCTTCTTTTCGATTATTATCCGTCAAATGCTCGTGCGGATTCCAAACGCGCGAAACTTGTGTGACCGTTATAGGAAAGTAATATATTGAAAATTTCGCGATATTCACAAAATAAATAAATAAATAATCATTTATCTGTATAATAAGTATTTCAACGAAAATATTTTTGTCATTTTCAACGCGAACCAACTATATAATATTATGTAGTATGTATTATGGTTATTTTTATACGGGCTGCACAGGGTCGATAATATTAATTTCTACAATAGATAGATGTATTTTTTTCTTCTTAAATACAAAACGGCTTTCAGGTTTTTTTTTTTTTTTTGAGAGCGTACCAATGAGTTGAAAAAAAAAAAAAGTCTGACGACCTGCTGTAGTTATAGTGGAATGTTGAAAACGACGACTGTTGAAGTACCAATAAGTTGTCGAAATCCCGTGTGGGCCGCCGTGTTTTCTTTTAAAATTATAATCACTCGGATTTTTTAGCTAAAAAACTAAGTCGAGCTCGACAATATTACGTAAACAATGAAAATCTAACGACAATAACGAATTGAAATATTTATAAAATCGAACGAGGAAAATAAATAGGAAACGATAAGAATTACGTAGCGGATACGTACGGAAATATAGAATTCAGATTTAATCTAGATTCAAAAGCATATATATATACTTTTAAGAACTATAAGAGAGTTATTTTATCAACAAAATATTATTACGTTTGACGGATATTAAGACGGAAGAGGATACACACACACACACTTTCCTCTATAAATATGCGGAACGCGCAAAAAGGCGAATAAGGTTTAGTTTGTTAAGGTGTGGGGCCTATAAGCGTAAATATTAATATAGAATTACAATTGTCATTATTGAAGATCCGCGTGTTAATAAGGATACATTTTTCAAACGAATTTTATTTTATACCAAATTGGAGGTACAGAAAGGCGACGTGAGATCTGGCACATTATAATGAAGACAACGGAGGACATATTAAATTTGTTACGCCGCGCAGTATCAAAGTGTATATAGTTTTTTTTATTTTTTCAATTTTCTTGTATAATAAAACGTTGAAACGCCGAGTTTCAAACACTCGCCGAGGCACTCGAACGAGGCAAAAATATATATATATTTTTTTAAATTATTGCAGGAAAAAAACTAATATTGGCGAGCGCGTCGCAATGGCAGTAGATATCGCGTATTAATCGTCGAGAATAAAAAGTTACGGCGACGCGATGGGTGGGTGGGTGGCCGCTTTATCGTACCGGATCCGTCCACCGCCGCCGCCGCGGGCCGGGCACAGTCGTGTGCCGCCGCCGCCGCCGCAACCGAAGCCGCGCCGAGCGCGCGCGCGCGCGTGTACGGGGGAAACGCGGAGAAATGTAAGTGCATCGAGAGAAGAAAAAAAAAAACCATTCTCGGACGCTGGACTTGCAATTCCGCACAATTGACAGCACTGGTACTACAGATCAATTAAACGGTGAGAGAACGACACGAGTGAGAGGGAGAAGCGAAAAAAAAAACCTATTCATCCCGCGAGTAAGCGGTGGCATAGTAGGACCACCACACCACCACCCACCGATCGCTACTCCCGCTCGATCCCTCTCACTTCGATTCCCCTCTGTCACTTCGTATCCCTCTTATACATCGTCGTTCGCGTGCGCGCGCGCACGTCCGCGTATTTATTGATGTTTTACAACACCGATACGGCGGCGGTGTTCGAAAAAAAAAATACCATACACACATATGTTTGTACGATTTTCGTCAACGTTTTATTCGCTGCTTCCTCTCCCCCCCTCCCGCCGGCCCGCAAACGATCGGATTTTTTTTCTGTCGCGAATCGCCCGTCGCAACCACGGTGTGTATCGTTTGTGCTTCCGTCAAAATCACCTCCTCTCCCCTCCCCCCCTTCCCGTCCGGCACCAAACCCTCTGGACCGTATACGAACGATAAAACGTGTTATCGTTATCGTTCGTCTTACCCGAGAAACGCGAATGCGAAATTCGGGATAATTGTTATCGTCAGTTCCTACCCGAGAAACGTGAATGCAATTCACTCGAGATAATTATTATCGTTGTTCGGGCTGCCAAAGGGATGCGGCGGAGGAATCGTTAGGTATACGGGGAGTAGCTGTTATTAGGCGATGGATGGTGGGTGGGAAAGACGACGACGATATTATATACGTATAATACAGAAGAGAGATTATAGTAGACGTGTAAAGAGAGAGTGAGAGAGAGAGAAAAAACGTTGCGGTCAAAAAGAAGGGAAAATACAACGCGCGAACGAGCGACGGAGACCGACGACGACGCGACACACGCCGTATTATATTGTGTTTTGGTCAAATAATAATTCATCCCGCCGCCGCCGCCGCCGGCGGCACGGTACGAAACGCGTCATCGGATTGGCCGGATATGCCGTACACCGTACCGCGGCTCGCGGTCACGCCGGCCAATCGCGCGGCCCGTTATGTGCCGCCACCCGTAAACACACACACACACACACACACATACGTAAGTACGCGGTCCAAGATACAATGTCGGCGTGCCATCGTGTGTGTGTGTGTTTGTGTGCGTGTGCGTACCGGCCGCGCGTGCGTTCCTCTCTACCAGTCCGCACACCGCCAGCCGCCGTCGCCCGTCGAACGCGGTTTTGGTGTGTGTGTGTGTGTGTGCAGCAAACGGCAGTATACGGCGGCGGCGGTGAGAGTGTTCTAGCACACCTGCGCGTGCGCGAACGGCCCGTGTGCGTGTGTGAACCGTATCCACACGGACAGAGTGTGCAAGAGTGAGAGAGAGAGAGCGCTGCGCCGCCGTGAGTGTGTGTGTTGACGTGTTGGTGCGTGCGTGTGCGTGTGTCGTGCGGCGTCCGTCGTGTGTTTGTGTGCGTTCATCGGTGTTTGTGTACGGTACGTGTGCGTGCGTGCGTGTGTGTGTGTGTGTGTGTGATTCGCCAGACGATATTTTATTTCGCTTCACGAGGAAAAAAAAAAACAATAATATATAAAATACGTTTACGTTGAATTCTCTTCTTTTTTTTTTTTATACGTTTATTTATATAATAGGAAAAAAAAGTGAATAAAAACGTAGAAAATAAATATAGAAAAGATTTTATTTTTTTTTATATATATCTATACATAAATCCGCGCGTTACACGTACTACGCGTTCACTACAACGAGTTCGTTAAAATTAAAAATATTCGTTGTTTCTACGCCGTCTTGACGATGATAAAACCGACGGAATCAATTATTATTTGAATGTTATCGAAACGAACAGCGAGCAGGTATAATATACGAGATAAATACACACACACGATGTTCGCTACCGCCACTACTACTACTATTTAGTTTATTAGCCACTTCTACTATTAGCCACAACTGCTACTACTACTACTACTACTACTACTACTATTTGTATATTATTTTTATTGCTGTTTTAATTGTTTATTGTTGAAATATTGTTCGTTTTTCCTTATCGTATACGACGCGATCGTCTGGCTCGCGGTATATTTTATCAAACGTTCAATAAAATATCGGCGGTACTACCGATTTGTGTGTTCGTCGTCTCGCCGCCGCGGTCGCAGCCGTCAGTGCGTTAACGTTACCGTACGGAGAATCGCTGCCGCCGCCGCCGCCGTCGCCGCGCCGTAGTGTAACATGTGTTTTGTGGTCGCCGTTCCGACCGTAAAAAGTGTTCCGGCGTATATATGAACGGTCGCCCGTTTACGTTGTTGCCGTCGCCGCAGCCGCTTACCGAAGACGACGATTATATTATTGTATACGTGCGATGTGATTGCGTTCAACATACTTTCGTCCGGTAAGTCTTTCCATATATCTGTATATTAGGTACGTGTTTTATTTTTTTCCCCCGATTCTTGTTTTATTCTAATACCGTATTTTATTGTTTTAATTATTAGTCGTATTGGACGGGCGCGAATGGTAATAGTACAATTATCGTCGCCCGTCCCTATAAATTAGCGTTATTGTCAATTATTGTTTGATATTAATTTTCGGCGTCATCTGCCGTCGTCCCACCGCCCGTCCGCCAGTACAAAATTTTTAGTCTGTTCGTGGCGGCGGCGGCAGCGCGTACATTTATTTTTTTTTTTTTTCATTTCGTACGTTTGACGACGTACCACTTTATACACACACACACACTAATATTAAATGATTTATACAAGAAATACATATATATTATGTAGTATAGTATACACAAAAATATGTATTATGTATTTTCATAATAATAATAATATGCACTGTATAAGTATAT